>CM053513.1:81829389-81925512 GCA_028627145.1 Eidolon dupreanum
CCACTAGTCCTCGCGTCCATTTTAGGGAGTGGAGGGAGTATGTGTCAAAGGCTTCATCTCTTGCAGCGGCTCGCTCTAACCTCAAGCTAAGACCCCCAAGGGTTTCTCAGACAAGCAGGATGCTGAAGCGTTCTTATGAGACCAAGAGGACAGAACTGTGGGGGAAAAGCCATGCTCTCTCTCTGCTGTTGTTGAGAAAAGACAGGTCTCTCAGCTCTTCAGCAACAGCCAAACCTCAAGGTTCAGCCTGACTTTGAAACTGATTAATGAGGGCTGGATGGAATTTCTTTGGAGATAAAAATTCAAAAGGGAATTGCTCATCAAACACAATGCCACAGGCCACAGTAATTCTGAAGCATGATTCTCTTCTAGTAATTTTTCATCTATATTATCTTCCTGTCAGAATTTGTTGGCCTATTAAACTCATTTTTCTTAATTCAAATCGTGTTCTTTCTTCTCCTTCTTCCCTTCCACCTATTTTTGGTCATCTACCTCAACCTTCCAGTTCTTTCACTTTGCTCTTTACACATTCATTCACTCATTCATTCATTCATTCATTCATTAAATAGTACTGAAGATCTACAGTGAGGCCTATTTCTGGCCTATTATCTGAAGAATAAAAAGATTGATCAAAGAGTGTCCTTTCCAAAATATATTTATAGTAGTGAGGGAAGGGAGAAAACAAATAACTAACATTTATTATAAAATAATAAATAGCAGTGATAATGCACTTATTGTAAAATAGTAAGTAATGATGATAGTAACAGTCTGGCAAATACTTACTAAGTACCAGAGACTCTTCTAACAATTTTATATATATCCATTTCTTTAATATTCACAAAAATTCTTTGAGAAAACTATAATGATCACCAACATTTATGAGAAAACTATGATGCAGAAAGTTTCATAGATCTGCTCGAGGTCTCAGGGTTAATGGAAGAGTTGGGCAGAGACCAGAAATCTGGCTCTAGAGTTTGTGTTCTTACCTGTATGAGTTATAAGCATGCATTGTTCTATATATAACATATATACACATATAATCTAACTAAATATATACAAATACCTAAGTAAATATATACAAATGATATACAAATATCATTTTTATGGGTATTTATACCACTGGGGTAAGTACAAGGATAGAGGGAACTTGGTATATTATTTGACGATAGACCATCTACCCCAAATCGGATGTGCCAGATGGAGACACGATACAGTTGCATTTGCTGGTCTTAAGTTATAATGACATTTTCAGCTTAAGATTCAGATGTGGGAGTCTTCTGTAATAGAAATTTAAAACTATGAAATGAACAGTATCAACAAGAAGGGATGTGTGATCAGAAGATCAGGAAGAGAATAAAATTCTGATGGCTCAACATTGAGAGTCTGGGCAGAAGAAGAACCACAAGTAAGGAAGAGAAGAAAGGATATGAGGTGGGAAGAAGGTGGGGAGAGAATGCTGTGGAAGACCAACGAATGGAGTGTCGAGGATGGGCTCATTCATGCTGTCGGATGCAGCAGAGAGAGCCACTTCGTTTCCTTTCCTTCTTTTGTGAGGTGCATAAATAGCATTTGACAAAGCTGAGCAAAAATGCTTCCCAGCAACTGGCCTGAGGTGACTCATGTTGTCCTTTGTCCTAGGGTGAATGATCCCCTCTTTTCCTTGACTGGGTTGTACACTTCTCTTTCTCAGAAATGCTTTTGTATGACTGGAGGCCATTTGGCCTTCCACAGATTTCTACCTACTCCATCCATCCTGTCCAGATAAGACCCCTGACCAAAAAAAAAAAAAAAAGGCAAATCTTGATTTTGCTTCTCTTCTGAGTTTGCTTTTGATAGAGGAAATGGAATTAAATAACTCAACCTAGAGCAGGATGGACTGGATTGAACTTACATTAAGGAGAAAGGGAGTGAGAGAAGATGGACATCTTAGAAACAATTACACTGTCTATAGAGAAACAGTGAGTAAAATTATATTGAGCAAGGAATAAATGTTCGTTTGTGGACATGCTGGAAGGTGACCATTCCAATCTCAGAAAAGTCCTTCGAGGTCATTATTGCACTTCTTTGAGGATTCTCAGAGAGGCTGATTTGATTATCTGCCTTTCTGTTCTACCAAACACCCTTCAGGTATAGCACTGGCAAGAAGACTTTCAATGAGGAATAGGTCACCATGTCTTTCTCCTGAGGTCAAGGGATGACGATGAAAGATGTGCTGAATTTACTTTAGGGATAAATAGAGAGAGCACAAAGTGGACCAAACTCTCAGTAATTGTCTCAGAAGGGAGGCCAAGACTCTAGTAGCTTCCAAATATTTGTGAAATTAAGAAAATACTGTACCTTTACCATATCCATTATTTTGGTTTTCCTTTGTATATTCTTTATGATGACTAGCAATAAAAACTTCCAATCAGAAAGACTTATATCCTTGCTTTGTGATGGAAATTGGGGTAAAAGTAAAGAGGTGCTCTCTCAGACTCCACAGCCAATTTAGGGGGAAGAAGAAACCCAAAAGATGCCTCTAGCAGCAGTTTTAAATTGGAGGGAAGGAATCATGAGGCCTGGGGCAAGGAGGAAAAGGCCAAAAAGGACAGCCAGGGTCAAAAGAAAAGGTATCAGCATTGCTATAATCTTAATATTATTGAAGGATTGCAATATCTTAGGCACAATTCTAAGTTTGAATACCTTTAACCCAGCTAATCACAGTGATACTATCTGTGCTTCTTACTAATGCTGCCTAACAAGCCTTCCCAAAATTTGGTGGTGTAAAATAACAACCATTATATATATTATGCTCACAGATTCTGGGGTGAGGGATTCAGATGGGGTGCACTGAGCATGACTTGTCTCTGTCCACAGTGTCTGAGAGCCACACCTCAGAAGACTCAAATATCTGGGAATGGAGGAACCACTTCCGAGGTGGCTTCTTCACTCACCTATCTGGCTCCCTGACAAGGATGAATGGTCGCCTTGCAGGCTGGGCATGGCTAGGACCATCGTCCAGAGCTTATCCAAAGCCTCTCCAGTGTGGTGGCCCAAGGAAAGTTGAACTTCTCACATGGCGACTCAGTGAATCAGGAAAAAAGGCAGAAACTATGTAGCCTCTTATGATCTATCCTGGGAAGACATATGGTGTCACTTCTACCATATTCTATTGGTAGAAGTAGTCACCAGCTCACCTAGACTTGAAGGGAGGGAATGTAGGCTCTGGCTATTGACAAAGAGTATCCAATAATTTTTTTCCATTTAAAAAAATGTTACATTTTTATTATTTTCACTTTAACAGATGTGGAAACTAAAGCCTAGGGAAATTCAATAATTTGCCAAACATGACATAGCCAGTAAGTGGCAGAAGTAGGTATTAAACCCAGGCTCCAAAGCCAATGTTCTTAATCATTATGCAAATAACACCATCACCACTGATAATAAAAATACTCTTACTTCGGCTGTGGCTGCTGCCACTGCTGTGGCTGCTACTGCTGCCATGGCCACTGTTTCTTCTCTTACTGCTCTGCTGTCACAATAACTAGTGCTGCTGTCTCCAGCACTGTGACTGTTACTACTACCACTGCTACTGTGACTGCGCCACCAGCAACCCTTCATTGGGTGTGGTTGATGATGCTCGAGCCCTCGCGATATGTGTCTTACATATAATATTGTACCAAAACCTTACGCATTTCCATTAGGAAACTAGTGGCACTCTTTTCTCTTTAAGTATGGGGTGACTAGGTCCGAAGTTAAGAAACTGGTATTGGATAATAGGCTGTGAAGCATTGTTCTCTCAGCCGCTCTTGGGTCCTGTCCCCTCATGCGGGCCACCTCTGGTGGGTCAGGGCTTCTCCCTCCATCATGCAAGTTTACAACTAACTTAGTGTAAGGAAAGAACAGCGCTACCCTTTAGTGTTGCCTATGAGGAAGCAGCGTGAATGATATATAAATAGATGTGTTTTGCTTTATTGATGGAGGAAAGTGTTGATGATTCAGGTTTATACCGCAGAGAAAGAATAGGTCTCTGGGGTTTTTCCTGGCCATTCTATAAGTTGTGTGCCTTCATGCAGTCATTTTGTTGGCTTTACCCTAATCTTTCCACAATTTGGTAAAAGGGATTTATAAAGGTTCTTTCAACTCTAGTACCTTAGCCTAGAATTAAGTGGACAGCGGTGAGTCAGGGAGAGATGCAGTTTTCCTTAAGAAACCCATGTCAGGAACAGCTTCTCAGTGTATCTGTTTTTAGTGAGTCCAAATTGTGTGAATCAGAGGTTGAGTTGGGGGTTACCAGACACCTCTCACCCATGGAAAAGCACAACTCTACAGGAAGCACAGGCGAGCTCCTATAGGTTTCCAGCATATTTACTCTTCTGAAATTGGAGATGATTTAGTCAGGGAAGCTATTGAACACAGTGCAAATTACATAAAACCACGGGATTTCACAAACATTTTAATGAACATACTTTCAGTCATGCAATTACTTAGAGCACTGCATTTCTTGGGTATGTTTATGTAAGGAGGGCAAGATAAAATTGTGCCAAATTAAAAAGCACAACAAAATGAACTGAATGAACTGAAACAACTAAATATTTAAAAGATCTAAACAATTATAGCACTTCTTTTGTTTCGTCTTAACAGAAATGAGAAGATATCCAATAAAATGTTAGTATAAATGTGTGAAAATGTATGCAGATGAGCACTTTAAGGCAGTTCCTTTTGGCTACTCACAAGTTTGGTCGGGGAGCATGTGTATATATGTGGTCTAATAACATGTTCAGGATTCTTCATTAAAAGCTTGGAAAACATGATTGGTACCAAGTATCATACTTGCAATGTCAGCTTGTCACATAATCTTTTTAAAAGAAATTTATTAAATGTATTGGGGTGACATTGGCTAATAAGATTTTATAAGTTTGAAGTGTACAGTTCTATGATACATCATCTGTATATTGCATTGTGTTCACCACCCAAAGTCATCTTCCATCATCATGTATATGACCCCCTTTGCCCCCTTCCACCTCTTCTACTTTGATAACCTTCTTTAATTCTGCTTTTAATTCTCAAGTGACTTGCAACTTCTGGGGCAGATAATAATAAAAACAACCGCACTAATGTTTATCGAGTGTTTATTCTCTGTTGGGCACTGTGTGGGCATTTCTTAGGTCTTTCAAGATTCCTTATAAAGTTGATATCATTATCATCCCTATTTTAAAGATGGGGAACCTAAAGTTAGAACCATTAAATAAGTTTCTTAAGGTCATACAGCTACTTAGAGCCAGAAGAGCCAGGGTTTGACCCCAGCTCAGAGTCTGGAGCACACATTCTTAATGGCGATGTAATACTAGCGGTTCGGGGTAGGTCACCTTCAGTCCTGTGTTATGTGCTGTTCTGGTATGGGAGAAAGAACAGGTCTGATCTTTTTCTGGTCTGTGGTTAATGGTGTTTCTGGTAGATTTAGTGCATCAGTTACCAGCTGTCCATGAAGACAAGTGTTATGGACTGAATGTTTGTGTCCCCCCAAATTCCTATGTTGAAACCCAACTACCCCAGGTGATAGTATTGGGAGGTGGGGATTTTGGGAGGTAGTTAGGTTTAGAAAAAGTCATGAATTGGGGCCCTCAGGTTGGGATTAGAGGAAGAGAGAGTGTAGTTCTGTGTCTCTCTGCAGTATGAAGACAATGAGGTGGCCATCTGCAAACTAGAAACCAAGTATGTCAGTGCCTTGAACTTGGACTTCTAGCATTCAGAACTATGAGAAATAAATGTCAATTGTTTAAGCCACCCAGTCTGTGGTATTTTGTCATGGCAGCTAGAGCCGAGTAAGACACCAAGATTTGAGCTCTTTCATGCGTAACTTTTCCAATGAGAACTTCTCAGCTCAGTGCATATGGCCCTGAGACCCCCTCTCCTCTCCAACTCAGTTGTCTCTTCTTACGCAGCACCTGGTACTGGCTCTGCACCAGCCCTGAGGCCCTCACGGGTGTATGCCTATTTGACTTTACCCTTTGACTGGGCCCTTTTCCCTCCTGTCTTCATGCCTGTTTATTTCTGCTGATCAGTTGCATTTAATCCTAATTATCTGCTCCTTGGGGAAGCCTTCCCTGACCTCCCAGGTAGAGCCTCGTGTCTCATTTAGGCTGACACTCCAGCCCGTAGGTTTGATATTTCTCTAATGGCACTATCCTGCTCTCCTGCAATTACTTTTTATTTTTTATTGTAGGAAAGGAAGAAAAAAAAAAGCCACATCACATTAAATCACTTTCCCAGCAATTTTCAAGGGTACAGTTGAGTACTGTTAACAATCGTGCAGCAGAGCCCCAGAACACGGCCCCTCATCCTGCAAGGCTGAAACTCTGTACCCATTAAACACCCCCACCCCTCTCCCCCAGCCTCTGGCAACCAATGATCTATTTTCTGTGTCCATGAGTTTGACTACATCGGATAACTCATATCAGTGTAATCATGCAGTATTTGAGTATTTGTCATTTCATGACTTTATCTATTCATCTGTCCATGAATCTACTTTTTGGGGCAAAAATTTTTGTTAATATTGTTTAATTATTGTTTACTGAGGTATAACTGACATATAACATTGTGTTAGTTTAAGGTGTGCAATGTGTTGATTTGCTAGCTAACACTTCTGTTGTGTCACATAATTACCATTTCTTTTTTGTCATGGGAACTACTAAGATCTTGTCTTTTAGCAATTTGGAAGTTTATATAACAGTGCTGTTGACTGTAATTACTATGCTGTACATTTGCTCTCCAAGACTTATTTATCTACCAATTGAAAATTTATACCCTTAAACAACCTCTCCAAATTCCCCCAACCTGGATGCTAGTAACTACCATTCTACTCTGTTTTCATGAGTTTGGCTTTTTCAGGGTCCGCTCGTAAATGAGAGCATGCAGTATTTGACTTATCTCACTTAGCATAATGATCTCAAACTCCATCCATGTTGTCACAAATGACAGGAGGTCCTTTCTTCTCAAGGCTGAATAATATTCCATTATATATATCTGTATATAGATAGAGAAATATCTTGGAATAAAAAATGTATCTGTATATAGATAGATATTATCTACATTTATATCTATCTATCATCTATCACATCTTCTTTATCCATTCATCTGCTGACAGACTGACACTTAGGTTGTTTTCATATCCTGGCTGTTGTGAATAATGCTGCAATAGATGTGGGAATACACATCTTTTTTGATAATCCGTGGATCTATTGCACGTCATTTTGAGGTGAGCCATCTGCCTTTTTAAGTCCTTTGATGAAAGAGACCATCTCCTATTCTGCTTTGTATTCCAAGCTCCTAGCGCAGGGTCTGACACGTGAGAGAGGCTTGATAAACAATGGGAAGAATAAATTTAAGTTTGAACAAGCAAAGAGTAAATGTTTGGAAGGAGAGACAACATGCCTCCAACAAAAGGAACATAAATTTTTTTTTTTTAATGTATCAGAATAGAGATTCAAAGAGGAACCTTGAAGGCCAAAAAAAAAATCACATTTTGCTAAACTTTAAAATATTCCCCAATTCACAATGATGTAACTACTTTTGTAACTTCATTAATATACCAAGATATTGTCTCCTGCCTCAAGGGAGTTCCCTTGCCAAATTGAGAATTGTTTTTTAGCCCCTGAGTTTATTTCCCATTCCTGATCTTAAAAGGCTTGTACACAATTCCAGACAGAAGAAAGTCTTTTTAGCCCATCTACTTCTACCATTATTTTAATAAATGCTGGAACTGATTCAGCCTTAAAATTTAAGTGTTTCTAGAATCTCTTGTCAGCATTTTTAAAGATCTCTTTGGATATGAGTAATCCATATTAAAAATCCAAACATAATTTTCTATTCAGAAAATGATGAACTCTATAAAAATTCACTTCTCCCAAAAGGTAAGATGTCAGCATTTAGAAATTAAATGTCCATTGCTATCTGAGATTGTTAAAATCTTATGCTGGAATTTTTTTAAGTCCTGAAGATGGATTGACTTTAGTCAATTCTTACATTTTCATCATCTGTGACAAAGGGCGTATATTTTGTTGGAAACCTGACTGGTCCAGAGATCTCACTGGTGTTCAAGCAATGTAAAAGGTAGGGAACTGACTTTATTGAGAATTCAGTTAAGGTGTCAGAGCAACAACATCCCTGTGAGGTAGATATATTATTCCAACTCTATAGATTGTAGTAAGCAAACGAACAGAACAAACGGAAACTGAACCACAACCAAAACTATTCAAAACAGTAAGAAATGCTGCGGAATGAAATTTGTGACTTACTTAGCCTTGTAGTAGCAATTCTCAAAGTAACTGAACCAAACTGTCCTTCAAGAAGCAAAGCTGTACCTACTTTCTTTTTTATTTATGAAGAGTGAAGTTTTGAATATTATACTTTTTCATGGATGCAATAGTATAAAGGAAATTGAGCAGAAGTTTCCATAGGCATTCTCTCCAGCTGGTCTCAGCATGGGACACTCTTAGGAAAATTTCTTTTGTTCCTGATTATGGGGTCCATGGCCTCTCAAAGGATTCCTGAACTTTGATGGGGGAAAATTGAACCTTTAATTTCATTAATCTCTAAACTTTAACAGGTCTTTCATTATGAATTTTGGCAACATCCTTCAGTAGTATTAGCTGTATTATGCCCTTGTTATCGGTAGAAGTCACATTACATTACAGTTTGTGCTGATGTCTTGCAATAGCATGTCCCTCTCTACTTAGAAACTGTGGTAGTTATCAGACCAACCATTGTATATTATTTAATGGAATAATAAAGAAGTACATATGTTTTTAAATCAAAACCTTATTGTCTTGGTAACCATATTTACAATATAAGTAGATTCTTTTACAATCTTATATATGCCATGTTATACATTTAAAATACTATTCTAAGAAAGGGTCTCTAGCCTTCCAAGGGTCATGGCACGGGAAAGATAGGTCTTAGCTATTTGCTGTGTTTCATCCTCAGTCTTTCCCATCATTTTTTAATTTCTATCATTCTCTCCCTTCCTCCTTCCCTCCCTCCCTTCTTTCCTCCCTTTCTTCCTCATGCTAACATGGAGGTTCCATCCAAGCTTTTCTTTGCTCTGACAAATAGTAGACTGAGTTCTCCTTGACTCCCTTTTTCCTAATTTGGCCCTCTAACTTTCTCCTCTGAGATGCATCATGATTCATTTACTTGAGTCTAAAGTATTTGGAGGAGGTGGGGGACCCAGCTGGGTCTATGTGACACATTTATGACAAAATTCAGTTCTACTTTCTCTTTTGAAATTTTGTTAAATGTCCTGCATCAGGGTTAATGCCTTATATTCTGAGATATTTCTTCTTTGAATAAGGATGAGGGGACCTAGATTTTATATTAGTTCCCCAATTCAACAAAGACAACAGAAGCTTCTCTGGGGGTGAGGGAAGAGAGAGAGAAGAGAGACATGAATGAATCCTGGTTGTTCATACTATGGCCTCCTTGCTGATAATCAAGGGGAGGCAGATATGAAATAAAATTCTCTGGGTCTTCCATGTGCTTCTTTCCTGTGAATCTGAATTGCACAAAGAAAAATCTTATTTATTTTCCTCCATGCCGTCTATGTTTAGTTAAGTTTATGTCTTACAGGTAATAAATACTTCTAAGTAAGTCATGATTTTTCCTGCCTTTTATTCTTTTTCAGTCCATTTCTTTCAATCCAGAGGGTTCAAATGTTAGTTACTCCATCCCAGTGACTTCAGGGAATGGTTTTAAAGCTCTTAAAACATGGGTTTGTATTGATTAACTCAAGGTAGGGCCTTAGATATTCCAACAACACAATTCTACAATGACTCTTAGTACAGGTCTGTATTTTTCTATTTTTTTTTTTTAATAATATTGGCTATTCAGTGATATGGCCTTCATTTTTACCTTTATCTCTGTTCAAAAAGAGGGAGCCTAGACTACCATTTAAAATCTGTTATTTGCAGAGTTAGAATTGAGCATGTGGGTATCAGTGTGATCTGCCCTCAGGGCACAAATTATGGAGTAAAGGAAGTTATGAAAGATATAATATGGGTGCCAAGTCAAGATTAAGACAGATAGAAAGTCATACTCAAAGGGGGGTGAGTAGTAACAACTGAGTGAAAAATAATACTTAGAGAGCTCTAGATGGAGCACCCGGATACTGAGGATGGGAGACACAGTGTGGACAGAAGCCTTGAAACACTGGGACCCAACTGTGACCACTTTTTATAGGTATTTGAGCTTGTCCAAGGCTGAGAAGAGAGCACTCAGGGGCATTCATAAATTTTCTCCCCATAAATTCTAAGTTCTAATGAATAATTACATTGTTTTATGTTTCTGTCTTTTATCGAATTGGGTAGTATGCTCATGATTACAAGGGAGATAATGAATGTTTATTGATCAATGAAGATGCCCTACTGCTATAATGGAATTAGAAAGAGGGAAACTTAGGAGATAAGGACAGAAGGAGAAGGGGAGGCCAGATTATGGGGGATATTGTGTTTCTTATAATAAAATCTTTGGGTTTTCGCTGAGTATGTTGGGGAGCTACTTGAGGATTTTAAGTAAAGGAATAATATAATTAAGTCAATGTTTTTGAAGGATCTCTAGGTGCTGTGTTGAGAAGAGATTAGAGGAATACAAGAGTAAAAGCAGAGATCACTGTGGAATCTATTGCAGCTGTCCCGGCAGGAGATGATGGTGGGTTGGTCTATGCCAGGACAGATGGGTGGTGAGAATTCTTATCAGTAAGGCTTGATGATGGGTTGGATCTAGAGTGTGATAGAAAGAGTGTTCAGGATGACATTAGAGATTTGGAACTGAGCAACTAATAGAATTGAAGTGCTATTGACTTTGATAGGGAAGCTCCAGAAGAAACAGATTTTGGGCAAAGGATACTCATAAAGTTCCCTAATCAGTGATGTAGTTATGTTGCTAATCATCCTGATGTGATGGGTTCTTTTGAATTGCTACTTAGGAAGATTTTAGGGATAATACTCTCCCATTCTAGGGGTGCAGATGAAGCTTGGAACTTATTTTACCTATCATTTAAAATCAAATTCAGAGAATTAAATCATATGTATTGTAGAGCGAGATGCTGTTGGAGAGTTTGGCTAACCCAGCTATTCCAGAGGGAACTCTAAGCTCTAATCATGGGTTTCTGATCTTTCTGGAAGTAATACACTCACTGACTTCCTTAGTTGTGTTTTGCTTTATGGTTGCAATGGCTCTTGCACAAGTGGGGGTATGAAAAATGTTACTATTATGTAGTTCAATGATCTTGTTTGGGGCCTTACATGAAGAAAGAATCATCAGCATATCTTCGTTTAACAGAGGAGGTTAAGCCTGCTAGCAGAAGCTGTGTTAGTTTATTTAATGCAAAGAATGAAGTTGGTAAATTCCTCAGGAATCAAAGGAAAGGGAGGAATTAATGTGGGACTTCGCTTCTATCAGCAAAGAGTCAGGTCTTAGAGAATAGAGACTATTTTTACTGAGAACTTTATTAGACATCAAAGCTTCATAACATCGCCATGTTTATTTGTATTTTGTGATGGTAGATTCTTTAAACAAAGGGACAGCAAGGAAGGGAACCTTATGATGACTACATTCTGTTTCACAGACACTCTTGGGAAAGAAAAATCCCATATGACTGAACTGTCAAAATAAGATTTTAAGAGGACAGAAAATAGGGAATCGTGGAGCATTTTTAATTATGACAAACATTAGGAGTTACTATTTAAAATATATAAAGAATTCTTTGGATAAATACCCAGAAGTGAAATTGTGGGTCAAAAGGTATATCCATTTTTAATTTTTTGAGAAACCTCCAGACTGTTTTCCATAGTGGCTGTACCAATTTGCAATCCCACTGTGTTTGAGTATTACCTTTTTTCCACATCTTTGCCAACACTTATTGTTCTTTGATTTATTGATGATAGCCATTCTGACAGGTGTGAGGTGATATATCATTATAGTTTAAATTAGCATTTCTCTGATGATTAATGACCTCGAGCATCTTTTCATATGTCTATTGGCCATCTGTATTTTCTCTTTGGAGAAATATCTGTTCATGTCTTCTGCCCACTTTTTAATTGTATTGTTTGCTTTTTTTGTCATTGAGTTGTATGAATTCTTTATATATTTTGGATAGTAACTCCTTATCAGATATATCATGAGTAAATATCTTCTCCCATTCAGTAGGTTTTCTTTTTATTTTGTTGATGGTTTCCTTTGCTGTGCAAAAACTTTTTAGTTTTAATGTAGTCCCATTTGTTTATTTTTTCTTTTGTTTCCCTTGCTCGAGGAGATATATCTGAAAAGAAATTACTAGTAGCAATATCAAAGAGGTTTCTGCCTATGTTTTCTTCTAGAAGTTTTATAATTTCGGGTTTTACATTTAAGTCTTTAATCCAAATTACATTTGAGTCTGTTCTTGTATATGGTATAATATCTATGCACCCCTATGTTCATGGCAGCACAATTTACAATAGCCAAGAAATGGAAGCAACCTACTAAATGTTCATCAACAGATGATTGGCTAAAGAAGTTATGGTTCATATATACAATGGAATATTATTCAGCCATAAAGAGAAATGAAATCCTACCATTTACAACAACATGAATAGTCCTAGAGGTTATTATTCTGAGTATAATAAGTCAGAGAGAGAAAGATAAATATCAGATGATTTTACTTATATTGTGTAAGAAGGTGGTCCAGTTTCATTTTTTTTGCATGTATCTGTCCAATTTTCCCAACACCATTTATTGAAGAGACTGTCTTTACCTCATTATATATTCTTGCCTCCTTTGTCATATATTAAATGAGCATATAGATGCTGATTTATTTCTGGGCTTTCTGTTATGTTCTATTGATCAATGTATCTGTTTTTATGCCAGTATCATGCTGTTTTAATTACTGTATCCTTGTAGTAGAGTTTGATATCAGGTAGTGTGATACATCCAACTTTGTTCTTCTTTCTCAAGATTGCCATAGCTATTCGGTGTCTTTTATAGCTTCATATAAATTTTAAAATTATTTGTTCTAGCTCTCTGAAAAATGCCATTGGTATTTTGATAGCGGTTGCATTGAATCTATAGATTGCTTTGGGTGGAATGGCCATTTTAATGATGATGATTCTTCCTATCCAGGCACATGGTATATGCTTCTATTTATTTGTATCTTCTTCAGTTTCTTCTTTCAATGACATAATTTTCTAAGAATAGATCTTTTACCTCTTTTGTTAATTTGATTCCTAGATATTTTACTGTTTTTGATGAAATTGTAAATGTGATTGTTTTCTTAATTTCTCTTTCTGAAAGTTCACCATTGATGTATAAAATACAACTGACTTTTGAATATTTTGTATCCTGCTACTTTACTGAATTAATTGATCAGTTCTAACATTTTTGGGTGGAATCTTTAGGGTTTTCTATATATAGTATCATGCCATCTGCAAATAATGAGAGTTTTACTTCTTTTTTTCCAATTTGGATATATTTTATTTCTCTTTCTCATCTGATAGTTGTGGCTAGAACTTCCAATACAATGGTGAACAGAAAGTCGTTAAAGTCAAAACTTTGGTAATTCAAGATTCAACTTCATGATTAGTTATTTTTGTAGACAAGCCAGATGTGATTTTGCTGTCTTCCCAGTTTGAAGTTTATAATACAGGTAATTTGATCGTCTTTCTTTAGAAATATATTATCTATATGATAGGAGTTTTTATCAGCTCAAGCAAAGTAAAAATTTCCATAAAACTATTATGAAGAACCCTTTCCTTTTTAAGAGACTGTTAGAAACTGTAGCTAATTTTAAAAGGTGTTTGTAGGATAAATGCTGGACTTACTTCAAGTATAAAGTCTAGAAATGTTTCTAATTCTTGATTTTTTTTATCATACTAATTTGCTTTTCTTTTGTATTTTCTGACATTCCATTGACATTCTCAGGTCAAATCTTTGAAAATTCTTCAAACTAAAAGTCATTTTTAGACATTGTCTTATAACATCAATAGACTGATTATCTCAATAATTAAAACTCAACCAAGTGATCAGAATTAATAATCTCTCAATGTAGTAAAGTGCTTTATAATTTTCTATTTTGCCTTTGTATTATCTAAGTAGCCTTTTGGAGTAGTTCAGGCACTTTACTATTTTAGAGGTGAGAACATCACAGTTCAGAGGGAATGTGTGACAACTGTCACTGTGATAGTGTGGCCCTAACACAGGTCAGTTGATATGGAGGCTCTGCCTATTTAAAAATGTCTCATGTATATAATGCCTGATAGAGTGAGTGGCATGGTAGAGGTTCAGGAGATGTTTTCTTTATTCCATTTACTGTTCAGTGTTTGGCACATTGTTCGATTCGTGGGAAAAGGCAAAATAAAACATAATGATAGGGAAATTGCCTTGGCTCGTAGGACTCCTTGATCTCTTTCAGATGTAGATAAAATAACAGCTTTTAAAGCAGCAGATGAGCACACTGATAATACCCCTGTCCTGTCGATTCTGAAGGGCACTGTGGTTGTCATTTATGCAGATGAGGTTCAGAAACTTATGACATCAGTGAATGCATAAGTAGACAGAATAGGAAGCATAAGAGCTTTGAATGTAATTTAATATTAAAAGCCAATAGTATCCTGTTTCCTTAGAACTCTTCATTGGAAGGACTACTGAATACTTAGAAATCTTCCTCTAGTTAAGGTGAAGTCTACTTCTTCACAGAAGCAAAAAGTCAATGTCCTCTTTATGATTTTTATAAGAATTTCTTTCTCTTTTCTTTTTTCTCCTTCCTTAATCCTCAGATTTCTATACATTGTCATTCACAGCAGAACTGTACCTGCTGGTGGTGTAATCTGTGAACATGTATTGACTGTCTCATTCTGGGCCAAGCACCTTACCTGGGAATAACAAAGAACAGGCACATTCCTTGCGCTTGGAAATTCAGATTGATCCTCAGAGGAATCGAATAGCTTTGTCATTATTGCAAAAAATGTCTTTATCTATCACCTCATTACTATTTGTCAGCGTCTTTGAGGGTAGTACTAGTATTTTACTGAGGTTAAATATGATTCAGGTCTCTCAGAGATGAAGCGGGATCTAAATGAGTGTTCTCTTTTTTTCCAAGGTGTGGCTGTCATTGCTATTGTTGCTATGTGGGATCTACAGAAGCCATCCCCACCTCTTAGGAAATGTTACCCTCTCCTTCCCTTCACAGCTTCTACAATCTCCACCCCAAGGAAAATAAGACATTACCTCCCTCCTTTCTGTTGGGAGGATCTGATATAATGAGCATGGTGCCTGTGGGGGCTGGTGTGTCTCTGTCTATTGCAGAGGTTGGAAAGATAAAAGAATGCTTCATTCCCTAGGCTTCTTTGCAGCTGGGGTTTTGAGTATAATTTATTTCTACCAATATGATGCACTCACCTGAGGTTTGGAAATTGGAGTGATGCGGAGGCTATCTTTAAATGGCTGCTGTTTTCTGTCATCAAGCATGCTGTGGTATACTTCACACAGCAGAGGTCTGATAGAGAGCCAGCGGCACTGGAGGGGTGAGGAGAGGCAGGTTGTGTGGCACATGACAGGATCCTAGCGTTGGGGTGTTGACAACCTTCTCTCACTGGATTATAGCCACGTGTGTTGCTAGAACAAAAAGTTCCAGCCGTGCCCCCCAGTTTCTGCCTTTCATTTCTCCTAACAACAGCTCTGAGGGAGTAGGTAGCACTGTTTTTACTTCCCTTTTATAGATGAGGAAACTGTAGCCCAAAGAGGTTAAGTAAATTGGATGATTCACACAGCTAGTAAATGAAATATCCAAGGCAGGTTTTAATTGCCTGGTTGAATTGTCTAGTTTCAGAGTCTGACCTTTTAATCTTTCTGTGCTGATTTTTTATATGTGTAAGAAGTAGACACACAATAAGATCTAAATAAATTATATATCCACAGAGGCTATTTGGAATGGAGGAATAATGAAAAGCCCTACTCGATAAATGCTGAGTTTCTAAGCAACACCTTCAGTTTATAGACGAGGAGTCTGAGGCCTAGATAATGCAGAGCAATGTCAATGCTTTTATACATAAAGTATTGGGACTGAACTGCCATTGTGTGTTCTGATTCTGTGTATGTTCTTTGAAATCTAAAGCTGATATAAGAATCTGCTGGTAACTTTAGACCCCTTAATAATAACATTTAAGAGAGAACAAAATATACTCACCTATGCATGCAACATTTTGTAGAAAATTTACTTTATTGTTATAATTGGCTTCTCAGAATTAACCTAAACCTACTTTTGGTAATTTGGGTTTCTGGGATAAGTTCCTTGCCCCTGAGTATAGTCTTGGTGAAGATGGGAAATTGCTTTGATTGTCCCAGCATTTTACCCCTCCCTCTGTCCATGCCTTTGCCATGTGACTTCGCAGTTAACGCTTACAGAATCAATAAAGTATATTTTCCCTATACTTTAGTTATGAGTTTGTCCCCCAGAATGTGGTTGAGGTGAAGGTGTGCCCGTTCCGGGTTTTGGCCAAAGGAGACCTTGATAATTTCTGCCCTTTTTCTTGTGCCTACCATGGTCTACCACGAGTACATGGATGGGCTAGTCTGATAGAAGATGAGAGACACGTAGAACAGAGACATGTAAAGCTGAGGCCATCATAGTTCATCCTACAACTAGCCAATGCCTAGACAGGTGAGCAGTTTCAGCTGAGATTAGAAGAGCTTCCTCGCTGACCCTGAGGAAACCTAGATGCACGTGTAATAAATGCTTATTGCTGTATGCCACTGAGGTTTCATGATTGTTTTGTTGTTGTTGTTGTTGTTGTTGTTATTATTATTATTCAGCATTATAATGGCAGTAGGTAACTGAAACAGAAATCACTAAGCAAAATACTACGCCTTTATTCTGCCCAAATTGTTTACAGTGGTCAAAAGCTAGGCCAATTGGGTGCTTTAAATTTTGAGTTGAATGAGGAAAAATGAGAAAAAAAAAATGTGTGATCATTCTGTTACATACTGCATGTTTGTGTCTCCCCCAGATCCATATGCTGAAATTCTAACCCCCAGTGTGATGGTAGTTGCAGATGGGGCTTCTGGAGGGTAATTAGGTCAAGAGGATGGAGTCCTCATGATCAGATTAGTGCCCTGATTGGAAGAGGCTCGAGAACCTGCTTCTCTCTCTGCTCTCCCCCATGTGATGACACAATAAGAAGGTGGCTATCTATAAGCTGGAAGCAGGATCTCACTAGACCTCAACCATATTGGCACCCTGACCTTGACTTCCAGCCTTCAGAACAATGAGGAATGTTTGTCATTTAAGTCACCCAGTCTATGGTATGTTGCTACAGCAGCCTTAGCTGAGACCCATTCATTTCACTTAAAGGACTCAGATGAGACTGTTAAGGAGTTTCTGAGCTCTACATCCGAGGGTATGGCCTGGCTTCTTCCCATCTGACTCTATAAGCCACATCTATTTTTCCAATAAACTTATTTTTCTTTTGAAATTAGTCCAAGTATTTTCTGTTGTTTGCTGTTCCAGTTTCTACTGCTTTGTTTAAAATTACCCCCAAACTAAGTGGCTTAAAACAATCGTTTTATTATATTCATGATTTTGTGGGTTAGTATTTGGGCCACCTTTATTTACAGTCTTTCAAGCAGTTGCAGTCAAATATCAGACAGCAAAATACTTAACAAGGCTGGACCTGAAGGTGGCTCCTTCACGTGACTGCTCATTGTTGCTGGCTGTTGGCTGAGAGCTCATCAGGGCTACCCTCTGGAATGCCTACTTTTGCCCTTTACAGTAAATGCTAGGGAAAGAGGGCTTCTTATCTGGTAACCGACTTCCTCCAGAGTGAAGGCAAAGGTTTACCTCTATGAGAAGAAGGTCAACAAAGTCTGGCATGTTTTAAAAACCACTCTATTCTGTCCATTAGCCACACACTATTTTTATCTCTCTACTTGCAAAGTTTGCCCACTTCTTCCCAAATCTAAAAGTCTAGCTGATTAGGGCATGAAGCCCAGGCTTCAGGTCAAAGATCCTGTCATCTGAGTCAGGTCCAGATGTAGATTTCTTTCCTTGGTCACAGTTCCTCTGAATCTGAAAATCTTGGCACTAAGGGCAGATTTTCTGCCTTGACACACCAGTATACAATGCTAGTACAGGGATAGGATAATTGCAATAACCCTAAATCTGAAAGAGGGAGATGAGAGACATCTAGCAGTCACTACTCTAAAACCCAGATGGACACGTGCCACCTATTTGATTAGGGCCTAAAACAAAATTGATACTAGTGCAATGAAAGCAATTGATTGAGAATTTATTTCACAATGAAGAATAGAAATAATCTTTTTTTAAAGAAATAGATTTTTCACTCTTTTTTTTTTAATTAAAAAATATACCTACTTTCTGAAAAAAGGTTGAAAGAAATCTAAATTGTACCCATATCAGTTTTATTTTGTTTTGCTTTGTTTCAGTGAGACAGTAAGATTGTAGCAAGAGCTTATTAAAGTAGCTATATGCAGACATCTTTTATATCTAATTTTTACTTTTATTTTTATAAGAATACGTGCTGGAAACCCTGACCTACAAAGGAATAGGAGGCAAACTGAGTATTCATTTTCATTATGTTTCATTATGCTCTTTGTTATGTAAGGGTCGTTTATCTTATGAAGTACTAGATAGTTCCAAAATTTTCCTTTTGGGGTTAAATTCATGATTTCATTCGTCTTCAAATCAATGAGGGTATCTTTCTAGAAGCTTCATAATTAACGCTATGTATGTTTGCCAGAAAAGAATTATGAATGCTTTTTCCATCTCAACAGCAGTAATTTTTGGCAGACTTTTATAGTATTTCTGAGTGTCCACAGACTTCTGACAAATAGACTAGATTTTATCATTTTCAACTTTAGCTTGCTGAAACACTTCTTCCAATACTGGAAAGTTTTCACAAATTTCTGATTCCAACCTCTTTTAACAATGTGGCAAACTGACCAGTGGAATGTACAGTATCCAGCAGCAGCATCCATAAAGGTGATTGCAGACATCCAATTAAATGATTTAACTCATCTGTAAGTGCCCAGATAACTGCCAGCTGAGCCAAGACCTAAATGAACTCCTCTTCCAGCTGTTCTGGGAATATGATTTACTTTTCTTATAAAAACATGTAACTTCTGCCCAATTTTCAATTATGCCCGTCAAGACTCATTCTCTTGTAAGCCGGGAATATCTGTGTAGAAGACATCTTTGTTCAGCCTACTCCTGATTGAAAACACATGAAGATGCTGTGATTCAAAATCTGGCTCAGAAGAATGAGCCCACTTTCAGTGCAGAAAACAACACTCACAGGAATGTAGGTTGTCTGTGATTTCAGAACAAAGCAAGAAACCTCATGACATATGTAACTTCCAGCTTCACTAAAGAAGGAAAAATTTAATGTTATCTTGTATGACAGATGACACATCTGAGGAGAGCACCAAGAATTTGTGTGCTGAGGTTGTTTGTGTTGACAAATAAACTCTTTACTCGTTTGAGGTTATCAGTTACACCCTCAATTTCCATACATGGCTTTAAAAGGCAATCCCCTGTCAAAATTCCAATGGCATTTTTTAAAGAAATAGACCAAAAAAATCATCAGATTTATATGAACCCACCAAATATCCTGAATAGCCAAAGCAATACTGAGAAAAAATAACAAAGCCAGATGGATGTATCACACTCTTTGACTTAAAATTATACTACCAAGTGATAATCATCAAAATGGCATGATATTGGCAGAAAAAGAGACACACAGACCAATGGAACGGAATTGAGAGCAATTCATATGTATGGGCAAATAATTTTTGACAAAAAAGCCAACAACACAATGAAGAAGAGAAAGCCTTTCCAATAAATGGTGCTGGGAAAATTGGAAAGCCACATGTAAAAGAATGAAATTAGACCACTACTTATCACCATACACAAAAATTAACTCAAATGGATCAAAGACCTAAATGTAAGGCCTGAAACAATAAAATACATAAAAGAGAACATAGGTACTAAACTTATGGACCTTGGTCTTAGAGAGGATTTTACGAATTTGATCTCAAAGGCAAGAGAAGTAAAAGCACAAATAAAGGAATGAGACTATGTCAAACTAAAAAGCTTCTGCACAGCAAAAGAAACCATCAAGAAACTAAAGAAGCAACCAACCAAATGGGAGAAGATATTTGCAAGCAATACCTCTAATAAGAAGCTAATATCTAAAATATATAAAGAATTTATACAACTTAACAACAAAAAACAAACAACTTAATTAAAAAATGGACAGAGGACCTGAACAGACACTTCTCCCAAGAAGGCATACAAATGGCCAACAGGTATATAAAAAGATACTCATCTTCACTAGTTATTTGGGGAATGCAAATCAAAACCACAATAAGATACCAACTCACACCTGTTAGAATGGCTATTATCAGCAAAATAAGTAATAACAAGTGTTTTAAAGATTGTGGGGTGGGGAGGGGAGGAACCCTCATACACTGCTGGTGGGAATGTATATTGGTACAACTACTATGAAAAACAGTATGGAGTTTCCTCAAAAAATTAAGAATAGAATTACTGTATGACCCAGCAATCTCTCTTCTGGGTATCTGCCCCCCAAAATTTGAAAACATTTATTTATAAAGATACATATATGCCTATGTTCATTGCAGCATTATTTATGGTGGCCAAGATGAAAACAACTAAAGTGACCTTCAATAGATGATTGGCTAAAGAAGATGTGGTACATGTATGCAATGAAATACTACTCAGCAATAAGAAAAGATGAAATACTGCCCTTTACAACAACATGGATGGATCTTCAGAAATATCATGCTAAGAAATAGAAGTCAAGAACCATATGGTTTCACTCATGTGTGGGATGTAAAATTGAAAACAAACAAATAATACAAACAAAAACTCATAGATACATACAACAGTATAATGGTCACCAGAGAGAAAAGGGAGAGGGGGAGAAGTAGAAAAGGGTAAAGGCAGGTAAATATATGGTGATGGAAGGAGAGTTGACTTTTGGTGGTAAACACACAATGTAACCTAAAGATGATGATGACATATAGATTTAAACCTATATAATTTTATTAACTAATGTGATCCCAATAAATTTAATAAAATTTAAAAAAGATACAAAGGAGTAAAAATAAATCAAAAGGCATTTTTCATAGACATGTTAGTGAGAATAAGTTTAGACACTGGCACTACTGAGAGAATGTAGTAGTTCCAACCAGTTATTGTTAAAGGGAGAATAAGGTGCATTACTATCTAAAACATATTTTGGAGAAGACAATATTTAGAGACAGTACTTCAGTTTTTTAAATTTGGCCATTTCTAGGTCACATGGTATTGTGGGATGAATTGTATGCCTTGAAAATTTGTATTTTGAAGTCATTACCCCTAGTACTTCCAAATATGTCTGTCTTTAGAGATAAGGTCTTTAGAGAGATAGGTCATATGGGTGAGCCCTAATCCAGTATGACTGGCATCCTTATAAAAAGAGGAGATTAGGACACAGACATGTGTAGAGAGAAGATCATGTGAAGACACAGGAAGAAGATGGCCATCTATAAGTCAAGAAAAGAGGCTGCAGAAAGGAAACCAATCCTGCCAACATCTTGATCTTGGAATTCTAGCCACCAGAATTAAAAGAAAATAAATTTCTATTGTTTAAGTACCAGTCTATGGTACTTTATTATGGCAGCTCTAGCAAACTGGCACATAGGGAGTTTCAAGATCCTACCATCTTCTGAGGGGCTATTTGCTTGGCAAAATGATAAGCATTCTTGGAGGATACTTCAAAATTAGATTTTTTAGTTAAGGTAAATCCAAATTTTGGTAAAGTTATAATCTGTCAAAGCAAGTCTTTTTCTCATGAAAAATATCTACAATCCTGCTATTTTGGCATGATGATCACTAAATATGTTTCTCCAATTGTGCTGACTTTGACTTATCCTAGCACACAAATGAACACTGTAGCTTTTTAGTCCTGCCTCACTTAGGAAGAAAGCAAAGCCAAAAGATATCTAAGCTTTATTCTATTGTCTCTTACCAACTGAAAACTTTAAAAAGTGTCTCTAATTATAGTGGCAAGATGTGTTTTCACTAAGTCTTATCAGTGATAACCTTATTTTAGGCTTCATGACATAACAAATATTTTAATGAATTGTTGCATGGCTGGACTCAATTAGCTGAAAGAACAAAAGGAAATCTACAAAAGACACATGTGTTTTTTTAATGCTCTGTCCTAGAAGGGATCATGTCACTTCTGCTTACATTCCACTGGTGAGAACTCATCACTTGGTCATACCTACATAACGGAAGGCTGGGATATGTCTGATTTCACGGCCCCTTGCCAGTTACATGTACTATATATAGTATGTAGTATATGTACTATATATAGTATGTAGTATAGTCCATGTATAATATGGGAAGGGGTGACCAGATTTTGGTGAAGAGCCACTCTCTCTGCCAAAATGCCTAACACTTACTTAATATTCACTGTGTGCTTCCATAGCGTAAGCCCTTTCCATCGTATGCCCTTTAATTCTCACAAAACTCATTAAGTTCTGTTAGTGTTTCTAGAGCGTAGGTGACAAATTGAGATAGAGGAATTAAGTAAGTTGGTTACACTTACAGCTAAGAAACGAGAAAGCAGGATTTCAACCCAGCCCAAGTAACCATTATAATAGACCACCTCTTGTTGATAAAGGAAGCGATAAAGCATGAAATGGTAAAAGAAGCATTAAGACTTCATGATTGTTTGGAAAAGATGGTGAAGGATATTTTCTAAGGAAAACAAGTCAGCTAATGTCATTTTTCTTTCTATCCAACCGAAGTATCCATAATTTCCCAAGACTAGAGTAAACCTCATGTGTTAGTCTATTCTAGTTGTTATAATAAAGATATCATAGACTGGGTGACTTTTAAACAATAAGTATTCACTTCCAACAGTTCTGGAGTGTAGGAAATCTAAGATAAAGGAGCCGGCAGTTTTTTTGTCTGGTGAAAGCACACTTCCTGGTTCACAGACAGCCATCTGTTCCCTGTTTCCTCACATGGTGGCAGAGGAGGATAGAGCTCTCTGGGTCTTTTTATAAGGGCACTCATCTCATTCATGATAACTCTGCCCTCATGACCCAATCATCACCCCAAGACCCCACCTCCATCACATTGGGGATTAGGTTTTGGCATACGAATGTCAGGGTCACAAGAATTCAGCCTGCCTATAGTGTTCCATTTCTTTCAAATATAGTTTTCTTATCTCTCTAGCTTACAGTAATATCTTCTTCCATTTAACTGCCATAGCACTCTGTATCATGTATCTGGATCATTTACAGATTTATTTATTGATTTACTTAATGATTTATTCATCATCCATTAGCCATCTTTTAAGCATCTATTATGTTTCAATTACAGTGTGAAGTACTGGTGACATACTGAATAGAACAAGAATTGTGCTTCCAAAGTTTTATAGTCGAAAGGAATATGTTTGAGTAATAGACATGAAATAGCTTATGTTGTTGCATAATTCTCTTGTATGTGCTATGTTTCACCAATGCATTTTTGGATTATGACTTCTATTACTCCTCTCTCTCCCATTATGCCTAGGACAATGATGGATACATAATAGGAGCTTGAAAAGTGCCTGTTTTTTTAATATGCAAATTTTATTCTTTTAAGAACTCCACATATATCTTTAACTCACATATATCTTAGTATAATATTTCAGGATTGGTTTGAAAATATACCAGTGAATGATAAGAAACTCCATCATAAGAAAAGTTGGATTCAATAGCATCATCATTTTTTTCTACCATATGACTGCTTCTAGGGCTGGTCAATTTCTGTTGACTGGAGTTTGAGTGGAATTTGATAATGGGAACTAGGCTATTGGCACTGAGAGAAGATGTCACACAATGCCCAAACAATTTCTGACTCACTAAATAAAATGTCACATTTGCTCACCTTTGACTGAGCTCAAAATAGCTCATATATTGCCTCTAACAATCAATGCCAACTTATAAAAGTTTTTTGCGAGAAGGCTAATATAAAGTACTGTACCTTTATAACACATGCAAATACATCACCACACACGTGCGCGTGCACACACACATACACACACATACACACACACACATACACACACAACTAGAGGTGAAAAGAGCTGCTTAATTAAACATTTGAATCCAAAGCTTCCAAATACATTCCACCCAGAGCATGGAGACTTTTAATAATTAATCTATCACTTAGTAAACAGTGAGAAGAAATCTAATTGTGCTATAGTTGTAACAGTCAAGTCAAAAAGTGAGAAGAATCTCAATTAACCAATTAGATTGTGTTCAATGCATAATAATTTACTTGATTTTTCTCCCCACTGGAAATGATGAAGTTATGGAAACAACCTTTAAAACTCCAGTTTTAGTCCTCCGAGTTTTGGAGCTTTTTGAGAAATGAGTTTGAGTAATCACTTTTGTAATGAATGTCTCTGTTGGTAAAGTGAAGGGAGATTTTGATTCATTGATTTGTATAATTTTGGAGAACTAATCTTTTATCCTTACATACCTTAATTATTAAGACAAATGTATATTTTGTTCAAATTAATTGAATGATTAATTACTCTAATCTTTACCTTAATTTTCCTATTAGCGATTTTTTGTAATACTCTTAGGAGGATAAGGTCATCTCTTAAAATTATCGTAGTTGCTTTTCTGGGAAAAAAATTCTTTCATAGCAATACAAATTCCATGGATTTTTACTATATTTATTCATGCATTTTTCAACTCTTTATTCTCTACCCTAAAGAGTATGATAAACTTTTATATATAGAAAAGCAAATCAGGTATTTTCTCCAAAAAAATTCCTCCTGCCTTTAGGTGACTTCAAAAAATTGCTCTCCATCAGATTTGAGGCCCTGCGTTGCCACCAGCTGACACAGCTTTACTCTCATGAGCTGCAGATGAAGTGAAGAGATTATGGCTCTTGTTGTTTTCTAAGCAAGATGTGGTATGCAGCTTCCAAGATGGCTCCCAACGAGCCCCTTCTAGTACTCACATGTAGTATCCATTCCTTGAATTTACTGACCTACTTCTAACAAGTGGAAAATGGCCAAAAATGGAGTGTTACTCGAGATTGGATTCCAAAAGATTGTAATTGAAATCTAGAACTTTAATGTTATCTGTTCAATATCCCATTCAGCAAATAATTTCCTTAATTGAAGGCCATAAGTTTCCAGATTAACAGGGCCCACTTCATGCCCACACCAGGGCCTATCATCAAGAAAATGCAGAACATTACCATTAAAGAGAGAATTCTAAAAGCTTCCAGACAGGAAAAAAAAGATAGCAGGTCACATATGATCAAGAATTATAATGGCATCAAGCTTCTTAATTGCCACACTGGCAGTTAGAAGACAATAGAGAAATAAATGCTTCACAGTCCTGAGGAAAATGAATTCTAACTATAATTACCTTCTCAACCAAACTATAAATCAAGACTAAGGGTGAAATAACATTTCAGACACACAAGATGTCAATGGATTCATTGCCCTTGGCCTCTCATTCAGTGCATAGGGGGAGATAAGAGGATAAATAATAAAGCCTGAGATCAAGGAAACAAGGTACCTGAGAGCAGAGAAAGGGATAGAAGAGATGGCCCAGTTTGCGGGCTATGCAGCTGGCCAAGGAGGACCCAGTCCACACTGGAGCATAGGATCTGAGGTCTATGAGAGATGTCCCTAAGAAAAAAAGTAGATAAAATATTGATGTGTTTGATCTTGTTGAAACATGTTTGGCTGCTCTTGACAGAGTTTGAGGAAGCAGCAATGTTCACAGAGAACACAGAACAAACGCTTGTCTTCCTTAGAAGGAGGAAATTATGATAATGTCTATAACTGCAAAATCAAGAAAAAGCAAAAGAGATATCTTACATTGAAATTAGATGTTAAATATCAGAAGAATCAGCTAAAGAGTGGAACGTGATGACTCTGGAGATTAGAAAGTGAGAGTCAGAAGGGACAGGGGAAGGGGAGTGCTTTTTGAAAAAACCTAGTCTAACTCTTTGACTCTTAGAATTATGCATTGATTAAAATAACAAATTCCTGGAACTCGTATTTTATAAATGTTAAGACATCTCATCCTATTCTTCCTCCCCCCGGTGTTCACTCATGGCTCCCACACTCTGAAGACCCTGAAGTTTTTACATTCTCATTGCCTGATGGAGTCAGTAGAGACCCCAAAAGTTCCCATACCCCAGCTCCCACGTCTTGCTTCTTTTCTCCTTGACATGCCCTTCCCTTCCATCCCACTCGGAATCAAGAAAGCTCCAAAGGAAAGGGGTTTGCACAAACATGACCTTTTATCTTTTCTCTTTCCCTCACTAGAATTTCGCATTTAGCCTCTGGCAGGGACTCAGCACTAAATGGGGTCATTGGCAGGTCTCACTATGATTTTTTCTCTTCTCCAGTTTTATAGTGGTTTTGAAAACAATAGATCTCCGTCTAGTCAGCTTCCATCCTAGAGCATGTCGGGAATTTTTCTTGCTTGTGTTCCATCTCGGCTTAGTCTCTATACTGGAAATTGAATTGTCTCTTTGCTCAGTTAGCCTTTTTAGTGAGATTTTACCTCATTAAGATGTGCTAAGGCGAGCTTGCCTGTCATTGATTTTTACATGAGTTCTGGATAGCCAGGCAGTTAAACAAGCACTGCTCACTGAGTTCCCTTTTTGAGTGCACTCCCAGGAGGGGATGTCCACAAATTCCTATGAAGGTCATTATCACAGCAGTTCTGGCTGGCCACTGGGATAGAGGTAGGGGGAATACATGCAGGGGTTTTTACTATAAATTTCTTTCTGTATTTTGGGTTCCAGAATACTGAATTTGATCCAATTCATCAGTCAAACTGTGGTATGAATTTCAATTGCTCTTTATTTCATATGTCTAATGTCTTAGACTGGGCTGTGATGGGGATAAGGACAGACTGCTGCAGAAGCAATGGGAAGAGGCACCTAGTTCAGTCTTGGTGAATCATGGCAAGCTTCCCTGGGCAGGGATGTGTGAGCATGGACTTTGCATGGAGCTTGAAGGATGCATAGTGGTGAGCTTGAGCTAGGTGGGAAAACAGCTAGGTATACGATCATACCAAGAGCCTTCACAGAGCGTTTCACAGTTTATAACACCATTTCCAAGTGAGAGATTATCAAATAGGAAAACAGCCTGTGTGTGCTCAGCACATCAGCAAAGGTAGGGCCTGAGAAAATGGGCACAGTTCAGCTTTAGCAAATATACCCACAATTTTACAATAATAAAATCAACAAGTAGTCTATTTTAATTGCAGGTTTTATTTCAGTTTGGGGTTTTATAGTTTGTATTGGTTTTATATTATAGAATATATAGGATGAGCAGTAATGGAGAGTGGAAGAGAGCATAAATTTTAAACCAACTGGTCTGGTCACGTTAGATATATTTTCTTACAGTAACCTTGAGAAAGTCTGTATAGGCTAGACAATAATAATAATAATTATAATAATTATTTATTACTATTTTATTTATTATTATTTTATTATTTATTACCATTTTAATAGTCGACCAAACAAACATAGGCCAGAGAGTTGCTAAGGGACTTGATCAGAATCACACTGCTAGTGAAAGGCAGCAATGGGACTTGAACTCAAAATCCCCATTGGAAGACTGTGGCCCGTAAGTCAAGTGGCCTGGACCCCAAGCCCTTTTCTACTATGTGATGAAATTCATTTACTTCATTCATTTTCAAATGGGTAAAAATATATATCCCATTGAGTTGTTGGGGAAATTAAATCAGAGAGTGTAAGAACAGTTTGTAGCCTAGAGCAGGCTTGAAGTACATGTTTAATAAATGGTGGTTATTATCATCTCCTAGTTCCTGGGTTCAGTATCATTTCTTTTCTGCAGCATGTGAACAAGAATCCATTAGAAGCAATGCCAGACAGTAGAGAATTGAGTATTTAGCTTGTCAGGACTAGATGTGCTATTAGAGCACTAGGGTGATTCTGATGATGCTGTTGATAAACTTTGGTGTTCTCTGTCCTGCTTCTTCCATTTTATAGAGAGAGTTGGAATAGCTCAGGTTATTTGTCCAGATTCTAGATAGAATCATTTTAAATGCCCATGTGTTTCAACGAATCTCATTCAATCAGAGTAAAATGGCTAGAGACAAGCTCTGGGGCCTGCATGGCTCGATTAAAATCTCGGCTTTTTTACTTTCTAGCTTCATTATGTTGGAGACATTACCAAAATGGTCTGTGCCTCAGTTCCTGGTCCATAAAAAGAGAATGAGACTACTATCTATTTATGGGATTGTTGAAAGGATAAAATAAGTTTATATGTATATCAATTGCCTTCAAAAGTGCTGGGTACAGAGTAAGACTCCATGTTTGTTGAGCATTTATTAGATTGCAGACCCTATTTTAAGCACTGAGATAGTATCAGTGACCAAGATAGACTGCCTCTTTCTCCATGGACCTTAGATTCTAATGTGGACAAATATTGCTGGGATTCTGCAACTTGGACATAATACGATGATACTTTTTGGTGCTGCTTGTTCAGGATGAAATAGCAAACATTTCCAGTTTCCTCCGTGTTTTGCCAAATTGTCCAGAACCCTGATATTTCTTTCAGCCTGTGAGCAAGGCTTTGGGTTTTTTTTTCCCTCAGGAATTACTTTTCACAAATGAGTACTTATGACTTTAAAAGAAGCAACTTCTTTATAAGACCCATTTTATGAAGGTCGGAGAAAAAAATTTCTGTGCTATAAAGCCGAAGATTAGAAATTTCTAGTTTTGAGTTTAGTTCCAACTTGTAGATGTACTACCTGCTTAAGTTTGGAGTCTGAAATCTCTGTATCATAAAATTTGCATTGTGCAAAATGTAACCGAGAGTCCATTATGGGCAAAATCACTCCTAGACAATGGAATGTGAAGGGAGATAACATCTAGTATTTTGAAAATCCAGATCTATGAGTCTTCCTTATTTCTCCTACAGTAGTTTTATTACAACGGCAATCTGCCTTTAACTACTGTACTTCCCCAGCTCAGGAAAGTCCTTCCCGCTGCATTGCCCCCAGAATTTGGCAACAGTTGAATTCATTTTGAACATTTCCTTTATAGTCAGTCCATTAGCACGCACATAAAAATGAACAAACTCACAAGTAACTTAAGGTCATCCTAAACCTAAGTCATTGATGAGCTCATTCTTTGCAGAAAATGCACATCTCAATTTCAGAAGAAGCAGGATCGTGTTGGATAATGGATAGGCAGAGTCCTAGGTAGACATTGTTTCCTTTTGCAATAGCACACTACCACTTTCTCTGTGTCACCTGTCACTCACAGAGCAAGAAAACATGCTCTGTAACAGCAGAGACAGTGATACTCTGTATGTGGTAGACTCCGATTGCTTAATTTCATCTACTTTGCATGTTTTGCAATGTCACAAATGCAGAATGCACATGTCTATCTGGAAATGCACTTCTTAGCCCTCCCCAAACATGCAGAATGATTTAGAACCATTCAAAACCATCATGTCAGACTTCAAATTTGGAATTTAATAACCCCCTCATAATGGCTATTTTTGATATTTCTTGTCGAAATCTCTTTTCCTGGGAATCACATGGCTGTCCCTCATCCTGTATCCCAGTCCATGTATTTATGGATAGTTTTCCTATAATTTAGTATAAATCTAACCCCAACCCCCCATCAAACACCATCCACAATAGCTGAGTTCAAATTTGAGTAGAGTGTTTTGCTCTGCCGACAGAAGGACTGATGTTTTACCACTAGGCACTAATAAATCTTTACAGAAGAGCTTGTACCATCCCAGAGACTAAATATCTTGAATATGTCTCTAGGTAATCTTGCAGCTCAGCAAACACACTACCAGCGACCTACAAACCGTCATGTATTTATTTAGTCCATATAGATAAATTTCATGTTTCCAAAAATTTAAAATCTAATCAGTCCATCATTAGAGAACACACAGTTTTGGGGAAGTGATGAGGGAATCTTGTGTTGGCCATCTTGACATCATCTTCCCTCAACACTTAATAAAACACAGGGTAATGCGCTAACGCTCTCTGACAAGGAAAGTATGTTGGTATAAAATAGTTAATCCACTTTTTCAGGGGGGCTGGCTTGAACAACAGACATTTATTTATTTCTCACAATTCTGGAGGCTGGAAGTCGAAGATCAAGGCTGTGATAGTTAGCTGTCTCCTCATTGTGCCTTCACGTAGCAAAAGCCTCTATTAATCCACGTTGAGCACCATCACTGACTTGCTTTACTCAAGCATACACTTCTTTTCTTCATTAAGCAAAACTGGCACTTGTGAAACACCACACTGCTTTTAAAATTTAACCTGGAGTGGAACTGAAGGCAATATACACCGTAATTGAGTTTATAGGTCAAAATCCCAATAATAGAAGAACCTGGCAAATTGATGTCTCTAAATATTTGTTTTTCAAACCAAATATTTAGGAACTGAAACATAAGAAATCCTGGCTAACATTTGCAAGTGCTGACCATATTTCAGACATTGTTTTTGGACATACATTAATTCAGTAATACACACAAGATTCTACAAGATACATTTATTATCTCAATTTTACAGGTGATAAAACTGAAACAGATGAGTTAAATTTACACACCTAACAGGCGATTGACCGAGGATTCAAACTCAGATCTTTGGCTCCAGAATCCATGCCTGCAACCATCACTCTATGAGCCCTCAATATAAAAAAGGGGGTTGGGTATAATATTGGTCTTCATTTAAAAGGCAAACTGTTTAAAAGCTTATTTTTTGTACTCTAACTTTTCATCTCTCGCTCTTCTGAGTCTACAAATGACCTTAGGTGTTGGCTGCATGTGTTCCAGGCAAGGCACAATCTAAATCCAAATCCCATGTAAAAATTAATTATTGCCTGTTCATCCTAAGGCTTAGAGTCATGGAACCTTTTCTAAATCAGCATGTGGATGAAGATGAATGCCCTTGCCAAATCAGTAACGCTGGGATGAATGGCATGCTTTAACAGGAATAAAATAAACGCTATTCCAGGATGGAATGATGGTTGTATCTTGCTCATGATTGGACTCTCAGCAGCTGGAACTGAGTTTTCCTTATGATTGATGCTTGTAATTCACTCAGCGTGTGTGTGTGTTTCCAAACCCCTAAATTCACATGTTGAAATCCTAACCCTCCAGTGTGGTGACATAATAAGTTGCAGCCTTTGAATAGTAGTTAGGTCATGAGGGTGGAGACTTCATGAATAAGATTAATGCCTAGAGATTTCTCTTGCCCTCTTTTGACCATGTAGGAGTACAGGGAGAATTTGTTAGTTTATAACCTAGAAGAGGGCTTTCACCAGAATACAAACTTCTGATTCCCTAATCTTGGACTTCCAGCCTCCAGAACTGTGAGAAATAAATATATATTGTTGACAAGCCATTCAGTCTGTGATATTTTGTTACAGCAGTCCAAGCTATGACAATGATTCATGAAATGATTACATATAACCTAAACCCTTGACTTGGGGAAGACCAAGTCGTGAACACCCTTGGCTGAACATAGAGTGCTGAAGGAATGGGGTTCCCTTCTTCAAGAACTCTTAAGAGCCCATGCAGGGATCTGCAGTAGTAGCAGAGTTTAAAGAGATTGAATATCATGTGCTCTGGCTGGATACGGGATGGCCCTGACTGAGCTTAACACCAAGTGGAGGAGACTTTCTTTTGTCCCCCAGTAAGCCTTAACTTGCCACTTCCAGGTCTCATAGCAGTGGGGAGGGAAGGCACCAGGCAATGCAAATTTTGGGTAGCCAAACCACAGCAGAGCAACACTAGTCAATAAAAAATTAGACCTTCTACTGGCTAATTTCATATCACCCAGTTCTCTTTCAGTGAAAGTATTATGAAGCACAGTAGGCGTCTTTAATCTAAGCAGATTTTCATCTAAGGAAGTTCAGGGAAGGGAGAAAAATCTGTAAAAGGTACTGCTCATTCATTTGGCCACGTAGAGATGGGATAATTAACTTTGAAAATAAATTTTATAAAAAAATTAAATTTAACTCCTTGTATGCCACACTGCTTATAAGGGTCAGCATGATTGATGTTTGCGTCTCTGATACCAAAAAAGAAAGTTTTATATTTACTTCAAGATAAATTGAAATGGCAATGCTTTCAAGTAAGTTAAATTCATGAAATAATCGAGACAGTTTCCTGGCTCTTGCATGCTCTCAAACCTTTTGTTTTTGGATTTTTCTTCTATTTTGCAGAGTTTTTATGACTGAAAACTCAGAGTTAATAAAATAGCAAGGTTCTACAGGAGTTAAATACCTTAATCATGATTCAAAGCCCAGACACATCTTATTTCACTGAACTAATATTCTAAACCCGGTTTTGAAAAATAGCTCACCTACCAGGGTCGGTAGATTTCACATTCTAGTTTTTGCTAAGGTTTTTGTAAATTTGGTAGAGTTGCCAAATTTATCATCATGCTACAGACCTTCTAAATAGTACAGCAGGGTGACTAGAGACAATGAAGTGCCCCAAATAAAGTATATCTCAAAACCTTAATTGATAGCAGTCTCCTGCTTCTTATTTTTATGCCCAGCTCGATGTAATACTACTGGGAACTTGTTAACTCAGCAACATTTGTCATGATTCTGTTTTGTTGTACAAATATAATAGATTCTTCTTTTTCATTTTATTCAATATGTAGAGAGTGTGATAGAGGGAACAGGAATTATGTTAGATTAATGGTTTTTGGTGAAATTCAGCTAGAATATTGTACCTATAGTCTAAGATGGCCTCTCCTAGGAGCAAAATATTTCCACATAATTCAATGACATTGTTCCTATACCTTATGGCTGCTATTTTGTCTCTTCGCAGAGAGAAGATACAAGACGCATTCCAATTTATCAAGATCAGTGTTACTTAGAAGATAGACTTACATAGGCAGGGGGAATGCAGATGTCAGCAGAGGGAGGTGGCAGGAAGAACAGAAGAGCAAGGGACATTAGAAGCCTATTTAACTATCAACTAGATATTGAATGTGCTTCATTTCACTTAGTCCCCCTTATAAATGAAGGGGGTTCTACCTTTATTTCACCAATAAAAAAAAATGACTGTGTTTGGCAGTGGTTTAGCATTATAGGCTCGAGGTCCTCATCAGACAGAAGGTAGCAAACGTGATTCTAGACTAAGGTCTGTGGAACTCTAAATCCCTGCCTTTATTCTTTTTTTTTTTTAACCCAATATGCCACAGTTCTCTCTCTCTCTCTCTCCCTCCCTCCCTCCCTCCCTCTCTTTCTTTCACTCTCTCTCTCTCTCTCTCTCTCTCTCTCTCTCTCTCTCTCTCTTAAAGGTGGAGGGGTATTGTCTTTACAGTAATGGAGTATGTATTTGCTATCATGGTCTATACTGAATACTTCAGTGGGAATTTTCCACAGCATGAAATAGTAGGATATTTGATTTTATTTCTGTTCTATGCACCTTTCTCTACAGTGAAATAAAATTCTAGGAGACAAGACCTGAAGGAGTTTAAAATGAAGAAAGAATTGAGGAAGTTTATGGACAAAAGGAATTGAGATTAAAATGAGTTGTGTGGTATAGGAAACACTAAGTCTGGATTTAAGTATCTTTAAGTAAATATAAAGAGAAGATCTGAGCTCTGGTGAAGCTCCAAGTACCATGAGGACTTGCAGTTTCTTCTTATCTGTCCTGTGAAATCTCTGCAGCTAAATGAGAGGTAGAATGATATATTGGAAAGAACATAGCTGTGAAGATATAAAGACTTGGCTTCAAGTCAGGATCAACACTGTCTAACTCCTTGTGTCATTTGCTTAATCTCTGAACTTCAGTTTTCTCCTTAGTAACACAAGCATGATAATACCTACCTTGTGGGCTTGTTGAAGATTAAAATGATATTAGATGTAGAAAACATTGTGTCTGGCATATAGTAGGCACTCATTAAAAAAATTAGATCATCATGTTCAAATTAAATGTTTATTAATATAGCAAATATAAATTGAGAAAGCTATGGAGGAAAGGAGTTGAAAAAATAGTGTAAGATATGTGGCTCTTCCAAATGTGGCCATCCCTTGTATAGTTACAACTATATTCTTTTTGACATGATTTATCTATCTGATCCTTGGAAAGCCCATAATCTAAAATGTCAGGTTGTCTGAAAAACCCATCATTAAATTCTTTTGGCTCTTAAATACCTTATTGAGGAAACTGGAAACAGGGAGATGAACCCAAACCAGACCAAACTTCACTTGCATCACATTTTGCTCAGACTAGCTCTGCTCCAAAAATCCCATCATGAAGCACAATTGGAACTTGGAGGTTGCTAAGCTTAGATATGCAATACCTTGTTTTCATTTCGAGAGAAGGCCAATCAGGGAAAATGAGTCAGAGAGTTATTGCTCTAAGGGGCCTGAGCCAAGCCTTCCTTTTTGCTCTTACCTACCATTTTCCCCCTTGCAATCATTTCCAAAGCAGAAATTTGCATTTGAGTGCTTTTCTTTCTCCCACTCTCCTTGAAACAACAATATATAAAGTCATTCCAAAAGGGAGAGCACTTTCTGTGAGATTAACCTGACAGGTGCTAGAAAGAAATAGAAGATAATAGAACGACATAAAACCTGACTACTTCTGGAAATGAGGTAGGTTTTACATTGCACTTAGGAATGGGTGTTTAGAACCTTCTGAATGTACTGCCCAAGCAATGACTCATTCCATTTAGCATGGACACCTGGAAATTTCAGTTCCAATATCATCATGACAAAGTATAATTTTCCCAGGCTGTGGCATTTGCTCTGACTCAGCTGACATAAAACCCACCACGTTTTCCTCACTTGGGTCATGACTAACATAGACACTGAACTGAGAGAGTACCATGCTGTTCCTTCAAAGAAGGACTGAGGTTGTTAGCATAGCAAAGGGTACATTTGGCATGATACATTGACTAAAACAAACAAACAAGAGTCCACTGTTACATCTTCAAGTAGAGACACTTGTTGCTATTGCATATGTAATTCCTTGGGAGTAACACATTATATTGATTCTTTAGATTCCTCACCATGTGCCTATTTAGACCTGACATCAAAACATTTGAAAATTAAATTATTTAAACTAGGACTAATCGCGTTCTCTATAAAACAGAAGAACATGGCCAGAAAGCTTTATTATGCTGATGGTACTAAATTTAAGAAATAGGTTTGTGTTGTATTGCAGACATGAGCATATTTTATGATGGGATAATAGTTTTCAGATTTTTTAAATCTATGCTGGCTTTTCGAGAAATTTTAAAACAGCTAGTCGAAGGCAAAGAATTCATTACTTGGAAAATGAATCGGTTAAATTCAAATAACTAGTTTCTAACTAGTCATTATCCAAAATAAGACTCTAAATTAGTTGAGCTGTTCAAAACCAATGTATAGACAAATTTTTAAAGTATTTGATCTGATAATCCTTGATTGAATTACTTATTTGCAGTAACTTTTTTTCCTGCAGCCTAGCTTAGTGGCTTATGAAGTAGGTACTAAATAAATCTTTATTGAAAGAATGGATAGTTGAATAAGAAAAGAGAAAATATACTATTTTGAAAAAAACACTAGCCTCTTGACCTTGAAGGAAGGCAGATTCTTGGTAGGAAGAATAACTTCTCTTTTGTTGGAACACATACCCGTAATGATGGTTTTGTAGTGGAAGGAGTGTAGTCTTGGGTGTGACCTGAAATTTATGTTCTGCTTAACCAAGCCTCAGGAAATTGGTTGTTACTCTTAGCAGCAATCTCTATGGAAGCCAGAGGGGAATGGGGAGGATGAGGGCTAGGAAAAGATGGAAAAGAGGAGGGGGATTGGAATTAAAAGGGGGAATTTGAGAATCTTGGCAGTAAACAGGATCCTACAAAAGGAGATGACCAACAAAAAGTTTCTCCATGATGAAAATGGACTTGAGGTTTTAGGGGAGTGAAGTTCAGAGTTCAGAGCCATCACCGTGCCTGGCTTTAACTTCTTTCTGTTACCCAGAACTTCAATCAAAATTCACCACATGCAGAAGTACTGGGATAATGCTTATTTGGGGAGAATGAGGGAATGCTGGTATTTTTTGGTGTGAGTCAAAGTGGTAGGATAATGGTGAACATAGAAAGGATGGGAGTTGAAAAGGAGTTGGGACAGAGTTGATAGTCAGCAACCAGTGGAAACAGGAAGTTTGAGCAACAGAAACCAAGAAGAACCCTGCCTGACCATTTCCTACTCAAAGAGTTGTTCCTGACTGTACCCCACCTTCCCTGGACCCTCACTAACATGGCAGACCAAAAACCCACTTAAATGATTAAGCCGGTTTCCTTATAGTTTGGCAGCCAATCAATATTCTCCTTCCTTATATGGAATATCTATAGCTGTGTGGGAATGTGGAGGTACAAGATGGTATAAAACTGCCCTCCATGTTACAATTGGGCCTCAGCCTTTGGATAAGAATCCGCTGAGCTGATGCCGGCATCAATAAACACTGCTTCCTGCTTATAGCCTTGGGGTTCTGTCTCTCTGTTCGAGAATCCAGCAACACCTAAATCTACTCTTCATCATGGACACACTGGCCTACATGCAGGGAGGAGGTGCTGGTGCATGCTTCTCTCCTCACCACAAACATCCACCTACCTCTGTGCATTTGTCTCTATCAAATATTTGTAATCATCTCTTCTAGGGAAGAGCTAATGAAAAGTACTTCAATCGATACAGTTAATCACTGCCAAGGATTCCACCCTCTGGCAGCAAAGTATATTTTCATTTAATTAACTAGTAGCTGATGAATATATTTTCTTATACTTGCCCAGCAGTAGGAGTTCTAAATGTTCTGATGATCTGATTAATTTTGACTAAGGTATACTTTCTATGTTATTTCAATATGCGATTAATAAGTAACTCCTAAATTCTCACTCTGAGAGTTTACCATCTTATTCCCTATTTAACAAGTCCTTTTTCTTTTGGTCACTGCTTCATGCTGAAAGCTTTCAACTGTAAAAATCTATATCTCAAGCCTGTGTCTAGTTCCTAGGAAGAGGCTGAGAAAGAATATTTTATATGCTCATCCTCGAAGTTAAGGAAAGATGACAGAGATGGGATGTATGTGTGTGAATGTGTATGTGCCTGTGTGTGTGTGTGTGTGTGTGTGGGTATTGGATCTATCAAGTTTTTCAGGTTTAGAAGTAAAGCAGGCTCAGAGTGGTAGGTAGGCTCTCTAGTGGTGGGGATCGTGGATCCAGGATGGAACCCTGTATTCATTCTACTGTTTCCTGCTGAGTCTAGCACAGAGTACATACTCAATAAATGTCTGCTCACTTAAATATTGAAAGAGAACGAGTTTTTAAGACATATGAGGTCACTGTTTCTTTTTTTTCTTTTTTCTTTTGGCAGGGAAATCCCTACAGAAGCTTGCTTTATCTACCATGAAAATTTGAGCCTGGTAGCTAGGCTGACATTTCTTGATAACTATAAATTTTATAGGAGACAATTATTCATTTGGCTGCCTCTCCAGTCTCTTTTGACAGAGAAACAGTGGCTTAGACAGTGGGTAGCTCTCAATGGCTCAATGAGTAGACAAGGCCTTATTTTTACTAGGAGGTTTATCTCTCTTGATTCTCAACTTATCTTCATTTTGATTCAACCTTTTAGTGGAAAGAAGCACTTTAAAACTGAAGTTTGAACACCATTAAGAAGTTTTCTTCTACCAATATGCTAAGTTAGGTGTTTTCTTTATAGAATTTTAAGGATTTTTAGCTCTAATTAGGGCTATTTAATTCAGTTGGGATGGAGCTACTCTCATTTCTAAGTGGAGGAAACTATGATACTCTGAATTTGTAAGATTTTGTAATAATTATATTCCTCCCTTGGAATATAATTGCCTTCTTTGTTTTACCACAAAGCAGTTTCTGAAAAAGGATGTGAGGGAAAAGTGTGGAGATAGATTTCAAAAAAACCCATAAAATCAGATGTTTAAAATTATATTCTCTACCTACTTTTAAGACAATCAGAACTTTGGTTAGCCAGATAGGCACATGCAAATTTCCCCAGTACTATCCTATTGAGTTTCAGATGTAACACTCACCACGGGTACTTGTAATTGCAAATTTTGTGCATTATCAACTCCCATATGTGAGGGAAATAGCAAGGCAATGGAAAACACACTCTGTAGATGGATATTGGATGTTAATACAAATTCCTGCTCAAATTGTCTTTTTCAGTTGTTGAACATCAAACTCTTTAAGAGACTCATAAGAATACATGTGGAAAATATGTGAGAAGTAAGACAAAAGTATAACTTATCAACCAGGAGGAACTAAGAAGAAATCATGGCCCTTTGTAGTTAAATCTTTTTATTTTTAACTCCTTAAAAATTTATAGGCTATTATGTGATAGGTGTAATATTCTCTATTTTCCAAAAAGTCTAGAATAAAGAGTGAGGGTGGTGTGATTACGTTTGTATCAGGTGGCAGGCCTGGTTATTATGGCTCTCTAACTCTTGCCAGTTCATTGTTTTGATTATTAGATCTCCTTTCCTTGCTCCCAAATACTATCACCACATAATGCTAAACCAAAAGAAATGAACAAGAAAAGGCTTAGAAGAAAAAAAGATCTAAGTTGAAGTTGATTGATTTTATCAACTTGAAAAAGTTACCTGGGCTATACATGAATTCAGGATCTCTCCATAATCAGTCAAGAGACTCAAGAGTAAAAACAGTAAATTGTTGGAACATTTTGAAAATTTTAATTCTTGACTAATAGATTATTATCCCCACAAAAACAGTGTCAATTTTCTTTAAAAGGGAGACTTACACAGAAGCATGTTCTTTGTCCATCTGGCTAAAGATTTCAGAGAGAATATAATCAAGCTGATATAAAATTGTATGCTATATATACACAAACACAACACATATGTGTATATTTGTGTGTGTATGCTTATAGAAATTCCTTCACTACATTTTATGATATTCTTCTTTCTCTAGACCAAAGATTCCCCATGGCATTAGTCATCATGAAACTGGTTTATCTCCAAGGCCTTAAAAGTGCCAAGTGACCTTTAACTCTGTAGATTAAAGTGATTAAAAATGGATGATTCCAGGACTGATCAGGAATCCTCTAAGCCTCCAAGAAGACTGATCTCCTTATGCACAGATCCAGTGGACATCTTCCCATGATTTCTTTTACTTATCTCAATAAAATATATTTCACTGAAACCAGCTGGTAAACACTAAAAAGCAGATTCTGATAAAAGAAATAATATACCATAGAATAAAATACTAATTTACACTGAGAAAGAAGGAATATTCAGCCTAGCTATAAATCCAAGATATCTTTATGCTATTCAGTTACTTTATAACTAAAGTCTTGTAAAACTCTATATCTTTATATCTTCTGAGTCAGATACACATCATGATTTAAAGAGCCTCTGAAGGTACTTGAAGCTTTGGTGGTGGATGGCCTTGAGCATTTCTCTGGCTCTTTGAGTCTTGGAAAGATAGTTTTGTTCTAGGCTTTTAGAAATTCTGCTGAGGTCTGTTGCAAAGTCCCTCCATCTGTTCCCACAGGCACACAGTTTCATTTAAGTGCTGACTCTGTCATCTCAGGTAATATGACTTTACTTGCACTGTCTTCCTATCAGTCTCCTCTTTTGATTATGCTTTCTTCAAAGTCAAAACAGAGATTGAAAAACCAGTGAGAAATCACCTCTTATCCAGGTGAACTAGGTTTAATTTAAGCTCACTCAAACTTTTCTCCATGTAATCCAGTGATTCAGATATTGTCTCTAGTTTTAAATTCTTTTCTCTGGCTTCTCATCTTATTCCCACAGGTGTCTTCAGACACTGTATGTTAGAAATGGTTTCTGTATCCTATTTCTGACTTCCTCATTCCTCTAAGAAGCCACCCATAGCCCTCCCCTCCTCAGCTTATGATCTGGGTTAGGTGTCCTTCATTTTCCTCCCATCACTCGCTGTGCTAACCACTTGCATTGCAAAAAATGGGCTGTTTTACCATCTGTAAATTTCCTAAGAGTAGGAACTATATCATGTTTTGCTGTATCCCCAGCTTCTAGAACAATTCCAATGTATAGAAAACACCAAGCTGAACTCAGCAGGACTTCCCAATGATTTCAAACTTTTAATAACGTGCCATAGCTCTCTCCCAAAATGAGCATTGCCTACTTTTTTAAAGAACACTTTAAATTTATGGTATGAATAGCCAACCAAACACACAACCAAAGAGTTGCTACCGAATCACAAGGCGGTGATTTCTGCATTTTTTAACTGGGCAACAATCAATTCTAAGAGTAGGTGGAAGAAAGGTTGAGCTGACCTCTCTGAGGGGTGCCAATGTGAGGCTTTCAGGAAAGTGAGGGAGCCAGGCCAGTACTCCCCTCTCTTTCCAAGTGTCCTGGTTCTCTGGTCTTAGACACAGAGTAGACTTTTTTAAGAGGAGGATTTCAAGATGAGTACAGAAAGTAAATCAATAAGGAGGAGGAAACCAAGGAAAACGCCATGAAAATGCCATGCCATCTGTTATAGCAGACATAGGAACACCCAGTAGACAGGCTCTGACATCTATAAGAAACAGAAAGAATCAGCTTCTTTGTAAATCTAGTAGATATTATCATTCTCGTCTGGACAACAGCTAGCTCAGGCTCCACATTTGTCCTTGCCAGGTAGTGCCTTCACTGGTGGGATTAAAACAATGCCAAGAAATATGGAAGAAACTTGACTTCTAGAGCTATAGCCCAAAGCTACTGAGGCTGGGGGCTTTTGAAATGCTTTTATTTGGTGACTAAGTCATCACTTGGCCCTCATTATGTTGGTACCTGTAACTAACTCAGTGGTTCCATCCCAGACCTCTGGCTTAACCTAAATTGATCATCCTCAGTCTGTCAATATTGATGACATGGTTAAAATACTATGCTCACCCTTCGAATGTTATTGTGAGCAATAATAATACACTTTTTAGCACCTACTATGTGCCAGGCTTAGTGATATATCCTTTTATATATCCCAGTTAATCTTCACGACAACCTTTTTTTGCTCAGTACCTTTATCCACCCATTTTACAAAAATGGAGCAAGTAGCCAAGACTTGGATCGTCTTTCCTCTTACTCTACAATTTGTGTTCTTCCTACTCATCTATATTCTAGGCTTGTAACATTTCTCTTCAAGTAAAAAATGAGGATGATTCTAGAATGGTTCTGCACTATGCAATCAGGTTTTCTTCATCTCTCATTACGTTATTTTATCTTGTCTGGGACATTGTTTAAACCACGTCATTTTCTAGGTCTTTTTGTTTTTTTTGAGAAGCAAGAATTTATTGACCAAGAAGCCAAGCAAAAAAAAAAAAAATCAAAGTTAATTAGAAAAAAGTTTAGTGTCTGGTTGGACATAAGAGAATCACTTTTGCATGTCTTCACAATTTACAGGTGTGTTAAATGCATGTTCTGTCACATAGCCTGGTGGTCCATTTTGTTGACAGACAAGGTATGCATTATTAGTCTCATTCTAGAAATAAATAAAGTCAAGCTCAAAGATTATTTACCAAAAGTATTAAATTCATATTTAAAAAATATATCTATTAAATGCTTACCATCAAAGTCTTTGCTCTTATGGACTGTCCATGCTAATGAATGGAGATGGCAAGAAAAAAAAAAATAAGATGGAGTCAGATGGTGATGATGAGAATGGGAAGAGCAGGGATGCAACTGTGAGCTGAGATCTGAAGGCTGAGAAGGATCCTGCTGTGTAAAAACCTGGAGAACGGTGATGAGAGTAGAAGAAAGAACAAGTTCAAAGGCCCTGAGACAGACTAGTACTGGTGAGTTTGAGAGCCAAAGGCATGAGGGGACCATGGTAGTCAGGAAGGAAAGTGGTAGGTGTTGCTATCAAGACATTAGGGAGTCCCTGATTTGAAAAACTTTCAGAGGACAAAGATTTATCCTACATGTCATAGGGTCATAAAAGATTTTAATAATGGGATCACTAGAATAAGAAAAATTACATATTCCCCCAAATATCTTAAATGTGTCTAGGCTAGGTACCCGGATCCAGTAGAAACCAAAGCTTACAGTACTGTGCAGAAATTCTGCTTTGTCCAATGAGGACATTCAGGTGCAAAGCTTATCAGGCTCCCACTGCCCTGGTTCATTTCTCATTTCTCAAATGCGCAGGTTTGTTCTCAGCTTGGGGCTTTTGTATACGTTCATGTAAAATGCCTGAAATGAAATTCTTCTCCTTCTGGCCTGGCCAACTCTTGGTCATCTACTAGGTCTCCGCTTGAACATTTCTTCTGCAGGAAAGCCTTTTGTGATCCCCACCAGTCTAGATGTTGATCTGAAGGTACTTTGTGGATGTGGTTCACATGTAAATCTCCATTTAAGTAATGGAGATTACCCTTAATAATGTGAGTGGGTATCATACATCAGCTGAAAGTCTTTAAGAGCAAACTGATATTTCTCTGAGAAGGAGAAGTTTTACCTAACTGCAACATGACCTCCTGCCCAAGACTTTCCAGTTTGCCTGTGGATTTTGGTCTTGCCTGCCCTCAGGAATCATATAAGCCAATTCCTTGAAATCAGTCGCGTGCTCGCTCTCTCTCTCTCTCTCTCCCTCTCTCCCTCTCTCCCTCTCTCCCTCTCACTCTGTTTGAATGAGGGAAAGGAGATGTTCATGGCACCTCTGTATGATGCAAACCCCAAACTTTCATATTAGTTTCAGTCAAACACAGAAGTCCTCGGCATTCGAGGACTGCTCATGGCTTCAATTCATGAAAAAAAAAATGGCTCCTTTTTTGCATAGGGATACCTGCTCAAAGGAATGACAGGGCTGAGATGGGGGCCAGGTTCTGTCAACTTCTCTTTGAATGCATTTTTGCTCGGTTCCAAATTTTTAGATTTAATTTAGTTTTCTTGCTCATGCTGCAGAATTGTGTAGCATTTTTATATTAAACAAGGAGCATCTGCCTAAAGTTAAAGGCATTGTCAGAAAGGCCTTTGAGATTAACATATGCCCAAAGCAAATTTCATAGTTTTGCAGAAGTCAAAAATTATCCATTAGAAAGAAAAATTAAGCTAAAAGTTATATAGTATCAAGCCATGTCTTATCAATCACAAGAATTGATGTTATTTTTCTCAAGCTGCTTTTAGAAATGGAGGAAAAGTTATTTGTACACTAATGAAAATTTTAAATTATTTAACACGTTTTCAGTTAGACTCTGGGAAGCTAGTTTTTTGTCAATGCTTTGGAAGGGAGAACAGCCTCAATACTGTGATTTTAGGTTTTGTGCAATGATGAATCCATGATTACTTGGGCTGTCACCATCCAAGTATGCTGCTGAAATCATTTACCCAAAATAAGAATTAGTATAATTTATGGTTTTGTTTTTACAACTAGGACAAGGAAAGAATCGATCAAGTTGCAATCTATCAGTCTTATTCAAGGCCTTACTTTTTTTTCCCTTTAAATTAAAATGAAAACCATGAAGAATAGATTGAAAATCTTCCAAATTCTATTTAATTTCCAACTCTGTCTCAGAGACTGTGATCACTCTTATAGGTGAAATTGATTGCTTATTAGCTGTTTTCATGACGCTGTTTCATTTCTTATTTCCCCTCATTATCTTTGCTTGACCATGTACACAGATTGGGTTGATTCTATTTGTATCAGTCTAGCTGGGGCCTTGTTGGAAATAAACTAGTATTTATTAAATACCCTTGGTGTATCTACCTCAGCTCTGTCCCCTGTGTGGCACACAGAAGAGACAAACACAATTACAATTCCTGCCTTCATTAACTTGAACTCAGATGGTATAGTCATGCCTATGTTTAAAAATTAAAAGCACAAATGGAAAACTGACTGCAGAGTCTGAAGATTCAGGTCTAGTCTTGTCTTTTTCTCTAAGTAGCTGTGTAGCGGTAGGTAGACCACTAGAACTGTCTGGGCCTTGGTTTGCTCAGATCATTTCTATGACTGAAGTTAGCATGATATGTTCTTAGGACAGGAAGACCACTGTAGCAAACAGGGTCATGTGGCTTTGGAAAAGCTGGCCAAACACAATTACATAAATATTTTTTAAGCACCAAGTCTGTGCAAGGTACTGTGTGTATCACTGAGGCCAAATCGAGATGTGTGGAATACACACTATTCCTGTCCTCAAGGGGACCACAGAATAGTGCTGAGGATGCAAAATAGACTGGGAGTCAAGACTAAGGGTCTGGCTTCTGGAGAGTATTTGAATCTTTACTTTGCCAATAAGAGTGTGTGAGTAGATAACATAGTTAATTATCCTTATTAAAATGATTAAATACTTTAATTCATTTAATGGACAAATATTTGTTGAGTGCCTGCTCTATGCCAAAGATTGTAATTGATGCTTGGTATATATTGGTGAGCAAAATAGGCAAAGAGATCTGCCCTCACAGCTCAGATTGACACTATACAATAGACATAACAAGGAAGTGGATTGTATAATATGTGATGAGCTGCTAATTGATATGGGGGGGAATGAAAAGTAGATGAGGATGGGGTGGTTCAGAACAGGGACCGGGGAGGGGCCTACACTTTTAAATATAGCTATACATTAGACTTCATAGAGAAAGCTCCAGCATCCTAGTAAGAACAATTCAGAGACAGAACAGCCAATGCAAAGCTGTGAGGAAGCAAGCCTGACATATCGAAGGAAGAATAAGAAGACCAGTGTGACTGGGGCAGAATATGTGATGGGAAGTTTTAAGAAATGAGGTTGTGTAGTTTCTTTTAGCCATAGCAAGGGATTTTGGCTTTATTCCGAGAGGAAAAGGGCCATTAGAGAGTTTCACAGAGAAGTGACATCATCTTACTTAAGGTTAGAGTACAATAGTAAATATAGGGAGAAGCGAGAATATAAACAATGGTGAAGGAGGGAGGATTAGGAGACAATATCAGTGATCTTGTCAAGGGAAAATGGTGGTTGGAGCTGGGATGGTAAAGCAGAGGTCATGGGAAGGGACTGGAATCTGGATTAGTTTAACAGACGAGTCAACAAGAATTTGTTATGACTTATACATGAGGTATGAGAGAAGACACAAGTCAAGGAAAAATGAATAATGTTTACCCTGAGTAGAAGACAATTATCAAGCAGAGAAAGCATGTTAAAGCATTGAAAGTACTTAGCACAGTGTTTGGTACATAGTAGGTTCTCAATTAAGAAATTAAAAATGATGTTTAGATATAACTTGCCGGTCTGCCTCTTTTCATTTTTGAGAGGTTAGTTTAGATACCACTTACACTGTAAACCTTACCTGACTCCCTCTGGGTGATGGACATGGGCTTCGACTCCCTTCTGTCTATGCCCATATTTTTCCAAGTCCTCCTGCACATCAGCTTTTATTTTACACTGCAATTTATGAAAGCACTTTCAGAGAGAAAACAAGTGGTAGGAAGATCAAGAATCCTCCCATTTGCTCTGAGATATCAGAAGACGTTTTTATGAAGGAAGCAACATTTGAGACAGGACTTGAAAGAATGGCTAGAATATGTGGCAGGAGTCAAAGGAATAAAATGAATGAGTTAATTTTCATGCTTCCTGGTCAGAGAAGTCTATATGGGTGTCCATTGGTGGCAGGCCAGCAAGAAAACCAATAAACTCATAACTTGAGATTTCTGGCTCGTATCTTCTGATCTGGTTAAAGAAGGTCACTAGACAATGGCAGCAGTGCTGTATATTTCTATCCTAAGAATGCACACTTTATGCCTATTGCCTATGATACGAACAAATCAATGACCCTGCTTGTGTGTGTGTGTGTGTGTGTGTGTGTGTGTGTGTGTGTGTGTGTGTGAATGTGGTTGCAATGCCACTAAATCATGTTTTCCATTATATCCTTACTGACCTTTTCAGATCTTCCATACTGCTCTGGGGCAAGGTATAAGAATAAAAGGAAACTGGGATTATTTTCCACACATCATAAGATGTTCAAACCCTAAGATAAGAATTCTGCACAGAGTTAGCTAATGTCTATGTAGGTACATACAACTTATCTTTCCTGTGGACTTCTTAAGGATTAATGAGATATATGCCATTTAGCTGTGTTTCACACAAAACTTCATTGATGGGCAGACCCAATAAAGGCACAAGTCTTCATTGTTTTATGATGTAATATCATAGATATTGTACCATTGAAGTAGGAAAATAAAATGCAAATACATATTTTTACTCACAAAATATGTACAACAAAGCAAAATGTAACTTCTTTTGAACCTGTTCTCATTGAAGGATATTTTCCTTACATGAAATAGATGTTTTAGGGTTTTATAAAATGTAAATTCAAAAATTTCAGTGAAAGAGGCTTTCTTTTTCTGGTAACTCACCTGCAGCAAGCAAAGATATTCTTCACTGCAATAACAAAGAATTTCAAACTGTGTTCAAATTAAGGTTATTCTGTTTTGCACATTTTTATTCTGTGTTCAATATGCATGAATGTCTCGGATATGATTGAGGTGGTGAAAATGAATTTTGGATATTGCTATGAAGATTTTTATGATAGAAAATTTTTTAAAAATGTGAATGTAATCAAAGCATTTGGGGTGGCCTGCAGGGAGGCTTCTTATGAGTAAATGAGCAGTGACATTGATTTCAGGGTAGGTGAAACTGAGAAGCACAGAGAAACAAGAGGCATCAAAAGGTTTTGTCTGTAGTTTCTCAGAGACAGAATGAGATCCAGAGGCAAATCTTCGATTCCTAGGAGGGAAAATTTTAACAGTAACTTATGGGTCTCATTTTATAGGAAACTGAGATCTCAAGCAATTTATCACAGCAGGGACCAAGGGAGCATATGGAGTCAGAGCTGAGGCATATGTAGGGCATATGATGGAGTTGGCCTGGCAGGGAAGGTTATCTATCCTCGAGGTCAAGAATGATGTACTGAAGGAGTCCTTCTCCACCTGGGGTCTGGACTTCAACTGAGAATTGAGAAAATAGATCTACAGATGGCTCAACAATGACAGAGTAGGAAGAAATAATGAGGAACCTGAGATTTTAACAATCATGCTATAAGCTCCAGGAATATAAAGCTCATTACTCTCATCAGCTGCTTATGTGAATGAGAATTGATATAACCATTCTAGGGGCCATTTTACCATTCAGTATATTTTAAAAGATTAAAAACATATGGACTTTTTACTTCAAATGTTTAATTCTAGTTTTATTATGAGTAAATCATACAAGTACATGCAGAATGGAATGTTCAAAGATACTCCTGTTTATATAGTGAATAAAAAAAAAGGGAGGAGATAAAGAACATAATCTAAATGAAATACAGAATTTTGGTTAAGTATATTTTCTTTTGCTTGAAAAGAAATCAATCGAACTCTCTGTTCCTCTCACTCATCAGTACCCCTAATGCTTTTCATCTTTCAGATAGCTAAGCTATCATTTGTATTGTAAACCTTTCCTGCCTCCTTCAAGGCTGGGTGAAATGCCTCTTCCATACACTTCCACAACTTTCTAATTGTTCCTCCATATCAGTTCTTATTTTACTATATACTAAATGGCTAGTTTATTTTCCTAATACTATTCAAAAAAATAGGGTGCTATGAAAACATTTTCAAATGAACACAGGTGGAACAATTTTATCAAAACAGGCTAGCACATAAAAATATATCAAAGGAAGTATTTTTGCACTAAAGAGAAATGAAACCAGATGGAAACACAAATAAACACAAAGGAAATACAATCGGAAATAGAAAATATGGGAATAAACATATCAGACCATCTTTATCTTCTCTTAATTTGTTTAAGAGCCATTTTATTTTTGAGATAAAATTAATACTGATAGATTGTGGCTATTATAGCATATGTAGAAGTAAAACCTATGACAACAGACCAAGAAAGGAAGGTGAGTAAAAGGAAGTATACTTTGTAAGACTCTTACATTACACATGAAGTACTATAATATTACTTTCAAAACATTACCCTATGACAGACTGATAAATTAAGGATGCATATTGTAATCCCTAAACCAACAATAAACACCACCACCAATGAAAAATAAGAAACAAGACTGAAAGCTAATAGTGGAGATAGAAAGAAATGCTTAAGTAAAAAGGACTGATGTACCCAAATGAAAACAGGAAAGGAAAAAAATATATATGAGCAAAGAACAGATGGGGAAATAGGTAACTAATAGCAAGATAATAGCTTAAAACTCAACTATATCAATAATTACATTAAGTGTAAATAAAATAAGCACTCCAATTAATTGGCAGATATTGACAATAGGGGAATAAAAGCAAAAATCTAATTACATGCTATTACAAGAGATGTATTTTAAACATGAGGAACAGATTGGGTGAAAGTAAAAGGATAAAAAAGGTAACACTATGAAAACACTATTTAAAAGCTACACAGAATGGTTATGTTAATATCAGACAACATAGATTTCAGGATATTAAATACAATAACAGATATAGAGGAATATTTAAAAATGATTAAAGAATCAATTCATCGTGATTAGCGAAAAATTCTGAAGGTGTATAAGCACATAAAACAGCTTAAAATAGACATATCTACAATTATATTTTATGATTTTTAACACTTCTCTCACTAGTTGATAGAACAATTAGAAAAAATTTAGTAAGACTATAGAAGAATTGAACAATATCATCAACTATTCTAACCTCATTTATATATGTGGAACACTAATTCCCTAAACTACAGAGCACGAATTATTTTCAAGTGCACATAGAACATTTGAAAAGATAGGTCATATGCTGTGCTATAAAGAAAGTCTAAGTATGTTTCAAAAAATTTGTATTCTCTGACCAAAATTAGAAATCAATAAAGAAGGTAATTAGAAAAGTCTCTAAATAAACCATATGTAAAAGAACAGAAAATCACAGAGATATTTAGAAAACATTTCAAATGGCAAAGAAAAGAGTATCAAACTTTGTGAGTATAGCTAAAGCACTGCTTAAATTTTAAATGCTTATGTAAGAAAAGAAAAAAAAGTTTTGAAATCAATTCACTTTGGGAAAGTAGAAAAATTATTAAATTAAACCCAAGATAAGTAGAAAGAAGGAGAAAAAATTAAAATGAGTAGAAATCAATGAAGTGAAAAGTGGAAGTATTAACAAAATTCAAAGACATTCTGAAAATTTTAATAAATTAATAAATTCCTAGGTGAACTGACCAAGGAAAAAGAAGGAAGCACAGTTATCAATATCAGTAATGCTGGATAACACTACAAATCCTACAGTAAAGGAATAGCTTTTTCGAAAAGTTAATCAAACATGTGAGGAAGAAGTTAGATTAATCTTCCACAGACACTTTCAGAAAATGACAAGAAAGCAGTAGCCTGACCAGACCTTACAAGAGTGTCTATGTTCATAAGATACCAGTATACCTCATGCACAGAGATGGACAGAATATTAGCAGATGAAATTAGCAATATATAAAAAGCACAATACAGCATGACCAAGTGGTTTATTTAAAAAATGTAAGATTATTTCAACATCCAAAAATCAATAAATGTCATTCACCAAACTAATAGAATAAAGGAGAAAAATTATATGATAATTTTAAAGATGCAGGAAAACTTGGGTTTAAAAAGTTCAACATATATTCATGATAGCAAACTAGGAACTGAGGGGACTTCCTCAGTCTGATAAAGGACGTCTTAAAAATCTCAGCTTAATGGTGATAGTTAATGGTGACACCTTAAATCCCTTGATCCCATATTCTGTAAGAAAGCCATGACATTTTACTGTCACCAATTTTATTCAACACTGTACTTCTAGTCCTAATCAGTGAAAGGAAGAAAATGACCACAAAAGTATCCAAATTAGGAAGGGAAAAATAGAATCTTTATCCTCAACTGACATGATTTTCTATGCAGAAAACCCAAAGGAATCTACGAATCACAAAAAAAGTAAGTCAATTTAAAAATGTTACAGTATATACAAATCAATTGTATTTCTAATACCAATGAAGAATTTGAAAATAAAAATACTACCATTTTAATAATATGAAAACATAAAATACTTTTAAATGTAACGATGGATGTGAAAGATTTATAAATTGACAACTGTGAGATAATTCTGAGCAGAAAAAGAAGATCTAAATAAGGGAAGAAATATATCATAAAACTAAACTGAAAGACTCAATAGTGTTAAGATGTCACTACCCCCCAAAATGTCTGTAAATTTTATGCAAACTCAATCAAAATCTTAGCAAACTTTTTTTTTAGCTAATAGAGTTTTTTTTATTATTAATAACCATATTTTTCTATTGAATGAAGTCATTCTACTTAATTCAGAATGCAAAGAAAATTGGGAAACTCAATGAAAGAAAATAAAAGTGGCCAAAAATATCAGCATTCAAGAATTATCTCTTTACAGTGGATACTTCTCATCTACATAGATAGATCAATTATATCAATTATATAAAATATATAACACATTTTTGATAGAAAAATGATAAAGTGATTCTAAAAAATTACATGGTAGTGCCAAAGAGCTAGAATAACCAAGAAATTTTTGAAAAAGAACAAAATTTGATGACTTACACTACCTAATTTCCAGACTTACTATGAAGCTATATTAACCTAGCAAGTGGAGTTGTAGCATCAGTGTGGATAAAAAGATCAATGGAAAATAATAGACCTGTACAAACACATTCACTTGGTTTACTACAAAGGTGCTAAAGCAATTCAATGGGAAAAGAAAGTACTCACCAAATGGTGCTGGAACAACTGGATATCCACATGAGAAAAAATGAACATTGACACCTACAACACATCTTACACAAAAATTAATTCAACATGAATTGTAGGCATAAACATAAAAGCCAGAACCATTAAGCTTCTAGGAAAAAAATCAGGAGAATATATTTCTGACCTTGGAGTAAGCAAAGAAATTTTAAATAGGACACAGAAATTAGTAAGTACATACTGAATGATCAATTGAACTTCATAAATATTTAAAACTTCCATTCATGAAAACTTATTGTTAAAAAAATGAAGATGCAAGCCACTGAGAGAATATATTAATACATATATCTGACAAAGGGCATATCCAGACAATAAAAGACTCTCATGATCAATCCAACTTAAAAATAAAATACTTGAACAGACTGTTCATAAAGAAAGATACACAAATGGCCAAAAAACACGTGAAAATGTCAACATTGTAATAGTCAGAGAAATGCAAATTAAAACTATTATGCCATACCACTGCATTGCCTCTAGAACGGCTAAAATTTAAAACCACTGAGAACACTACATGTTAGATACAGGGCAAGAGGAACTTTCAGACATCATTGGTGAAATTGTAAAATGGTGCAACCATCTTGGAAAACAGTTTGGGAGTTTCTACTAACCTTAAACATTCACTTACTCTGTGTCCCAGCAATTCCACTCCTAGGTATTTAGCTGAGAGAAATGAAAACTTATGTCAATAGAAAGACTTGTACAAAAAGATTTATAGTAGCTTTATTCATAATAGCCAAGAAGCAACTACTGTATCCACAGGAGATTGGATCAGCAAGTTTTGCCATAGTCACACAATTTAGCAATAAAAGTAAACCTAGTGATACACAAACTAACGTGAATGAATCTCACAGTCATTATGCCAAATGATAGGAGCCAGACACGTGTGTGAACTTGCGGTGTAATGCTATTTATGAGACTTTCAGAACAGGGAACACTGATCTGTTGTAGTAGAAATTAGAAATGGAGTATGCTGGTCTATACCTGGATAGGGATGTGGTTTATACAGTTGTAGGTGTTTATCAAAACTCCTGGAACCATGCAGCCAAGGTTTGTGCATTTTACTGTATGAAAATTATATCTCAACTTAAAAAAAAAAGAATTTAATTAATTCTGTTTATGACATGTCATTAAGCAGAAATGTAAAATTTATAAATTTAAAATAATTCCTTGTGTAAGCAACTATTTTATTGGTCAGGATCCATGATTACAAACAACAGAAAGACTTTAGATTGGAATTTATTGAAAAATATTTAGTAGCGTACCAAATAGAGAATTTGGGGTGCATGCCACAAAGTCAAGAACAAAACAGAAAGAGGATTGCTCAGCTACAATATTAGAGTGTTCTAAGTGAAATCCTAGTGTCACTGCCATTTGCTACTTGGCACTTGTGATGCTACTGGAACCCCAAATCTACCCTGGAAAACCAGTTGTCTCTACCATTACAATTTCAAGAAGGTCTGGTTTTCCTGTATGAGGCTGCTTTCTCACATTGCTCATTTTCCTCTTGCAAGACTTCTGCAGTGCATTCTGCAAAGGACCTGGGAGATATAAATTATCTGGTTTCTAAAAGCCAAGAAGATGTGGAACAAGATATGGTATAGTCCTGAGAGGGAGTGGGAGTGGGTGATGAATGAGTTAATATGAGTTATCTGCTACAGTTCAACTATTCGAGTACTTCACTGTACAGATTCTTTTCCATGTGCAAAATTCTAAACAACAGTAGTAGCACAATGCGATTGCACTTAACGTATGGAACTATTTTTTGCAAAAACAAAATTGGACTAGTTTGTTCTCCAAAGGGGAGATAAAAAGTCTTATCCGTTATGACATCCAACTCTGAGTGGTGTTTTTTTTCTTACCTTAGCTGAATCACAGTCCTGCCTGGGTGTTTTATAACCTATGGACCAAGTAATAAATTTAACCACCACCAACATAATCCAAAAATACTGAGCCAAGAAAAAACTCAGTTCTACCATTGGTCATGAGGCCATTGGTGTTTATAGTTCTCTTTCTCTACTGTGTATTTCATGTTCCTTTTTTCTTTGAAAGACACCTTAGCTCGTTGAAAGTTTTCACCCGGCAGATTAACAAAGCTTGTGGTCCTAAGGTATTTGATCCTTTGATGGACTTTCCTATATGGATTGATTTAGTCTTATATTCACATTTTGTACTGGGAACCTCTAGAAGGTACTCAGAATGATCCCCAGTGGTCTAGGATGGTCATCTTTGCTCTCATTATACAGCAGCAGTTTTCCATTGGTAACCATGGTTATTAACCCTGTCTGTCTAGTAACATAAGGATCCCAAAATGGCCATATGGCAGTTTTAACTTTAAGTACAATGGGAGAATTACTTCTTGGGCGCTCAGACCTATAAATAAGCAGAGCCTGGAGTCCAGAGACCATAAAGATAATTTTTTGTAAGTAGGTCAAGAGGTATGACAGTGAAAGATGTCTTGGTTTTGACTGAGAAAAATAATATGAAGTATTGGTTGCTTGTTCATAGCATATTCATATTCTTAGCTTCTCAAGGTGCCATTTCCAACCTGGAGCTTATGTGTCTTCCATGGGCCATTGCATCATTCTTTAAGGTTAAGATTTACTTTTCTTAGGAAATCCAAAGAAAGTGTTGCTAACAGAAGGGTGACTAAGGGAAAGCCAATCCACATTTCCCATTCTCTCACTCTACTGCCAGTAGCAGGCGATCACTCTAGGATGTGATACCGTGTCAAGTTTAGCAATAGTCATTGATATTGACAAGAGTGAGGCTTAACTCATTTAATGCGTAGGTCAGACGTGGTGAGACAAAGTTCATGTTCTATTCATGACCATGTTCTGTTCTTGACACATTGGCCACTTTGTGAATACTTTGAGCGATCAATGCCATGGCTAGGGAAAAGATGAAATGACATCCATAGAGGAGACCATTTTTAAAATCTTATCAGTGAGAACCTACTCCACTCTCCTCTCCTACAATGGGGTTCTTTGGTAAACATTTATATGGCCATGAATTTTTAAAACTTCGAACTCACTCAGGGTGGTTCATCCACATATTTCTTTCACAAATCTTATTGCCAAACTCCTAAGACTTTGCTACCAGCCAATTGGTTTAGCTATCACCACTGAAATGATGTAGAGACTCATCTCAGGCCTTCACTCCTTCAGGAGACCATGAGATAGGCTGCGTAGTTTTACCACCTAGAAGCATTTCCCACATAACTGTGCTTTAGGCCTCAACCGAATGAGGCTATAATAATCACAGCATTGCATTTCCAGCTCAGCACATTATGCAGAATCTCCTGTAAGTCAGATTTTTCCTTGGTCTGTCAGTCATTGAGATTCTTCAAGAAGGCATATGTGTAGATTGAGGAAGGTATTTTAGTCCATTAGAAGTAGGCACATTGGTAGTGAGAGCCAATCCTGCAAATTACTTGTGCCTCCAAGAATCTGCTTGTATTTGATCTTGAATTAGATATATAGCTTCTATTTGATCATGGATGCTGCTGGGAACACCTGACTATGGTTTCTTTCAGGGTGCGTAGTTAACTACTTTTTCATAGGTCAGGCATCTTCAGACTCCACAGAAGTCCAATAGCAAGCTATAAATGGAAAATACTTACCTGTCCAAAGGGGCATGCATCTGCTTCCAAACCCATTGTAATTCTCTTTCTAAGGCTTGTTAAAGCATCCTTGGCTCGATAGAGCATCCTTGTCACCTGCAGATGCTTTAGACATCATTGGATCTACTGTAGAGGTCAAATGGCCAAGCTGCTTGTGCTGGAGTTCCTGAGCCCCTCTGGAGCCTGGTAGCCACGTAGATAATTTAGTCATGGAAATGGTGCTTCTGCATGATATGTGTGATGTTTCTGAAATTGAAAGAAATTAGTAAATATTTCATTTTTAATGGTTAAAAGTGTGTATTACAGTAAATTTTCTTTAAATTTGGAGAGGATAAGCTTTCATAGACCACTGTTTATTAACTAAGATATGGAAATTAGATGAGGAGGCTTAATCTTCTGTTTAACACACTAGAGTTTTATGTTTGTTTGTATCATATGAATGAAATGAAATTTTAATGGGCTACCATATGTATCATTTCTAGGGATAAGATAGTCTTGATGTACAACCCCAGGGGATAGCATTCAGTCAATAATATGCACTGCATCATCTAAAGATCCCTTCATGTCAAGCTAACATCTTTTTCATCTTGTCTCTGCTGCATTTTGCCTCTGGTAGTGAAGTGCCACCATGAGATCTCGTAATTTTCATTGTAATAAGGGAGTACCTTAAATGGTAGTGCCTCCTATCAAAGGATATCTGCCTTTTAAAGAGGATGGTGCTCTGCTCACCAATGTGTTTCTCAATGTTGTGGCAAAAGTAATATTCTCTTGGAACTCTTGGGGGATATAGGGAGTTGGTAAGTGGCTCACACACAAGAGATTCATTACACAGTTCAATGGCATTGTCTATAATTTTTTTTTTACATTATAAAGAATTCTGATGTCTTGATTTTATTTAATGCAGTCTATAGATGAATATAGATTTTAGCTGGCCAACAAAGCAAATAACCAGAACCATTAACTGTTCCACCCAACACACTGATTCTAGAATTTTGGACAGAAGTACTAATATCAGTAAATTTGGCTTGATCTAAACTCCCTACTCCATCTTCCTTAGATTTTGGCCCTACGTAATCCTCCAGGGTTTTGTTGAGATATTGCAATTTTTTGGTGTGCAAGCCTTCTCTCAGTCTGACTTCGCATTCCTCTATTCCCTACCCTAGGAATACTGGAATCTGCCCTTAGTTTTAGGCTAAAAGGCATTGAGGGTTGGTAGATATGGGGGAAAAGTTAATTACATGATCAGCTCCATCAGGAGAGGAGGAGATGCTTCTTCTGGCAAAGGTGGTCCAGTGGAATCTGGAGGTTTAAAATATACAGAGTTATCCACGTCATTGCAAATGTTCCTCTTCCAGTTTTCAGCATCATTCTTTCTCAATCTGTATCCTAATTTACATGTAAGAGAACTGGCAAAGCTAAGAATTTTAACCTACATTAAATTTTAATAATCTGCATGATTGAATATTTAGTCTGATTATAAACCCCATCAGCCCAGGAATGATAACAGGTAATATACTATTAGGAACAGTTATAAATACTTAGTTGCCTGCCTCTGTCTTGGGTCAAGAAATAAAAACCATGAGTTTGTGATTTAATTTTTAAATATCTATGTGTTTACAAGTAACCAGCCTATCTCCCAGACTTCATGATGGTGTTTCCCAGCATCCCTTTTACCAATGCCTTGTCTTGAATAGACCCTGCAGTCCAAGGACTCACAGATGATAATTCCAAGTAACTAAATCACCACTGTGTGCAATGAGTGACTAGTGTTGCACTCTCTAATGGCAGCAACACGTCACTGTCTTCAAATTCAATTAAGTCAGTACCAATCTGAGAGTTTCATTTCCTTGAGTGTCTGTTACCTGCAACCATTTCTGTTAATAATTTTCCTGCTTATCAGGATATTTACTTAGAAATAATACATTTTACACTTAGTAGTTTAAACACATAGGATTTTTTTACAGATCATCTTACTGTAGATAGGTAGCCTTCAGAATTGTTTTTCTGTAGAAGATGACATTGGAGAATAGAGGAAACAAAATGCAGATTCTTCCCATCGAGAAAAAAAACACATCATGGAAATATCAATCAATACTACAGGCTGTTCTAGAAGGAATTCCACTGCCACCATTGCCCTCTATTTAACTCCTGTATTTTCATGGGCCAGACACTAGAACCTCCACTATTATTGGTTTAAAAAAAAAAATCAAGTATTTCTTGCCATTTTATTTGAAAGACTACCTAATCTCTCCATATGTCACCACTACCTGGCTTTACTCTCTTCCACTTTCTTAGTGTTGTATAAAATCTAACTTACATGCAGAAACCAAGTTTCTAGTTTTCAGAAAGTTATGCATGCTGAATAAGGCAGAAATATGTTTGCATAGCCAGCTTCTATAGTGCACACATAAAAATGATCATGGTAATGATCTCTGTTTGGAATTATGTCTAACATCTATTCTACTTTGCCCATTTGTATCTCTAAAATTTCAATAATAGACATGGTCTTTATAAAATTAGAAAAAACTTGATTTTAAATAACTTAACAAAAGACACCAAGTAAAGTAGAAAAACAGAGTGATATCTTTTGTTTTTCAAACACCACAACTGTCAGATTAGCAGGTACGTGCAACAACAGACTAAACCCACACCTCCAGTGCCAAGCATCCATGTGTCATTATTGTAGTTAATTCCCACCCTCCCACCCCAGAAGTTTATCGATAGGTAGATTGATTCAACAATAGGTTGCTAATGTACAGTTATCACTGTTCTTGTTTCTGGAGGTACAAAGATGCATGAGACATCTAACTTTCCTCTGGGAATATATTGTCCAGAGTCAGGGCTAGATAAGTAAACAAAGAAGTGTAATAAAGAGTTATCAGTGCCAAGACTGGCCTGTGTACATATGGTTCACAGTATATGTATTTGGGGTTCTTGACATACACGTCTAGTAGAAAGAGAACCCATTCTACTAATAGGGGAAAATGGGGGGTTATGGCAACATTGAAGAGATTATTGGTTGCTTTGAACTTAATCTCAAATAAAAAGTAAATATAAGTTTAATGTATGAACGGGCTCGAGGGAATGACAGGCGCAGTACACACAAATGTCATGTGACTCCACCTTGGTAGAGCTCGCTTTAACATCGCACAGTTTGATTCTTGTTTTCTGAAAGGAAGTAACAGATTTGTAATTATCATAATTGATTCTCAATCAGAGAAGAACACTGAGTCATCCTGAGGCAGAATATGGGAAATGGAATATTCCCATAACCATATTATAAATAATTAAAAAGATGCAAAAAAGTAAATCTAAAAGCTTTCAGTCTGGCACCAGCCATACCTGGTTTAGATTCTGGCCCCACCCTGTACTAGCTCTCTCATTTTGGGCAAGTAATTTAATTCCTCTAAGCCTTACTTTCTCACATCTTTAAAGTGGATATCTAAATGGTACCTACTACTTTATTTTATTTATTTTTATCTTTTATTTACTTTTTTTTTAGGTGAGGCAACCCTTGGCTGACCTCACAGATTGCAAGGACCTTGTCAGCTTACAATCCCTTATTTTATTTTTTATTTTTTACAACTACAGCACCTGGTCTTCCTAGGTGGTCTCCCATCCAAGTACTAACCAGGCCCGACCCTGCTTAGCTTCCGAGACCAGACAGGATCCAGCTCGTTCAGGGTGACATGGCCGTAGACAGTACCTACCTCTTTAGACTGAGGAGAAAATTTAATAAGAGAATGCCTATAAAGTATCTATCTGCTCAGTTTCTGATCTATAATAAATAATAAATATTAGCTAATATTATTAGCTTTATTGACCTATCTTTTATCGTGCGATTTCGAACATGTAATCAAGCCCAGGTTATCTGTTTATTCCTCTTTGAAAATTTAATCAACACATGATAATACTTAGGAAACCTTAAGAAAAGAGATTTCTTGAAAAACAGAAAATCCTCCAGATAGGTATGCATTTTTTTTTCCTACTAGTACTGCTTGAATGGACAGATTCATTGTAAGGCCACTTTCAGTGACACACAAGGACTGGATTACTTAGGGACGGGTTAATCAAAAACCTTGACTGGCGCCCATAGAGACTGTTCCACAGGCAGCACCCTGCGGGCAATGTCGAGGTAATTTAGCACCAACACAATTATTTGAAGGCATCGGTTGTACCCTATCACAATAGAAATAAAACATCCTCTAGAAAGATTATATGATTATATTATTCCTACATTATATTGAGACATTATCAACTTCTGGTTGAGCAATTCCATCGATAGAGTTCTGACTGCTAGAAAAGTCTGGGAATTGAAATAAGAACTTGGACTGGTGTGTATTGAGAAGATAATAGGAAAGGGCAGACGCATGGATTAATTTAGGAGAAATCTGGTCTGGACTTGACAAGGAAGTAGAGGAACTCATGTAACATCATAGGAAATTGGGCATCAGTTATATGTGGGGTAGGGGACATAAACTAAAACCTCAGCAAGGAAGGAGAACTGGGATTCAAATTCAGTCTTGCCTGCTCCCAAAGGCTGTATTCTTCCCAGTGTACAAAGTGGCTTCTGCTTAGGTCTCTAAGTCCTTCTTGGATCTCCTCAGTCTCTTACAGTGATTTCTTTACAATGAAGCTGTAACACTTGTATTTAGTCACTTATTTTCCTGATGACATCAGCTGCGGGTGGGGTCTAGCTCCGGGAAAATTTTCCACAGTACTTTTGACAAAACAAATGATTGTGATATGTTCTAGCATTTAGGCTGCCCTAATGGCTAACTTAAAAAGCTAAAGGTGACTTTACTCAGATAAAGTAATTCTGCGCACACTCCTCTAAAGTGATTTAAAGTCTTGTACTTCCATGTGCCATTAAGGAGCAATTAAAGCAAGCACAGTTAAGTTTCAGGTCTCTACACTCTGAAGTGCCATGTCACAGGTTTTCATTCCCACCTCATCTGTTTTCAGAGGCAAGACAATCAGGGCACGGGTCTTTCTTATTTCTTGTCCTATTCCTCATTATTCTTCATATCTCTTTTGCCATTCTTTTGCCACTTAAGGGACATATGTTCCTGTGATTGTCCTTTAGAAAAAGATTAGACATGGTACAGGGGTGGAGGGAGCATTGAAAATAATGACAACAGAAAAGCCAAAGAGGCCCAGGTTTCCAGAATACTGCCCTCCTTCTACATCTCTCGTATTTGGCTCCTCAGCCACGGCTGACTGAACTAGCCGTTTATTATACTAAGGGAAAGGGCTTAGACAGAAAAATGGCCCCAAGAGAGGAAAACTCATTGATAAGAGCATAAACAATGCCTTGTACCAGGTTTTTTTTCTTTCTTTCTTTTTGAGAGCAGATTTTATTAGAGGAAGGGAGCTCACAGTTCTGAGTGCCTCTCTGCCCCCACCAGCATTGGGATAAGCTCTTGACAGACATTTAACCTTCATGAGACTACTGTGAGCCAGGTATTTACCATCTGGATTTTATAGCTGATGAAATCAAAGAGGTTCAATTAGTTGCCTAAGGGTGTACAGTTAGGCTCTGAAGCAGAATTCAAGCCTGACTCTAAAAACTGATCTTTCTCTTTGGAGGTCATCACCATCACAGTTAACTTTTATTAACAAATATTTCTTGAGCTGGGCTCTGCTTTTGGTACCCGAAGATAGTAAAAAGAAATAAATAAATAATCTAAGATGTGAATGCTGCCCTCTGTAGGAAGAGGGTGGAACTTCTTCCACCCTGTGTGTCATGTTTCCATTTGGAAGGACGCCCCCAGTATAAGATTAACCTCCTGCCCTATCTCTTCCTGTCCTTCCCCAGGCGGGGCAGGGGCCCCATGACTGAAAAGTTAGGGAAGAAAATATTGAGCACAGTATAGTCTTCTCCATTCTCTTTTGGGAACTGCCTGCTGGCAGAGATGTATCCTTCCTCATCTGCTCTCTCACTCGGTAATTTTAGGATTAAAAGCCCTACCTCTGTGAATGAAGCTGAGTTTTCCAGTTCTGTCAGAGAAGAGTGAGTAAGTTTACCTCTAGGATGTATTACTATTACTGTTCCAGTGCAACCTTCTCTTTATGCCTTGGTTTTAGTTTATAACTGATGCCCAATTTCCTATGATGTTACATGAGTTCCTCTACTTCCTTGTCAAGTCCAGACCAGATTTCTCCTAAATTAATATAGACAGGTTCTGGTAAAGGTGATAATTTATAATTCCAATATCTTACTGACCATTTGTTCATTTCTCAATTAGTTGCAAAACCAGTTGAATCTCAGAACCTTTCATGGGTTCACAGTCTCATAGGAGGAGCCAAATATAGCCTATGATAGATAACATTATGTCTGTCATCAACATGGGCTAATTTTGATAGAAGGAATCACACACAGAGGGCTGGCATCATGGACTCTGAAAAAATAGTCTCTCGAATGAATAACATTTTAATTCAAAAATATTAACACTGAACTCTAGTATGTATCAACACAAATATTTCTGATGAAAAGAAACATCAAATAAATCAACTCTATTTCTCACGATTTAGGAAAATATATTTCTCATTTCAACTAGAAGCTTTGACATCAGCAGACATTGTTTTTTTTTGTTTGTTTGTTTTGTTTTGGTTACTCACCCAATGACCCAACAAAATGCTATATTTCTAGAGTAAAAGCAACTGAATCAACTACTTTTTTTTTGTAAATCAAACTACACATCCAGATGATTAATGGACATTTTCTGGTAATCATCCTGATGTTTTGGTGATTTGATAATGTGGCCATCTTTCAAAGAAGTATTCTTTTTAAATAGCCACTCTGGATATCAAATATATAGAGAGTAGCAAATGTTGGCCATTATCTAAACATTTTTGCAAGTGTGGTTTAGTAGATAATACAGGTGAGTACTCATTTTTCATAATTATCTGGGTTATTCATCAAACTTTAAAATTCTTTTTTAGTCTGAAATACTTGAGTAGCTGCAGTTGTATAGCTCTCAGTGATGTGAATTCATTTGGCCATTGTTAGAAGTTGATTCTAAAAATAACCAAAGGCTCAAAAAGAAAGGTGACTAAGGGGATAAACAGATATTTAGATATATCAGAATCAAGTCATGTATTCTTTTTTATCTGCTTGTTAAGTGAAGTTTTGGTGCTATATCTGTTGCCTCTTTTCAAAAAGCAGGCAGTGAAGGAAATAATTATAATCAGAATTTCATTCTCATGTATTTTACCTAATGGGTTACCTAGGTAACTCTACCAGTTTTCAGTGATCCTTAAAACTCTTTTATATCTGGGAAGAGAAATGGATTATATACACTTGGAGGGTTTATAAAGAATATTTTAATATATCTAACTGAAGGGAGTCTGTAATAATTTTTTGGTTTGGTCATTAATATACCTTTACTTTGTGAAAGAATTATTCATACATTATTTAGCATCTACTATGGTTCAGACACCATTCTGGTCATTGAAATAGATAATCCTTAACATATTTTATTGTTCATTTTATTGTGATTTAGAATTATGTATATATCACATAAAATTACAGTATATGTATATATGTATACATATATGTGTATATATATGTATATGTGTTGTGTATATATACATTTTATAAATATGTGTTTCTATATTTGAGTATATATAGATATGAACATATCTATATATTCATATATATTCATATCTGGGTATATATAGTTATAAGAATATATGTAGTCCTATATTCCTATATATATGAATAAACATATTTAAATATATACCCAGATATGAATATATGTGTGTACATATGTACTGAATCACATATTGCATATAGCTTTTGTTAAATATGTAATTCATCTTTTTTATTTTATTTTCTCTTCTCAATTTATAGACACCAGGTTCATCTTCTTAAATGACAATTTTGCCAAGTCATTTTCATGATTAAAAACCAACAGTGACTTTTTACTACGTAAAGGATAATATGAAAGCTACTCATTCTGTCATTCAAAGCTCTCTTGGTTCTAACATATCTTTAATGCCACATTTTACATAACAAAACCTTTTATTGTAGTCAAACTATTTCATTTATATTTTACTCAAGATGTTTCATTTTCATTCTCATTGACTACCTCTTTGCCCAAAGCATTTATCCTTATCTAAACTCTTTCCTTCAAGGATGATCAAACATTAATCCTTTATACAAACATCTCTGATTATTTTTATCAAAAAGATGTTTCCCTAATATGACACTAACACTTTATCACTTACTATGTATGATGCCAGCTTATACTGTTTATCTTTTTCCATGTGGTCCATGATGTAATGGGACTAATTTCACTAGCTCCATCTAAAAATTCTCTTACTATTTTATAGTCTGATGAAGTCTAATCTCTTCATCTAGTTTTTATTTTTCTTATAGGAAGAAACATTTTTGCCTTCACATATCACAAAGCATAGTATCTGGCACAGAGTAGGCTATTGGCAAGCATTTTTTCTTTATTTAGCCTGTCAACAGGGACAGTGGAAATAAAACTAGATTGAAAACCAAGAGGCTTGGGCACTAGTTTTGACTCTCTTGTTTGTGTCCTGTTGGGAAAGTCACTCAGATTGTTCTGAACTGTTTTATCAACTGTATAATGACAGACTTGATGATTTGGTCTTTAAGTTCCATTTCAGAAATAATAACATGTGATTGGTCTGGTAATAAAAGTCTTACTTCTCCATTAAGCTCAACGAATGCCGGAGTTAGTAACATTTTGTATAGCTATGTGTAACTTATAAGGAACTGATTTTTCTCATGTAGCAAGGAAAATGGGCTAAGTATTCCAGGGCTGGCTCAGATGCTTTTTCTCTTTTTGCTCTACCATCTTTAGCATTTGATTTTTTCTCTCTTAGTCACAAGATGGCTGCTGCACCTCTGAGCCACTCATTCATGCTCTTTTGTCAGGAAGAAAGGGAAAAAGTAAAGAGAAAATGTGAGTATCAGTGAAGTATGTCCCTTTAACCAACAAAAAATAGTTTTCCTTGAGGTCCCTACTGTAAGGCTTCTACCCTCGTCTCCCAACCAATTGTATAACACTTGGTTACCCCTGGTTGAAAGAAATTCATGGAAATGATATTTTAGCTGGGGATGGCCATTTAGTTAAAGTTAATTGATCTTAATCTCTCTCTCTTGATAAGAGAGAAATGGAGGATAAATTAATAAGGTTTTTTTATACTGCTGTTGCTTAGATATCTGTATCTTCACATCATGACATTTTATTAATTGCTCTAATGAAACATATAGTCTATAGTAAGAAACCAATAAAATATTTTGAGGAGGAGAGTTAAAACACTTTAGATAATTTAGTTTGGGGATATAATGTAATTAATGTCTCTTGATCTCTGATTTCCTTGTTCTAGAACTTTCCTGATGTGTAATTTATGTGCAAAAACCCATATCCGCTTAAAGTGTACAGTTTGATGAGTTTTGATGGGTATATATAATCATGAAACTACCACCAAAATCAAGACACCAAACATGTCCATCAACCTTCCAAAATTTCTCCTGCCCCTTTGCAACTCAACCCATTCCCCATCCATTCCTCAAAAAAACATTATTTTCTTTTTTTATATTAATTTGTATTTCTAGAGTTTTGTATAAATGTTATCATTCAGGACTTACTCTTTTGTGTCTGGCTCGTGTTCCTCAGCATAGTGATATTGAAATTCATCCGTTTTGCTGTGTGTATCAATAGTTCATTCCTTTTTATAGTATTCCATGGTATGCATGTACTATTTTGTTTATTCATTTACTTGTTTATAGACTTTTTGTTGTTTCAAATTTAGAGCAATGATGAATAATGCTGCTATGAGTATTCACGTGAAAGTCTGTATGGATTTATACTTTCATGATTTCTTGCCTAAACATCTAGAATTGGGATGTATGAGTAGTTTGGTAATGTAAGTAACTTTTAAGGATCTGCCAAGTTGTTTCCAAAGTGATAGTGCCATTTAGTATTCCATCAGCGATTCATAAGAATTTGAGTTTCTCCACATTTTTGTTAACTCTTGGTATGGTCAGACTTTAATTTAGCCATTTTGATGGAAGTGGAGCCATTGGATTTATATGTTTATTTTGATCTGATTGTCTCCCATTTAGTTCTATGATATTTAAGTCAATCTTTTAGGTTTTTGAAGTAAACAATTCATACTATCTAAAAATAATAATTTTATTTCTCCCTTTCAATTTTAGAACTCATTTTTTTTTCCATTTTACATCTTAATGCAGTGTTAAAACTCCTTGGTTTATATTAAAAAATATTGGAATGAAAGCTCATTATTGTTTATATTATATAATATTTATCTTAGTCCCAAATTAATGCCAGTTTCTTTGGTGACTCAGCATTTGGAATAGATACTTTTTATTACATTAAAAAATAAACTTTTGAAAATTGTTTACAAAGAGTTTTATGTTTTAAATCATAGCTGCATGATGAATTTTTTGAAATATCTTTTTGGCATCTAATGATAATTTGATTCAAATCCCTTAGATGAACCCTTTTGACTATATATGTTACACATTTTCATTTGTTAGTATTCAGTTTATAATTTTGTTATAAGTATTCATAAATGATATTGATCTTTCTATGCCAGGGTTTCATAGGAGCATTGTACTATCTTTATAGAAATCAATATGGAATCTTTCCAACTGCATTCATGCTCTGAAATAATTTATATAACATTGGTATATTGTTCCTTGATTATTTGGAAGAAGTCATCACATGAATTTACATATGGTTTTTGAAGAAAATCTCCAACAAACTTTCTGAATATATTCCATGGTTATTAATACATTAAGCTTTCCTGCTTCATGAGTCTAAATTGGTTTTAACTACCTCTTCTTTCTCAATATCCCTGCTCCCTCTGACAAACACACGGTCATTTTTTTTGTGTGCGTGTGTGTGCTTAAAATCATTAGTACAGGATATTATTTATATGCTTACCAATTTTAAAAATTCCAGTATCAATGGTTTGGCTCATTTTTCTTCCCCAGTTTTCTGCATTTGCCTTTTCTTTTATTAGATTACATTAGGTTATATATTTTTTAGACTTTCTTGGTTTTCTCAAAAAGTACTATTGGATATGTTCCCTCAGTTAATACTTTTGCTCTTTAAGAAAATAATCGATATTGACTTTCCTTTCTGTATTTAACTGCAAGTAACATCTATTCTAGTCCAGTGTCCCTTTTCTCATCCACAGTCATGGGTATTGGTCATTGGGTGGAGGAGCTATCATGAGAATAGAGCTCAGAGAAGATACCATGCTAATCTCTCCAGTCTTGTCCTGACTTGTTTCTGAAGCTCGGTTCATATGTTTTCTGTGGCAAATTTCACATTTCCTAATATTTTACTTCCACCAACCATTCATTCATTTATTCAACAGATATCTTTTAAAGTATTTTTAAACTTATAGTCACTATAGCACTGGACATCAAGGCTTAAACAAAACAGAAATCCCTGCCTTCTCAAAATTTACAGTTCAGTAAGGAAAAAAGGTAATCGACATGTGATTACAATAAAAAGTAATGAGGGGTGGCACAGGGAAAATACAGGGTGCTATAGGAGCAAACCAAGAGAACGTAAACTAGATCAGGAAGGGCCTGTGTTATTTCTAATTTTTTTTTCTAATTATCTATTTTCTTTAAGGGTCAGGAAGGTGCCACCCACTGTCGTTTATGAGGCACTCTGAGACTATGCAAGATTGTCATGTTTCTCATCCTTAGATTATTTTAATTTAAGCCACTTGGTGTAAAAAGAAGAACCAAATCAATAATATCAATAAATAGTAATGTTTGTGCTCCAGGTCTAAATTGCAAACAAATCCTTGAACAGAATCAAAAATAAATGTAATAGTAGTAATTATAATTGCAGGGAGATTAAAAAATTGGAATAGAAAAAACAGTAAGAATGACTACCGAGCCACTAGAGTTGTGTTCAAACATAATTTGTGAGAGATTGTTAATCTTTAAATGGATAAAAATGGTTTGGCTGTGTGGGTGGGATGAGGGAGATAGCAAAGAACAACACATCCTCTTTCTCCCTAGTATTACTGCACATTCTGAGTTAACAGGACACTTAGCATTTCTCAAAAAGCAGGAGTCTATCACCTGCTGCTAAATGTGGGAGCAGCATTCATTGGTGGAGGGACCAACATGTCATGAAGTTAAATATCTCAAATGTCATGTCTGCATTAAAGAAATAACAAACACATTTCAATAGGAAAATCGAGTTACAGAATTGAATATTTAGTATTGGTAGGATTTGCAGAGTTCAAATGCTTGCCACGCTTTCTTTTACATTCTGAACCTATAGAGAAATAGACCCAGTATCCAGGTGATAGGTAAAGTATAATATTTCTTTATTGTTGGCAAAATGGAATTGGAGAAGTCAACCTACAGCTTTAGACTTTGAGACTCAGTGGTGGATGGATAAGTGTGTGGAGCAGCTTCTTACTTAGACCCTGTTGAGTCTAAGAGCCAAGGGTAAGGGCTCACTACTCAGCAACGACCTTTAAGTACATGAATCCTGCCCCATGGAGAATATGAAAGAATGAAAGAAATATATCAGGCTCTCACTTTCTCAACAATCAGATGAGTTCTTCTGCTTCCATGAGAGGTTCAAGTGTGTGCATAGGAATGGCAGGAGCTACTTTCCTCTAATGCTTCTCTAAGAAGATAGAGGTTTGGGGAGATTTCTTCTTGTATGAGTTGCTGTGGGAGAGGAAGAGACTCATCTCTTCAAGAGTATATATATAAAAAAGTATAAACATATAGATAAACACAGTTTCCAAAAAAATTCTGGAATAGAAAGTCATCAACATTTTGAAATCAGTATCTCAGCTGAATGAAATTATGAGTTATCTTTATATTTTCTAATTGTTCTCCAATGATCATATTCCTTTAATAATTGAGAGAAAAATAATACCACTTATTTTTAAATATATTCACAGTGATGTATTTTATTTCGAGCATCCCGCAATAAAGTGGTTCCTGATAGCCCTTTGCTTGTCAGAAATAAAATATAAATTCCAAAAGGATGGGATTCATGGTCAACAATAAATCAATGGGTAGACAGTTATTTTATACCCATTATATATCAGAATTATTTTATGTGCTGTCAATACCCTGGTGAACATGATAAATTCCCCTCTCTCTAAAAGCTTTTTTTTTTCTAGTAGGGGGACAAACAACAAAAATATCAGCAAAGAAAAATGCAATTCTAGGAATTGACAACTGTTAAGATGAAAATAAGGTAAGATTCGGTGACTATCTGAAGGTGTGTCATTCCATAGAAGGAACTGAAAATATAAAAGCCTGACAGTTGGGATTATAAAATCAAATGATAGTGAAGGCAAGACAGATAACAGGCCGCAGGTCAATATGGAGTAGTGGGAGCTACAGGGATCTGGAGAGTGCATGTCCCATCTGAGAGAGTCAACAGCAGACATATGAGCCTAATGGTGCTGGATGTTTTGATTTTATTTCCCATGAGAAACTGAAAAGCCATATTGTCAAGAGAAGTCTCTCAATTTTTTAATGCTTGCAACCAATTTTCAGTTTTACGAGCCAACAACAGCAATCAAAAGCACGCAAAATAATGTATGAATTGAATCAATGGGCTTACAATTTGCAACTTCTTTCATAAACCATAGGGTTTAAGGGATTGTAAGGATCATAAAGTTCAACTAATGGTAAATATATTAGGACATTGAGGCCCAGATGAAATGACCTAACTATTGATGCACAGCTGAGAAAGTTGTTCGTGTGAAATTCACAAGTACTGTTCAGGTCTCTTTCTGTTACATGGTGGTGGTGGGGAGGTCTCATACATATCTTCTTTTCTCAGATTCAGGTTATGGATTATATTCCAACATATCAGGTATTGTCTTTTTTGATTCCTTTTCATGTACAGATATCTGAAAAGGCAAACTAATGAGCACATCCCAGTTATGTTTGTTTAAGAGTCACAGCAATTAATGGCATGATGGGTTGGATACTTGATGTTAGGACAGCATTCGAAGGAATCATAGAATGAAATATGTAGATGCAGGAATATTACATTACCTAAATAGTAACTGAGTTCATTTAAAAATTAATCGAAACAAGAAATTCTACCACTTTGATGCTGAAGACATCAGCATATGCTTTTACTAAGAAGGAAGACTACATGTCATGCCATACAGGGCTCAGAGTGGCTGGTAGAGAGATTCTGAAATAGATGCAGTACCAGTTTTCCTCTGTGTTGGCTCCACAAATGGTCTTATTCCCATCCTCAGAGATGGTTTCTTAGTATTGTGTCTGATGGCAGAGGAAGCTAACATAATGGCTGGTGAAACAGCATAGGGAATTAGGAAAGAGAGAGCTCAGCCTAGGCAAAAAGCACTTTGAACTTTTTTGAAATCATTTCACAATTGTGTTTTATTAATCGTTGAGGTAAATGTTGATTTCCTCGTAAGTTCTATGTCTATCTTGTTTTTGCTGTGGCTGCATTTATCAAATGAGTGAAAGAATGAAACAGAGAATAATACTTAACTTGAGTGAAAAAAACTTGTCTTAAAAATAATTTAGCGTTTGTATACCCTACATGGCGGTAACTTCTTAGTGGTGAGCAGGAAACAGAGATATCAGTTAGAATGGGAGCAGAGAGTTTTTGGGGATATCAGTGGACCTCATTTTGGATTCTGGAGATGGGTCCCATTATGGAAAGTCAAGAGACACTGAGGCATATAAGTCAGGAGACCTGGATACTAGTACTGGCTCTGTGGGTGTTTGATATTGGTTTAGTTCTTGACTGTTCTGTATCCGTTCTCTCATCTATCAAATAGCATCATTAGAATTGTAAATTGTGACACCACACCAACAGCTTTAAAAATAGAAAGTGCTAGGCAAATGCCTAGTTACCGAAATACCTCAATTAATATGAAGATTCTTAGATGGGATAATTCTTAAAAGTCTATTCTTTCAATCAATCTAAATTTATTTTCTTAGGATTTGCTACTGGTGCAGCTAAGAACTGATACAATTCATGTGAGAGCACTACTACGAATGTACTGCTTGGTTTATATACTGGTACATGAAGTGGAAAAGAAAGGCTGACTAGTTGCTACCATGCATGGTCTTCCAATTAAGTCTTATCTTGGTGGAATTACCTTAGGCCAGTATGATCAATTGATCTATCTATCTATCTATCTATCTATCTATTTATCTACCTTCTATCTATCATCTATCTATCTATCTATCTATCTATCTATCTATCTATCATCTGTCAATCATATATCTAAAATGAACTTAGATTTAGAAGATGGATATACTAACTAAGTAAGCTGTCAAGAGACTGATGTAAACCAGTTTGGCAGTCACTGCTGGTTAGTTAACTCAGCTGCCTTCTCTACCCCCTTGATTCCTAGACACTCTCTGATAAGGATTGCTGTCGTCAGACTTCTGGTAAGCAGGTCCATCATAGGTTTTCCAGGAAGTTTTTGCCTTCTTGATTAAAAACGACAGATTCAACAACTACCTCTATTGCCATTCACCCCTTATCTTTCTTCCTTATTTCTGCCTGCAATGAGGATATGATGCTTGAATGTATGGCAGCTATACATGAGGTTTTTTCATCTAAAAATAAAAGCCAAACCAAATATAGAAAGAGCCTGGTACTTTACGATGATGCCTCTCAAAGTCTCTGTGGTTAAGATCATTTAAAAATTTTTCTTTTCCAGCCTATTATAGACTGATTAAAATACAAGAAAAAAATAAATAAATAAATAAATAAATAAATAAATAAATAAATAGAAGATAAAATGAAAAAGACATGAAAAAAAGTACAAATATTTTATCATTAGTTTCAACAAACATATAATATTCTGCTAAATTGTTGTCCAAGTTTTTAAATGCTTACTCTGATTTTCTATGCTGACCTCATCTGTATTCATTTGCAAGGGCTGCCGTAACAAAACGCCACAAACAAAGTGGCTTATTCAACAGATGTTTATTTTCTCACAGTTCTGGAGGCTGGAGGTTCCACATCAAGGTGATGGCAGATTGGGCTTCTCCTGAGGCCTCTCTCCTTGGCTTGCAGATGGCCACTTCCTCGCTGTTTCCTCTCACGCCCTTTCCTCTGTGTGCGTATATGATACAGTTACATTCGGGGTCAGGGCTTCAATATATGAAGATTACAAAGACATAAGTCAGCTCATAACATCATCACAAACTAATAACAACCAGTTCATGGACTGGTACCAGTGCCTTAAGATGAAACCCTAAGATACAGTCCCGGACTGGTGCCTCCAGCACCATACCCCAGAAAATCAAAACCCTGTATTTTGAAACCACTGTGTGTCAGGTTTCTCTTATTTGCAACTGAAATAATCAAGGGGATGTAACTTGGAAGCACATTTTAAAAATTTACATTAGGAAACGTTACTGGCTCAAGAACCAAGCTAGTCGCACCCACTGGAGAATCTAACCATTGTTTAACAACTTCGCCTTCCCAGCATGCATTTCTGATAACAGACCTTCATGTTACTTTAGAAACTCTTCCCCTGCATTGCCTGCAATTTCTATCTTGATCTGTTGATAAAGATGCTCTGTCCTCACCTGGACAGTGGATTCAAACTAGTGCAAGCCTAGTCACTCCCCTTGAGTAATGTGACCTTTGACTTGCAAACAAAAAACCCTGAGCACAGAGTTTAATCCAGAAGAACTAAAGGAGGTTTATGAAGTTTGTTTGGTGAACAAGTAATCACAAAAATGGAAGTACTCAAAGCATCAGCTCAAACACTACGTCTTCTGAGAGGCCTCTCTTAGCTGCCTTGTCCATTATATTTCTACACCGCTTTGTACATACTTGCCCCAGAATGAATATTGTGTCATATAGCAAACGTGTTTGCTTCTCTCCTGCCCAGTTAGTCACCACACTCCATAAGGAGAATTGGGTCTTTTAATCTTTGTGTTTCTAGTACACAGCATAGTAGCTATATATGCCAGGCACGTAATGAATAATTGCTGAATGAATAAACTGCATATTTCAGTTTATTTGTTTATTGATAAATTTGGTCAAGAAAAATTCTCAGAATATAGTGTGCACTATGGAGGCGGTGGTAGGGATATGGAAGTGGATTCGATGTAATCCTGATTCAAGAACTTTGTGGTCTAGTGGGTAGAAAGGAGAGCAGACCCCAGAACAGATTGATGATGCAACAGGGCTAGGCAAATGGACACAATATTTATTCATTCATCCATGCAACAAGTATTATCTGTGAGTCAGGCATCATGACCAAATATGCATTAGCTATGATGGGGACAAATTTTCAAAGCACCACATGGGGAGGCTGGAGAAAGCTCCTTGGAAAAGGTGATACTTGAGCAGAACCTTAAAGAAAGAGGAGATAATTCAAAATATTTGTTGAAGCAGATGACAGTTGATTGAGCATACAGAGACATCTCGTTGGGCATATTTGAGGTCTCAGGTGTTGTTTGAGACAATCTTTTGTGATAGCATCTATGTACATGATGTGCTTTTCTTTAAGCCTCAGCTGCGGGGTTTTAGAAGTCAAGAAAGTAGATGGATTTTAACATTGACCCAACATCAGGAATTTATATGGTGAATATTATAATCTCATTGAGTATACTGAGACAGTGGTTCAAGTGATCCTTTGTCAGGTCCAGCCTGGGTAGGAAAGAACAACCAAGAGGTGACTGAAGATGGAGGGGACAGGGAATGAGAAAAGCTTGATTGATTCAAAGAGACGATTGAGCGACAGGTGTATGTATACACTTTATATGCATCATTTTACATTATCCTTACAATGACCCTAAGAAGATGATGATATTATCTGCATTTTTTAGGTAAAAAGAAATTGAGGTAGAGAAGTTCAGGCACCCTTAGTAAGTGTTGGAGACTGCATTAGGATCCAGGTCATCTGACCCCAAGATCTAAATTTTAAATAGTGGTTAAAGGGAATTATATTAATTTCTAAAATAGAAAAAATAAAAAATAATTTGCTTATAAAACTTTGTATAGTGATATAGAATCAGTGCATGTTCTCCCAGAAGCATTGGCAAATCCTTGCTTTTATAGATTTTGCTTTTCTTAGTTATTAGGTCGAAGTACTTGACATTACTGAGATTTCACTTCTGACCTAAAAAACATTCAATATAACTCTAGAGGGTTATGGCATTGTATCATTGATACTCAGGACAAATGGCATTAACTCTTGTTAGGCAGGTGATGATACGCTTGGCCAGGTGGCAATGTCCTTTGTCCATTGAACTCTATTCTTATCTTTATAAGGAACCATTCTCTTTTGGATGAAGACTTAGAGACATTTTCAGAACAACACAGTGACAAGTCACTTCTGCTGTGTTCCTTTGAAAGAGGATTTACGAATCCTTAGTGAGCACATTCGCAGCTGAGAGTCCACCATGCAGTCTTGAGTTCTTTCTCCCCCATGCTATGTGCAAGAAGAAAACTTAGCTGAGCTGAAAGTCCTGGATGACGTGGAGGTTGCAACTGATGTTTTATTCTGTGCTGATTATTAAATGTCAGCCTGCGAGGTTTTAAAGTTACATGAAAAACAACATAAACTGAGGCTTGGGATACCACTTTGAAATCAACTGACATAATGTAATAAGCAAAACATAACAAAGGGAAAACTTTTTCCCTGGAATGTGTTATATGAGAGACTTTGTGCAAACACATCCTGAAAAATGAAATCCTCAAAAATCACACAAAAACAACTTGAGGCATTGGGAGGGAATAAGTCACATAGCGATAGAAAGCCATCAAATGACTGTGAAAACAGTCTCAGAAAATTTGTGCTTATTCACTTTGTATAATAAGCTTATTTCACTATGTCACTTATTATTGTTCTGTCATCAAAAGGGACTGACCCAATTATGTTTTCTTTCTCTTGTCTTCCCTGTAGGGAGAGGTGAGGGAGAAGCGCATTTACTGTGTTAATTAAACTTATTCTTTATCCACTGAGAATTAAAATAATTCTTTTTCTCTATTAATGTTGATATTATAATTGTTCATTATTACTATTACCGAAATCCTTTCTCCCAATTGCATAAGATTTTTTATATCACCAATAAAAAAATATGCCCAGACTGATATTTAAATTAGAAAAGAAACAGTAATCTTAATCCCTAAAATCTTTCTACTTGGCTGCAGCAAATTGTGGTAATGACAATTGTAACATGTGATGATTTTTCCCCAAAGGTATAATAGGCTGTGAAACACTATTAAAGTTGACCTTGTTTTTCAAATGTACTCTTTGGAGTCCTTATAATCTTTTTATGCTGATAGGGTCAATTTTTTTTTCCCCAGTAGCATTCCGATTGTTGACTTAAAAGTAGTGTTCTGAAGGCAGTTGTCAGAACTAGTTAGGTAACTAAACCAATTAAAGAAAATATTTACTGGGACATTGTTATGCCTGAGTTAAGGGAATGTTGACATACTCTTTGTAAAAGATGTTTTTTTCTTTCTCCAGTTAGAGAAAAGGGATCCTATAATCCATGGTCATGTTTAAGTTCATAAGGTTTTGACAGATGGAGAAATGGGGCTCAGAGAAGTCCAGGGACTATTTAAGTTACCCAGCTGATAAATGCCAAAGAGAGATGCCTGTCTTTATTGGCTCCTAGCCCAGCCTCTTTTAGGTGTACTGTAAGGGATATAGTTATTTATAAAGCACATTACCTCTGCTATCTCCCTACTGCAGAGAAACCACCAAAAAAGGGTCAGCTGTACCCTTAATTCACATTGTATGAGGGAAAAAAAAGCAATGGCTTTTTTTCCCCCCCAAGTGAAGGATCTTCCAATGAATGCTTGTGATGACAGGGATTATGTGTCTGTCACTGCTGTTGGGAGGCTTCATCCTCTGTGATCTTGTAGCAATGACTGCACATTGAGAGTCCTTAAATGATGTTCCCCCTCTGAGCCAGGACTCCCCTGGGAGAAGCAGTAGTGAGAGCTTTCGATGACTTCCTAGGTAACAGCTCTCTTTCTTATTGGAAGTATTACACCTGCTTCTACTTAATAAGTTAGAGGGTTGGTTTAAAGGTTTTCTTTATGATACGATTCCTGCTAATCAATTTCTATTTAGTTTTCCTGTCTTGTCAATTTCACTTCCTTTGCATATGAATCAATAAATCAGTTAACCAGTATTTATTAAACATCTACCAAGGTCATGGCCACTGTCCATGGATATCACTAGGAGAAATATGACATAATCCTTACATTCAACAAAATAATGACTCGGCAATTTTGAGAGTGCGTTCAGAAAGATGCTATCCAAAAAGAGGTACATAAGTGAATATATTTGTGAATGCTTGAATTGAATAAAGGTAAACTGTATTTTTTACTGTAGGACTTTTTAGGGCTTCAGGTATGCTAATATGGATTATAATTCTTCCTGGGGGACCATATAGTGCAGTATTTCCCAAATGTGACAGACCATTTTAAGCTACTTTGTATAAAATAACTCAAAAGACTAATTGTCCTCTGAAGACACTTCGGGAAGTATTCCATAATTTGAGGAGATACATTCAATAAAATGAAGCTTTCTTATCAAACTTTCTCCATGTGGCTTAAATTCTGTCCTTCCTTCGTTAAAATTCCTCGTGTCTGGAATAATCTACGATGCCCCACAGGGGAGCATATTCTTGGAATGCACATTTTCCCAGGGGCACCTGCAAAAAGAAATAGTTTTAAGAGAATCAATTTCCAGATACTCAGTTTCCACAAGTAATTTCTATTTTCCCTACAGATGGATCTGGGAGAGAATGAGTGTGGTTTTGAAGAACTCCTCATCCTTTTCACATTATGACTTTGTGGAAAAAGTTGATTCATTGTTGAAAAGGGAATGACTTTAATGCCTGGGTAAAAAAAAAGTCTCTTTTGCAAAACATGTTTTCAATTCAGTAATATTATAGGAGTATCTAATTGGTTGTCTGATAGATCATTAAAAACAAATTTTATGTGATTGCTATGTGATATTTTTGGCAACTATATGGAAAGTGTTGGAGACTTAATGACCTGCTAAAATCAAACTCCTTCCATTTACATCCATTTATTTAGATGAACACATTCTTTTTTGAGCTAAAAAATATGGAAAATGAAAACTAGGAATGGAATTAGTTCTGAAACTTCTCTTATTATTATAATGTTATTTGTAGTAATGGTAATGTGTAGTATTCATTGTTAGATATATAAATTATATAGGGGAAAAACCCCAGACCCTTCCATTCAATTAAGAAAGTATTACTAATAATATTTTACTTCTGTTAATAATTGTTTATGATTAAAAAAAATTAAGCCCTGAAATATTTATAATCATAACTCAATACGGAAATGATTTTTAGTACTTAATGCTTTAAGGTCACTGGCTGTTTAAAAACAACTTACCTTTCAATTTACACACATTTTTATTACATCGAAGTGTGATTCAGTGAGTGTTAAAGGCTTTTATGCACATAATGTCTTTTTTTTTTGGATAAACTTATTTTGGGGAATTGGAATGGAAATACGAGTTTATGGGGAATAAAGACAGGTGAAATTTTTGACTGGAAAAGAAGAGTGTGCTTTCATTTATTCAATGAATGATTGAAATTCTTAATTTGATGCCGTGTTTAGATTAATTTGAAGAGATTTTTCAGAGTAATCTGACAGTTTAATTAAAAAGTGTCATTATTTGTAATTTGCCAGAAATTATACCTTTTGCAATTAGTTATAAAATAAAAAAGACATTTTATATGCAAACTTAAATATGCCTAAGTTTTTCCTAAAATCTTTTTTCATGGTAAAATGAGCCAAAAACAAATAAAAAATCCCCCCAAAAAACAAAGGCCACTGATTTAAGCCACAGTTCATTATTATTGTTATTCCATTATAATTCTCTCATTTACTCTATGTATTTTCAGTTTACTCTGTGAATTTTAATTATTCTTGATTTTTCTTTGAACTGTGATCTGGGTTTTCTAATCAATAATAAATCCTTACCTTTGATACCTTCACAAATAACTATATCTGAGAGTATTCTTCCTTAAGTTGGTATTGCTACATGCTTTCCAGGACAAAGTGTTGATATATTTCCTCTACCTGGTAAATATATATTGCCATTGTCATCTTGTCTTGTCTTTGACAAAGAGGTACAACAGGAATACTGGTTCACTCAAGTGCTCTCAGGTTTTTAGAGAATCAGCCGTGAAGTAGGATACGGTATTAAAGAGGGAACACCATGTTTGGAGACAAAGATTCAAGGTCTGTGCAACTTTGGACAAGTTATACTACTTCTTACAGCTTTCACATTTAATCAGTTTACCAGTGCGATCCTTTTCAGCACTAAGATTACTTATCTTTTAAATACGTAAAAATTTTATTTTGGTAAGAACACTTATCTGAGATGTACCTTCTTCACAAATTTAAAAATTTTATTTTGTTTTTATCTTTTCATTTTGAGATCATTTCAAATTTTAAAAAATTTACAAAGTTAATACAGTGAATTTCATATATCCTTCATCTAGCTTCCCAAATGTTAACATTGTCTATAACAATGTCTTTATTAAAATAGAAAATTAATGTTGATACCATTTCATCATTGAAATTCCACCAATAGTCCCACCAATGTCTTTTTTCCTGGACCAAGAGCCAATCCAATGTCTTATTGAGTTTAGTCATCATGTCTCTTTAACATGGAACAGTTCCTAAATCTTCTTTAAAATCTGGAACAGTTCCTAAGTCTTTTTTCCTCTTTCATGGGCTTGATCCATCGGAAAAGTACTAACAAGGATTCTTGCTTGACCAAACTTTAGTCAGGTTCCTGAACCTTCTCCTAGGCCCATCTGTGTACTTCCTTGTAAAATCCAGTTTTAGCAAGAACCCCACTGAATCAGTTTAACCAGAGCCCACTCCCCTCTACCTTCGATATCTGATCAAGTTCATCACTGTTCCCCAGCTGATGTCTGATTACCCTGGCTTGTTGTCAGCAAGAATTCTGCTAGGTTAGTTTGGCCAGGATCCCCTCTTCCCTCTGATGTTTCCTCTTAGCCATTTTCATCCACTGACCCCCCACACTGCTCCTTGGCTATAAATTCTCATGATATATTTGGAATTCAACCCAGTCTTTCTCCAACTCCCTGAGAAATCCCATTGAAGTGGTCTCTATATTATCACAATGATTCTCAATAAAGTCTGCCTTACTATCTTTACAAGTGTCACTGATATTTTTTTTCTTTAATAGTACACATCAGTTATTGTGTACTGTGTGTGGGTGATCATTTTCACTATCAAATTCAGGTTATGCATTTTCAGACAGAATGCCACAGAAAATGTTTGTCTTTTCCAGAACAGGCTAATAGGAGGCACCAGATATTAAAATGTCCCATTACTGGTGAGGTTAACTTTGATCACATGGTTAGGTTTCTCCAATGAAAAGATGAATTATTTTGAGTTCCTTATTGACATAATTTTCTTTTACAGATAAAATCTCTGAATGGAAACTTATAATTTTTTCAACCCGTCAAAATGTATGGAATTTGTACATAGGGTAGTGTTCATCGCTAACTTCACATAATTTTTACAAAGAATTGTAAAATGGAATTTTTTCTAGACCTTTCATGGTGAATCGCTGCCAAACTACAGGTATAAAATTAGTGCATGGCATTTGAAAGAACATACTTGGAAAGAATACACAATTCTATATTAAAATAGCTAACTGTATTCTATTGCCCAATGCTGTATTTTTTAAAAGTGATTTTTAAATCAGAAGATCTAAGATCAAGTCCTGCTCTAGTTTTTATTAGCTTGATGAACTTTCTATATTTCTGTAGGAGAGGATAGCACTGCTCGGATGCTCTATAGAGTGGGCACAAGAACCTCCCCAGTTTGGCTCATGGATTTAGCACCAAAATATTGGAAGTAATTTTTTAGAATGGTCAGAAATGGATTAGCCAAATAGCATTGAAGACTGTCTTTTGAACACACTCACATACACACACCTCAAACTACATTAAATGCAAGTATAACCAGAATGTAATGCGAGTGTTAAAAACAAACTACTCTTCATAAAAGTGTAGGCAAGACTCTTAGATATCAATGAGCAAAGGACATATCTCTACCTTTAACGTCCTAGGCTGTGTTGTCTAATGACAAAGCCTACATTATGTTAGACTTCCTTTCTTACTGCAGTTTTTCTGATTGAGGGTACCCAACGTTTAAATTCAAAGGGTTGGCAACTGAATTTCTACAACTCCAGCTAATTCTTTTCCTATTTGTCTCTGAACGACTCCATGAGAACATACCAACTCCAGTAGCTGTGGCTCTCCATTTGAAAGAGCGAGCATTGAAACCTCTTCATGCTGCTCAGGAACCCCCACATCCTACCTCCACTGCTGTTGTATGCTGGGTTTTCATAGACAAGAAAAACAATGTATTGTCAGATGATTATCTAAGAAAGTACCTTCTCCTCATTCGCTCCAAGTTATTTTTTCTTTAGTTATGTCCTATACTGTTCGTTCGTTCGTTCTTTCTTTCTTTCTCACTCTCTCTCTCTCTCTCTCTCTCTCTCTCTCTCTCTGTCTCTCTCTACTCTCTCTCTCTGTCTCTCTCTCTCTCTCTCCCTGTCTCTCTCTCTCTCTCTCTCTCTCTCTGTCTCTCTCTACTCTCTCTCTCTGTCTCTCTCTCTCTCTGTCTCCCTGTCTCTCTCTCTCTCTCTTTCTTCAACAACTATTCACTGAACACTTCATATGAACCAAGCACTGTCCTAGCAGATAGAGACCTCAAAGCCTCATGGTCTTACAGTCCAGTACAGTAGGTGAAGATAAAACTGTCTCTCCTGACTTTCTAGGACATTGCTATTTAAACATTTTATGCCCATTTCCATGTGTATTATGAAATAAGTGCTTTAAACTGTAAACGGTTATAAGAATAGACTATAATTATCATTGCGGCTTTCGTTGTCTGATTACCACTGATAATATACTTTGATCTGGTGATGCTCAATCAGGTGGTCAGGCAGCAAGGAGAAGCACAAGTGTATGTCCTAAGCATCTGTTTCCTTTCTCTGGCCTCTACTTACTCTCTTAGTCTTCAAGAAGCATTTCTCTGCCAGGAGCCACTTAACAAAGCCACAACAGCTGCATGGTGCTACTAGGTGCATGCAGGTCTCACCCCTTCACAAGTTCATGCTGGCTCCCAGTGGTTGATGGATCCTCTATACTTCCCAGCTGGGTATTTTCCCAAAGGACTGCTTGCTTCATAAGTAGTGGAACACCTTTGGTTCTGATTCCAGGTGGAACTTATATGAGACCCACGAATCAGAATTATTGACAAACACCAGGGGTACTTCTGTTGTCATTGGTCAGAACTACAAAATAGCACCATAAACCAGGTTTTTGTTTTGTTTTGTTTTGTTTTGTTTTTTATTTGTATCCCTGGTTCCTATCATAGTCTCTAGAGTTTTTTACTCTATTTAAATAGCTGACATTACATGGATATAGTGTTAAACTTACTGTATACCCAAGTCTCTCAGATGTTCGAGAAAGCTTAGGTTACTTTGGGAACAAAGTTCTTAAACAATTACTTAAATCAAGACGTTTGTCTTTGAAATTGGTTCTCAAAACCATTTATTTTAAGCAGAAAAAAATGTTGAAAATTTGAAGCAGTCATTTACTTTTTGGGTAGAAAAGTACTGATTCCATGTTCTACCAATTGTTTTATTGCCTGTAAAGGATTCATTTGAGTAGCACGGGACCGAGGTGAAATTCACTTACAGTAAGACCCCAAAAGAATCAGTTGGTGGTGAGTGGATGTAGACTTGTTCTGAACTGTTTATTCCTCTCTTTGTGGTTTTGCTTTTGAACTTCCCACTGTCACATTGTTTATGTCACCTGAAAATTAATAACAGAGCCCCTAGTTGGCAAAAAACAATGATTGTTGCTATTTTTATACCCAGAATCCAAATCTAATAGACGTAAGTGGGCGTGAGTTACAGTTATTTAAGCACGTTGATTTTGTGTGTATCTGTGCAGAATGTGCTGGTTGCTATGGCATCTCAGTGCATGATTTCTGTGAAGGTAGTGCTGATTGAATCTATAAAAAGATGAGCACAGAAAAATATGTTTATAAAACCATTTTCTGATGAAACTGTTAAAGTGATGCCTGATGCCAATCTATGTTTGTTTTGTTTCAGTTCACATTATTTTATTAAATGTTTCTTAGAATGGTAGATTTTTAGACTGCTGAGCAGTTGATTGAATCTCTTACTGATGATTTATTAAATCATATTGCTCACTGGAGTGAATTGAGAATGAGAGGTGGTTTTTTTTTATACAGTCCAGTTTACATGTACTCTTAGCTTTTATGCATGTGCTGTGTTCCTGAGAAGGTATGTTTAATTAAAGTTATAGAAATCAAATGAGACATATGGTCTCTCTAAAACAATTCTAGAGTAATTTCAGGCATAAATGACTTTTTTTTTTTTGCAGGATAAAGCTAATAATCACTCTCTCTGTCCTACATCATGAGTCTGAATGACAGGCTGAATTGTTTTAGTTTAGCTTTTGGAAATCAGGCTTAATTCTACCATTATATTTGGGACCTTAGACCAATCACTCCTCCATTCTGAACCTGTTTCTTCTGCTCTAAAACTGAGAGGGTTGGCTAGTGTAACTCTATGTTCCCTTCCGCTGATGAATATGATTGTGTGTGCATGTGCGTATGTGTGTAAACATGTATTGTTATTTCAGGAAAGTTTACTTCAGGAGGGGTCATTCTTCTTAGAAACTTGGTAGTCACACTAGATATATTTCAACACAATTCATTGAAACAAAGATATTGGCATTTGATTTTCCTCTCCATTCTCATAGTTGTTACTGATTTTAAGGTAAGACACAGTAGAAAGAGGCTCGACATTGAAATCAGACAAAATAAGCATGAAGCTGAGTTCTGCTGCTGATGACTTGAAACCTCGGAGAGACTTGCTTTTGAATTTTGATAAAAGTTCACTGCCATTTTACAAATGAGTGCAGATGCTGCACATGATTATCTCTCAAATGAATTGTATAGACTAAAAAATTGAAAAATATTTTTAGAAAAAGAAGAGTTGACAACGAGGGGATTCTTATGTATTTGGAACATAGACTGAAACAGTAATTTATTAACCAAATTTCTAGTTCCACTGGGGACAGGGGGAAACATATTTTTGGTTACACAGAAATGATTGGGTTAAAATGAAACAAAATATAACACACACACACACACACACACAGGCAAGCACATTTCTCACTCTGGCTCTCCAATTCATGAGTTAGATGACTTGGGCTGGGGAAAGCAAGACCAAAGGTAAATTTGTTTTCAAATTTGTGTTATCTTTACCCTATACAAACTTATCTATCCATTCATACATGAGCATGTACATGCTTATTGTCTTAGATTGGATTCCTGAGAAGCAGACTCAGTGATGGAGAATTGCATGGAGAAATTTTATTGGAGCATACTCTAGGAGAGATATATCTGAAGGAAATAAGAAGGCAGGATGAGACAGATACAGAAATTCACCTGTTTTGTGGATGCAGCCAAGTTCTTAGCTAATCCCACAGGAAGTTCTGAAACTGGGATGGTCCTTATGATTTGTCTCAAATTGAGACAAGGGAAGCGAGTCTTTATATTTTGTTGTTGTCTTGTCATAGGCCACAGGTCAGCCTCTGGGGGTCAGTTACCTGGAGCAAAGGGTGATGACCAGTAAGGGCACATTTGTGAGCATCCATCCACCAATATTTTCAGCAGCTGGGGTTGAATGCATTGACCCTGAAAGGGAATCCAAGATGAGCACACAGAATCCACTGTACTTATTCATATCCATGTTAAACAAGGTGTGCTTTATTAAATGTTCCTCTCAAGTGATTTTTAAATTAAAGTTAGGCAAGCATGTTCTCCTACAGAACCATGCATTTTGTTATTATGCAAAAAGTCTGTTAAGATCTACCAATGAAGAAGCTTGTATAACTGTTATAATCTTATTTCACCACAGGACTCCATTTTGGCATAACGCAAAATAAAAAAATGCAGAATTAGATTCTATAAAATATTTTTTTTTTTGGAAATTGCTGATTTATAAATAAATCACTTGGGTAACTACTATTTAATAGTGTCAGTACTTAGAAAATATTTTATCATTTCAATCATTCTTGAGACTGAAATATAACACACACACACACACATACACACACACACACACATATGGACATGCCCATTTCTCATTCTGCCTCTCCAGTTCATGAGTCAGATGACTCGGGCTGGGGAAAACAAGACCAAAGTTAAATCTGTATTCTTATTTCAGTTATTTTTACACTATACAAACTTATCTATCCATTCATACATTCTTTTGTTTACTTAACCATCTATCTATTAAAAAACATCTATTGAATGTATGTATGTTTGCTATAGAAGCTAGAATGTAAGGTTCACGAAGCAGGACATTTTTCTATTCTGTTACCCACTTCTGTGCTCAGTGTCAAGTACAGTATTTAGCACCACAAAAAAAATAATAAAAATTAAAAAAAACTTGCTGAATGAAAGCAGTACGCACTATGCTAGGCGCTGGTGTTACAAAAAGAACATAGTTTGTGGTTCCTGCCTTGCAGAGGATCATATCTATTCGGAAATTTCATCACAAGGAAAGACTTTGGAAGTGAACTTACTATGTAAATGATTGCAAAAATATTACCTGTGATAATCCAAAAGATCTCACACAGATAAAAATATGCAGTAGGATATTCCCTTCTCATGCATATGTAATATTTGAGACCCTAGAGTAATAATTCTTGGTTGTTGTTTTCATATCATTTTTTTTAGGGCTTCTAAGGAAGATTGTAGGATGGGAAAGAGAAAGAGGTGCGTTGTTAGAATTGGCATTAGTGGTAGGAAAGTGGAAAGCCATCATGTCTAATGCTGATCTACATTCTAATACTTTGAACATGTAGTTAAATGTGCTGAGAGAATTTAGGGAGAGTGAATTATAAGACTTGGAATTGGGCCCAAACCATAGGTTGATAATGGAATTCTTGCTGTAATTTTTCAACCCTCTGGCTAGTTCTAGGGCTAAGCCACACTAGCACATCTGCCAACACAGTGTCTTCTCAAACTGCCAATCTTATCTCCAGATTTTGGCTCCTCTTGAAGAGAGATCTCCCTGCCCAATTCTGCTAAGAACCTCAAAGCCAACAGGACTCTGGCTTTGGGTTGTCGGCAGCTGATATGTTCAAGACAGATGGCTTAGGATTTGAGGGAATGAACACCTGTAGTATGGTCAAGGCCAGGAAATACTCAAAGGTAAAAATGAGAAGATGGTTTGGCAATAGGTCCTCGTGTATGAAGAAACAAAATGAAATAATGGTGATTCCATTTGGTTGGATCCAATACTGTCTGCATGCTCTTGGATCAAAATGTATAATCCGTTATAGAAACCTAAAATTTAAGTTGCAGGTCTCCTTTGCTCTTTCTGCTTTTTTATGAGATCATGACTTTGTGACTTTGGTCTTCTTCATGCCATTTGATATTATCCTCTCCAATTTGTAAGGATATTCACAATACATTAAAAAATAGGAAGTAAAAATCAGGAAGTTCTACATCTTTTAGTTTTACTTTTCACTTTTCATGCTGCCTCAGTATATTGAAATTTTTTTTTCTTGTTGATACAATTCTAAGTTCTCCTACTTCTCTATTTTTCATGTATTTCTTTGTGCTTTTCATAGTAATAAATCTATATGTGCAGGACTGTAATGGCTTCTTTTTCTAAAACAGACTCAGAATTACACAGCACAATCGACTTCCTTTATTCTAAAATCTCAAGCCTCCTGATAGAACTTTTGAATCAGTGAAGATTGATTGCTTTGATTCTCAATGTTTCTACACATTTGCATGCACTTAAAAATTTAAACTCAGTATGAAGTAGTTAAATATTCTTCATCATAGAAGTAAAATGACAAATAGAATATGGATCAGAATTCAAAGAAAGACTGCTGCCTACATTTCAACAGGGACTTTTGGCCAACTGAACTGTATTCAGTACAGCATAATGTAGTCTTGGGATGGAAATTTACTACAAGTTACATTTATCAAAGACTTTGTACCGTGTGCTTTCTCAGTCCCCCCTGTCAGTGGATAGCTAAATCCAAAACCCTGACATCGTCATTTGCTCTCCATAAGTCTCTGGCTGACCTTGCAATCATCTGTTTTTAAAAAAGGTCTAAATTTTTTTTCCCAGCAAAACGAGACTTCTACAGCCATTAAAAATATAAACACTCGATTTTTTTTCTCAACATTAGATATCATTTTGCTCCAGTAAGTCTGCAGAAATGACAGTTGTCAGCAGGCACTCTTCCTCCCTTGGCCCTCATTCATCTCCTGCTGGAAAGATAGTTCCAAAGTCCATTCTGCCCTTTTCTGCCAATCCTGTCTCTCCATACATCTTTTTCCTGGATTGTAGGAGAAGGGAAAATGAACAAAGATAATTCAATTTCTCCTTTTCTCTCCTCCACTAATGATTCAAGAACTAACCACCTTCTGTCCAGAAAATAGTTACTTAACTGACAAAGTGGAATTTCTAAACACTTTTCTTATTGGATCATATTATCTTCTTTTCTAATCAATAGCTAATTAAAACTGTGAGGCTTACTGTTGAAATGATGGATGCCCTGCGGTTTTAGAATGTCTCAAAAACTGATTATCAGTTACCTTTTTGTAAAACACAATTATTTTCAATGTAGTTTTTAATCAACAGAACAAATTTTAAATAGTAGTAGATTCTCTCACAGATCCATAATCATGTATCTTTAAATACATTTGTAAGAAAATTCAGTGGGAAGGTGAGTTAAACTATTATGTATGATTTAAACATATACCAGAGAGTTGTATCTAATAGCATAATATTGAATAAGTAAAACACAATCAATAAAAGACTAGAATCAGCTCTACTCAGTCTGAAGATGGTACATAGGGAAGTCTGCAGAGCTTCAATGCTGCCATTGAGTTCTTTCTTTACAGTTCAAAAGCTTGGATTTTGCAACCCATTGGCCTTGGTTCAGATACTGACTCTGCAGATACTTTTAGCTATGTGATTTTGGGCAAATTACTGAATGTCTCTGTGCCTCTTCTGAAAAATGAGGATACTCATAGCACCTCCCTCCTCTGCTGTCGTGAGCCTTATATTTGCTAATGTTAGCATCACACTGAGAGCCAGGAGCGGCACTTGCTGAGCACTCTGTATGTGTACCTCTAACTATGATCAAACTTCATTTAAATATGTAGTAACAGGTTATTAGGAGAGGGGAACATTCTATAATTAAAATGTAGTAAATTAGCTTTAAATTTTGCATGTGTGTTACGTGCTGTCGAGTTGGCCCAAGCTCCTGGCAATCCCATGAATGAGCGATGTCCATATGTCCTGTCCTCAACATCCCTGTTTCTTCTGTTAACACTGACTTTTCTAGGCTTGATTTTTTTCCCTTGGAATTTAGAAGGGAAGCACATCATGCCTTACAGTGCCACCCAGGGGAGAATTAACTGTTCCCAGTGCTCCTGTTTCCTCTTGTCTAAATTTTAGACAGGCTCAGTTTAAGCTTATGACTCTCAGGGGAGTCCTAAGCTGCAGCTAAAGCTTCCTTGCTATTTACAGGGTGACCTAGGATGGTTCCTAGTTTGTGTAGATTTTAAGAGCCTGAGAAGTCTAGATCTCCTTTCATATGAGTGAAGCAGAGGGTGCTGGAGCAGAATATTATGAGCATGCTTTCCCTTTCTCTTTTGCTCATTGTATCCCTTTAATGACCAATCTCTAAAGCTAGGTCACATGATTTCCTTTTGGAGGTTTTTCATACGATTTACGAAAAATTAAATACTAAAAACCATTAAAAACATCTTGCCTATGACACTGAGTTAGACAAGCTAACAGAACCATTTTGGTGGCAATTGTTTCTGATCTCTTCATATAATGATGGTGGTGGTGGTGGTGGTGGTGGTGATGATAATGAGGATGATGATGATAATGATGATAATGATACCAGTAGCTTTTATTGCATATCTACCATTGGTTAGACATTATACTAGGTGTTAATCAATTTAGTCTTCAAATTAACCCATTCAATCTTTTGACAACTCTATGATGTCTTATCCCAATTTTATGAATTAAAACAAAAATAAAATTCAAAGAGGCTAGTAGCTTTCACAAGATGATACAACTAGTGGGTCATATTCTCCACCAGGCTCTTTCAACTAGCAGCCTCACCTTTGTCACCCCACCCACTTGCAAATTTCTGTCTAGTTGAAGTGCCTTCTCCCCTCTCAAATTTGAGATGCCTTGTTCTCTCTTTTATGTGTTTTTTTTTTTTTACTGCTTGCTAGTAAATTCATGTTTATATAAATTGCCTTTGTCGACTCCAAGGTATTAGGTTATTTGATGTTATTATTCTAATGTATGCCCTTTCGAGATGCAGCCACAGAGGAAAAAGACCTTGCAAAGCTCATGCATTTCCAGATGAGTTTATAAATAGAAGCAGCATCATCCTGTGTCTTGAAATAGAGAGACATCAGGAGAGAGGCTGTTTTCAGGCCTCTCTTATCTTGACCAAGTCACTTCTTATTATGTCATCATTGACAAGTGAAAGTAATTGATCCCCTCTGCCTTTTGAAGGTTTACTGGATGTTGCTTGCTACAGAGAAAAGCAACAAAGTTCTGTTAGTTTCTGCCCATTTATCTTCTTTTAATAGCAAGATAAAGCCATACTAGTAGCTTGAGAGAAGACAGTGGAATTAATTTAACCCAGTTTTATTTGATTCAACAAACATCAGAAAATGATTAATCAGGCTTTAAGCATAAAATATTATAGAAGGTATATACAGCTTCAGGTCATATTTAACTCAACTGTAGTGATAAAAGTAATTCAATGCAGTCTTACACTGAATCATGCAATAACGGTGTAACTTGATACATAAGATGTGCACTTAAAAACTAGTAATCATCAAGTCCCAACTATTTTTAAAGTCAAAACAAGACCTTTTCTAACATTTTCTTGCTTCTTCCCCATCTGCAATTTGTACAGTGTGTATTCTTTTTGCCCCTTTTCACTCTGGGGTTATTCTTTGGGGATTCATGTGAGACAGACAACTGAATTTTCAGAGTCTTCTGACTAGTCACCTGCTTGACCTCATGCCTTATAATTAATGGGGCCATGGTAGCAGAAAAAGCAAGGGTTTTGGAGGTAAACAAACATGGGTTGGAATTTTCATCCTATATCTTACTATTCCCTTATCTCGAAAAAATAGCCCCAAGAATTCCAACTTTATGTGCTTATTGAAAGAGTTAACTGGGATGCGATATGTAATACCTTAAGCTGGTGTCTGATTTACATAAGTTGTGTTTGATACAGCTGTGGTCCTTCATTTATTTCCCCATCCCTTTCCATCTATCCTGATCCTAAAGAAGACCTAAGTTTCATAGTCATGAGAATACAAGTTCTAAGTCAGCCTCCAGACTTCAAGGCCCATGTCCACGGCTTGCTAACTTTTTCAGCCTAGAGTAAGTTTTCAACCTCTTTTGAATCTCCAATTCATTTGTAAACTACTGATTATAATAACACCTGTTTACTAGAGTCATTTTACATGAGATAATGCATATAAAATGCCTCACACATAGAAAGCACTTAATATATGTTTAATGATAACATTATTAATGGGAAAAATGTCACTCAAAATGGCCCTGCCCTATAACAACAAATAATGGCCTCTTGTGTGACAAGTGTAGTTCTAAGTACTTTTATTTGAGTTAATCATACACTCCCTTAACAATAAGTTGAGATAGGTATTATCATTTACAATCATCTCCATTTCTAAGATAAAAAAAAAAAAAAATGAGTCCAAAAGAGATTAACTTCCTCAAAAGTTCATAGCTAGAAAGTGGCAGAGCTAGGATTTGAATTCTGGCTGTTGGGTTTCAGGGTCCATATTCATATTCATTCGCTGTATTTTATCTGCCTCATATGTTATTTTGCACCAGGGCAGTGAGGTGTGGGGGACGAGAAGAAATGTACCATTGTTTTTTATTTTCTAATGAAGAAGAAGAAGCACCAAAGGGTCAGGCTTCTTGACAAAACTACTCCCCTCAATATGAAACAAAAAAGCCATAACTTCCTTTAGAACTCCCAAAAGACCTCTAAGGACACTTGATCACATATTTTCTGTACATATGAGGAAAAATGGGAAAGATATTACCTTGAAATCTCATGTCTTAAAAATTCACCTAGTTTAGCATTTTACTCCATAATGTGACGGGTTGTTTGAATAGAAAAAAATTATATTGAAAATTTCTTTGTGCTGAGTATAATAGATGTTTCAGGAAGATGTGTCATATTTTTTTTCAATGGATTTCATTTTTTAGAATTTGGCCTTACATATAATGCTAGCAATGCTAAATTATAAAGCTTTTTGAGCAACAGTAGACTCTATCTAACGTAATATCAGCATTTGGGACCTCTTTTTATGCAATAAAGTTGTCGCCTAATGATATGCACTAGGGAAGAGCCAAGATAAGCAAATTATTCTGACAGCCATCCTGGTGAAGAAATAGCTCTTGCACTGACCTCTTGAACCCATTCATTGATTGCTGGGAAAAACAATTATTAGCACAATTGGAGTCATTGCTCATGGCATCACTTATGGTGAATTAAAGTAGCTCAGGGCTGGTGAGCAAATCCTCTCCTCGAATCTACTCCTTCCTCACTCTGGGCACCCGAGTTGTGCCAGATAATGATAACTGTGGTTCTTTAAATGCTGTACGCTTCCTCACACCTCCCACCTTTGCCCACACTATTTCCTTGCTTTGGAATATCTTTGACAAGTTTAAAGTTCAACTTACATTAATATGGACTTTTTAACCACCAAATGTTGAATAAATTCATCTGATTCTCAATGAAGAGAATGATGAGGTAATTTAATAATTTAGTATAACAAATGTTCATTGACGATTTGTTGAGTGTCAGACAGTATAGAGAGTACAGAAATAAATAAGAGGCAGAGTCTCTAAGCCTTAAATTCAAAGGAATAAATAACTCTTGAGAGCATTTTATAAATCAGTGACTGTATTAGGTGTCGGGAATACAAACATGAGCAAGATGTTTTCCTGGACTTGCAAAACATTGCAGGTGTTGTCTAGGGAACCAAACATACAAAGAAAGAAAGAAACAAATAAAAGCTCTCACATTAAAATATTGTAAGTGATAATATCAGATAAAAGTATGATAAATCCTATATGGGGTAGGTGGGGGAAGGGTCTAAAACACTCTCAGAAAGAAGAGCTGGACCACAAATGAAAAAATACGTTTGTCATGCAAAAGTGTTGCCGAGGACATTCCACAGAGAGAAAACAGCGTGAACATCTTGCAGTTTAGTGTGGGAACCAGGAAAAGATTTCACACCAGGAATTAGGTGTATGCAAAACTGTCAGAAAGATGGAAGAGCAGAACTTACGACTTGGTTTTGTGATTATGCCTCCATATCCATGATCAATCAATAGGCAATTGCTGCTGCATCTTCAAGGTTAGATACAGTGAATGGAGCTCAGCTCTATGAATATGCATATCTGTAGAGCTTCCTTGTCCACTGCCACAGTGCAACTAACAAGCTGCACGTTGTTCCCCTTCCACCTTCCAAGTCTTGCATTTCTCTCTCTTATTGGCAGAACCTCCACTGTATTCACAACTGTAGCCACAGAGGAATCAGTAATATGCTGTTGTTAGCTTTCTTTCCCATTTACCACAGAGTGGGAAGAGTGTAAGAAGGGATGGAAATGGACTCAAATAATATGTCACTCATGGAATATACACAATTCCTTTGCACAGAAAGTGATACTGCGGATATTAAGATGAATGACATGCGGGCCCTGCCTTCGAGCTATTCCTTTTGTCAACACAAGAAAAAAAATGGTTCGAAAAAACATTGCGCTAACTTATGATAGAAATTTAAAAGCTACCTTTACAGAAAATAATTTTTTTAAAAATACCAGTTTGGAGGTCTTGTGTAGAATTTACCATTCTGTAATCAAACAAAACATCAACAAACAGCATCAACAAAACCCTATTACCTATAAGAATCAGAGATTTAAACACCTCTGTAGTCAGTGAGGCTCTGGGTCTTTTTTTTTTTTTTTTTTAAGCAAAGGTATTAGAAAGTATGATCAATAAGTACTTAATATAATTTGAACTGAACTCTCCAACTACTTACGGAGAAATGTTCCATTTCATGCCAGGAAGTCTGTTTGGCAGATTGTAATATCGCAAACAGTGAGAAAACATAAGTCACCTTGAGAGCTGATTGAATATAATCAATGATTAATGGCAAATTTGTGGCCCCTTTAATGACCGTAGCTAAATCAAATCAAACTGAACCATAAATTTGGATGCTTTCTGAAAGTGGGTCATGTAAAAGTAAGCTTCATGAAGAAGAAAAATCAATTTTGTAATATTACTGTGATCAGACTCATAACTCATGATTTGGAGGTTTTTATTCAGAGTTTTGACTATCCCTTTTACACATTTGCATATATTTATTTGGGATGGCGGAGTTGTTCAAATATAATCTTAAAGGGTTGAGATAAGAGCCAAACATTTTCTTTTGGTTGATTTTATTTCAACCACATGTACTAAAAATCAGCAATAGTTTTAATCACTTAAAGTAGAGATGCTTTAATTATCATTTCAATGAAAAAAAAAAAAAGTAGACTAGCTCAGTTCTCAGTACAAGACCTACTTGAAATTAGTTGAATGGTTTCAGCTCCTCTAGAAGTTGAATGACATCTTGTGTTTCCTTTAGGATAAACTTGGCAAAACTGTAATCATGTTTTGAAAACTATGCTGTTGACGTATTGATCTCAGGATTTATTATAACTGCGTGGATACTACCTGTGAGGCTATGTGGTCAATTTCTAGCTGAGATTTTGGAGTAAGCAAAAATGGTCCTCTATTGAACGAATAGCCAGTTCAGGAGGAAAATGTGGGGAGGCTGGGCTTGGGGAGGTAGAAATTTGCAGCAAGTGCACCCCCTGCTTCATGGTTAGGTTCCACCAAGAGCAGTTGTCATACTCCGGATCTCAGAGCTCCCACATACACCCTAATACGTTTTTCTAGAGACTGCCATGGGCAAAGGCACCAGTGGAAAAGGCCAGATGATCTCTCGGTTCTCTTCTGGGTTCAGAGACAAGAATCCGAGGCCAAGAGTTAAGTCAGCAAAAAGGATCAGGGCATTGAGAGCAGACTTGAGAGAAGGAGGCGGCAGACTGGGTGGGTGAGGGCATCTGCACCCTAGTGGCAGTCATTCTTCACCTGTCAGTGTCGTGAATGCTATAGAGAAAAACTTATTTTCAGTCAATCAAATATGGTACCAATTACTAAAGTTTGACTGAAGTTTTTATTAAGTAAGTTTGTGGTCTCATGACCACCATATTGAAACTCATTAAGTAGAAAGAGAAGAATTGGGTTGTAAAATACCTTTCCAAATGGCAAGGATAATTATTATATGTTATAGTTAACATAATCTTCAGCTTTCTGAGTTACATAACAGCAACACCTTCAGATGAATTGCACACTCTGATTTGCACACAGCTTCCATTGCTCCTTCTATCTAAAAGACAACCAGCATTCATCCAGGTGCCCAAGGCCCCAAAATTGGAGTCCTCCTTGGCGTGTTTCTTATTCTCACAGGCCTCATCCATTATTCCAGCCATCCTTCAGAGATCACCTTTACCTTAGACCCTGAATCATACCCTTCTGTTCCACCATAACCGCCCTCATCCCATTCAGCATTGTCAGTGGACTACTTCAGTGGGCTCTTCCCTTGTCTCTCTTCCCTTGCTCAAACCAAAATTTAGAATGGAAATCTGATCCTGTCTCTCCCTGATTGAAAACCCTCCAAAGGTTTCCAATCTCCAGTAAAATAAAATTAAAGCCTTTAACACACCTCTAAGCTTTAAATGACTTGCCCCATCCACCTCTTCCAATGTTAACTCCTACTATTCTTTCCTTCGTGCTGACTCCTTACTGTTCTTTGAGCATCCCAGGATGCTCCCATTCAGAGCCCTTGTGCTTATTTGTTCCTGTTTCTGGAATGTTATTTCCCCAGAAATTTGCAGGCCACCTCCTCAGAGAAGCCTTCCCTGATCTCCTATTTAAATCTCCCACGATACTCACAATTATTTCCTTACTCTGCTTGTATTAAATTCTTATTGCGCATGTATAACTGACTTGACGCCACATCTTTAGTTATTTAGTGCTCTTTCTTATCACTTCTGAGCTCCATGGGGATAAGGACTTCATCTTTAGTACCCAGAACAGTACATGGCTCACAGTAAATAATAAATGCTTATTGAATAAACGAACGTATGAATTTTCACATAAAATGGAGAATTTCTCACTCTTGGACGTTCACTACCAGGACTCTTGCAAGCAATCAAGTTTGAGAGCCATGTCTTAGATAATTTAGCAAGAAGTTCAGTGCACTACATAATCTACCCACACAAAGCACTGTGATTGTTCCAGTTGTCTTGAAAAGGCTCCACTGTGTTTTGACCTCACCAGAGAGATTAATAATAGCTAGTTTATGTTCACGTAGACTCAGACTATTACCTATGCATCATGGCTGAGATCACACAGCTTAGATCACTTTGATCTACTTCAGACATTAAGGATTATTATTCACATTTTCCAGAATCTTCTTTTACTTTTGCCAATTCCAAATAGGAATTCTCTAATTCCAGGTCCAATATTGGTTTCAGCTTAATTCTTCCCTCTCCTTTTTTCTTTGAGTAGAACCTTAAGAGTTGATTTTGTCATAGATGGTTTAAAATAGAGTTGTACAGATCACAGCAGCAATAAACTTGAAAAGGATTCTAACCATGGCAAAAAAGGAGAAGCACAGTTCAGGAGAAAACTGCTAAAAGAGAGAAGAGAATTTGTCTTTTACAGATATATATTTTTAGGAACTTTCTATTGCAGGCCTGGAGAATCTGTTAGCCTGGAAAAATCCATTACCCCACAGCAAATTCATCATTAATAGAAACAGTAGAGAAAGATACTTGCATATAATGAGTTTAAAATTCCAAAATATTTTCCCCATTAGCTCTTTTTAATTTTTTTTTTCAAAATTATTTTCACTTTATGTTTAAAACAGCAACAAAGACCAGGGCCAATATTTCAATGCAATGTTGGTGTGAGGAAAGGATGCCCTAGATCTGAATGATTTTCACTCTGCTTAAAGCTACATGATCTAAAGTAGAGTATTTAAGGTGGTATCTGGAAACTCTTGTTTGCCATCGTATCTGTTCTCCCCTCTCCCTGGCACACAGCTTTGGAGTAGTTAGTTATGCATTGCCATTTGACCAAAGCTCTCACTGTATGAGTTTGTGAGGGCTGCTGTAACAAACCTCCCAGCTTTGCTTCCAGTCCACTGGCCCCTGTTCTCCTCAGTCTGGTCTCCTCTCATTTGCATGCTGGATCTCATAAAAAGATGCCATAAAAGGAATATAATTTCTAGTTCAACACCCCCTGTGTAGATGATAAAGCTGAGACCCAGGGGAAAAGGGCAATGTCACGGCTGAGATCACACAGTTAGTCAGCAGGGCCAGGCTAGAATTGGTCTGTGCCGTGTTCTGTCCACCAGGCTATATGCCGTCCCAAGGAAATTAACAGTCCGCAGAGAGAGAATATTCCACTTATAAGAGATAGCATGGCTCCGCCGCTCTGCCACTTTCTCCTTCTCCTCCTCCTCCTGTTCCTTCTCTTCCTCTCTCATTTTATATTTTTATCAAAGCTAAACACATCCACAATTTGCAGAGACAACTAGTTCTATGAGATGAGTTATAAACAACAGCAGTTCCTACCCCCTCTACTTCATGTCTGCATCTATTGTAGAAATCGCTTCCTCTTTTGGCTGATTATTTTGATATCACCATTCAATGCTCTAACCTTATTATTATTTTTTTCAATTTTGGGTATTATCTATTGACTTATCACTGTGAAACATGAAGTTTTAGCACTCTTTTCCTCCTCACTGCCTCTTACCACATATTCATACACTTCCGCTCCTCCATCTTCCTAATACACTGACCTAGAACTTTGGTTATATCATTATTCTCTAATTGCACTATTCTGAGCAGAGGTGTATAACATGGAGATGGACATTATGGAATCTAGAGCCAAAATGCCTGTGTTCAAAACCCAGCCTTACTGTTTACGAACCATATGACCTTGGATAACTCGTCAAATTCTATGTGCTTCAGTTGCCTTACCTATAAAATGAGGAAATACCACCTCACAAGTTTGGTATGAGGATTAAGTGAATTACCACATTTAAAGTTTTTAGAATCATGGCTGCACTGGAAAGTAATAGATAAATTGTTTTTAAAGCTGAGACATGTAATATGTGATTACTTTTATTTTTCTGAAGAACGTTTCCTTTATAGTTAATGCTTGTCTTGTCTTTTTTATATTAATAATCTTACTCCACGTTTTCAAAGTTATCTAAGTCTTCTCTCAAAATATCCAGATGAATCTCAGAGTCTGTTGATTTTATTATCCTAAAGAAGTCTTTACTAGGAATTCCGGAATGCTCCAATATGGACTGGTCCCTTTCCCTCCCTGTTTCACAGCTGTCATTTGAGGGGATAGCATTTCACTTTCATCTGGGGATTCTTTTAGTTTCTCCTCAGTTTGGATAGCTTGCTTCCTGTAGCCCATGACTTTCATCTTTCTTTTTAGAAAAGGTACATAGAGAACACTTTTTGAGAGCATTCATGTCATAAAATGTTTACGTTCTAATCTCCCTCTTAATTGATAGTTTGATTCACTTTGATTCTAGATTAAACATAATTTCCATCCAGAATGTTGAAGACATTCCTTAATTGCTTTCTAAGTGCTACTTAAGAGAAATCTAAGTCTTCTGACTTCTGATACATGTTTGTGTGTGTGTGTCTCTGTGTGTGTGATCTGCTTATTTTGTCCATAATCTTGTGAAATCTTCTCTTTGTCCCAGATGTTCTGGAATCTAGTCATGTACTTGGGCTTTGGTTTGAGTTTCTTTTTAATCAGTTCTTCTGGGAACTATTAGACTCAGTATCGAAATGGAGGCATTTTCTTCCAATGTAGAAAATATTCTTGATGTATGTATGTATATATGTATATGTATTTTGATAACTTTTTTGTCTTCATTTTCTCTCTCCTCTCTTTCCAGAACATCTATTATTCAGGCACTGCAACACTTAAACTCATCCATTAATTTTATAACTTTCTTTTTACTTGTTTTCTGAGTCTCTCAACTTTATATTGAAAACCTTTTTTAATGTTATTTATTCAAACCATTATATGTAAAATTTTTAGGTGCTCATTTTGGTCTCTGTGAGTTTTTGTTTCATGAGATTCTGTTCTGAAAGAATAACATTATTGTTATTCTTTCCTTGCAGACTGATTGGGAAAACCACATTCACATTCAACAAAATCCCACTTGGATGGTGAAAGCCTGTCTGCCAGCATTCTAAAAACTGAGTGAGAGAAACAGACAGAGTTTCAAGGTCCACTGTGCATAAGTCCACACTTCTTCCTGTTTTTATACTTCTTCCAGCTTCATTTTTACCTGTGTCTTCTAGTCCAGAAAACGTTTGTTT
>CM053513.1:81926012-81986265 GCA_028627145.1 Eidolon dupreanum
TTTTTTTTTTTTTTTGCCTCAGTTCCATCATCTGTAAAATGGAGATAGTTATGTGACTGTCTCTTGGGTTGATTCACTAATATATGATTTTGTAGGTTTTGTGTTGTTGTATCTCATTACTTGACACTGTATTGGCATGGGGATTTTTACTAAAGGAAAATGCATAGACACAGCATTAAAAAGCAGAGCTAGTCTAATGATTTATTTTTGTTATTTTTTTAAAGGACACTAAGCTAAGCTTACCTTCGTCAGAAAAAGAATGAAATTAGTCTTAAAAAATTTTGCAGAGTGGGTCATCCTTAAGAATTGCTGGACCAAGCATGAGGCTACAAAATGAGAATGGATGCTACAAAGACTCTGCTTAACTTCACTCTGCTAAGTGATCTCCACAAAAGGCGATCTACTTGGATATCTGTTTATTTTGATAACCCTTATTCAACAGAGGTGTTACATGCAGCAAAAATCTTTCACAAGCTCTGACCTTATTCCTCTTCAGGACCTTTTTGTATCACACCCTGTGCTGTAATTAAGTTAGGTACCTAGAGATCAATATTACTTTTTTTCTACTACTGGAGTATCACTGAGCTGAGTCCTGAATTGTTTATTGAAATGGAGGCAATGGGGAGCAGAAAGCCTATTATACCATTATTTAGTCTCAGATTTAGTTGGCAAATTCTCTTTCAGAAGGAACTGCATCTGCTCTGAGCCATTTTAAATGGCCACTTACCTCTTGGAACTGACTTGTGTCTAGGACTGTTTTCTGTATCTCCCATAATAGAACAGTAAACAATTCAAGGTAGAGTTATTTGTTCCTTTTCCTTGGTGCGTTACCTAGCATCTTCCAACACACACCTACAGCCCTATTTAAATAACAATTATCTCACACTGAGTCAGAGCAAATAACAAAGCTTACTGCAGATTGATTTCAAACTCCAGTGAACGGGAAGGTCAAAACCTGGGAGAAAAAATAAAAACAAAAAATAAATAACTCAGCTTCTTTCAAGCTCCATTAACAACTTGTACAGGCCAATGGCAGAATCCGAAATATCACTTCAACAGTCAAATCACTCTTTGTCATAATTTGGAGGCAGAGCTCTTTATATACACATAGCCATTTATTATATATGATTAAGGAGAGTTTACAATGTATCAGACTCATTGCCAAACAATTTACCTAAACGAACTCCTTTAATTCTTATAACAATCCAATAAGATAGATCCACTAGTTATCTCTATTTTACAGATGTGGAAACTGAGGTGTGCAAAGGTTAAGAACTTGCCCAAAGTCACACAACTAAAAGTGCGATCAGACAGATCTGATCCTTGGCAGTTTGGATCAAAAACCGCAAACTCTTAACAGCTAGGCTTTACTAACACCAGCTTGTCGGAATACAAATATAAGGAGCATGTTTGAAATTGTTCTCCCAAATTTGTTTCCTAATTGTGGCCATTTCTCTATTCTTGTACCTTAACCAATATTATGTCCTTAGCATGAGAAGAAAAGTGGGTCTAAGAAGTTATGACGTAGGGAACTTTCTTGGTCATATATAAAGCAGAGAAAAACCAAGCTCTTGTCACTCAGAGATTATGCAAAGGTAAAAGAGACAGAGTTGGAAAATCAGAGTTAAGCCACTTATGTCTTAATCTCCTTTTGGACTGAAGTCTGAGATGCGGAGGGAGGTTAGAAAAGACGGGGTAAAGCTAACAGCAGCGGGAATGTGCCCGTCTCCAGACGAACTCTGGGAGAGTGAATCTTAGGATATTCTTGTGATAACCTGAGGAAACCACATGGTTGGATAGCGCGAGAGAGCCTGGCTTAGCGTTCTCGAATCATGGAAGGGACCCGGAAATTCCCACAGGACCCCCAGGGCTCTTGTTGAGGCTGGTAAATTTCAATGATCATGATTACCAGAAGCGTGACCCTTTAAATCAAAGTCAAAACTCCAGGTGGACCAACAGAGTCTGGATCAAGCCAGCAGCGGTAGCTGCTCTACAAGACCGGTAAGAATGACGATATGGCCAAGTCAGCCGCAGGGGTCACCACAGCCTAATCAAGCTGAGCAAGAATGACCAAGAGATGTAGAGACTGCAGACTTCAGTGTCAAACGCCGGCAGTATGTCTACAGAGAGGACCAGATCACGCACAGCCCGGCAGCACAACTGAGACCTGACGAGGCGCCAGGGGCCCCCATATTCACCGATTTTTTAATTGTAAAAATTAAAATGAGAATTTTTTTTTTAGGCATCATAGATTACAATGCCACATTGAAATAAAACAGCTGGAAGAGGGGCCAAATCTGAAACAAATTAAGTTGTTTTAAAGCAATTGAATTACCTTAAGAGATGTTTTAAATTATTTAATTATGTCCTGATTAAAGTTCTATTTTCTACCATTATTGAAGTGAGACTCGTAAGGAAGATCTGTGACAGTGAATAAATAACTACCCTTTCTTCACCCTGGCAGTGTAGTGTTTTGAATTTTGATTTGACTGCAAAATATCTTTAAAACAGTGGTCCTCAACCTTTCTGGCACAGGGGACCAGTGCCCCTATGAGAATCTAATGCCTGATGGTCTGAGGTGGAGCTGAGGCGGTGATGCTAGCGCTGGGGAGTGGCTGCAGATATAGATGAAGCTTCATTCAGTGGCCTGTCGCTCACCTCCTGCTGTACGGCCTGGTCCTAACAGGCCATGGACCAGTACCAGTCCATGGCCCAGGGGTTGGGAACCACTTCTTTAAAATATGCAAGGTTCTGCATTAATCTCTATTCTATGGGCAGAATGTAGCATAATGTCGCATTCAAACTTTATTCCAAGGGTGCAAAATAGTTTAGAAATTAGTTCCTACAAGCTGAAGGGGCTCCAAATATCTTCAACCTTCTTGAAGAATGTTGTTTAAAAAATTAACAAAATTCCCTAAAATGTAAGTAAATACTAAGCTTGTCACATTTGATAAAACTTCTAAACTTTTAGGAGCTAAACCATTGCTAAAAATTAATCAATCTCTTATTATATAATATGTTAATTTGGTTATTTATTGTTGTACTACGTTTCCCTAAAATTTAATGACTTAAAATGGCAGTGATTTATTTGCTTACAGTTTTGCAAGTTGAGCTGGCTCAAGCTGGGTGGATCTTCTGCTGTTCTTGCTTGGGCTTATTCAAGGGGCTGCAAATACTTGGTGGCTCAATTGAGTCTGAGATGGGAGATGTAGGATGGCCTCATTCAAATGTCTAGGCGTTTGGTGTTGGGTGCTGACTAGAACTCACTCTCCATGGAGTCTCTCCTTGTTTAGTAGTCCAGTTTGAGCTTTCTTATATTGTGCATGGAGCATTCCAATAGAGTGAAGGAGGAAGCGTCAGAGTTTCTTAAGACATTGGCTGCAGAACTGGTGGAAGGTTGCTTCCTCCACATCCTACTGTCAGAGTAAGTCAGAGGCCACTTCAGATTTGCGGCTGGCTAAAGAAACTCCACCACTTCATGGAAAGGCAACAAAATATCACGCGTGTGATTTTTCAGTCTACAGCATGGACTTCCCACCTGTTCTGTGGTTTCTTTGAAATTTAATTCAATGTATGTTTTAACCTCCCTAAGGCGTTTTTATTGCTAATTTGTATATATTCACTTTTCATTTATATTTAATTACATCTTTACCTTTTCTATTATTTCTCATTCCTTTTTATATTCTAAAATCATATAAGATTATTTTTCTTCTGCCTGAAGGACTTGACCAATATTTCTGTCAATTCTCTTAGTTTTGTTTGTCTGAAATTCTTGTATTTTATCCTTTTTTGAGATATATTATTCTGATTTGGCAGCTATTTTCTTTCAGCATTTTAAATATATATTTCCATTAACTTCTGACTTCTATTGTTGCTAGTGAGAAGACAAATGTCAGTCTCAGTTTTGCTTCTTTCAATGGAATATGTCTTGATGGCCTCTTATGCTTTTACACTTTTTCTTTTACTGTTATTTTTAGTAATTTCCTATGTTTCTAGATATGGATTTCCTTGTATTTTCCTTCCTTTGGGTTCTCAGAACTTCTTATATCTGTAATTTGGTATATTTCATCAGTTTCAGAACAAGTTTTCCAATTTTTCTTGACAGAACTATTTGTAAACTTATCATTGTCAGAAGTAGAAAAAAAATAGGTCATATAGAGACTTCTGATTCTAATTAGGATGTAAAATTAACAAACGCCGTCATTCTTACATTAGCAACTGGAGATCCAATAAGCATAGTTGTGTGTGTGTGTTTCAGCTCATTACACAGCTTGAAATCAAAGACACCTAAATCAACTACAGAACAGGAAGTGATGGACACCTCATAGGGGAGAATGGTCCCATGGCTGCTGGTGGAGCAGATGGAGGAGGAATCCACCATAGATGGGGATCAGGAAAAAAGCAGTTGAAACTTTAATAAATATTTGAAGACCATGAATAGCCTGAAATGACAGATTATTAGAATTTCATGGAGCCCTCACTTCAGAGGGGTTCAGCAGCTTTGTGCCAACTATTTTCTCTATTCGTCACTGAGTGCCTAAGTATACTGTGTCAAAAGCTGGGAGCAGGATACAGGGTGTAAAAGGTGCCTTCCCAACTGCAAGAGGGGAGGCAGGCAAGAGGGCTGAGAGATTCCCTTGGTCTTTTCTTCCTCTCTCTCTGAATTAATTTCCTCTTGCTGCTGAAACAGATTACCACAAACTTGGTGGATTAAAACAATGCGTATTTATTCCGGAGCACAAAGTCTGTTTCACCAGGCCAAACCATGGTGTCAGCAAGGTCGCACTCCTTTGAAAGTCTCCAGGGGACAATTTCCTTGACTTTTACAGTTTTTAGCGCTGTATTCTCTATGTTGCTTGGCTCATGGCCTCTTACTCCATCTTCAGAACCTTCAGTGTAGCATCTTTATCTCTTTTTCTGCTGAAGTTTTTTCCTTCCTTCTTTTCTTCTTCCCTCCTATCTTATACATATCTGCAGAAAAAGAGAAAAAAAAAGATATTTTTCCTAAGAGTTTTAACAAAAGTTCTTGATATGCCTCTCACTGATCCACTGTGGGTCACATGCTCACTTTTGAATCAATGAGTGTTGTCAGAGAGAAGGGAATCTTTTACTGGTTATGTCTGGCTCATACAGCACACTCAATTCCGTAGTGAGGTCCAAACCACCCAAATTGCTTGGACTTAGCAAAGGTCCTAAGAAAAACTGGGTTTGTATCAGCAAATGGAGGAATGGATACTCACCAAACAAAAGCAACAGATGTCTCAGATACTCTTCTAAAAATCCTTCATACTATATATAGTAATAGTCTAATTAAAGCTCCTAATTTGGACTTACTGCGAGGTAGAAATTTTGGCTAAATTTGTAGAACCATTTAAAATAAGTTTTTTTCCCCCTCTTTCTTTTAAATGAATTTCATGTGTGTATGTAACAGAACAAATTCATTAAGCATTGCTTCCACTTTTTTTGAAGCTAATTGCTATAAAGGATACATGGAGAGGGTTTATAATAAGCATGTTCTTTATTTTCATAAGAGAAAGGATGCTTCTAAAGGATTTGAGATTGATTGAAAATGTAGTTCGAGTGGTTTTATATACTTTACTATAATTCTTCTTACACTATTAATTTACTTGGCCAAATTATTCCAGACTCTGAATTGATGACTTGTTAGTATATATGTAGATAACATTATCTAGTCTGCTTTAAATAATCCTCAAGGCATAATGTTCCTTCTGCTACTGGGAGAATTGTGTAAATGTTTGCTAAAACTTTTTAGAGCTAAGCCTTTAAAGAATAGCCGATGTATTTCCTGATAGTGTGTTAATTTAGTTTGAAGCAGACTATTTTACTCAAGACAGAATAGGTCCTGCTTATTTTAGATCTCTTCCTTTAACTAGGGGATCTCCTTGCTGTCTCTTAGAATAGTATATCTCTTAGGTTGATCTATAACAGTGCCACTACATATGATCCTCAATTTCCACAGATACACAAGCAATCAAATACAGGAATTGAGAGTATTTAGAAAGTCTTATCATAATTAAAGATTTTTGCAACATCCAAATGCATACTCAATGAATGGATTAATCTTTTTGGAGATGGTACCAACCAGTTCAGGCATACTTACATTTGCATAATAAATTATACTTGCCACAAATTGTATCCTAGTAATGTATATTTGGACCACATATCATTTGTTGTAAAGGATTAAATAAAAACATCTTACCCCAAATAATATGAAAGTAATAATTGCTCCCAGAAATTTGTCTGAAGGTATCAAAAATCTATAGAGACAGTGAAGAATTACTCAGCCTAAATGTGCAAGAAGATAACATTATCCAAGACCTCAAATGACTCCAGCAATTTTTTATGGGCAGTGCCTGGAACCCAAAAACTATTATATAGGCAAGTGAGTCATAATATAATGTGATTAAAAACCAAAATGAGCATTAGATAGTATAAGTAAAATTATTAATAATTCAGTTTAAAATAACTATGCTTAATACACTCTAGAAATAAGATAAAATTGGGAATTTTGTCAGAGAACTGGAACATATTTCATAAAAGTCCCAAACAGAAATTATATGACTAAAAGATGCAACAGCTGTATCAAGGATTCAACAAATGGGTTTACCAGCAGATTAGACACAGATTAGAAAGAAAATTAGTGAAGTAGAAAGTGGCTCAGCTGAAAAAATACAGAATGCAGCAAGGAGAGACAAAATGATAGATAACACACTGCACAAAATGTAAAAACACATGAGATACAGTGGAAAATATATGTACATTTAATTAGAGCTTCAGAAGGGGAAAGGAGAGATAATGAGGCTGAGAGATATTTGAAGAGAAAATGGCTGAGAATCTTTTTAAATTGACAAAAGATTTCAAACCACAGACTTGAGAGGCATTATGAATCTTATCCCAGATAAACATAAACACACTGAGGCAACATCGTAGCTAGCTTGCTGAAAAACAAAACAAAACAAAAAAAACAAAGCATCTAGAAAAACTAAGATTACTTTGTAAGAGCTATAATTAGACCAACAGCAGATTTCTCAAAAGAAACAATGGATGGAGAAAGTGAATGAAATAAAATTTCAAACTGTTTAAAAAAATCATTGTCAACCATAGTTGTATACTCAGTGGAAATATTCCTCAAAAATTACAGTGAAATAAGAGAATTTTCAGACATACAAAAACTGGGAGAATTTATTATCAATATAAGACCCCAGAGAAAATAATATTCTGTAGGCAAAAGGAAAGTGATCGTAGTTAGAGGCCCACAAGTGCAGGAAGATCTGAAGAGTAATGTAAAAGTAAATATGTGGATAAGTCTAAATGAATATTAGTGGTGTAAACCAATAGAATATCTTATGGGGTTTGAAAAACATGAGTTAAAATAGCAACAGACATGTTATAATGATTGAGAAGAGGGATAAATTGAGATAAATGTCAAAAGGGCTTTGCATATCCAAAAAACAGGGGAAAAAAATTTTATTTACATTGAAATTTGTTGAGTCAAGGGCAATGGTTCTGAACTAAGTGTGATTTTATCTTCCAAGGAACATTTGGCAATATCTGGAGACATTTTTGATTGTCATACTAAAAGAATATGACTGGCTTTTCATAGGTAGAAGCCAGAAGCTGCTGAAATCTTTCAATACAAACAGAAGTTCCTCTCATGACACAGGATTATCTGGTCAAAATTGTCATTGGTGCTAAGGTTGTAAAACTCTGATCTAGACTCATTACTAAAGGGTAGAATGACACTCAAGCTAATAAAGAGGGGGGAAATGATCACAATAATACATTTATATAAGGGCAAGAAAAAATAGAGAAAAGGAAGCAAGAGCAGGAATAACAAGCAAAAGTATATCAAATGATTGTAAATTTAAAATTCTTCAATATAAGTAAAATTGTGTGACTATAATAAGCAATCATATTTCACTTATAATAATAAATATACCTTAAAATAAAATGAATGCATAAAATGCAGAAAGATTTCAAATTACATAATGTTGAATATATTTCTTGAAAAATGAACAAATGGAAAAAAAAGTCAGCAGTTTCCAATTGCTTTCTAGAAGCATTTGTACTTAGTAATATTTTTTCTTCTTAAGCAAACATGTTATTCAAAGCTATTTTCTCACAATGATAGTAGTAATTGTAGATTCAATTTTGTGATTGATTAATGCCATACCTCACTAGACCATGAACTTCATGAGGGCAGAAATTAGGTTTGCTTTCTATTTTCCTGAAATAAACAGAGCATCTGCCATAGTGACTTACATACATATAGCACGTATTCTCTATACATACGATTAAAGTCCACAGGTACAGGATCAGAGGTTATATGGAAGAGAATGTTGGGAGAGGAGATTGGAATATAGTTTAGCCTTAATTTGTTCCAGGCCAAGTAAGTTTTACTAAGGAGTTCAAATTGTATATAAAAGCATTAAGAATCTGATGCAAATTTTAAGAAGGATGGTGATGTGAACACCTCTGCTTTTTGGTAGATCAATCTAATGACCAAGTAGAAAATAGTGAGTGTGGGTGGATAATACAGACAGAAGACTAATTAAAACAACATAGCATTATTATGTCAGAAATGATGAAAAGCAGAACTAACGTATTAGCAGCAAAGAGTGAAAAGAAAGAGCCAGATATTAGAGGCATTTTAAAAACAAAGAGAATTGATATGATTTGGCAATTATTTGGATTGTGAGGATGAAATAGAGGTAGGAGAGGAGGATGACACAAACATTTGTGCACTGGGAAATTAGAAAAATGGAGATGCTGTTAACCAAGATAAAAAATTCATGAGGTCGAACTAGTTAGCAAGATGGGAAGAGAATTTCCATTTTAGATAGAAGTTAAACTGTAGTAAGAAATAGCCCTGTGTCCCAAATCTAGTTCTCCCAACTATTGTATGATATTTTTATTTAATCTATAAAATGGACATACCATGTATTAAAGAATTTGACCTTGGCCAATGGAAGATCTGGCCTTTGTCCCTGGCTCCTGGGAGGTAACCTTTAAACCTTTGGAATTTTCCAAGCAATAGGAGTGTCTTTGTTATTCATGATGGGCCCCTGATAGTTTATGCTAAGGAGGTGACTCATGGTGGACCTCTTGGACCATATGGTATGTTAGTCAGTCATGCCTACATAACGAAAAAAAGCCCCAAGTACAAACCCTGAATACAGAAGCTCAGGTGATTTCCTAGATTGGTGAAACTCCTTGCATGCTGTCACATGTGAATAGTGGGAGGATAAAGCATCCTGAGGACAATGGAAGCTTCACCCGTAGGACCATCTTAGACTCCACCATCTGCATCTCTTTGGCTGTCAATAATTCGTAGACTTTATCATGATAAACCATATCTATGAGTGTAATAAGTTTCAGTGAGTTCTGCAAAACTTTCTAGTGAGTCATCACACCTGAGGTTGATTTTAGGAAAACTTCTGAATTTGCAGTTAGTGTTAGAAATGAGGGTGGTCTTGTGTGGACTTCCCCTTCTAATTTTGTGGTTAGATCCTAACTCATTGTACGTGGGATGAGAAGCCATCAGAAGACTTGGTAGTCTAGAGAAATGTGCCTTTAACCTCATCACTGGCTTAACTCTAGGTATTCACAGACTTATTATGAGGATCAACTAATTTATTTTACAAATATTTGCACAAACTATATAGTAGGCATGGTGTGTGGTGATGGGTATATAGTAATTATAAAGATATATGCAGTCTCAGCCCTAATGGAGCATATAATCCAGGATTAAGTGACGTAAAGCATGTAAAATTGACTCAATGTTTGTCACTCCCCCAAACTCATATGTTGAAATCCTAACCCCCAAAGTGATGGTATTAGGAGGTGGGGCCCTGGGAGATAATTAGATCATGAGGGTGGAGCCTCACGAATGGGATTAGTACTGTTATAAAAGAGGCCCTAGAGAGCTCCTTTGGCCTCTTCCTGCCATGTGAGGACACTGTGAGAAAACTGTGGTCTGCAGCCCAGAAGAGGGCTCTCATGGAAACTCAGCCATGCTGGTACCCTGACCTCAGACTTCCAGCCTTCAGAACTGTGAGGAACCAACTTCTGCTGTTTATAAGCCATGCAGTCTATGGTACTTCCTTAAAAGATCTCAAATTGACTAAGACAGTATGCAAAGCTGTAAAAAAAAAAAAAAAAAAAAAAACTAGCCTAAATCCAGGTACACAGTGAGGTCAAAATAAATATGAATTTCCCTTGAACAAGTTCCACTCAGGTGGAGAAGTATAGGGAGAAATTTGACATGAGAGTTTGGAGAGTGAGAGAGAGTAGCTTGGTATAGAAATATAAATATGGGTGTCATCAGCATCTGGATGGTATTTGAATTCATGAATATGGATGAGGTCATACAGAAAGGGTTTGTAGACAGAATCCTGACTCAAGAAACAAAAGGGCTCTTCAAGTTCAAAGAAAAACAAAAGATCCTAGAATGGAAGAGGCATTCTCACCTGCAATTGATGGAATACAGTTGAAACACATGATCTGAAGTCATCAGAATGACATTTTATTCCCACATAGTTAGATAAAAAAAAACAACAACAAACGAACAAAACCCACATTGATACTTCCTTAAAATATTTGCAGCAAATGCAGGAAAAGCACATATATAGAAAGAGAACTCTCCACAAAGAGTTAATGAGGAGTATCATCCTATTATTCTGATAGGCCACCCATCCCTATACTATAACATGCTACAGCTGCGAATATAGCTTTGACTCCAGTGATCTGAAGTGAACACAAACTCACTTTTAACATTAGAAATGGATGTTACAAGACCATGTTTTTTGAGCTGTCGAATGAGTTTTTCTGCTTTGAAAGCCCATTAGTGTTCATTTCTGATCACTTTTTAACTGCCATGCATAAAAAATAAAAGAAGTTATCATATATTTCATACCCAAACACTGTGGGATAAAAAAGTAAGACTGTAGAAAGGCAGGCATGAACAAAATGTTAGGCAAAATAGATTTTTGCAGATGACTTCATGACAAAGAGGATATTTAATTGAACCCCTGTTGTATAGTCGGTGGTTTTCTAGTACCCATATTACAAAAGTTTCAAACAGGCCTTTAAAGGTTCTTATGCTATGGAGAGGCTAGCAAGGTTTTATTTCTCAAGATGATAAAGTGTGTTCTTCACTCATTTGAGGAGAAAGTAGATAATTGACTAAGCAACTAAAGTGTGATATTGTCCTTCCCTCCCTGTCTTCATTTGTTCTTTTATTATTAAGTAATGCACCAGCCTCATTCAACACGTGGCCCAGAATATGAAGACAATCTCGGATTTTATCCTATGCACAAAACAAAACACCTCTTGAAAACTTATTTTTTTTAGAAAATCAATTGTCAGAGAACAATACTGAGAACAACTTACAATTCACTAGACAAAACACTACTGTCTTTCTAATATTGAAAAAAGTAATGATAACATATATTTTGAAAAGAAGTCTACGTGCAATGCAGATTAACCACATTTTGAGCAAATTGAAGCATTATATATGCTAATAAAGACAGAAACTCTTAGCATTTCCCATTGTGTTCAGCGGTCTCAGTCAGCCCTAAACATCTTAATGAGTACAAGAAGAGTATGCAGTGAAATGAATATCTCTGCTTTGTTTTATGCCTTCTACTAAACTTTTCAATTACAGAGGTCATCTCTGTAGGGTTTTCCCTGCTGTGTAAACTTATACATCACAATGCACAGACTGGCTGTATTGAAACTGGATGATTAAGAGTACACAAATATTTTAAATGCACAAAGTATTATCATATTAATGTATTTGTCCTACACACATTTATAACAGGAAATTGTATTAAATTCTACATTAGGAAGACAATTCAAAAGTAAAAATCTTAAGTACCACTGCATCAGATCCTCACTGGGGCATGATTTTTCACGGCCTCCCCTTTCAGATTTCATGCTCATAGTTGGAAAACTAGAAACTAGAATTTGGTATTATTAATACTGAAGAGAATAGAGACTGCACTTTATTATTATATGTAACCCAAATGTAATTGGCAGTTCTCAGCTCCCGAAAAAATTTAGTTAAACTTGTTTTCAACATAACATATGTGGCCTGGGACAGCAAACACAATTTTCCTACATTTTCTATTACTTCCTACAGTTGACATCCTCATGCTTGTCTCTCGTCCTATGCGCTACTGATACTGTCCTTTGTCCAGAGAGTATACATATGAAAAGTCTATTTCGTTTATTGGTTTCAAAAGAAACCCACATCGAACATTTCATGACTGTGTTTAAGGAGAGGAGTGTCATCAAGATTGAACACCTAAAGAGCAATCAGCCTTCTGATGTACACATAATAGTCCTATAAGCTTTATACGTTTAAATTTTTCATTTTAGCAGTGGTAACCTTGGACCCAGAAAGATTAAGCAAACTGATTAAGGTCATAAGACTATAAAGTTTCAGAGTCAGTGTTAAATCCAGATCCATCTAAATACCTTACACTGTCTATTACCAATATATGTCTCTTTTCATTTATCATGTTTCACTGTAATGGGATTATGTGGATGTACATATATCAGTTTATAAAATTTGTTTTTAATGAAAAGTGCATAAATATATGAATACAGTATAAATATGGTTCATTTCTGCAAACAACACTGAAACAGACTCTGAATTTTAATAGAAACTAAAATGCATCAATTTTAACTGTTATACATAGCTCCCTAGACCTACAGAGCAGGTGTGATAGGTTATGTCTTAAAAATGAAAAGGGAAAAAAAATAAAGATGAACTAGGTCACAATATAAAGGGAGATGTATTTTACCAGTTCTAACCCACTTAATTTATAAAATCTAATAATATTCCAGGCTTAGGTGGAAGCTCTGCCTATTAAGAAGTTCAATAAAATATGGCCTGTGAATGTCTAGGATCATATTGACTCATAAGCCTTTCCATGTTAAAATATTTAGAAATTTCATCAGTTTGAGTACTGTGTGTAATTTTCCAACCTTTTTGTCCTTACCTAACATTTTTTTTTGATGAAGTGATTTTCTCTAGTGTTTCCAAGAAAGTGAAATAGTTAATGCTGTTGATTGATTAATATTAAAAACATATTTTATTTAGAAATACAACAGTAAACGGTTCTTGTGCTCATTTCTGCATAAACAATGCACTTGTCTGTTATGCAATTTTACTTTTCTAAACAGAGGCTCCCTGGGCGATAGACAGCTGTTTCTAAAGGAGGGTAATTAATGTTTTATTTCATTAAAAAGCATGCTTTGAGTACTTAAAAAAAAAAAAAGATTAGCACAAGGATTCATGTTATTTCCTAATTAAAGCAGCTTTACTAAAACATATTAGACACAGATGAGTTAAACATACAATTCAGAACATCCTGTGAAAAATGTATTCCTCTAAGCAGTGGTTTTCGACTTTAGCAAACAAGGTTTGCCAAACTATTCATTTTCTAAGTTAGTAGATAAAGGGTTAGGCCCGACGACTTACATTTTTAGCAGTTTCCCAAATGATTCTGATGTTTTTGGTCCAGGAAATATGCTTTCAGAAGCACTGCTCTAAAGTAATGTAATTATTTTTCAAATAAACATATATTTTACACACCTAAATGAACATCTTTAAAACTTCACAGCAAAGAGAACCATCAATAAAATGAAAAGGCAGCTTACCAAATGGGAGGAAATATTTGTAAATCGTATATTTGATAGGGGTTAATATCCAATACATGTAAAGAACTCATACAACTCAATAGCAAAACCAAAAACAAAAGCAAAAACAAAACTCAAATATTATGATTAAAAAATGAGTAGAGTCTGAATTGACATTTTTCCAAAGAAGAAAGACATGTGGATGGACAGTAAGTACATGAAAAGATGCTCCACATCACTAATCATCGGGGAAATGCAAATTAAGACAACTATGAGATATCACCTCACACTGCTTAGAATGGCTATTTTATATATATATATATATATATATATATATATATATATATATATATACACACACACACACATATATAAAGACAGGAAATAGCAAGTGTTGGTGAGGATATGGAAAAAGGGGGAGCCCTTGTGCTGATGACGGGAATGTGACTTAGTGGACAGAATTGTGATGAATAAGTAAAGAGAGGCACAAGGAGAGTTAGGCATGCAGGACTCTGTATAGCATCAAGACTTCAGGACTTGGCAGCAGTTTGGAATTCATTCTCAGGGCAATTAGAAGGGTTAGAGAGAACAGCGATCTAATGAAATTCCAATATGATGTGCATTCTCAGTATTGATTCTTCTGTCATTATGTTCAGGATATTCTCCATTATATTCATAATAGTCACACTGTCGGGGATAGTTGTAAGAAAAATTTCGTAGGGCTTAGTCTGGCTTTTCTCTCTCCTTTTCCTTGAGAATTGGAAGGGTGTTTTAGGGTGGTATTCCTGGTCTAATGTTTAAAAATGTTAAAAGTTCGTTGTCTTAGAACTCATTGTATTCTTTCAAGAGGGGGTCTTCCAAAATGCCAAGACACTAGAACCAAGAAGAACCAATTAGATTATCTTTAACAATAATTCAGAACCAGGATTCAGGGCTTGCATCCAACTAGCTGCAAATATGTATCTTTGATATGGGTGTCCCTATGTGGTTAACATGTATACCATTTGAGGGAGGGAGAGAAAGGGGGAGAGAGAGGAGCAAGAGGATAATAGGAAGAGAAAGGAGAGGGGGAGGAGGAGACAAAGATCGGGAGAGGGAGAGGAAGAGGAAGAATTAAAAAAAGGAGGAGGAGGACAAGGGGGCGAGGATGACAAGAGAAGGGAAGAGGAAGAATGAAATGAGTAGGGCAAAACAGATATGAAGACTTCCTGGTTTTGCTTTCCATGGGACGCCTCTACAGCTCATCAATAAATCCTGCCATTTTGCTTAAACTAATTTCATAGGTTTCTTTTTCTTCCTACCTGAATGGGAAAAGAGCCAAAGAAAAAGTGTGATCCGAGTCCAAGAGGATGGGGGTAAACTTATTGGTGACATCTTTAGGTAGAAAGTGTAGGACTTCGTACACTGGGAATAAGGGGAAGAAAAAACAAAGGAATGTCATGTAACATCCTCAGTTCCCCGTATTTGGATGATGTCCTGCTCAGTTTCACCATCTGCTTGAACTCTCCTTTCTCTGAACATACATTAGAAGAAGAGATAGAAAACAAAAGGGAATGAAAACCAAGATCTCTTTGGCGTGCTTGTTTATGACGAGTATTTGCTTTTCATGATAACTGGAGAGGTTGCCTACTCTTCCCAATTGCTACTGTTAGGGTACCAAATCGCCACCTGGTGTCTTAATGACTGCATTGTGCTCCTATCTGGAAGTCAAAAGGACACTGCTTTTCATTTCCAGTTTAGAGTTTGAAATTTTTAATTTGCCTCTATTTGGAAAAGTTAGAGGACAAAAACTTCCATATAGATTACAGATTTTGCTTCTCCTGTGAAAAGTATACATTATTCCATGAGTTATGGAAACGGTCCTATTGTATGTACATATGTGCATACATGTGTTCATTCTTGTTTCATATTTAATGCAAAAAAGTGAGTCATTGACCTCTAGTCTTAGGCTTGAGACACCACTGTCGTGTGAATACTGGAGTAGAGAACATTACTGATATTTTATATGATCTCAAAACAACATTGATGATAAATTTGCATTGTACAGATATTTTAAAAAAAACTGATTTATGGAGCAATTAAGTTTGTTCAGGGCACATTTGTCCCAGCTATAAAATGAATTGAGTTTGGGTGAGTTTGGGTGAGTTTCCTCCAACGAGGAGGTTGGAGGAAACTTATGTATAGTGTATTGTGTTTACTTTTTAAAAAGTAATTACATAATGTGATACCAACATCAAGAAAAGTTTAAAAGGAAATACTACTACTATTAATTCCAAAACCTTCATATATTCTTATCACTTTCTGTGTTCTCTGCGAAAACACAGTGCTGTCTTTACTGAGTCGTACAGTAAGATTTTTAAGTTTTTCAAACTGACTATTATCTACCAAATATTTCTACCTTTTAATGTTATATATGTGGTTACTTCTTTTTATGTACACAAACTTCTTATTAGAGCATCAAATGCACAGAGAAAGGTACAGCTCGATATTTCACAAAGCGAATATCCATGTAACCCACACCTGGATTAAGGTTCATACACTACCAGCACCCCAGATTGCTGCCCCCTTGGGTCCCTTCCTGGCACTGTGCACGCCACCAGAGGTAACCACAACACTTACATTTACTTCCTGTGATTAATGTGAACTCTGTATAAACGGAATTGCATGGCAACACACCCTTTTGTGTTTGGCTTCTTTCACTCAGTGTTATTTCTGTGAGGGTCATTCATAGTATGGCATGTGCAGTCATGTGCCACTCAGTGATGGGGATTTATTTTGAGATATACCTCATCAGGTGATTTTATCATTGTGATAACATCATACAGTGTACTTACACGAACCTATATGTTCTAGCCTGCTGTAATTGTGCGTGCTATACTTTCATATGACTGGCAGTGCAGTAGGTTTGTTTAGACCAGTGTCACTCACAGACCTGTGAGTAATTCACTGCGTGGTAATATTACCAGAGCTACGGCATCACTAGGTAATAGGAATACTTCAGCTCCTTTATAATTTCATGGGACCACTGTCATATATGTGTTTTGTTGTTGATTGAAACATCCTTATGTGGCACATGACTACTTGCAGTCTGTTCACTTTCATTGTCATGCTCTATTTCATTGTTAGAATGAACCATAATTTATCCCTTTTATTGTTCTTAATTGGGCTGATTAGAGCAATACCACTATGAACAGACTTATACATTGTGTGTACAAAAGTACATATGATTCTCTTCTGTGCGTATATACCTAGGCATGGTTACTTCTAGATAAGTTGTGACTGAATGATTAAAAAATAATGACACGGGTGGGGGGGAACATATTCCCAAGTCAAATGTTTTTTCATAAAATGTATCAAAAACCCCTTATGGATTGCTATAACATTAAATGTGATCATATATATACACACACCACTTAACACAATGACTCCCACCCAGTAGACACTTAATAAAGGTTAATTGAATAAATGGACATACAGAGCTTAACAACAAAAAAAAATGGTTTAAAAGGCAATAATGTGTTTAAAGATTAGCATTCATCTATTTAAATACATGACTTTGAAAGCACTCTTCTAATTATAGTTCTGATATTTTGGTTGTTTTATCATGAATCCTTTCCTAACTTCTCCTATCCCTTTGAATGGCAAATTTGAGAACTGTACACTAGTAGGAATGTGGTAACTCCGAAGTTAATTATTCTTTAGTAAATTTTCCTAACGTTTTATAGTACATTGTCTTAAGTGTTAAATGATTACTAAACAAAAGTCAGATGATGTAAAGTAAAAATTATATAGATCTATAGGGTCCCTGCTGACAAAGTCCACGTTTTACATTTGCAGAGAAGCCTCCTGAATGGTGCCAGTTGGCACTAATCCCCCATGGCTGCATGCACTCCCTCCCACCTCAATCAGAATTTGCAACACAATTTCGTTGCTCTCAGATCTGCAGAGTTTTGATTTTAGTAGCCAGCCCATGAAACAGTGTTCGTACATCTGTCCATTTGGAAAGCTTTCATTAGCTAAATCCCTTCAAGCTGGCAAGTAGGAGCTTCTGGCTTTCTGTGCATTGTGTGTGAAGAGCTACGGAGGGATCCAAATTTGAGAATTGGCTTCCATCTTTCTTGTGATGTGTCATTTTGCAAATGGCTCAAAGTAAGCCAAAAAAAAAAAAAAAGAGAACTCTTAGGTTTTGTCCTTTTGCTCTTCTGTTTCTTTTGACACATTCTTCACGCAAGCAAATTATCGTGAAAAAAAAAAAAAAAAACCTTTTACATGCGCTTGTTTCTACAACTTGTCATGTGCAGAATTGGAGCTCACTCAAGGAGGGGCTGCGTCTTTCTCCTTAGTTGATCAAACATCGACTGACAGCTGTCATTCTGTCCTCTACATTCAGGCTTAGGCCTACTCAGTGACCTCCCTCACATTTTTAAATGGGCTCAAGGTATCTGGGAGACCACTCAAGGTATCTGGTTGAGCAGGGCTTTGAAGTCTAATGCCTTAAGGGATCAGACACGTGCTAGGAAGGGTGAAACTTTGTATATAGCTAAAAGGAGAGGCAGGGACTGTTTCAAGGGGAGAATGCGTACTTCCCTTGAAACCATGCCAAGGTATCAGAAAACAGACACACTCTGATATTACCTGGTTTCTACCTCCAATTCTCTTTACCAACAAACAATGAGTTGAACCGATTTTTACGGGGTAGAAGGATCTCCCTAGGATATACATTGTGCACTGCTATACTGTGACACACATACACACACACACTGTCTCTCTCTGTCTTTGTCTCTCTCTCTGTGTCTCTCTCTGTCTCTGTCTCTCCCTCTCTCTCTCCCCGCCCCTCTTTCTCTCCATGTAGCGGTGGATTGCCTTCCAGAATGGTGCCTACCCTAGTCTCTGCATCCTCGTTAGCACTGGTAAATATCCAACTATCTAATTGTTGCCAACTTAAAAAGTATCATGTGATAACTTGCTGTTGTCTTTGTTTTCCTTTTTCTGATTGCCCATGATTGAAGCTGTCCTTTTAAACTCTTAAGAGCACCTTGAATCTCTTTTCCTGTGTACTGCTTGTCTGTTTCCTTTTTGTCGGTTTTCTACCTCCTTTTCCAGCTGGTCACAGGAGTTCCCTGCTAGTTTTACATATTGACACCTTGGTTTAAGATTTTGTGCATACCACCTTCCTTTCTATTATCCATTAACTCCTTTGCAAAATTCCTTTAACTTTGTTGAAGTCAGAGTAATGTTCTTTTGCCTCGTAGACTGTGCTTTTGCAGTTTCGTTGAAGAATTCCTTGAACGCAGTGTGTGCTGAGGAAGGGGCGGGCTTTACCCATGCCTTGGCAGAGACCAGGAAATGTCTCAGAAATAACCAAACAGTAACAAATTCACAGCCAGTTCTTCGGTTCCTACAGATGCGTCACAAAAAATCCATACCACTCTCCTCCCTAGTAGTAAAATATGCTTAGATATGGGAATATCAGCCAAAAGGTCATTTCTCTTTGTGAATGAAGTGGTAAGGAGTTGTCTATTAGAATTCCTCTTGTATTGTGGCTTCCACTCTCACAGGACCACTCCAGATGTAGTAGCTCCCACCTCTCTCATTCATTGAGAAGAACCTGCCAAGGGATGGAGATGCATCGGTCTGCTGACTGAGTTCTCTAGGAAACATTAAAAACTGAAAGACAAATTCAAGTGTATTTGTATTTGTCATTGTTACTTTGGACATACTGTTCATTTTATATTCATAGGTATAATCCTGGAACAATGCAAAGAGAATAAATGTCCATTCATATTCAATTAACCTTTAGAATGTTCTGTTTCTAAATGAAGACTGTGAAAACATAAGCTCATGATGTTGTTTCTAAAATTCGAGACTTTCTTTAGTCGAATTTTTTTGAGACCAAAATAGCATTACTGTCCTAAAGCCTGCCTGAAATGACTCCTTCGGTTAAATTCTCATTTGGCATTGGACATCTAAAGTCAGCTAAGCAAAAGAGATTATGCTCCATGAGAGCCTATACTTGATTAGTGAGACCCCGAAACTAGTGAGATACATCACTGAATGAAAAACACAGTAAAGAAGGTTTAAGGGAGTGTTGTGGTTGCCAGTGATGTTGTAAAAATACAGAAGTTGCTTCTGCTATGAATGTATCACCATTTCAGCTGATAGAGTTTATTCCTCATACGTGTGTCACTGTGCAGGTTTTTGCAAGCTTGTAAAGCTTGGGCTTTTCTCTGGCATTCATTTTTCGACTTCCGGACATCCGCATTTTATACCTTTTTTCTTTAGACTCACACTGTCACAGGAAGTTGCCCCGTTCTGCTGCCCGTCAGGTTTACTGAATTGCATTGCTTTATAAATTTGACTTTCTTTTGAGTTACTATGTGGCATATTTTGTCAAGTGTCAAAACTACAGAAAGTAATATGCTTCATTGCATTTACTCATACTTGTCATGGATGATAGGATTTGAATACAAATCTAGTACTGTTAAAGAAAATTAAGCAATGTGCTATATACCTGAAACTAACAAAAAAGAATGTCAAAACCTGAGGAGGTAGCTACAATTGTTACCTGTATATGCAAGATGAGGACATTGAGGATTGTGGAGATAAAGACTAAATCTCTAGCTCTGAATGATTTTATGAACCAGTTGGACATGGGAAAAGCCTCATTCCCAAAGCCACTCTTTGAATGGCTCCATTTAAAGGTATAGTGTTACACTGAGTTTGAAGGAGGACAGGGACAGCTAATTCTTGATCATGGGTTACATGGGCCATGCTCAAACTGTTTTCCTCTTTGGGAACTATAAACCATACGAGCCTGCCAGTAAGAGGAAGGGTACTGCAGAGTGCTTGAGAAAGCTTAACAAATGGAGAAGGACAGAATAAATTAGGATCCATGTACATTATGCAATATTGTAGTGCTCTTAAATGAAATGGTTACCAGTTGACTTAAATAAGCCTTTATGCTGATACTATTAAGTGAGAAAGATAAGATGAAGAATAGTGTTTATAATGTAATCTATGTTTTATAAAGCACACAAAAAAATCTTCCTATACCAGTATATTTATAATTGTATGTGTAAAGAAGTAAGAACATTATAAACCAGGTGCCAACCCTAGAGTGTCGGTGGTGGTCATGGTGGAGAATGTAGCTAGAAGGGGGAATAAAACAAAATAATAAGAAAACATTAGGTGCAATGGTCCCCCTTATCCATGGGAGATATGATTCCAAACCCCCAGTGCATGCCTGAAACCCTGGATAGTACCCAACATACGTATACTATGTTTTTTTCTATACATATGTACATTCCTATGATAAAGTTTAATTTATAAACTAGGGACAGTAAGAGATTAACAATAACAATAATAAAATAGGGCAATTATAACATACTATAATAGAAGTTGTATAAATGTGCATGGTTGCTTCCTCTTTCTCTTTCACTCTCTTTCTTCGATAATCAATCTGATAACCAAGACAGCTCCTAAGTGACTAATGGGTGGGAGCATATTCAGTGTGGAGATGCTGGTCAAAGGGATGATTCACATCCTGGGGGGGAGGCCGTGAGATTTTATTGTGCTACTCAAAAGGGCACTCAATTTAAAACTTATGTTTATTTCTATCATTTTCTATTTAATATTTTTGGACCACAGTTGACCATGAGTAACTCCTATTGTAGAGCACAAAATTGCAAATAAGGAGGGACTACTGTTCAAATAAACCAGAAACAATAAAAACACCCTAGCATGTGAAATGATTTCATTTCTGTAAAATAATATATATGGGTTGTTACAGGCTGAATTGTGTCCTCCAGAAATGGTATGCTGGATACCTAACCCCCTATACTTCAGAATGGGAACTTATTTGGAGATAAGGTCCTTTATAGAGGTAATCAACTTAAAGCGAGGTCCTTAGGGTGGACTCTAATGCATTAAGACTGGTGTTCTTACCAAAAGGGAAAATTTGGACATAGAGAAGACGATGCGAAGAGACACAGGGAGAAGGGGCCTTTGGGATACCTGAGGCTCACAGAAGCCATGAGCAAGGCCTGGAACAGGACCTTCCCTCGGAGCCCTTAGGAGGAATCAGCATTTGTCAACACCATAACTTCAGCTTTCAGCCTCCAGACTGTGAGAGTAAAAATCCTGTTATTTAAGCCACTCTGTGTGAGGAACGTTTTTACAGCAGCGTTGGGAAACATACGTGTGTGTGTATATATACATTCATAGGAAAATTAGGGGAGAGAAAAGTCAAGTTGAACTACTTTTATTTGTAGAGACCCTTAGGCTATTTTGTTCAGTGGGGAAAATAAGACGGTATCAGGAGAATGTGGGCAGTAGTTAAATTAAAAGGGAGTAAGAGAGGCATCTGTGTGGTTAGATGGGAGCCGAAATACCAGCTTTATCACTTACCTGTGTGAACTCGGGCAAGTTACATCAGTTTTACGATCCATTCAGTGGGACTAATGCCCACATCTTCAGATCGCCTGGGGAAAATGGCAAAATGGCGTACGTGAAGCCTTCTTGGTGCTCCAGGCTTTCCCGTTTGCTGTCTTCTATGTCCTGACACAGCTGACTCCTCATCTTTCATGTCACCCCTTGAATAGCCCACTCCTGACCATTTCCTTGTATTTTTCCCTGTCACGCCGCATCCAGCATATCTCACTCACAGCACTTTCTCCAGCCTCATGTTATTGATTTCTTTGCTTTCTAGTGTATTTTTTTCCCCACTTCTTGAAGGCAAGAATTATTTTTGTCCTTTTCACCACTGACTCTCCAGTGCCAAGAGCGTTCTCTGTCAGACACAAAGTAGGCAATCAAGAAACAGTTGTTGAATGAGTGTGTCTGACTGGACAAAAGTGCTTTACACAGTATTTGTCACATAATAAGTACATAGGAAATGTTGACTATTTTTTTCCTGTTCTTATTGTTATTATATAATTATATGGTGCCTTCAGTAACACGTACCATAATCCATATGTGGAAAAAAAAGAGGAAGGTTTTTCAATTCTTACCACTCATATTTACCTCAAACATGAGATAGACTTTCCCTAGCACAGAGAAGAAATTTGATCTGAGCCCTATTTTAATTTAGTTTTATTTGAAAATGTAACACTGGCAGGGGTCGCATTCCACAGAATTTATCCAAAATTGCTATTAAGGACTTTTCAGGCAGGTGAATAGCTCTCCAATAGCCTACAGGTACTTGTTGATATAATGTGACCATATTTGGCCCAGGTGGTTGTCAGGGGCATAATTATGCTTTAATATAAAATGGAACCACTCTCTTCACCCAGAAACGTAACAACACCCCATCTGGAGAATGATATGGCAGCTGCTGAGAAACAACAGAGAGGATGATGCTGGAGCCTGTGGAAACAGGCTTGCAGGCAATGGTTCCTGTTCTTCCTGTGATTCGTATCAGGAACACGTGACAATTAAGCGCATGAGCCTAGGTGGTGCGTCACTTTAACGCTCCTTCAAGGGATCAAAATATGTCAAGTTTTTAAAAATTTAGGAGGTGGATGGGGCCACAGAGATTTCAGACATTGCCGTTTATCCTCTCAGTGCAAACTTTTCAGCGCTGGGAAGGTGGCTACGGCACCAGGAGCATCCTTTCATTTTTCACATTGCCGGGATTCTTACCTATGCTGAGTGAAAACTGTCACCCCTCAGTCGATCTCCTGCTCATTTATCTGATTCTGAAGACAGAGAATCTGTCTGGCTCTTCTTCCATTTGACACTGCTGTAACAACTTGAAGGTCGTAATATATTTCTGTCTTTCTGCAAGCTAAACATCCCAAGGGACTTCACGACATTTATTTCACTAGAAAATAGGGCCTGGAATGGTCTTGAGTCCCATCTAGGATTTAAATTCACTCAGACCCTAAGAGACGCAGGGGTGAAGTGTGTGAAGGTACCACACTGGGCAGAGGGGCCCCTATCAAGGCAAGGGTCATCTCCATTATCTGACCACATCCCAGGATTTTAGCACCCTCTGGGCAGCTAGGGACTCATGATAAATCCCAATTGAAACACTGTGTGAATATTTACACATATGCCATTTTCCAAAAAAGTGAAATACTAATTTATGCATCATTTGAACATATAAGTAGGGATTAAAATTAATGAGATGATTTACCAATTTAGTGGGTCAAACACATCTGTAAAAGTCTAAATTTCATGTTTAGGGTATACCTTATGAGAATTCTCGTCGTAATTTAACCAGAAATTGCTTGTCACTTTGAAAATTGGTCCCTGTACATGATAGGCAAAGAGAGACCAAGGAAAGATCCAGTCCGTTTCGGATTGGTGGGTGACAGGTTTCATAAGAAAGGGAGCTTACATATGAGGCTTGGCTTGGGCAGCTGCAAGATGAGAAGATTTCCACACATGCTTGCAAGAATCTTAAAAGTTTTTACAAAGGCCTTACTGGGTTCAGTCATATATACCATCGAAATCATCTCAACAACACATTGCTCTTTCAAAGCTGTGTCCTTGAAACAACTCCTAGTGTGGGAATGATGGGTGGTAGGTACAGTCCAACCAAGGACAAGGGAAGGGGCGAGGCACCTCCAGTGGCTGAGCTCCAGCTTGAGGGGCCAGTGGTGGTCATGTCCTCTCCATGACCCCCTCCAAGAATACTACACAAGTGACTTTCAAGATATTAATAGATATTCTTCAAAAAAAAAAAATGATACTTTGATATCCCGGAATTCACAGTTTCTGATCTTACCTTTTACTATCATACCATGTGACAAATAATATTTTAAGTCTAGTCCTAGAACTGCTATACTATATTACTCTTCTAATTTACACAAACTCTCTGGATGTATGACCAGGGGTTAGAATTATTTTTACTGACTATTTAGGATGTATTTTATAAATACTAAATATATATATTCAATATTTTCTAGACATAATACTTTACTACATATTACAAAGTTTTTTTTTTCTTTTTGAATTTGTTTATTTCTAATAATTCTTGGCATAATTTTAACACGAACTTTAATATTATTGATAGTATATTATACTTACTGTTTACCAGTTATTACATTTGAGGTATAAAATATTTAATAGTTCTTTCTGTTTTGTGCTTTTAAAATATAATTACCTAATTCCTATATTTCCTAATTCCTATAATTCCTAATTCCTATAAACTATATTTTATATGAATAATTAAAAGCTTTACACACTGACACACGTGCTCATTTATTATGAATTTGCAGAACACTTAAGACACTGAGATGTTAGGAGAAGTCCTACTCTCAAATAAAACAAAATAGACCAACAAAGTTTTAGGAAAAAAGTCTTCTGGCATGTTCTGCCTTTCGGTTTAGCCTACAGAACAGCTGAGTGATTCTAAAGTACAGCAAATTCCCCAGGAAACAATGAAAAACTAAGTGCTTTAGAAATTTAAATATTATTAACTTTTGGATTATTATCATTTTAATTTATTTACTTAATCAAGACAGTAAATTGAAAACCCAACTTGGCAAGGAAACTTGGCTAATGGCATAAAAGTATTCTTATTCTTTCTTGAGAGGAGAGGTATTATATAATCTCCCCTAAACAAATGGATTACTTATTTTTCACTTTTCATTTTTCTCGAACATTGAAAACACATTGGAGTCTATTTATAAGGCTGTTTTGGTGGTTTATGCAGTTGGACCATCTTTGTGGGGAAACCATCTTGATTCAAAGTTCTTCTGGTGTTTTGGTATAAAATTAGTTTTGAATGGTCTTAAGATGGATGTATCTTCATTCCACATTCTGTGTGGTGCACACTCTGATGATGATTTTCATTGCTATGTATAACTCTGTCCTCTCTATGCTCTGCAGAAAAGCACATGGACATAGTCCATTGTGAGGAAGCAGTCAATATATTTGGAATCCAGAGGATGGTATGAAACATATCTTTACTGTCCCCATGCATTCGTCTCTTTCTGAATCCATCAGGAATGGACACTTGGAAGCCACTGCCAATTGTTCTCTTCCTTACTTCCTTTTAGCCCTTCTCCTTTTACCTCCCATTTTCTGGCATCTGCTGGTCTACTGTGTCTGCTCAGGTCAGGGGGACTCATTTACCCTCATGCTCAAAGCCAGCAGAGTCATTAGTGCTGAAACTTTTGTATACTACCCTGTGTCCCCATGTGTTTAAGAGACACTCAACCACTAGGGCCTCAACTGCTCAGCTGCTGCCTTTGTAATAGAGTTCAAGAGAGGACATTCTATCTTGCTAAGGCATAATCAGGCTAAAAGATTACCTTTTACCTCTGATGAACTTATATAGTATAAGGGGATGAATAAATCAGAGGACTTGTTCTAAAGTATACAGCAGTGTTAATTTCTAAATATTGTTACATTAAGTGTCTGTTCAATTTCGTTGGATATATATTTCACTTTCGGTTTCCCAGGACCATGGAAGGAACTATTTGTGCACATAATTAAGAATGTCTTTACTCATACATATAACTGCTGTCAGGACCCATCTGCTCCCCTCATTTACCATCCGTCTTGTGACTACAACTGAATCGATTAACTGTCTCAGTTTGCCCAGGCCCTGGGAAGAGGGGATGAGGGGCACAGGACATTTAGTGCCAAAACTTGGAGAGTCCTGGGAAATCCCAGTTGGAATAATACCAAGATGGTTCCCAGGAAGTGGGACATTCAGCAAACAACTTACTGGCAAACAACTTCTGAATTCATCATGGGAGATTTGAGTAAACTCATGCTCGAAGACTAGCTGAATCAGTCCTTGCTTCAGATTAAGTTGAGTGGTAAATGCCTTTGTTATCTTTCAGGAGAAAATGTCCAATTTTGTCACTTGTGGTTGCCACAAATTATATCACCTCCCCATTTCCCTGTGAAAAAAATTCTGTTTCTCAAATTGGCATATCAAACACCTCACACTCTGACTATACTTTCTTCTCTGCCCTCATCTTCCCACACTCCCTACCATATCCCAGACAGCTCAAGCATCATTGCCTCTGATTATCTCCAAGGCTTAATCTCTTGCCTGGTGCACAATAAGATTTGTTGAGTGAACAGCTTAGATTGATATTTTTATTTCTTTTAAGTAGATGAAGGAACCAAGGCCCAGAGAGGTCAAATGATTTCCACTACATCAATACCTAGGAAGTGATTGGAGCAGGGTTCGAACCAGTCCACTTCAGTGGTGTATATAGATTGCCAATAACATACACTGTCAGCATTCAATGGAGAGCTCCAGAAAGAGTTGGTCAGAAGAGAAATATGTTTCCTGAGAATGAGAAAGAACATCCCTGTTTTGAGGTAATGTCTGCATCACAATAGGGTTCCTCAAAGAGAAAATGGGCTATTTGAATTAGAATGGCCTTGCATTAAAAAGAGGCATAGTCCTCTGTCTTGCATATTTCAATTAATCTTAGACCAGATTTATTGATTTAGGTCAGTTTGCTGCACTTAGATCACATTAACTAGTTAGTATATGGTATTTCTTATACAAATCTAAAAACTAAAACTAAAACAAAAAAAACGAAATAGGATTTATTTTGTTCATAATATTTTTCACGCATATAAGAGAGAAGTTACAATTCTGATAAATCAAACTATTCAATTAACATTAATTTATATTAATCTTCATGATTTTCTCACATTCCAATCAGGTTGAGTTTGGGAAGGTTCCCTATTATCCTCAATTAATTTAATCGTCAGTAATTAAAGTGAAGACACAAAGGTTATAGATATGCAGAGTTACATGTACCTCAAATCTCAAGAAATATTGTCATTTTTTTTTATATTGAGTTAAAATTAAAACTCTAGTGGTGAATTATCACTGCTCTTAACCAAACAGCAATGTTTCCAGGTTAGCTGAGATTTATTCTGTGTGCCTGGAACATATTTCCTGACTTTTTCGATGCTTTGTTTCTCCTGCAATTAGAATAACTAAGTACTCAGTTGTCATGGAAATATTCCCCTCTATAAAAATACTTGAAACAGAAGCTATCTAGCTTTGTCTCTCTTTGCAGAGAAGGCAATCATTGTGCTACCTTTACCCTCCTTTCTTTGTGCTTCTCTTTCTAACTCTAGCTTCCTTCCAATTCAGATGATTTCGTAGCATTTGCATGGTACTTGATCTCCAGATGAAAATGCTTCTTCATTCATGAGAAGCAGAAATCATATTCTGATGGTGTCCCACCCTTTTAGTAGTTGACAATAATGATTGAAGTGGTGTGGATATGTAGCTGAGGCATTGTTAGACTGGCCACTTTCAGCGTAATCCCAACTCAGAATATTTTAGTAGTTCCTTGGAAGTAGACTGCGATCCTCTGGGAAGTACACTCCTGCCTCCGCAGCTGACACACGTGGGCCAGAATCACATCCCACTCATCTCGATGAGGGGATTTCACCTTACACTATTTGGTAGGCCAATTATTGTATCACCAGCACCTTTATCAGGACACACAATATTTATTTGTTCAATGAAAGGAAACAACAAGTAGCTTCTGAAATTAGATTCTTTATTCTGGCAAGGCAGGTGAGATATCATTCTTAGAGGACTGGTGGTTTAGTGATGAGAGCATGGAAATATAACCCATTATCTTTTCTGTGCCATTTAGTTATTTATGTTTATTGAGCAACTACAATATGTAGGCACTACGCTTGGTGCTGAAAATTCAATGGTGACATCATACTGCTAGGCAGCAGCCCAGAATAGTGTTATAGGCACAAGGCTTGGAGCCAGACTGCCTTGGTTCAAATCGAAATGTTTTTGTTCACTTGGTCTGTGGCCTCTGTCTTCATATCGCTCACCTGTGAAATTGTGGTTGCATCTACTTTATAGGGTTGCTATGGGGTTGAATGCATTTATATCTGTAAATATTTTAGAACAGTACCTGGGATATAATAAGCACTCTGTGTTTGTAAAATATAAAGAAAATTGACAAAATGTTGAGCCACAGAGACAAAGTTTCTACACTCATGGAGTTCACAATCTTGCCAATAATTCTTCATTAGTTAATATTGCTTCCCAGGTGCAATATAAGCAACAAATAAAATATGTCCCCAAGGCACTTTTTGATGGGATAAGTAAGAGAGGAGCAAGGGAAAAACTAAACAAGAGAGAGAGTTCACCAACGTTGAGATGCTGCTCTCCAGTTAAATGCCCACACAATTTCCCCTAGTATTTACCCCTACCCACAAACGAAGGGAGATAGAAGTGGATTATAATGACTGCACAAAAATATACATGTGAGTCACAGCGAATACGTGGCAGGTTCAGATACATCTCACTCAATGTAACTAAAGAGCTATAAATACACCGAGGGTCTTTAAGTCAAATTATTTTTCAAATGCTCCAGGAGAGCTTTTTGTTTAAAAGCACCTATGCTGAATCCTTTATAAGGGAATTAGCCATTACCTAATTTATTTAGTTTTTATGTTTATTTTGCACTGGATTTTTTTTTTGGTCACATTTTATGTACTAGTTTTTCCTGATGTGTAGATTAATTTAAAATAATTGGATTCTTAGAATTTTCTGAGAGTAGGTACTCTGTTTATCTTACCAATATGAGCACTTGGCACACGAAGGCATTCAAAAACTATTTGTTAAAATGAATAAATGAATACAGTATCATCTAAAAATGAAACATGTGAAATTTTAGGTAGGTTATTATGTAGAGCATAAAGAATTGAGGACTTTTGGGACTTGAGAAAATGGATCCCATGAGAGCCATGACAGTAATGTCAACTGGCATTAAGGGAACACTCTTCGGGTGTGACTTGAATGCCCAAAACCACAGATGTCAGCCACGACCATCCTGGATGAGCCCCCAAGTGCTGGGGCCGACAAGCATAAGGATCCTACCTTGTAAGGTCTATGTAAACTGAACACCTCAGACAAATGGCGCTCGAGCCTGACCTGACAGCATCATGGACGGGTGTGCTGAGAGCCAGACTCTGACCTTCTGCCTGTCATTGCAGCTGCTGACTTGGGACAGATACACAGCTATCCTGGCAGCTAGTCAACAGAGCTCTCTTTGGAGGTGCTGCGGACTTTCATCCCTTCGCTCTGTGACGTAAGCCTCTGTACTTCCCCTCTCTGTGTGTTGTGCATTAACCTGCATGGATGTCTGATTGGTTTATCTGAGAAGGTTCCTCTCAATCAACCTGGCGTTGTGGAAAGACAGAAACATATTCGAGGGTGTTACTTTGGGAGCTTTCCTTGCTTGCAACAGTTATCAAACAGCACATTTCTCTTCAAATAACAATGACCAAATACTGTATTAAATGTTCTAGAAAAAGAGTCAGAGGAAAAATATTTTAAAACGGATTGGACACAAATGCATTATCTCTAAATGATGTAAGGAGATGTGCCTCGGCAGGAAAAGCTCAAGATTCATAGCTATCCCTGTTTTTACTCCTGTCTTCCCTTCTTGGGCTCTTAATTTCTATCATTCCATAGCACCATTTGGTTACTTAATATTTTAGAGTTGATGCCAGGGCGTAGCATGTTGATCTCGATTCTCTTCATGCTGAAGCAAGACCCCAGGAAAAGGCTTAAGCCTCAGGGCTCAGAGGGAGACCAAGAGCTCTGTAGTTTGTCAAGACTTGAACATTGAATGTAGTTTTTTCAGTCTAACAAAGTATTCAGCTCTACTGAGTATTCCTCATGTATTTCCTAATCCAGCCTTCTTTCTCAAGATTCTCATGGCATTTTAAACCTCCTCCATACTATTGCACCTTCTTCCTTACCACTATCCATTCCCTAGCTCCTGCCATACTCAAAGTCAATAGAGGAGCTCACTTCTATTTTTCAGGGAGGTGGCGGGGAGTAGAAGACCTCATACAGACATTCCCTCAAGCTCTTGCTATCAAAACTCATCGTGTGGACATCCACCAGTTTCTCTTTCTTCTTGTTACAATGATGGCCTTTTTCCTAAGACAGATTTCTGTTACTGGGCTATGGATCATATTTTGGTCTATTTCTTTAAGAAAATCACTACACTGATTATTTCTTTTCTCTTCCATATCTTTAACTTATTTTTCTCTACTGGTTTCTTCTCATCAACAGTTAAAGTGATGCCCATGGTGGGGGTCAAGGGAAGGGCTGTCTTCTGGACTCCATCTCTTTTTTTGTTACAACTCCTTCATTCTTTGCCAAGGTGACCAAGATTTTTTGAATAGTTATATATTCTTTCCCTGCATTCTCTTTATCTTCTCAGTTGAATGCAACTGATTTTGCTTTGGCTGCTGTATTAAAATGTTCTTCCAAGGACACCAATGATATTCTTGTCACGAATCCAGTGGAAAAATTTCAGTTCTTACCTTGCTTGATATCCTTATAGCATGTGATGTTGTTGACCTTTCCCAAGGCACTGTTGGCCTTGGTTTCCCTTCCTTTGTACTCTTGAATTTTCTTCTATCTCTCTTTTGTTCTCTTTCTACTTTTTCTTAAATGCTCCCTAAATGCTGATGATATTTTGCTTTTGCACTTGGACCTTCTTTGTTACTGGTGTTTTTGACTCTCTTCTGTGTGCCAGGCACTGTCTAGAACCTGCTTATTCTGTACACTATCCTTGTTTATGTCATCCATTTCCATGTCTTAAATGATCAACTATATCTAGTGTTGGAAGATTTAGCAAATACAAATATAAGACATACGAAAAAATGTTCATTGCTTATTTGAAATCTAAATTTGACTGGTCATCATATATCTTATTTGGCAACCATAACTACATTAGAAGTCAAAGACTCAAGTGCCTTCAGGAGCCAGTTAGATAACCATGTGCAAACCAGAAAGATGTAAGACAAGTAATGATGAGGATTAGAACCAACTGAAGAGTACATGCATTGTCAGAAAACCTTCAAATTTTATTTCTTTCACAAGCTTGCAGGCAAATAAATCTGAATTGAGGGCCACACCTGATTTAAAGTTACACATTTGAAATTTCTAAAATCTATATGCTAATGATTCCTTCCAGTCCTATGTATACAACTGTTTCTTGCATATTCTCCTGGTAACTCAAGATGCACAAAATAAAGTCTCTGTGCTATAGACGGAGTTATCACCCTATAATACAAATTGGATCATGCTCTTTCTATTTACGCTTTTAAGTGATTCTTCATTCTCTTCAAGATAAAGTTCAAACTCCTTGATAGGGGTTACAGAAGTACTATGTGTCCTCAGGTACTGCCTTTAGTGTCACCTCTTGTCATTTTCCATCCTTACTACTCATCGTTCAAACTCTTACCCAACCAGTTCTACGAACATGAACGAATCATTTTACTGAGACTATGTAGGTGCTTTTCTTTCTACTTAGAGTCCTTTCCTCTGCTTGTGTCTCTTCTACCTTTGTTGACACATGACTTGCTACGGCCAATGAGATTTGAGCAGAAGAGATATATGTAAATTCTGGAAAGAAGTGTTAATGGCAGTGCATGCTTCCCCACGCCTGCTTTTCTCCACCTCTGCGGTTGCAGAAGCATATGGTTTCCTGAGTCCACAGCACACAGGGAAGGTAAACAATGCTTCTTTGGGTTAGTGCCTGCATGGGAGCAGTTTCTATTTGAGTGTGCTGGGTATCATAAATGCTTGTTACAAAACGTCTGTTGTAGGTTTCAGATGGCACACTAAACACGCAGAAAAAAAAAGAGAAGTTTCTACTTCTCAGTGCACTTAAAATATAATAGACTTCATAGATTTTTTTAGCTGAGGAGACATGTGGGTCAGCCTCTGTGTTGGTAAATAGATTTGTTTTTCAGGCCCTGTCTTGCACATTATAATCAAAGGAACATTGATTTATTTGCTTTACTCTGTTATTGTTATTTAAAAAAAAAAAGATGTTGGGATTTAATGAAGCATCCCATTAATAAAAAGGCATGCATTAGAATAACCTGGATACAGTCTCATGACCAACTGTAAGAATTTAACTCACCACAGTGAAGTCCTTCCTATGTATTTTTACCTAATGACATTTAATGCTTTCGATTAGGTTATAGTGCTTGATTCATTTATTATCAAGCATTCTTGAATTTCCAAAGTGAGCATTTTTTTTTTAAAATGAGGAACTGCACACTAAGGCAGTGTAGGCTCGAGAAAAATAACCTTATCAAACTCTCATCCCCAGACCCCACTGATTACCAGACCTGGCTGGAGAGATGCTCACTCTACATCTGCTGAAATCTTGGTGCTGGGAGCTACTGATTTAAAGGTTTTTCTTCAGAGGGGTGGTGGATAAGCTTGGGGGCACTGACATTTCAAGAGAAGATATAGTTTAAATATTAAGCAGCATTTATTGTCTTTGGATAATGATAACCTGTGTCAATTAAAGAGTTAAAACAATGTTTAGCCATTCTGTCGATTGAGAAGAGACATTCAATTTAGGCAAAAAAAAAAGTCTATCTTTGAGATTAGGAGCAGAATAAAGAGATGAGATATAATAAAGAGATTAATTTTCTCATCAAGATAGAGAGTAAGACTGTAATGGGGAAAGAGATTATTTAACAAACTCAGAATCAACAACTCTTTAACAAAAATCTGTAGTGTGTTTGGCCCTTGGTGTGAGTCACAGGGGACTTCAAGTTGAGATGTAGTTTAGCACAGCAGCCAGACAGTGGCCAAGAGTTCAAATCTCAGCTCTTACTTGCAAGAAGTGCATTACTGGGTGGTGAACTTAATCAGTGCAACATTTATTTTTTTTTTTCTCTATTTAGTGGATAAAATTTCTATCTCATAGTACTGATGTAAAAATAAAATAGTGCAATACGTATAGCACAGTACCTGGCTTATTTACAAGATCTGTTTTTCTTTAGTATCCAATTCTGAGACAGTCTTATGAAGAAGCTGTCCATATAAATCAGTAATTTTAATATAAAACAATAAGCCCTATTGTATCAGAATACATTAGAGCTAGAAGATGAGCTGAAGAACACTTAACTCTGTCACTCACAGGTTCAATGGCACCAAATAGGAAATGTATGGTCAGGTGTACTTGGAGTTTGGGGTGGGCAGAAGAAGCGTCACCCAAAGATATCCATGTTTTAATTCCTGTAACCTGTAAACATGTTACTTTATGTGGCAAAGGAGAATTAAGGTTTCCGACAGAAGTGAGGTGTTAAGCAGCTGATGTTAGATAGGGAGATGGCTGGTTTTCCTGGGTGGGCGCAGTATAATCACGGGGACCCTTAACGGTGCAGAAGGAGGCAAGAAAGTGTGTCAAAGTGATGGGGAGCGAGTGTGAGGACTCAGCTGGTCATTGCTGGCTTTAAATGGAAAGAGGCCACAAGCCAAGGAAAGCAGGTGGCCTTTAGAAGCTGGAAAAGCCAAGAAAATGGATTCTCCCCTAGAGCCTTCAACAAGGAATGTAGCCTTACCTGCAAGTTGATTTGAACTCAGTGAAACCCATTTCAGACTTCTGATCCCCAGAACTTCAAGGATGAGATATTTATGTTGGTTTAAGTTACTAGCTTGTGGTAATTTGTCACTGTAGCAGTAGAAAACTAATACAGAGCTAAACCGAACAAGTGATTAAGGTGCGGACTGGTTCTTCCGAGTTAGCGATGACACATGGGGTAGTGAGACACGGTAACTGGTAAAAATTGTAGTATTTCTGTGTGTTTAATGCATAGGGGCGGGTAGGTGAGTGTCAGGAGGTGACTCCAAAGGGAAAGGCAAGGAAGAAATGGAAGGCCATACACCTCCTTCACAGGAAGATGGTCTTTATCCCGAAGGCACTAGGGAATCTTTGAAGGACTTTCATAGTGAATGAATAAGATGACAATCCATAATGAGGAGAAACTATTGAGAGTGGAAAATTTTAAGTGGTCGCATTTAATGTATCAAAAATAGATCCTATTTCTTTTTGAGATGTGATCTGAACTATAAACGTGTCATATTTTTTAATTCCAAGTTTTGTCTCCTGCTGTTTTCTGGAGTATATATTCAAACATGAATTTGCATTATTTTAAAATTTTTGTTCCCTGGTTTATCCTACTTGAAGAAAGTGTCTTCCTAGGGTGACAGACACAATGGAATGGCATTTTGATTCTCTCTCTAATTCTGTCCTTAGATGATCAGTTGTTGTACTTAGAAATGGAATTTTCAGGCTAATCTACCCACTGCATAAAGTCAAATTAATCCAAAAAAATCAGCTGATGAGCTCCATTATCTTTTTATTGAAGGAAAACAACTGTGAATTGTAGAAGAAAGGATGACCCCTGAAACTAAAGAATCATTTATTGTTTTATTCAACAGATTTTTATTGAGTATCTATTTTATGCCAGGCACTGAACCTGGCTCTGAATATCTAATGATGGGGGGGAAAAAAAAGATGTAATTCTAGTCTTCTAGGAAGACTATAGGGGTGTGAGTGTGTGTGCATGTGTGTGTGTATGTGTGTATTGAGAGATGAATATTAAACAAGTAATACATACAATATACATATATGTATTACTTGTTGAAACATGTGTGTATACATATATACATATATACACACACACACACACACACACACATATATGTTTACAATTTGTGGTAAGTTCTGGGGGAAAAAAGGAATAAGGTACTTTGAGAGAGAGAGAAAGGGGAACAATGAGTAGTTGGAAACTTTCTGAGGACATGATATTTGCAGTAAACCCTGAAGAATAAGAAGGGAAGGCTTAAAAGTAGGAAGCAGCATATTCCTGGCAGAGGAAATATTGTGTAGAAGGTCCTCAGGTTGGAAAGAAGGCCAGTGAGCTGGAATCTACCAGGGGCTAGGGGCACAGTCCTTAAGGGGGCAAGGAAGGTCAAGTTCCCACAGGCCCCACAGTCTTGGCGACAACTAGACAATTGTGGTCAAGTTGCTCACAGTTTCTGGACTTTGGGGACTTTGTAAAAGGAATCTATTAAACTTGTTGGTTTCTAATACTGTGCAAAAGAATAAACATCAATTCCCCTGTCACATAAGGAGTAAAGTGATGAAGGAAAAAACTATTTAGGTTATTAACAAAGCCTTGGTTTTTAGCAAATATTTATCAAGGACTTAATTTATGCAGAGTGCCAGGGGGAGCAGGAGGAGTGAAATGCGTCGGCATCTGCTCTCCGGGCGAGGCTGTTGCTTCTGTTCTGCCTCTCATGCCTCTGTAGGCTGGTCCGTAGGAAGGATCCCCAAATACCACCACCCACAGGGCACTTTTAAAGGATCGCTGAGAAGCTCCGTGCAGCTTCTGACTATCTCGAGACCTCAAGATGCTACTTCTGACTTCTTAACCTTCCTACTCACAGGTTAGATAATCGTGAGCTTGACTGCGTTACGCTTGGGGAAACGTGGGGATGGTATTTCTGCACATCTTCGGCCACTCTGGTGCTCAGCTTCCCTTCCCAAACATATCTTTAGCGCGAGAAAGGTGAAGAGTGGGAAGAACCGGTCAATGCAGACTTAACACGCTCTGAATGTTTTCTGCAGTGTCAGCTGTTGGCAAATGATTTAAAATAACTAGATTTGGCTGAGGAGGATTTCTGGAGAAAACCATGTGGTCCTCTCCAACACCTAAACATGTATCAGAAAAAAGAGAATCTGGATGGTGGGCGGAGAGACTGTTAACCGAAATGCCTAGAGAGTGTGTTCCTTGACGTGAAGAGAGGGAGCATTGAGCTAGCGTTATTCAGATACGAACGTCAGGATTTAAAGTTAATCTTTGACATTCCAATTTGTGTTGTGCTATTTTCATCCCAGTCATTCTGTGGCAGGAGAGAACACTTTTGTCTGCCTCTGTTAGCTAACTTTTGTTTGAAGCAACCGTTTAAATGGGACCTCTCTTCATACTATTCACTGTTAAATGATTGCCACCTATCAGGAAATTAAGAATATCATTTCTGAAGCAGTCCTCACTTGTGTTCTTATCATCAAGCCAATGAAAGCTCTTATTAAATGGGTATGAGGTGACACAAGGCAGAGAATTAGCCCTCCAGGGCTAATGTTTAAACTCTCAGTTCCTATTTGCTTTTGTCCTTACGATTTTATGTGGTACACTGTAAAATTTCATCTTATTATAATTTCTTAATTACAAATGCTTCCAGGGAGGAAAGCAGTATTGTGAGTGAAATTAAAAGTGAATATATTATATAATATAATATGAATGAATCAGCAAATGAATGTTGATATATACTTTTTGACAATATATATTGTATATCTACATATAGTCTTTATATGTACATAAAACAATGAGATTGATTTGTTTTTAATAAGAGCCAGGACTAAAAATGACAAAGGCTTCACAATACTATTTTGAAATTCCCACTAGATTTTGACCTCACAAAATGTTCTCACCCAGACTGATAACTCTGCTAATCTTATTTGGTTTTCGATGATATTTTCTTAGGCTTTAAAACTAGTTGTCACAACTTATTTGAACTTATCCAGAGCAAGTGCAGAACTGGTGGAAAAGGAAAAAAAGTTAGGATGTGGCAAGTTAGTGCCTCAGAGAACAGTTTCAGCTTTGGTCCCCATTTTCTTTGGTGTTAGAAAATCTACACGATCTTTTTTAACGGGATATGGAGAGCTGGGCATGGAGTTAGTGCTTGGCATACCAGTAAGAGTAGCATGAATTGATACACAATGCCTGGCAAATAGTAAGATTTGGTAAATCATAGTCTAGGTGTTAGTTGTTCACCTTTTCTGTTTTTCCAAGTATTCCTAAGACAAGCCTGACCCGGAAGAAATACAACAGAGTTACCTTTGGCCCTGAGGATAATCTGATCTTTTTATACCTATTGGAGATAGTTCTAGTGATAATTCTCTGGTCTGAGAGGTAGGTGGAAATATGGGAGGCATGCTAGATTTGCTGCTAGCTTATTCTTTGGTGCATTGTCAAGAGTCATTGGCTTCTTGGGCTGAGAATGGGTTGCTGACCTTCCCCAGTAGATCATGCAAATATTTTCATTATTATCCAGTTTCAGAGAATGCCCTAAATATAGTTGTGTTTCAGAAGACAAAATCTTTTCTTGAGGAACAGTGATCTGATTTTCCTGCTGTTGATAATTTGGTCCAGATGTGATTAGAACCTTCTTGATTAGCCATTGAGTTTCAATGTTAGAGATAAGATAATAAGGGCAGGGATATAAGTTATGACCTGAGTCAAAATATGGAGGAAGGGATTATGGAGAGAGCATTTGAATTATCAGGATCCTTAAAAGCAATCTGAAAGTAGCACTGCATACCAGCATGTACCAGGTAAACTAAGAGGACATGTGTTAGGAATATCGCTCATGAGTTCAAGGCCAGATTCAACTTCTGAACTTCACTCAGGATCCCTGCCCTTTATCCATCTGGGCTTGTGAACAAGAACTTTTACCTTGTGCATCTAAACCAACTGGGTGGCCACCTCAGGGGAGAGGGGCCATCAGTGGCTGCTCAGAGAGGACCATCTGTGCTGTCTCAAGACAAAAGTAAGACCAAAGGGAATCCTGGAGTTTAGCAGGGTGTTGGGGTCAGTTACCTGCACTTAGAGGTTGAACCGAGTATACTTCAGTGGGGGCACTGGGATTTGGATACCTCTCAATGCTTCTTTCTCTTCCCTGAATACCTGCAGGACGTCAGCACACCATACTCCCCTGTGAAAATAGTGAGGTGCTCTTGTCAGTGCATTGTGTGATGAGGTGTAGCAGAAATGATAACCCAGAAACAACACAGAATAATTGGTCCTTTTATTTAGCAGATGTTTTTATTGAGCGTCCTTTTTTTTTCCCCATTTGTCCAAAAACCAAATGTGATTCCAGTCTTCTCAGAGACTACACTTGTGTGTACATATGTTGGGAGATGGTCATTGAAATATCTATTTACAATTTATAATAAATCCTAGGTAAGAAAGGAACAAAATACTTTTGAGAGAGAAAAAGAAATAGTGCCATGGGAAAGGTGTAGCTGTCTAACTTCACACTGGGCAGCCAGGAACTTTGCACTCATAAAGCACCTTTTCCTGGTAGAATGCTCGCATCATGCTTTTTGGCTCTGTGATGATTTTGTGCACTGCTGTTCATTATCAGAAAATGACCTTTAATCTCAAGCATGGTTTGCACTAATTTCTAAAACCACTGCATTTGGGTTGGTTACCAAAAACAATGATTATGTTTTACTTTTACCATCTGCTTAGTTATTGATCCATGATAATGTGCCATTAGCTAAATTTCTGTTAATTAAAACAAAATGTTCTCATGTTCACCTAGCATCACAAATCGTTTCTTTAACATTATTCTTTTGATGATACTGTACGGCTTCCTGGGACTTTAATTCAGTGGACAGATGGATCATTGTAAATTGTCTTAAGATCTAACATACAAAAACATGCAAATTACTAAGTCTTTTTCACACATTGTCACCTCATTTTACCATAGAGAATCCTTGCTACTTCTATCTTACAGATGAGAAAACTAATGGTAAAAAAAGTTCAGCATCAACTGGAAGTTATATAAGTATTCCTAGACAATTTAAAAACCCATCTCCTGTAACTCCAGAGTCAGTGTGGGCTTCCTTGTTCGCCTCGATTTTTCTGCTACCTGTGCAGGTGTGTTTTCAGGCCCAGCAGACTTCTACTTCCCTTAATACATTTTATTAACAAGTTTTAGACATTTCTTATTGGACTCATTTATATTTATTCTCTTAGCTGGTAGTTCCTGATTATCATCTGCCCAGAGGAGCTAGTTATGTTGGTAAGCTATTTCATCTTTCTTTACCTCAGTCTTGTCTTCTGTAAAATAAGCACTGGACAGCATCTTCTCATTATAAATATTTCATAATACCTATAATATATAGAGGATGTTTTTAAAAGTGTCTGCCACATAAGTGTTTAGCAAAGGCTAGTTTTTAATTTTTCTCTCTCAATATTAGAAACTCTTTTTTTTTCCTATTGAACATAGGTTCGCAATGTATAAATAGTATATAAAAAAACTCTGCTATTCAAGAGGGAATATTCTATGTTATAGGTTATCTGTCATGTACAACAGGCCCCTCATCCTTTAAATGCCATCAAAATACCAAAATCTGCAGGTACAAGAAATGAATAAAAGCAGTTGGTTCATGGGATCATGAGGTCTGAGAAAGTTCTAGACTCCAGTTGTCAGAGTTCACATCAAAACTTCTCTTTGGATGATTTTCTCAGTCCCTGATTTAGTTGTATAAATGAACTTTCCCCATCTGAGTAGTTTTAGATGGAAACTGGATTAGGATTGCTGAACTGACCTGATTATCAAATGCTGGTTTTCATAACTGCCCTGGCTTGGAACCTGCAGGCAAAAGGTACTACCCACCCTGCATCCAGCCCTCCTCTTTCCAGAATGAAAGAAACAATAAGACATCAGTACCCTTTGTTTCTCCTCATCTTGTCTTCAGCTTCTGACCCTTTTGTTACTTACTAAAACATCTCCACAAGCAAAGTGAAGGGATGCTTGAATTGCTATGGCTTAGAAATGTCAGTCAAAATTGTTTAGGCAGAGAAAGTTGGCACAACTGATTAAAAGAATCCTTGATTCAGCAGATGTGTTTCATGGCATACCTACTTCCTTTTGTCATAGGAATGCAACAGGGACTGTACAGTATATTGTAAAAAAACAAAACAATGAGGTCTATGAACTTGGTGAGTTCTGACTCTTCATGTTGGCTTTGCCAATGACCAGACTTGTGATGTCAGCTCATGGCTCTAAACCTGGGTACCAGCACTTGTCAAGTGGAAAGAAAATCTGCTGCCTTATAAGCAGTTGTTTGACAACATAAAGTGCCAATTATAGAATTTGGCATATGAGAAATTCTCAAAAATGGAAGCTCTTATTAGCTGGAAATACCAATTATGCATAACTTTAGTCAGCAAAATAAAACTATGTTAATTTTCAAAGAGCAATCTTAAATATATGAACAAGGAGTTGCCTGTTAATTCTTGGGAGAAGGCCACTAATGATCTCCTTGCTTCTGAATACAGCAGATAAGTTCTATCAGGCCTCTAGGTACTTGACATCTTGTAGTCATTGCCTTCTTAGAAAATTCTATTTTCTTGGTTTCCATGGCACAGGGCTGGCCAGAATTTGGATAAAATGCATGAGATGGAAATGGGCTCCAATCCTGTGCCTAGTAGTCCCAACTCTTCAATCCAATGCTAATATAAGACTCATGTGCTTATCTTTTACAGGAGTGAGTGATGGGGTGGGGTGAGATGGAATTAGAAAACGCTCCCTCCTCTATCCTATACCTTATGATTTTGGGGGACTTTTTCAATTTAGTGGATAATCAATTGATGTAATTTTCACTATTTCTGTACTGTGCTTTCATTTTGGTGACTGTGTATAATGACTAAGATGTATGTTTTTTCCCATCTACCTCACAATGACACAACCCCACATTTATTATTAATGTACAGTTTTCAAGATCATATTTTGCACCACATTAATCCATGGTTAATGGTACCTGATTTATGCAGAATCTTGCACTAGAATCTTTCCTCATTCTGCAGGAAGGAGCTGTATAACTTCACTATTAGCAGAATGAGCTATGGAGCCAGATTGCCCAGGTTTAAATGCTGGCTCTAATCACTTATAACTGCGTGCCTTACTTTCCTCATCTTTAAAATGAGTGCACTAATAGTATTACTCATAGAATTATGCTGAGAATTAAACTTGTTAAATAATTTTTATTATACTACATGTTTATCAGCTATGAATATTTGAATTGATAATATCAAAGTTAATCTACTACCAATAATTCTCAGTATAACCTTATTGCTACTTTTACAGTCATGCGGTTTTACTCATGTAAATATTGCTTTTCCTAAGAGGGAAAATAAAAGATCTTTCAAATAATTTATGAATTTTATTTTACTAAACTTTAGTTACATGTTAACGAATGGAAGAGATATTTTGATAGCTATTCTAATCACTGTGCCTAAAATTTATATACTTGCTAAAAGTCAATAAAAGAAATAAAATATAAATAATGTGTCATATCAGGCAACCTTGTTACCTAGTAGTCTAATCATAGCATGATCTTATCTCTTTATCTCCATGTTCTCCACCCATGTTCTGATTCTCACTGACAGCTGAGTCTGCTTCCAGGATTAGGAAGGAACCTTTCCTTGCATCCTCCCAAACTTTCCCCCAATCTGAAAGTGCTTGTTCTATGAGCACTCACCGTCCCAACGTAATTAGATTTTCATTCTTTCACACCATTGTTAACATCGCCCATCTAAAGATTCTGGACTTCTGAAAACCTGATGGGGGTGAGACTTTGAAGGTCTCAGTCTTTTTTTCCCCTCTCTTTTGTTCATTTGTTGACAGATTGTTAACTAATACACCTAAACCCGAGCATCAGATACTTCATCTATTTTGACAAGTGTTTATGTGACAGTTTTGCTCTTCAGTTCTGACAGGTTGTCTAACCTAGTTTTGAATTATCCAGACTGAAAACTGTGGCAATTTTTTTAAAACTTAACTGAAAATAATAGATTCCTGGTTTTCCTACATTTTTAATTTATATAAACCTACTTTAATTTTACTAATACATTAAAAAACAAATTGAACATATTTCCCAAAACGCTAATTTGTTGAAAAATCTTAAATATACCAAGTTAAGTAACTTCCTCATCAGCAGTATAATACACACATAAACATGCATAACACATAAACAAAGAAATGCATATATCGCCTTTTTTTTAAAGGACTTGATCTATTTGAATCAGATATTTGAAGAAAACAAGCGATTTAGAATGAAATTCAGTTTTCAGTTCTGTCCGAATTTTGGTTACAAAGATTACACTCTAAAAACAGGTTCATTTAGTTACAGTGAAATCATTTTGGACAGTTTCATTCAAACTGCTAATAGATAAACAGATTCTCATTCCCAGAGGACCTACTTTTAGTCTAAATGTAGTACAATGAGCAATTAAAGGAAACAACAGGGATAAAGGGTATAAAGTGGCTTGGAATTTAATGACGCTACCCCACAATTAGAACATATAGTTCAAATATAGAACCTAGAGATAGAGAATTTAGGTAAAACCTCTTCAGCATTAACTTCATTAAGGATATTGACTTTAAGTAGCCACAGAGCTCTCTGGTTTAACTAAATCTCCATTCCGGAGCAAATCCCCTAATTGCTTCTCCTGCCACGTGGAGAATGTAGCCAGTGGGTTGATTTCCTGAAGTTCCCAAATCAGGAAATGCAGCTAAGCAATATAATACCTTTACATGTATAATATGGACTTATCCTGCAAGACGAAGTTACAAAGCAAATCTGAATTTTGGTGCCTAGAGAACTGCAGTTCATTTGGCAGTGCTCCAGCTTATATAAACTTGGCAAGGCTTATAGCCCGAAGTGCTGAAAGATGTCAGATGATGAAGGTTTGGGCCCTGGCTGAATCCTGTGCTCCTTGTGAAAATTTAAGTAAGCGTGCTCTAGTTTCTTCATCTGCAAAATGGGGATAACAAAATCTGACCTGTCTACTTTTCAGAGCTGTAAAGGCCAAATCAGTTACTGAATATAGAAATCCTACAGGAATGTCAGAATTAATCTTCCTGCCCTAAAATGGTTACCTTGTTTTTGTCTCATCATGACATATGAAGATTCTCTTTAATTTGAGGATCTCAAAGTAGATTAGTTTCCCTGTTTATTATATCGTGAGAGATTATGAATTACAAAGCATTTTGCAGATGTAGTCAGATGATCAAGGTCGTGGATACTGGCTGCTTGAAACACAATGAAGCAATAAACAATTCTATCCTTTTGAGTGAGGGCTGATGCAAAAGGTAAAGCAGATTCATCTCACTAGGGGGAAAATGCAGTGAATGGATTGTGATTATAACACAACCCCCCTCTCATGCCCAGTGAGTTCTGGGTGCTTCAGAGGAGCCTGAGGTAAACCCAACGGTGTCTGTGAGCAGGGCTTCTCATATTTTTCAATCTGCATACCTGGAACCACTTGAGGACGTTGTTAAAAGGAGGATACAGATTCAGGAAGTCTGAGGCAAGGCTCCAGATTCTGAATTTCAGACAAGCTCCCAGATGACACAGATGCTGCTGGAATGCAGACCACACCTGGTTTACCTCTGGTGAGGAGTAGTGATTTCTCAACGTATGGTCTTGGGTGTATATTAGTTTGCAAATACACAGATTGCATGGCTTAAACAAGGGAGATTTATGTTCTTACACTTTCGGATACCGCAAAGTCCAAGATTAAGTTTCCAGAGGAATCTGGTGAGGACTCTCTACCTGGCTTGCAGACGGCTGCTTTGTCATCACATGGCTTTCCTCTGAGCGTGCTCTCTCTTCTCTTCTTATAAGGCCGTCAGTCCTACCTAAATTATGGACTTTAGTTCTGATAATGTATTATTGGTCCATCCTTGTAACAAATGTACCATATTAATGTAACTAATATTAATCTAACAGTTTTCATAGAGGAAACTGGGACAGGGGAGAGGGAGAGTGAAGAGGGAGTTGGAGTTATATGGGAACTCTGTACTTTCTGATCAATTTTTCTGTAAATCTAAAACTGCTCTAAAATATAGTCTATTAATTAAACAAAAATTAGATTCCAAGACTTCTCTCCCAAACCAAGTGAATCTATCATGAAGGCTAGAGCACAGTGGCTTTCAAACCAACCCTTTAAGTGATTCTTATGTATGCTGAAGTTTAAGAACCATCACACAGAAATTGAAAGCTCTGGCTTTGTAATCAGATGAATGTGGGTTCAAACCTCAGCTGTACCACTTCACAGCTGGCTGATCTTGGGCTACTTACCCTCTATTTACCCTCTCTGAGACTCGGTCACATTTTAAAATTAGGGTAAAAATAGCCCTATAAAGTGATATAACGATGTAGAGTTTAAAACACAGATCACACATAGTAAGCACTCAATAAATATCAAATAGTAGAAATTCTCCTATTAATGTTATTGTTTAAGTCCTAGGAAGCAAGAGAGACTCATGCATTTTAAAATGTGCGGGGCTTTCAGAAAAGAATAGGCGATAAAAGTAATAGGCAATAAAAGATCAAGGCAATAATAAAAGTAATCCTGGATGCTCCTACAACATTCCAAGGTTTATATATAGCTTTCTCTTTCATTACCTGAGTTGATTCTCACAATGACCTTGTGAAGAAGCAGAAATTTGCCTTTTAACAGATAAGGAACTGAAGCTTAGAGATGATCGATGACTTTCTGAAGGGCACAGAGCTGGGAAATGTCAGAGTCCAAAGCATCTAAACCCTAATCCAGATGGTAGTAAACTGTAGCCATTGAGTTTGAGGGTTCCTGAGTCAGAGTTGTGGGTTCAAATCCTTGAGATACTGATTACTACTGATAAAATTGGCAAACCAGTCTACATTTCTGAGTTGTAATTTCCTCACCAGTTAAGCAGAAGTAACAACAGTGATTACTTTGTATAGTTTTCTAAAGATGAAATGAAATAATGTACATAAAATTTGAGATTGATGGCTGACACCTGGTGAGTTTACTATTTCTGCATCCAGTTTGTAATATGGTTCCCTTAGAGGATAATACACATCCATGTTACAAGGAGAATAACCTAAGGTTAGTCACAGAAAACGTGGGAATCTTGGTGCATACGTTTTGGTGGTTACTGTGGGGAAGAGGGACGAGGATCGCTACAGCTTCTAAGGAAGAGCAACGAGCTGGTGCAGCGTGCTGTGGCATATAACTCCCGGTCACCGTTTTGAGACATGTGAAGTGCCGATGAGAAGATGGTTTAAGCAAGGCAGAGTCACCCTGTCCCTTCAGCCCCAACTATCAGAAACAGTAAAAGCAGCAGCAAAAAGATGCATTTGACAACGATTAGAATCTGGATATAGAGGTTCTGGAAATGAATTTTATTTTAGCCAAGATCTCACACAAGTATTTTGGAAATAATATACAGTATTGTAAGCTCCCTGAGCACAGTATCCGCTTTGTGTGATTCTGCTGCTTTCCCAACTAGTCCAGAGATAGACACCTAGTAGGATCGAAATAGACATTCCTTGGGTAAGATTAAAGAAGTAGGTTGGCCCAACAAAATGTTTTGGGTATTTTGTGGATGGAAAAGGTGTTGCATAATACTTCCCACACTATGAAGGAAGGTTAGGTAGACCTGTCCTAGTAGGCAGTGATGCCTTTTCTTCTTTGAGTCATCATGATAAAATATAAGGATGATGATAATGATGATAGCTCTTAATGAGTTCTTACTATGTGCCAACAACCATTCTAAACACTTTACATATGTTGTTTCATTTAATCTTTCCCAACAGCTAATTGAAATAGGCATTATTATTTTCTACATTTTAAAGATGAGAAAGGGAAGTTATTAGCCCTTGGACACACAAAAAACAATTGGAACTGGGATTCTGACGCAGGCTGCTGGACCCAAGTTAATACATGAAGGTAGCTTTAGAAGTCATCTGATAGAAAATGATGGAATTTAGAGCTGGACAGGTGTTAGTGATCATCTACAGAGCAGAAGTCGTGAGGGTGGTTTCTGGAAAGAGTCGCTACTGAATTAGAGATTCCTGTATGCCAGGCACTGCCCTAAGCCCTTTATATCTGTCAATTTCCTTATATCACAACAAACCAATAAAATAGGTACCATTATTATCCCATTATTACAGCTGATATAAATACTTTGCACCAAGTTACAAAATTAGTAAATACTGGAACCAGGATTTGAACTCAGGCAATGGTGGTGTCAGCATCAGTCCCTTTAACCATGAACTAAAAAGAAAGTGAGAGGTCTCACAAGAGACCAAATGAGTGACTGGTAGGATTGGGGATGGGGGGAGGGCAAGAAAGTGTCAGCTGAGCCTTTCTTGAACTAAGGGGCAAGATTTCACAGGCTGACAGTGAGTGTGTAAGGAATGCGTGCGCGGGGCGGAGAGAGTGGAGGCTGAATGGATGATTTTGCAATCAATTAGAAATGGCTTAAACCCAAGTCATGGCCAATTGACCACACAATTGAGAGTAGGAGGGAATTTTATTTCAGTTTCTCAGAGGAGAACTGGTCGACCTGACCTTTCTTCTCAAAAGAGACACTCAAGTCTAGGGGACACAGACGTATGCATTTTAATTTTGGTTTTCTCAGGAAGTAACCATGGCCACAAGTGGCTTATTGGTTTGTCCTTATCCTCCCAAACATTCCTGCCCTTGGTTTGCTTAAGAGGGCAAATAACACCGTGTGCTGAATGCCCATGGGGGCGGTTAGCATTATGTCCGGGTAGAGCTGCTAGAGACTTCAGACGAAACCTTCCTTACGGATGCTTGCCCAAGACGCTTCCCAATTTCCTCCACGTCGTCTCTCCGAGGTGGCGTTCTCCCCTCGGCCTTGGCCCACGCACCTTGGGGTGAAGAGCCAGCTTTTCCCAGCGCCTGGCCGCGTCGCGTGACTGGTTCTAGCTTCACTTGGGGAAGTTTCCTGTCTGGGAGTTCCTGGCGCTCTGCCTGGTTCTGGAGAAGGACAGGTCCTTGCGCTCCCCTTCTGGTGTCTTCCAAACTCAGCCTAACTCTGTGCAGCGACATGTCAGCCTAGCTGTGCGACTCTGAGTCGCGGGGAAGTCCAGTAGCACGTTCTTTGCGAAGGCGGGAGGGGCGGGGCAGGGAGACCCCCGCTAGAGCCAGGGGTTGGTGCGCCCCAAGAAGGGGTCCCGGAGGTGCCGCTGATAACCTGTTGGCAACTCTCGGAGAGGACCCTGCGCGGCCCTAAGTCGCCTCCAGTCGCTTTGGGGTCTGGCGGCTCCGTCGCGCGAGCCCCGCATCTGGTGACTCGGCAGCAGGTGTCAGGGGCGGCGCCCGAGCGGGCGAGAGGAGGGGGCTTCTCGCTCTCGGACACGCGGAGCACAGCGTCGGCTTCCAGCGCGCGGGCGCCTCGGCCACCCCCGCTGCCCAGCCCCGCGCCGCGCCGCGCCCGCGGCGCCCCCCGCCGGCCTCTGCCCGCACCTGCAGCCCGCTCCGCGCGCCCCGCCGCCGCCGCATCTCTCTCTCTCGCTCGCTCGCTCGCTCGCTCGCTCGCTCGCTCGCTCCCAGCGCCGCGGACGCCCCTGGGCCGAGCAGCGAGTGCGCTCTGGTGCCCGACCCAACGACAGACGCCCCGGAGCCGGAGACGGTTGACTCTCGAGTCCCGCTCCTGCACCCTGCGTCCCTAAAGATGAATGTGAGGAGGGTGGAAAGCATTTCGGCTCAGCTGGAGGAGGCGAGCTCCACAGGCGGTAGGATGCAATAAGCATGCGAACGGGCGCCCGGCGTCCACCCTCGTATCCCTCGCAAGCCGAGACCCGGACCCCTTCCTCGGCTGGGGGACGCTTGTTGCCTTTGCTGCATGACAGACAGTCACCCAGGCGGGACTGAGAAGGGGAGGTGGGAGCGGCGGGGGTGGGGGAGCGAAGGAGACGGAGTGCACGCACGGTCCAGGTCGGGGAGGAGATGTTTGAAGTGTGTGTGAAACTCGCGGGTGGCGGGGTCCCCTGCGATCGTGTGCCTACTTTTGCCTTCTCTGAAAATTTCCGATGTTGTTTATGCATCTGCCAGGTGACTTCAGACCACACATTTCCTTCCGCTATCACCTGGGGATAAATGAGCTGAAATAGTATTGATCCTCTTCCTCCTTTATGCTCCCAAACATTTCATTAAAACTCTATTTTCTCCCCTAACATACAGGCGAATGTTTCCCAGGCTAGATGCTTCAGCGGGAGCGTCTGTCTTCTATGATTGTCAGTTTAAGTTTAGAGTGTTCAGTGAAAACGGTTCTCAGTGACACTTGGGAATAATTTATATACAGTCCAACCTCGGAAAGGTGCTGGGCACTCTTGTGCAAGGTGCTGGGCCTTCAGAGTATCGTGTATTCTGCTAAAGCAGGGGAGAGGACCTCTTCTGATGAGTTTAGTGAGACCCGTAATGACATAGGGGATGACACCCCTACTCCGCGACGCTGTGTCTTTGGTTGAATGGATTAGGTGGCTTGGATGTGTACAGTTTTTCAGAGGAGCCATAAACAGAATGAAGGGTGTTGCAGGGGACATGAGAGTGTAGTGGGCTGGACATTTCCCAGATTATGTAAGATGAGGGGGTCACACGTATGGCCACAGCACAGTTTGGATTTACAGCATGAAAAACTTGGATCTGAGGCATATGAAGTTGCAAGGAAAGAAGTATTTCTACATTCTAACTGTTTGTATTCAGGGAAATGAAGTTACTTCAATGATTTGAGTCTATTTTGGACATTGAAAAATGGATGCTTTCTCTTTTTTCCTTTTCCTCCAATAAATAGTTAAGGTCATTGCAAATGGGAAGACATTAGTCTTATTTGAATGAGAATTTTAAAGATAAAAGTCTAGGTCCTTTATGGGCTGGAAAAAAACCCCAGTATGACTAATTACCTTTAAAGCCCTGAATTTGTCTTGTACTGATGTTTAGTTTTGGTTTCATTTATGGTAACAGCTTCCACTCATTGCAAACCAAGGAATATCTAGAATATATCTTAGGAGTGATACTCCTAATCTTTAAGAGATTGAATTTTCCAGAAGGGCATTGTAAGTGGAGGGCTGAGTAGTTGCTGAGTTCATAGGGTCTCTGTCTTAACAGATCCTCTGACTAAGAATAAAGAGCTAGCTGTCCTATTAGGAACTGCATTCATGCACAACTTATAGACACATCAGGTTGTCGGGACATAACTCTGGGCTACTAGGTGGCTTATATTGTTTGGCATTGTGGTGAAAACAGCATTTTGGTCGTACGTAGTCTTTAATTGGCCAGATGGGATTGAATCAGCATGTCCAGCCTAGTCACAGGGCCACAGGTGGCTGAAATCACTATTTGTTAGAAAATGAGAAAAATGAAATCACATCTGGGTAGTATGATACATTAAAAAAAAAAAAAACACTTTTAATACCAGATCTAGAATCAGTGTGTGTTCATTGTTCGTTGGAGAATGGAAAGATGCTGGTTTATATCTTGGGTAAGATGAGACTAAAAGAGAAGAGTTTTCTGGCTTGAATTGATTTGACACCTGTTTCTTGAATTGCATTCACATGTTTTTAGAGCTCATTGTCATATATTGGGAGAATAAAGAAGAAACAGTCTGAAGCATCTTTTATTTATTTATTTATCTATTTATCTTTGTACTTATTGTTACTGTTTCAAAGTTAATATTAGAGAATGATCCCAAAATATGTAGTTTATGTTACTTTCACCAAACAATGCTAAAGTACTTTGGCTATTTGTGTTCAGATATAAGACGCTCTTTAGTAATCCTGAGATAAGAAAGGATCACCAGTTTTAAAGGTTGGTGCTGTATTTTCAGTCCATGTTTTAAAACGATAGTTCCCCTTCTCCTTTAAAATAATTATGACTTTTGGATAGCTTCCAACATGACTGTGATGGTACTTCTTAGATGGAGTTTTATAAAATGACTTAATCAAAATTTAAATAAAATTAAACCAGAGGATATGAGACTGAGAAGAATGTAGGAAGATGAGAGGGATATCGGACATTGGACAATTGTGTGTGTGTGAGTGTGTGTGTGCACGGTTGCACATGTGTGTGTTTTACTATGACTTGACTCTAGAGCCTGAGTACTATGAAAAATGGTTTGCTGAGAGATGAAGGAAAAAAAACTACAGGGCAAGGAAAGTGGGCGGTATGTAGGTAAGATAGGAACACTGTCAAATTGCTTTGCTAGACCTTTAAAATAATATAGTTAAAAAGTTCATTCCCTGTCAATTCCTTTCAACGGGTAATGTTTTTAATCTGCTAACTGATCAACAGGACTTCCAAGTCAGTGTATTTGAAACGTTGTATATGCTACAGAGTATAAAAGATGGATACGTTATAAATAAGTACATACAAGTAGAGAAGTTTCTTTTCAGTTGCTATGCTTACTTTTACCCCACCTCTCTCAGCTTTCACATTAAACCAAAAGCCTGCCCAGAATATATTTTTCATGGCATTGTCTAAACCCATTATTTTGCTCCCATGCTATAGAATCAAACATAATCCTGCTACCAGTGGAAAGATAGAGAGATAATAATTCAACAGTATATTTGAAAGAGAATAAGAAATAAGGTCAGAAAGAAAAAAAAAAACCCTACAAAATTAGTCATTGGTGTCCTTAATTTGTGTCATCTAACTTAGGGATGGCAGATGTTATGTGATGTAATCTACAAGTAAGAGTCGGGAGGGAAATGTGTGTTTCAGTAGTTGTTGGAGGAGGTCATCAAGAAGACCTGACCCTCCAGATGGACCTGGGCTATTGGAGGCTCCTTATCACACACCCCCCACATCCTCGGAATGTGTATTTTGCCTACCGTTTCCATAGCTGGAGCCGATTTCAAGGATGCAGGCTTGAAAGGGCAATGTGTTGCTGAGACCATTTGGATGGTATATGTGACTTAACCCAGTTAAGGCCTCTATATGAACCTTTAAGATGCTGGTAGGCTGGGCAGAGATCTACTTGTCCTGTGGCCGCCCAAGGCAAGCCTACTAAATTCATTCCGTTGCTTATTAAACCTGCCCCCTACCCATCTGGGGAGTCTGCTTCTTTCTTCAGTCTCTCCTTACCCTTCACATACTGGGGAGAGTTTCAGATTTCACCTGTGAAGCCCTGAGCTAGGGAAGCAACAATAGTAGAGTGAAAAATCTCTTCAATTTTGAATGGTTGTTTGATGGATATCTCATGGCTCCAACTTTGGGGTTTATTAATGATAAGGTAAACTCAAATTAGTAATTCTACAAGTGTAATAGTGAAAAATCTATTTGTTCTGATTCTAGGAAAAGCTTTTTCTTGCACAAGGCATTATCCTGTTTCCTTTATGTTGTTAAAAGTGGGAAGGTACTTAATGAATGATATGATGAAGTATTAAAATTCAACAACCCTTCTCCCTTTGCTGTGCTTTTTTTCCTGGCCAATGCTCATGAAAAGTTTCATAAAATACAACTATGGGCGGTTTTGAAATTAATGAGCCATGCGATATAAAATGTGTATGCAAGATTTCTGTGAAATTGTAGACCAAACAGTAGTTGAATCTTTTGCAGATACATTTCTGGGCTTAAAGTATATGGTCCTTCTTGTTCTCCTTTGTCTTTTTATTTGTTTTCCTTATCCCCACCGATTTCTGAAACGTGGGTAATATTGCTTTTCAATATTTCATAGCAGAGTATGCTTGTTTACTTAATAGCTTCCCTTCTTAGGGACTATTTCAAGTAGATTCAAGTGTGTGGGGAGAGGATATGGAGGAAGGAAGAATGAGTGTTTAATTTGTTCAGTGGGCCTTTACCATCCTTAAAAAGGTTTTAAGGTTATATAACTACACCTGTCACTACACGTTTATTCACCCTTGAGCACTGAATCACCTCTCTCTTTTTCAAAAGTGGTCATTCAGTTAAAGGTTCTGGTGGTCTTTCCTTAATTCATATTGTCCTGTGTTCACTGCAATGCTGCTTCTGTTTATCAACACTCCTTAGAAGATGAGGAACCCTGTGAGAGCAGAGCTGTTGTGTTTTGCTCACTGTATCCCCAGCATCTACATGAAGCCTGACGTGTAATACTTGCTCAACAACACATGATTGTTGAATGAAGTCTACTCCCTTGCTTTCTGACACTGCTTTATTCTATTTCCTCCTACTTATCTCAGATCTTTTCCTGATCCTTATTTTTCCCTTTGTCCATTTTGTGCAACTTTTCACAAAGTTATGTCTCTTTTTTCCTTTTCTCTACATACTCTCTCCCTAATCAAGCTGTAGTTTTGATGCATGTCGGCTTGATGCAGAGGTCTCTTTCATGTACAGGCCTGGCCCATTCTCTTTCCAAAATACCAGATGGACATTTTCATGCCTTGTCGGCCAGATCCACCAGTAAGTTTTATCGGCACCTCAAAGTCAGTATGTCAGAAAAAATATCCTCTCTTCTAAGAACAATTTTGTTGTTCAGATTTTGCTAATGGTGATTTTATTTCTTGAAGCATGCAGTTAAAAAATAAAGCAAAAGTGTTTCCTTCTCTATGGTACTTCCCACCTCCACCATTTCCTCCCTTCTATGTGGATTCAGTTGCCAAGCTTTATTCCTGCTCTTCTAGTTTTTCTGTCCCCAGATCCTTCTCCATTTTCCATTGGACACTCAAGGTTATGTTCTTATCGTCATTTCCCAGGCCACCATGGTTGTCTCCTATTTGTATTAAGTGCCACTCCCCACTCATAACCAAATAAATTTACTAAAACCTGATTCGATCATTCTTCTGTGCAGAATCTCTTAATACTTTCCCATTACTTACAGAACTGAAAATACTGTTTTCTTAGCTTGATAGTTAAGGCATTTACAGTATGGTGAAAGTCCTCCGTCCCAACATCATCTTCCATGACTTTTCTAGGTCTACACCTACACTGGACTGTCCCTTAGTCCCCAAACATATCTCATGCTGTAGCTACTGCTTACAATGAACTTTCTGCCCCAACATTACCCACTGAACATAGTTGTATGTTAAACATCGAACACATCCTTCAAGACTCAATTCAAATACAATGTCTTTCTCATGCAGCCTTACTGATTTCTCCCTGCCTCCTCTTCAAAGTATCATGCTTTGAATTTCCATAGATCATTTTCCCTTTTTGACCTATATCTGAATGACAAGGCAAAATAAACTATCAATATTTATTTTGCTTGCACTTTTAAATCATAACTCCTGATGGCAAGTACCATACATAAATTACTCATTTTTGTACCTCTACGAATGACTGGCACAATGCTTCACAAAATGGTAGATCCTTAAAACATAGTTATTGAATTTAAACCACATCGCTCAGTGGTAGACCCTTCAAACAACCAAAATTATAATTCACATTCGATTGCTTGTCAAGTACCAGAAGTGACTTTTTTTTTTCCATTTCCTTTCTTTTCCATTCAGTGGACCAGGTTAACCAGGAAAGTAACACAACACCAAGATGGCATCCTCTGAACTGTGCACATTGTTGCATCTATAATGCATGCTATGAAAGTTTATATGAAGAAGGGTTTAATAAGGGCCCAGTGTTTTGTGTGTATTTTGAGCAATAGTCAGTGTTGTCTTTGGATTGTTGCCATGTCTCTCCTTCATCCTAAATACTTTTCAGACCTATTAGCTCCAGGATGGATAGTCCAAGGGGCCCCCTGGTGCATGATTATCACCTCTCCTGGTTCTCCTCCAAATAAAAGAGTGGGACGATTAGCTAAGTACTCCCTCTGCATCATCCTGGTGATTGTTCATACTATTCCGAGTTCATGTTACAGAGAATGGCGCTTCCTAACCTTTCCCAACCCAGAGCATAAATGGCGACACCACCAAGACCCCCGTCATTATTATCATCTTCATCATTATCCTTATCTGATGGTAGATGCTTTCGTATTGACAGCAGTGGCTGTGGAAAGCAATGGACGCCTTAAAAATCTGAGCTATCGTTCAGTGTATACACATCCACTTCATTAGGTGCATTTTCTTTCCAATCACACTTCACAGAGAGAATCAGGCCAAGTTGGGAGGGAATTAGGAGGGATGTGGAAACCATGGCAGGGCTCAGATGAGATGAGGTTTTTAGCCCTTTTACTCTCACCACTGTGGCCCCGTCTCTTCACTATTGGTTGTTCTACATGCACACATATGCCTATAGCGTTAGAAAGTCTGAAAAAGAAGGGACTCTCAGTGTTTAAACATACTAAGGAATCATTTGTGTACTCTGACAATCTAAGAAATCATTTTAATGGGGCTATAAATAAGGCTTTGCCATCCTGAGCAGTTGGCCTCCATGCCCATCTTAAGGGCTGATTCTTCTTCATGAACGAACACAGCCAGTGTACCCGAATGGCTCTCCCATTGGAAATAGGCTGTCAGTTTAAATACCCTGTGGATATATTACGGATCTTTTAGAAAGTTCTCTCCCCTACATATTCTACCCCAGTTATTAGATAAAAATAAGTAGTCAACCCATTTTATAACAATGGTTCATAATGTGTCGGTTACCTGAAATTTGGCTCGGCTTTAGGAAATGTGCCCCACCCCCGTGTATTCAAGCAGCATCTGCTCATGAATAGAGAATAAAAAGTCTTTAGGGAATTAGAACTGGCATTTTTACTTTATAGGTCTTTATTTTAAAAAGATTTTGGAGGAAAAATGCACTTTTATCTCCAGATGTCAATATTTCCTTATATTCTGAAGAATCTTTTGAGTAAAGCAGTTTATTTAAGAAATGGCATTACCTGCAGCCCAAGTGGGACTCAGAATCAGATTTGACTGGTAGAGTAACTACTGCAGTCGAATGACTATGCATGCTTGTGCTCTCTCTCTCTCCCATCTTCATCGTAATGCCATCTGCCCATTGTGTTTACAGATGCTAAGGTGTCCCGAAGAATGCCCCCAAACATGGTTTTTTTTTTTTTTTTTAACAAGAGAAGATATGACTTCCAAATGTCTTCATGATTTTCATAATAAGATTGGGTGAAGATAGCGCACGCAATTATTAAACTGATCTACATCTCAGAACAGACATTCTGCCAGGGAATTTATTTTGGGTTGTAACTTTTTGTACTTTAATGAATTTTCATTAGACCAGCATAAGAAAAATACTTACCAAAAAGTGGTCTAGCCCATACCTTTTACCCATGTTTTGTACATGGTAAGTGCTCTAGAGAGGTGGTGAATGAGGTGAATGAATAAAAGCATCTTATATAATGGTTATACCCCAAGAGTAGAGATTTGCTTCTGTGCTCAAACTCATTCCATCATTGCACAAAATTGATCCTCAGGTCACCTTCCTGTTGTGTGTGCAGTGAATTTGAAAAACAAAACAAAACAAGACAAAACAAAACAAAAAATAGCCCCAAAACAAACACACCCAGACACAACCAAACAATTAATATAGAAATAATAAAGAGACATTTCAAAAACAGCACTGTCAAATCCAGTTCTGAGAACAAGGTTAATTTGGAGAGAAGTTTAATTTAGAGGAATTTTATTTAATTTAGAAAGGTAAGAGCAAAGAAAATGACCACTGAGTATAACGTTGCTGTTTCTTTTTCTTCATCTCTAAAAATGGTAGCCATTGCATCCACTTGTAGATTATGGGGATGGATTCTGTAATGATGAAATGAGATTAATTTAACAAATATTGACAGGGAAACTATTTGGTGCTAGGTTGAGTGAGATGTGGAGTTTGCTGTCGGAGAGTTTACTGTTTATTCAAGGGATAATTACTGAGGATGCACCAGGTACAGTAAAGTCCTCACTTATAACAGTAAATTCTTGGAAACTGAATGTAAGCAAAACGACATATAACGAAACCACCTTTACCACAGGCTAATTGATATAAACAGGAGTCCAGTTCCTATGGAAGTATCTGGTCACAGAAACCTTACCAAACTTCTAAATCAGGACCCAAAACACTTATAGTTTTAAACATTGAAATAAAGGTGAGCTACACATCTATTGAAGAAAGATTAATTAAAACCAGTCAGATAATTTTTCCAACCTGCTGATTCCAGTTCAGGGTCACAGGTGCCTGGACTTTGTTGCAGCAGCTTAGGGTGCCAGGTGGGCACCCACACTGGAAAGGATGCCCTTCCCTCCCAGGGCCATTCACATACCCAGCCACCCACATTCAGCAGGACTAGGATGAGATAGACATGCCAGTTCACCTCATGTGCACATCTCTGGGATGTGGGAGGAAACCAGAGAGTTCAGAGAAAATCCACGCAGGCGTGGGGGAGAATATGCAAACAGACAGTGGCCACAACTGGGAATCAATTTTTTTTCCCCCATCGATGTTGTAACAAAATGACATTGAACGTAATGACAGTGTTCAAGGACGTGCTGTATTTATAGTTGAGTAGCAGAAAGAGAAATTACTAGACATGAATATTTTAAAATAGTTGCTGACATAACAGAGGTAAGGATGAAGTGAGACGGATGTTGAAAAGCAAAGTTATTTCCAGTTGGTATAAGTATCATTCCTTTCCAATTAGATACAGTGAAAGCAGTGATATTGAACTTGACCTTTTTCTCATTGGGGGTCTTACAGATAAAGCTATCAAAAGAACTAGGCTTGAAATTCTATATTTGTTTTATTGTCCAGTTTCTTCCTGCCTTCTCTCAATTTTCCCATCTGTAATATGGGTTTACCTGTCAACCACTTAGAGGCATTGTGACACCATCTAAGCCATGTTAAAGCTTATGATGCTGGTAGTCTATGAAGATGTGCCCTTTTTTCATAGAACAAATATAATTTTGAAGCTTGGAAAGTACAAAGTGAGTAATAACTTCTGTTTAAAGATAGTCATAAAGGAATTGAAAATGCCCAGTTCTCCTAATGTCAGTTTAACAAATGTTCCAGTAAAGGCAGAGGCATTTCAAATTACTGTAGGATTTTTAAAATGAAATAGAATATTACTCTCATTTTTAAATTTAATTCTACAGACAATCATTTATCACAATATTATTATTCCTGATCTAATACTGTGAATACTTGTGAAAATCAGATTCTGCTAAACCTTTCTTATATCTTTTCCAAGAATGCTTAAATCTCTCTCTCTATCATCTGTTTTTGCAAACTCCCTTTAATTTGAGGCCCGAATCTCTTCCTACTGAGATGCACAGGATTATTGCAATCTGTTCTCGATTCCCTCTCCTCTCGTGGTCCAGTTTCATCATAGTTTCCTACCGATGTGATCTCAGAATTGTGCAGGCTCTGACACACCGGTGCCTTACATCAATTTGAAGGTGATGGGGAGGGAAATCTTGGGAGACAAGTATAAACCAACGAGACTTCAGAACCAGGCACTGAGAAACATGGAAAAAAGAAGGCAGAGACTGCGAAGTGCAGCAATATGCAGGGACGAGGGAGTGAGGGAATTTTTCTACCATGGCTTGATGGGATAAAACCAATGTTTGATGGAGGCATTATAAGATAGTTTTGAAAAAGGCAGCACACCTAAACTGCAAAGCTGGAAGATAATAAATATTAGCAATTGCAATGTGACTTAAGTACCAGATTTGTAGTTAAATCCTACAAACCCTCGTAGTTAAATTAAAGTTGTAGATGTAGATTACAAATGAAAATTAGTCATTAAAGTACTTTCAAAATAATTGTTCAGCTGTCAGGATAAATACTGACACTACAAAATCTTCAGACTGGGAAGATTGAACTGTAGAAATAATTTGTTAGAAACATTGCAATTTAGAACAGTTACATTTATCCTTGGATCTCTGAGTAAGAGATTGCAGCTTTTCATAAATATCATTGGAATAGAATTTCAGATCTCAAGCAGTGACAGTTATAACTTAAGCCTTAATGTAACTTTTGTTCTGAGTTTCAGATACCGTTTTGAAGATGTTACTTCATAGTCATCTATTTAAAACACATTTACCAATGACCTACTATAGGAAAGATGCTGTCAGTAAATATTTCAAAATATATAGGCATGCTAGTTGTTTAGGGTATAGGGATTCAGTTTTAAATCATGTTTTCCTTCTCTACCCCAGAATTCTACATGATTTGAATTGTGTATTGATTAAATATAAAGCATGCCAGCTTACTTCATATTCAAAGGCACTTGCTAAATACCTTTGCTGGATCCTGATGTTTGTCCTCTATGGAGGAAATCAGCAGCTACTGGTGGGAAATGGATGTAAAACCAGGGAAATATGCCATAGCTGGAGAAGAAATTGGAGAGGAGATTATTATTGACATCCGTGCCTGGCACATAGATAAATGGTCCATGCATGTCAGCTAATGGAGAATCAGAGTTTCAAAAGCCAGAGCTGGTTCGCAGAGTGAACTGCTGCGGAACGTGGATGGTGGGTGTAGAATGAAGCCTCAGGATAAGACTCTGGAGTCAGAGTTAGGGTTCAGGTACTATGGTGTCTACAGCTGTGTGACCTTGGGAAGCCACATGGCCTCTCTGTAGTTTAGTTTCTTTATGAATGGTCTATGCCTGGAACATTCTTGCCCCATACACTCCATTGGCATGCTTCCTTGCTTATTCAGGTCTCTATTAAAATATGACATCTCTGATGACTTCATCTAATGTAAACCCACCTGTGTCTCAAGCCCCTTATTCTGATTTACTTTCCTTGATAGCTTTTATATACTCCTTCAAAGAAAAAAAATATATCCATATTATTATCCTATATTTGTATATACTAGAATACTATATGTATATAGTATATACTTTTTATGTCTACACATGTATATCTTTATTTTGTGTGTATGTATTTACTTTTATTATTCCTCCTCTTAAAATAATTGAATGTACATTGAATGGTAAATCGATGAAGAAAACCCATTTGTATAGATTGCACTGAGGATTACTGACCTAATGGATATAAAGCGCTCAGCACAGTGCCTGACAGGGTCTGATAAATGTGACTTGTGCTCGTTTCTATAATTATTTTGGCCTGAGAAGAAGTTCTCTAATCCTGAGGATGGGAAGTCAGGGCAGTGTGAGGTTGCGAGCCTGTGGGGGTAGTGGAGGGTGTGATTCATGAGGGAGGGCACTTGACCTCTGGAAGGGGGTAAATCTTGTCCTCTGACACAGCGAGAAGAGAAGGCCACCTCAGGGTGACCTACTGGGGGACCCTGTGGAGGAGCTGGGCTGTGTGTGAGCTGGGCTTTGACCGAACACTGGTGTTTTGAAAGATTCCGAGGAAGCATTTCGTGGACGGCATGAAGGAATTTGTTTGACTGGAGTAGATGGTCGTCTGAGAAGTGTTGAGGCTGAGAGATGAGACTAGGGAGAGTCTAGGAAATGTGAATTTTATCCAGTAGGCAAGAATTCAAGGTTTCTGAGAAAGGTGATGGCATCATCAGAGCGACACCTTTGGAAGACCGTCTTGTCTTGCTGAAAAGGAAAGATGCAAAGAAGCAGGAGCGTTCAGTGGGTGAGGTCAGTTGAGAAGACATTGCAGTTGTCCAGGGTGTAGGTCGGATTGGCCGGTTCTGGAGCGATGCCGGTTGGGGAGAAAGAGCATCTGGCACATTCTGGTGGCACTATGGATGGTCTTTGTACTGACTGAAGGTGGCCGTGGGGTGAGGTGGGAGACCAAGGACATGCGGAGTCAACTGCGCTCTGAGGCGGGCTCTGCCTTCACACTGTGGTGACTGGGTGAAGGGGCTCAGCTTCCGGCGATGGGGAGTTAGTATTCCAACGACAGGAGAAGGAAATTGGGTGTCTGCTCTGGTAAGGTCAAAATAATTCAGTTTGACAATCTTTTGGGGTACTAGAGGGCTGCCCTGGTAAGAGGGGCACGAGATAGTTTTGAATATCCTTTTTTGTTGATAAGTGAATTAAGACTTAAAGGTGTTAAGCAACTTGCCCATATTTCCACAGCTAGCGATTGGGAAAGTGGGAGTATTAGCCGGTGTGATATTAATTACTACACAGCCTTCTCCACTCTCCTGCCCAGGGAGGGCAGGGCTGGGGAAGAGTGAAGAGTGGCAGTCTGGGGCGACCTAATATTGTTCTGGGGTGGGGAGTGGTGTGGGCTGGACTAGGCTCAACAGAGACAGTACTTGTTGCCCAGTTTGGTGGTGCATAGAGGTAAAGGGCATGGATTTCTAGATGACATCCAAGGTAAAGGTCAAAGCTGGTACCCAGTCCAAG
>CM053513.1:81986765-82017832 GCA_028627145.1 Eidolon dupreanum
GAGGGAGCTCGAGGCAGAACTCTGTAAAGAAGCAAGCTTTGACCTGAAAGAGAGGAAGCGTTAGCAAGGCCCAAACTGGAGGGAAGAATGTTCCAGGCCAAGGGAACAGCACGTGTGAAGCCTTGTGTCAAGAGGGAATGAACGAAGGCCAAGGCTACTGGAGCTGTGGAATTTGGGAGGCGTGGCCTAGCTCCTACTTTGCAGAGATGTTATAGGGGGTACGGCAGAAAGTCATCCAAGGGACACAGGACTGTTTTGGGTAAGCTTTCATCCATCCTGAAGAAATGAGGCATTAAGGAAATAGAATCACCAATCTTGCTTGGAATTCTTTATATTTCTTTTACGAGGAGAAAAGAACCATGGAGAGTGTAATTTAACCACCTGTTTAATGAGTGAGAAAACTTTTGCATTAGAGTTGAAATGACACCTAAACTCACACAGTTATTTTTTTGCTAATACTCCAAACATATACTACATACAGTTTAAACAAGGTTTATATTTCAGAAAGGATTTTCTTTTCTTTTTCATTATTTTTATCTTTGTTTTTATCATGATAGACTTATTTCCATATTTCTGATGTGACTATAAGGGAGTTACTTTTAAAAATATTATTATTTTCTAAAGGGAGCTTTATTATACTAAAAAGAAAATGCTTACTTCATACACATGATGCTAGCAAGCATTTAAAATCCTGCTATGTTAAGTGCTGGTGAAGACAGGAGAAATAGAAACACTTAAACACTACTGCTTGCAGGGTAAATGATTATATCCCTTTCAAAAGCAATATGGTACCATAGGATACAGCTAAAGATACACAGACCCCATGACCAAGAAGGTCCATTCCTAAGTAAAAACCCTGGAATTACTCTTGCAATTGTGCATGAGAGACATGTTTAAAAAGAACACTCGTGATGGTACCGTTTATCATAATGAAAACTGAGAAATAACTTTAATGACCATCAGGAAGAGATCCATGTGGATATAGGAATAGTGGTATGTTAAAACATTGGTGGGAACCAGATCTTCATGTATCAAAGTGGGCAAATCTTTAAAATATTAGGTTGAGTTAGAAAGCAAGTCTTAGAAAGATTCATAAAAGTGTACCTTTTTCATAAAATTTAGCATATTCCAAACAATAATATTTTGTTGTTTTTTGGATATGTACTTTATTGATAAACGTAAAAAGAGTCATACGGGCTAGGTAAACATCACGTTCAGGCAATAATAGGGAAGAGTATGTAGGTGGCTTTTACAACATATAGTTTTTTTTCCCTTAAGTTGGAGGGTAGATATATAACTATTTTTTATTTATTGTTTTCGTGTGCTTTTAAAAATATATATATTTAATCAACAAAATAATAAAATATAAAAAATATTATCATTGTTAAATAATCTTAAGCAATATTTTTTTTTACCTTTACAAAAATATTAGGGCAATACTCTCTTAGTCCATTTGAGCTACGACTAAACTATGGTAGACTGAGTAGCTTAAACAAAATACATTTATTTCTCACAGTTCTGCAGCCTAGGAAGTCCAAGGTTAAGTTGCTGGCAGATTTGGTGTCTGGTGAAGGCCTGCTTCCTGGTTCACAGATGGCTGTCTTCTCATGGAACCCCACATGGTGGCAGGGGGTATGGAAGTTCTTTGGGGTCTCTTCCTAAGAGAACAAATGCCATTCATGAAGATTCTAGCATCATGACCTTATCACCTCTCATGACCATGCTGGCGCCTTGATCTTGGACTTCTCAGCCTCTAGGACTGTGAGAAATAAATTCTGTTTTCTATAAGCCATCCAGTCTGTGGTATTTTTATTATAGCAATGTAGGTAGACTAAGACTATTTGTCTTTGAAAAGATATTTCATGAGACACAGGTTCAATGATCCAGACTTTGAAAATGTGTGCCGACAGGCTCCTCAGGAAAGCAAAATTAGTATTTATGAAACGTCTAATTTATGCTAAGATTCTTATAACATTGTAAATGGTTCTGTTAGGGTTTTGTTGTGTCCATTTTCCAGAGTAGAAATCTGAGGCCCAGATATTGCTTAATTACTTATTCAAATGCATAGTCGTAAATGGAAGAGCAAGAATTTGAATGCAGGTATGTCTGACTCTAGAAGCCAAAGGCTTGTTAGGGCACAACTCTGTTCTTTTGGTAAAAGCTGAAGCTAGTGAAGGTATTGAAGATATTTGTTTTCCTGTTCATTCTTAATGCAAAGTTCTTGTGTCAAGATTATTTCAAGAAGTACACAAGATGCCTGAAATTGTGGAATGTTTTTGGCCTTCTCTGTTTCCAGCCCCGTGTATTGTGATTCCTTAAGATCCAAGATAACAGTGACAGCGAAGGAATCCAGAATACAAGCATTCTCGATTTTGTTAACCACTAGGAAGCCACATTTATTTTAACAAACTGCAGAATATATTTTGAAGAGACCAGACTATAAAATTGTTTAATTGTTAAAAATGAAAATAAAACCTCTTTGTTTGAAATGTATCATGAAAGAATAAGACTTCTGAAATTTACGATAATGAATAAAACTATTGAGGCATAGACATTAGGGTGATAAGGAATTTATATTACTTGAAAAGGAAACATTTACATAACTTCCTAATGACTCTGCCATTTATGATTCAATAGTTCTTTCCCCATTTAAAAAATAAATTGTATATTTCATTATGGACTATTATCTTTCCAACTCTGTCGATTTGGTAAGATTTCTATAATTTACTCTACATTAAAAAAAAAGAATAATAAATGAGTTTAATAATGTCCTTAAGCCTTTTAGTACTTATTTTTTCCCTTTTCATGGCACTATTTTAAAAAATCAGTGCCTGCAGTCTTCGTAAACTGATTCTAAATAGCCATTTCTGTTTGAGCTTCAAAAGACCAATTGATGTTATGGAAGTGGCCACATTCAGTCCTTTTTGTACTAATCTTAGCGGTAGCAGAATTAATGTAGCAATAAAGCCATTGTTGCCCTATGATCAGTAATATTTCATTATACTTTCTTTTGTCTTAAGATGTGCTTGAATTTCAGTTATTTATTATTTTATTATTCCTAGACCTAGTCTATCCAAGGTGGGAGGTGGGTATTCCTTCCATGACCTACTTTACCTGTACCAAAACAACCTTTTTTTTTTTTTAGCTTGCAAGGTAGATGACTTCAAAAGGAATAAAAAAATGAACCATTATTCCACAGTTCTGTCATATTTGAAGATACTGTGCATGTTATGGACATAAGCAAAGGTTAGAGACACTGACTTTATTTTGACTTTTTTTCTCCCTAGAGGGAATTAGTTGCTAGTACCAGCAGCTCTGTGGTAGAGTAGGACCCGAATGAAAATTATCACTCTGGTTTACATGGTATTCATGCTTCACCATTTTGCTAAACCATTATATGTGGTAATAGGCAGGGGGTCCAACTGATACCCCTCCTCCCAGTTCCTGGTACCTGAGACGTGGCAAGGATGCACTGCAGTAGTGATGTTACGGGTTCCATGTGAACTCATTATTTTGTTTTCCTCCCCTCCAAGGGGAGATCTGGTGACTTCCCATAGGTGGCTGAATTCACTGCAGTCCTACACCTACTTAAGTCTCTTTCAGTCTAATCTGTCCCAAATAATTCTAAGCCTCAACTATGTTATTCTATCTTCTGGTCTCCAGATAGCTCTCTGCCTGATAACTTAGTCCCTACCCACCTTTCTAAGTTTATCTGACCCCATTGTTCTACTTGTTCTCTTTGTTATAGCCAGACATATTACTTGAACTCTCAAAATGCTTGAAGAGCATGTGCTTTCACAGGAGTCTGGGTGCAGAGGTTGAGATGAGGGCTCTGTGGGAAATTTAAGCAAAGGAGGGAAAAAAAAAAAGAAGAAATAATGATTGTGCAGGTGGTGTCGTCATTTAAGATCTGGGGCTGAGTCTTCATGAATACAGAGCACTTCCTGTTTCATGCAGTGGGTACCATCAGCCATTTACTGATTTCATAAATACTTCCAGCGCACTCAGCTAAGTTGTGAACGTGGAGTGATGTTGGGCATATAGAAGTGAGTTAAGTGAACAAATTTTGCCCTCATGACCCTTTTAGTTTAATAAAGTCTAATAAAACAAGAAAACAAATTAAAAATGACATATTTTCAAATTAGAAATGTCAGCTTCAGATTTTCCTTTACCATTTAAAAAACTGTTACTATCAGAAATACAATGGATTAATGATTAAATATTGATTTAATACCTACGTTGTAGTTTATGGGGCAAAATAACAAATATATATTTCAGGTCTTGAAAGAATTCTGAACATTTTAGCTTGATTACTGAAAGTCGTTTTTTCCATTTTAAGGAGCTTTCACAGTTTATTTCTCTGTCTTTTTTTTTTTTTTAGTTTTAAATTTTCTTGCCCTCCAAACTCTAAAAGACAGAAAATGTGTTTTTTTCACTTTCATATTTCACACTGCAGTGTGTTGCTTAGAACTTATTTATAAATGAGTTAAAATAACACTGAATTATGACTAGGATAAAGTTTTATGAACTTCTTTGTGTTATATAAATCTGTTTACTCTTTGAGGATTTTTAGAGCCAGGAAAGAAACTTTGACACTTGGGCTAGAAGAAAGTGAAGTTAAAGATCTCATGGCCAATTAAGTTGGAATGTAAATTAGAGCCTTGCTTTTTAAAGGCATGCTATTCTCTCGCTGCTCTATCAGTATTCCTGAAATACTAAAAAGTTAGCAAAAGGAAAAAAAAATCTTATTCCAAAATTCCTATTTATTTAGGCATTACCTTCCTTTACTATCTTTCTTGAAGATTATAAATATCTTGGTAAAAATGAAATGTGTCTGAAAGGCACATCGTTCCATAACTTTAAAAGTAAAGCATCAATTTATAAAATCTTTTATATATAGAACTTGATACAAAAATATCACAGAAGAGTCTGGAGAGTTAAAACACAGAAGAGAGAGATCCAATCTATACAGTACAGCCAAGGTTTAAACAAATAGGGACATATCATTTCAATGATTAAAATATTTCATTGACTCTCCATTTTTAATTTTTTTAAATCAAGCCCAAAATATTTAACATAGCCACAAGGCCCTGCGTTATTCAGTTCCAACTGGCCTCACTCACATTAACCTCTGCGATTCTCCTCCTCCTCTGTCTCCAACTTCCAGCCAGTCAGATCTTTCACATCCTAGAGTGGTCATGCCACCTCCTTCCTCAGGTTCACTGCAAACACCAGTTCTTTTTCCTGGAGGTCCCCTCCCCAGCCCTGACCATCGCTTGTATGTATACATATACTTGTTTTTATCTCTTTCCCTAGAACCTGGATCCCCCTGGGATATGAACTCATAGCACTTTGCACTGTTTATCACAATTTTAAGTAAATCATTTTGTTAATAGAGTGAAATGTCTGTCTTTTTCATGAGAATGTAAATTCTAGGAGTGTATTGATTATGTCTGTCTGAATCATTTTTTATCTGCATTTTTAAGTGTCAGGCAAGTAGTAAATGATGGCATGTAAAATGGAGAAAATTATAGGCTCTGTTACATAGGATAGTCGTAAGGAGGGAGTGAGACAGTCTGTGTAAAGGATTTAGCGTAGATTAGAGCAAACACATTTGTTTTAAGACACCTGGAGCCCTGGATTGTTGGTGGAGTTGGCAAAGCGTGTCCCTGGTGTGGACAAACCAGTCTTCCTCTCCACCTGGCTTTTCACTGTTTCTCTAGGGATGCCTGGGTGATTCAGAGAAGGCACCACGGAATCTGCTATTGAGCAAAGTTAAGGCACTAATAGAAAGATGGAAAATATCCGTCAATCAGTCAGTCACTCAGTCTGAGCTTTATTGAATGTTGTTGGATGACCTCCATTTGGAGGAGGACATTGTTGATCTGAGGGCAGGTGTTTTAGGTCACCTTCTCGGCAGCTCCTTTTTGTTTACGAGATGTAGAGTTAGAGATGCAGAGTTAGAGTGACTACTTTCCTCTTAGTGCGATTCTCACTATAATGACCGTGCCACTAACTGTCTCTCACTAACGTAATGAAATCCAAAAGATATTACTAATAATTTAACATTTGAGCACTTATGTTATCTAAGTGTCTTAAATGTATGAACTTGTTTAATTCTCACAGTGATCCCATGAAATAAGATTATTGTCATTTCTAATACTGAGACTTGGAGAGGTTGCCTTGGTTACACAGCTGATAAATGGAGGAGCTGGGGTTTGAATTTAGAAAGTGTGACTCTTAGTGCCTCATGCTTTCACCATTGCATTGTGCTGATGAAATGGTTCTAAAGGCAACTCTTGTTCATAGCACTGTTAAATCTGTGTTAAATCCTCTCTCCTTATCACATCCCTAGAGAAAAAGAAATGTTGAAATCAGTTTCCTATTCCAGTTTGACTGAAAGTGACCTCATCTTTCTAAATCTTTGCTCAATTAAGATTAATCATTCACCAAAACAAAGAAAAAAAGGGGAGAGGGGCTATTAAGTTTAGCAATGCACCCATATCAAAGACGGTCCACTAATTTTCTAGTTTAGAATTGGGGGGGCAGGTAGGGAAAAGGCAGTTGTCTCACAATGGATAGGAAAAGACTCTATTCACGTGGAAAGTAAGAAGAGAAAGTCAGGGGGAGAAGAAGAGAAGAGATAAGAAAACATAGATTAGAGGCACAGGAGACAGAGAGAGACCTCTGCAGAAATAAGCCATGGAGGAGGCCGGTAGCACTGCTACCAGGTAGTCGACCTCTGGGTGACTTCAAGGAGCAAAGGTCAGGGAAGAAGTGGAGACGGGAGGGTCAGGACTTCCAACTCAGCATGTGCTCTGCGCTAAGCTGTAGAAGGATTTTGTCCCTGGCGGTGTAAGAGCAAAAAGTTAAGATTCTCTTTGGAAAAAAAAAAAAAAAATGAACAACAGCAAAACAAACCTAGTTGGAATAGCACATACCTTAACAATGTCAAATAACAGGGCAGTACCAAACATTTATTTAAATTATTTATATGATAAAATAACACTAATCAAAATATAAATTTTTAATGTTTACTGTTGAATATTCTATAATTCTCTGCACTGTTTTGGATGACGCCATCTGTTGACAATGGAAAATTCCTTATTACCCGGATATTACTCAGTTACTTCTTTATAATTTCTGTTTTTCTTCAGATGCTCTTAGTCACAAATGATGTATTTACCATTTTTGTGGTGTTTTATTTTTTAAGATGGCTTGGAATGTAGGAATTATACATAGTTAAATTTAAGCAAGTTTTTAAGAAATTAATAAGTGACTTTTCATTGTTGCTTTTTTTGTTTGTTTGTTAATTTAAACTGTTACCTATTTGACAGATTCTTCCAGATAAAAGAAAAGGATAAAATGCTGCTAGAATAGATTCTTTTTGGGCTATGAATAATGCTAACCAGGGTCCTAAAACAGAAAATAAAGGCAACAAACAGTTAACAAATACGCAACAGCACTAAAAATTCAATTCAGATGTATTCCACTGTACATTGGTCTATAGAAGTCTCACACAAATATAGCTTTAGAGATTCAAAGAAGAGTTATTAGCTTTAACTGCATTTTAACAACGAGACCACATGAAATCTATGGTCTTTGGTTATGGAATATGATCTAGTCTCAAAATGACTAATATGTTAAATTCAGCAGTTGTTTATTCAGTATTTACTGTTGAGACAGCATATACACATGCAAAATGCAAATGCTGGATTGCCTTGCTATGAACCCTTTCTTGTGTGTAATGAATTTATCTAAGGAGAAAATTAGAAATTACAAGAAGAGAAATGAAGCAATTCCAATCTCACAGGGATTCAAAGAAAAACCTCAGAATTCTGATTTTATGCATTTTTACTTATTGATGGGAATTGATGTACTTTAAGTCTTGCAATTTTATATGTCAAAGAGCCCCTGGTGTTGAAACAACATACCATTAAAAACACAAAAAGGTTGTCAAAAGAAATATTACTAAAAACTGTTATGACAGCTGGCGTTTGTTTCAGAAGTAGAGGATAAACACAAAGTGTAAATTGGTTCATAATTTCTGACGTAGATATAGCAATGGCATACATTTAGGCTTCGGGTACCACTCTGAAGATATTCTGCTCTTATATTTCATTTGCGAGTTTTTCACAGATAAAAAATATTTTCCTTCAGACCCTTGGTTTAATATGAGATGCCTGTTTGCTCATCAATGCCCTCGCTCGCTCTTAAGGTACTGGTTGCTCCAGCTGCTTTAGATTTTCTGAAAATTCATTGTGTCTGTGTAATGTGTGATTGGCAAAATGTAGATAAATTACATGGATCCCAGAAACGAGCCTGGAATAGCATATTAACTTTTGAAATAAAGAGATATTTTCTAAATCAATGGCCCCAAACTGTGCCTGTGTCACCCATGGAGTTTCTGAAATTAGAGATGCATTGGCCTCCATAACTAGTGAATCAAAATCTCTTCATATCTAGTGAATCAAAATCTGTAGGTCAGTGAGACGAGGACATCTATTTACTTGTCATTATCATCACTTTTGGTGAATCTCACTCACAGCTAGAGTTGAAAACCACTGATGTAAATATTTAACAGTTGTACAGAACTTTACAAAGCACATCACAATTTTTTATCCCATTTATTCTGGTATGGTAGGTATCATTCCTATTTTATAGATAAATAACTCAAAACTTAAGAGAGGTTAAGTGATTAGGGACTTAACGTTAATTATAGGCTTCTGATGCAAAATCACTCCCTTTTTTCTCCTTTCTCCTTTTTTTTGGGGGGGGGGCGGATATAATATACATACAGAAAAATGACCATGCCAGTAATGTACAGCTCAGTGAATTTTCACAAACTGAAAACCCTCATGTAATTGGCACTGCAAACACCCTGCTGTGGACCCCTCCTGTCACTAGTCATTAACTGCCCAGCTCTTATGAGACAGTGATCACCACATTTAATGGCATTGCTTTAATTCCTTGTTTTTTATTTAATAGTTGGGTAAATAAAATCACCCAATATGAACTCTTTTGTGTATGGTTTCTTTGGATGACCATTACATCTGTGGGATCCATCCACGTTGTTTTGTGTAGCAACGATTAATTTACCACTATGGCTTATAGTGTTTATCTGTGTGAACGTACGACAATTATCTTACCCCTTCTAGTCGTGGGGGAAATTTCGATAGTTCCAGTTCTTACTTTCTGCCTCCAGTACTTTGTCAGTAGAGTGATACAGATCTTTTGTGAGCATGTATGTATTTCTATTGCGTACATACTTAGGTAAACCCCAAACTTTTCAAATGATAGTTTCTAAGTTTTAGGTTGGCAGGAATCACCTCTAGCCTTTCCTTTATAAACCTTTCTCTTTATTTATTATAATTCTTACCACCACTCTCAACTTCGTGAATCAAAATCTCTCTGAAAAAAGAAAAAGGCAAATTAATTTACTGTAAGGTATACCTTGTATAATAATTCCTAATTTATTTCAAAGGCTAATACCTTGATTTAAAGGAACAACTTTCTGAATGTGGAATTTTAGGGCATAAGAGAATTACAGGCAGAGCTAAGCAAGTGGTTTTCTCTTATCTCGATATAGACTTTTGTTTTAAATTCCTTTGGCCAAAATGAAACACAAAATGATATTGTAATTAGTTGGCTTCTTACTAAGTGACTATTGTTTGACCACGTGTGGTACCAGCCCCGTTCTATCAAATAACACTGGTCAGAGTATGTCAGCCTGCTAAGAGAGTGTGTCCATACAACTTTGGATTATAGCTTTAGTCTCCATCCTTTATGACATTGTCCCCAAGTCCTTTCGTAAGAATAGATCCTAAGGACTCTATGGACTGTTCCTATGGCCTTCTCTCCCACAGATCCTAGATCTTTCCTTTAAGGATCACCGATGTCACTAAGCCACATTAAATATTTTATGATGTCTTTATCCAAGGGGCAAGAAGGGAAGTAAGAATGATGAGTGACAAATGCAAGAGTTTCCCAATAGGTAAGGTAATTACTTCTCTAGGCCTCAGTTTTCTCAAGTATAAAATTGGTGTAATTATACTTTCATTAGATTAAAAAATATAATAGATATTATGGACCTAATACAAGTATCTGGTGCTCAATAAATGGCATCATTAATAGCTGCTAAAAGGTCGGGGACTATGTCTTATGCATCTGTATAACAGTATCTCATAGGGAGGTGCTGAGACATTTTTGAGGGAACTTGTGGGTTATCAAAGTTTTGCTAGCGATGGATAACATTCTTATGAAAGAGGAAGCTGCCTTTTCCCCTGTCACCTTTGCCCTTCTGGATAAATACTGAATTACTAACAAACGTGTAAAATGAGTTTTTAAGGTCTCCAAATGCATTCCCCAGGGGAGCACATTCTTGGGTGACAGCCTATCTAGGGGATTCAGGTGGGGTCAGGCTATATTTGCACCAGAGCCAAAGCATATTTTAGAAGTGCAGAAAAGGTGATGCTGAGGATGTAACCATCAAGGAGTATAAATTATTTAATCTCAGCTTTGTCTGAGTCCTACTTAGGTCTGCCTCTGGTCAAGTGTGTTAATAAAACCCGCTCAACTATTTTAATTGCTTTCCACCTCCTAGTCTAGGCTATTCAGTGTTAGCTATTAATTTGCCTCTGAATGGTATAGATTGTCACACATGGCAAGTGGATAGAGACTTCATTTAGGAAGTGATCGTCAACAGACATTCACTGTACTTCTGCAGTCACACTACATTGTCCTATGTCCTAGGGTTTCTCCTAATTAAGGATGTTTGCATATGCTGAGCCCTCTGCCTGGATTAGTTTTGACAAGATCTTCAGAGGTTGAAACCCTTCTGACATTTAAGCCATTCCCTTAAACATCACTTCCCGAGAGGAACCTTCTCTGGCCTCGCCTATAGATTAGGACAGTAGGATAACAGTTCTTATCTTGCTTGGTTAATGGCATTAGCAGTAAATGAATGTTGAGTGCCTAGTACAAAGCTTGCAAGTAGCTGTTATTAGTGGTAGTTAGTAATGGTGAAACTAGATAGGTGATCCTTTGACTGGTAATAAAGAACAAAACTGGATATAAAGCCGAAGCCCAGGAGAAAAGGGCTCAAAGGAGAGAAAGGTTTCAGGTGGGAGAGTGGGTGGCAAAACCTGGAACAGTTACATGAGCTGCAGAGAGCAGAGCTCTAAGCCAGTGCTCAGAATGGAACGGAAAACAATCAGAAGGTGCTGGTAGTTAGTTATAATAGTGTGGTTAGTGCAATGGAACAGAGCATACAAAATATATGAAAGTAGTTGAGGGGAGGGTATGTAATTAACTACTTCTGGCATAATTGCACTTGAGGATGAAAACAAATAGTCATCCTCTCTATGAGAGAGATTCTGAGTCAGCCTTATTTGTCATGGCTTTTTTTTTCAGGAAGCCGTGTGCATCTTTTTTTTTTTTTTTAATTTTATTTTATTAGTTTCAAGTATACAGTACATTGGTTAGACTTATATAATTTATAAAACGATCCCCCTGATTACTCTCTCTTCCCTCTGGCTCTCCACCTAGCCATTGCTTTCATGCTAACTGCATTCCCTGAGCCGTGCTCCCCATCCTTGTGACCATCTATCAACTACTAATTTGTCCTTCTTTAACCCTTCACCCCTTTCTCCCAGCCCTCCAACCCTCCTCCCCTTTGGCTGTATCTTTCTAATTCCCTTTTATCTCCTCCTCCTCTTTGGACTCACAGGTTTTGGGTATGAAGTTATGAAAATATCGACTTGAAATTTTTACTTGTCTTTATTGTAACTAATTCCTATGAGTCTAGGCAAGGGGAGTAAGTATTTAGTAAACAAACCTATTTTTGTTGTTGTTTTGTATAAAGACAAAAATTACCAACACAGTTTGCCTAAAATTCCACAGGACTATTTCTAAGTAATTATTCTGACCCACATTAGTTTCTTCCGTCTTTTCTTTAACTGATTCTGCATAAGAGTCAGTATTGAAGTTGTTTTTGATTTTTCCTTGTTTTGTATAGTAGGTTTAGTTTAATGGAGTTAAGAACAAAGATTATGGAGCAGACTTTTGTGTTTAAATCCCAGTTCCAAGTCTTAACTATCTTTGAGAACTTGAGATAGTCACTTCACCTCCCTCTGTCTTATTTTAATTTTTATCACTCTGTAAATTGGTGATAAAAATCTTACCTAATAGCGCATATGCCATAGTGTTGTTACAGCAATAAAATGAAAATAATGAACATGATTCATTTAGAACAGTGAGTGGCACATAGTAAGTGCTATATAAATATAAACTATTATAATTGGACAGCTAATAACAAAACGCTACCTAGAGAGCTGTAACAATTTCTTGATATTGGCCAAAGTTTACATTTGAAAGTCAAAAAGAAATTGCAAAGCCCCTCTATAAGCTCAGCACAGACTGAACAAATTCAACTGGTTTCAATCTTCAGCTCTTTTTTCTGTATGAGTTAGAATATATCAAGGGTGGTTACAATCTCTTTTAAACTTTTCTATTATATAACCTCACCTATGATAATAACTGTGTTAGTTAAGGAAATCATTATTCAAAGGGCTGAATCATCTCCATGTAAATGAATTTAGTATAATTTCCTTAAGCACTGTAATCACTAAAGAGAGAATATTCATTTTGTTTCATAAGCCCCTGTGTCTGGAACAATTTAGCAAAGTAAATAGGGGGAGGGAGTAATTCACCATTCAAAATACCTTTGTGGCATCTTTGTAAAGTAAAATTATCTGTCCCCAGGCAGTTACCATCTACCATTGAAAACAGCATTTCCTGAGGGTGTTTTTGTCTCTTGAGTCTGTATTTTTACACAGGAAATCAGTTATCTCTTTTTTAAAAAATGTTTTATTTAGGTTTTGTCCTGAAGTGGATAATTATGTCATTAGCTTGCTATTTGGGATATCTTTGATTAAGACCAGGGCTTTCAGGGTATTTTGCTTATTTCTGTGACTTTGTCCAATCTTTTCAGTGTTCTCAGACTTTTCGATTGTGCCTCTGCAAGGTGTAATTGGCACTCACATTCTATAAAACAAAAGTGTTTATTATACATATGTCTTACTTCCCTAATATACTAAACATTATAAATATGAAAAAAAGTGAAAAAAGGATAAGAGGAAATACCTAAATAAAATATTTCTTTTTGTGCCTCGATTGATTGCCACATGTGTTGGATACATTTACGTCACTTTGAATATCACTGATCTTTGAATAAGTCTTCAGAGACTTTTGAAATTAATAAATATTACATCTCTTAATAAGACACAAAGAATACATTAGGAATAAATACGTGTTGAAGAGGGATGTTAACTCCATTTTAGTAACTTACCAAGAAGCCTTTCCTGATATAATTAGAGAAGTCGAAGGCCTTTTGGAAAATGGGCTTGCAGAGAAAATGGAATGTTGTGTGAAAATTTTTGTGTCGTGAACAAATATTTTCTGAAGACCTGCTTTTTGTTTTATGCATCTTTAGAGCTGAACTTCTGTTCGATGAATTGGAATGTACTTCAATATGTAACATAACTTTCACAGTCATAATTATCAGGTTCTCGACACCAAACCTGGAAAATCCTAATATGTTTTAGGAGAATTTCCAAACTTTTATAAAAACACTGTTTATAAAACTGCCTGAACTTTATTTCTTCCTAAACAACACAGAATTAGGTGTACTTAAAAACTGCTTCTATAAGACTAAGAAGGCGAAGAATCCACTGGCCGTCTGCACATAGCAAAAAGATTCTAGGTTACTGTGAAAATGAGTGATGATATTTGAAAACTGCAGGTGTATTAGGAGGCACAGGTTGTTGGATCTGCCTTCTCAGAGGAGAAGGCTGTCTTTTAAAGTTCAGAGCCCACGTTCCCATCTTCCTGGCAATCAGGACAGGAGGTAGGCTTTAAGAGAATCATCGGGATGCCCATCAGTAGTATACGCAGGCAGGCATATTTAAAACGTAATATTTTTAGTACTTAGCATAACTAGCAATCTTTTTTTTATTGGAAGGAAATGTTTCCTCTCCCTTCATTATTTCATCTGAATATCCAGTCCTGACATTTAAAGCAAAGCACGTTCTAATTTCCTTTGAAATTTAAAGTTTGTGCTAAATTAAGGTTGTTTGGTGGGAAGTGAGTTTTGCATTTGTTAAGGAGATTTGCTTATAGAAGTTTGATTGACTTAGGCTCTTGAAGTGGGGGAATAGAGCCAGTGGCAAGAAAATGAGAAATAGAAGTTAGTGGGAAGGTGATTCATCGTCATTTCCTACAGTTCTTAGGATAAAAGATAGAGAGTTGTGGGTCAGGGGTCAAGAAATGAAGCTGTTGCTGTTTCTCTTAGGAGTTTGCAATAACAACAAAGCGAAATACTAAACATTTACTAAATATGGAATTTATATTTTTTATGAGACTCAGGGGGAGAATTGTGGTTCATTCTACAGAATGCAGTGTCTTCCTACAGTCAAAAATAGCTGCTCGGTAAGTGAATATTGACTGAAATATTGCTCCAAGTACTTCTCCCCTCTGCCCCTGGTTCTGTTTTGTCCCTCTTTCTTTTGTATTTATTTATCAAACTCCAGTTATGTGTAGGAGACTTGTATAAGATGCTAGAGATGCAGTGTTGAATAACACAACACTGGGCTTGCTCTCGTGGAGCCTGTATTTTAATGGGCAAAATAGAATGAGAATAAACAGGTTAAATAATCACAAATTGCGTCAAGTGTTTTGAAGGACCCAGTCAAGGAACCGAGTGAGAAAATAATGGTCATGAGAGGGAAGAGATGATATTGCCTCTCTGCAGTGGGTGCCTGAGTAATGATGGGCTGGAGCCAGCAGCTGTTGAAGGTTTAGTGGGAGAGTTCCAGGAAGAGGGAATGACAGTGACTGTGGTGGTGACATCCACGTTTAGAATCTGGAAGAGAGGTGGTATGGCTAGAAAGTAGTGAAAAAGGGGACAGTAGTATTTCCTTTCTTTTGGTTGTCCCTAGAAACAAATCCTGAAGATAGTGGTTTAAGGCCCACTGCAATTTCCCTGCTGGGCGGGATTCTGACGAGGCCATCATGATCTTGTTATCGGCCCTTGCTCCCAAATCACCCCGGTGCCAGCGTCCATCACAACTCACGTAAGCACCTATTCATTCAGACAGCAAATCTTTTTTCTAGGGCTTATCAAGGCCAGGTACTGTTTTAGGCACTAGAAAAAGAATGGACAAGAAGACATACAAGGTCTGCGCAGGAGGAAGGGTAGAGAGGGCAGATGATAAAGAAGCTACTGGGATGTGCCAGGCAGAGAATTAAAATAGAGTCACGTGATAGAGGACTGGCAGGAGGGGATGTCAAGTGAGGTCTCCCTGAGAAGGTGACATTTGAGCCAAGATCTGAATGAAACGAGGAAAAGAACTATGAGTGATGCCTTTCAAAATGATACTTAATGATATCTTAAAGTTCAAAGAGCCTGGCAAAATAACCTGAAATACACCAGCCCTTGAATTTGTTCCAGAATAGCTCCTCGAGTTATTCTGACTGCGTATAGTTTTCTCACATGTGATTCACGGAGACAGGCAACATAGAAAGCCTCAGAAATTCAAGACTTGCTAATAATGACGATGATGTAATTTATTGAGTGTATATTACATGGCAGGTATTAGGCTGGGTACCTTTACAGAAATTACTCTCCTTAATGCTTTACAACCTTACAAAGTAGATATTATCTTTATCACCATTTACAGAGGAAGCAATGCAGTCTTAGAGAGGGAAAATAACTTGAGGTCAGAGTCTGTGAACGTAAGGTACAGAATTTAAGACCTGGCAGTCAGACCTGAAATGCCAGCTGATGGCCAGCTATACACTGCTTCTCTAGGAGCCGTTTCTGTTGCATTTAGTACTCATGTATGCTTTGTTACCTAGAAGGATAGAACACAGAAGTATCTCACCGTTTATTTTTATCAGAGGCTTCAAAGTGTAACTTCACCTCGAGCCCGAAAATGTAAGTTGTACTTTTGGTGTTGGTTAGTGTGGTAGTTACTCTGCTTGTTCTTAAATTCCATTGGATACATGAAGAAAGTTTTACCAAGACAATATTAATATTTAGGAAGGGAGGTAAATATGTCAAGACAGATGTTTCATAAAATTCCAAATCTACTAAATTGCATGTGAAAATGATAGAACCCATTCTCATTTCTTTGTTGAATTTGAAAAAAGACAAAGAAATTGTCTCTCTCTCTCCCTCCTTCCCTCTCTCTTCTTTCCTCAATTTCTCCTCTCTCTTTCTTCCTCCCTCTCCCCCTCCTCTTCCTCTCCCCGCCAACTGTTTTATTTGTAGGTCTAAAATAACAAAATTCAGAGCTCCCTAATTCCATTAGGGAATTACGAAGAAATAAATCATATTTGTTCACTTCCGAGTTTTCTCAAGGTAATGGGCAGGCTTGAGGGCCTCACTGACCTTGACCTTGATTGTGGGACTGGGCGTTCCCTTCTAGCAAGAGCTGCTCTGGCTGTACTTTCTTTTCTGACAGTCCTCCTTTTAAGGCTAAGGGACATTACAGCATTCAGAACTGAGTGGCCCTCTGAACACAGCCTTTCCAGATCTGCTGTTTACCATTACCTTCTTTTAAAATGGAGCATTATGTTGCACAGTAGCTTGTCCTTAAGAACTGGCCAGCATGCTATCCGCAAATGAAAGCACAGGATGCTTTATTTGTGCTTAGGAAAAAAAAAAAAAAAAAAGACCGTTATTGCTGTGGGTCTTATTGTCATCCTAAAATGTATCGCTCTGCATCTTCCACAGATCTGTTCCATCCTTTTCATGCTACAAATATCAATAGAATGAGGGGCTCTTAGCTTGGCAGAAGCGTACAAAGCAAAGCAAAGGAAGCTTAGTCTAACACTCACCTCATGTTAAATTCTTTCTGCTATATTCCTGGCAAATGATAATGTGACCCGCCCTTGAAAACCTCTAACAACAGAAATATGTTTAGTTGCTATATAGCTTATTTCAAAGAAACGAGTTTCCATTTAGCCACTCATTTGGTTACCTATCCAGCCTCCATCCACTTCGTTAATTGATCAGTCAGTTGGAAGGTTATTTAATCAGGTATCGAGTGCTTACTGCATCCCAGGAAATTTGTTAGCCTAAAATGCAAAGGTGAAAACACAATGAAAAGATTTTGACCCTTTTAAAAAATAAACTTATAGTCTCATCCCCCCAAAAAACCATACAAGATGTAGACAATGGCATTGTAGAAGGACAATGGCTGTAATGAAATTATGTACAACTTCATTAAGATCATTTGCCAGAGTGATGGTCAGGAAAAAAATAAGCACTTTTAGATCTAGCAGAAAATAAGAACAATAGGCCATCACACATGGCTTTATGTTATCTAGGGTTTTTAAAAAGTTCTTTGTCAGCCTAGTCTAATTCCAGTCACCTTTTACACACTTTCTACTGTTGTCTCTTTAAACGTCCCTGTTTTTATAGAGCTTCCCTGCCAACTTAGTGGCCTTAGAATGTTACTCCTTAGATCTAGATGGCATAGAACATAAGGTCTGTGATGAGTCTATTTTCATTGTATTTTGAGATTCTAAATAACTACACTGAGTATAAGTAAATTTCAGGAAAAAAGTCAAGTACTAAGATTTGAGAAGCTATTTAATACTCATTTTTACTCTACCATGAAGTGTAGCATCTGGGAGCTCACACCATCTGATTTTTCTTGGTGAGACGTTCTCGAGACCTGTCTCGGGGAACACTGCCACTCACCTGCAAGGTTGTCCTTCCCATTTCTGCTCATGAGTTCTCTCCATGCTTTCAAATAAAAGTTAAAGCTTCCCAAACTCCATGATGGTTCAAACATCCTTTGCTCTTTTTCTACAAAAGTCAGGAACTCAATGATTTGAAAGGGACTGCCCTAGGCTGCCTTTTGGCTCCATTTCTTAGTTTCTATTTTAATCCAGCCCGGCCTCCTACACACTTCCCTTCTTCCTCACCGCAGGCTTTTCCTCGGCCCATCTACTGGATTCTCTACATCCGAATCCCAGAAGCTTCTCTCCTCCTCCTTGAAATGCACATGTTCCTTAACTTCCAAATGTATCTCTGAAACAGTAAAGAAAGGCCAAATAAGACCCAAAACATAAAATTTGCAAACCTATGCCTTTCACTCTTCCAGGTCTTTGTATATTTTTCAGTGGTTACTCGTGATCTGAATGCCATGTGACATTTGGCAAGTTAATTACTCTCTATGAGCCTCAGTTTTCTCACAAAGGCAAGACAGTAATACCTCTTCACAGTGTAGTTGAGCATTAAATAAGCGAATGTTGTTTAGGTATTTAGCATAGTGCTTCCCTTTTTATGCCCTTCACCCCTTGATGTCTATTCATTATATGATAATTTTGGAAAGAGGAGGTAACATCTCAGGCATGTGCTCTACTTAATAGCACTCACAATCGTATGAATAAGGACACTTAACTGTAAAAGTAGTAGATATAATTTTTGCTTAATAAATGCTAATATATTAGTAGATTCAAATCTGTGTCAATGGGAATCATCATAGATTCTTAATTAGTATGCAAATGTGTGGAAAATGCCTTTCTATGCTTAACAGATACTTTGAATGTTCATGGAGTAGGGGTTGGTAAGAAATGAAGTGGCAAATTCTGAGGTCTGTATGAGCACCTGCTATTGTATATTTTATAGGAAACAAATGAAAAATCTTGAGCCAAGTTTGGGCCAAGGCAGTCTAGCCCACTCAAAAGTGTTAAAGTTGCTTGATGATGTTTTCTGAAAGTTGTCACTAACAAGGCTTCATGAAACTCACCTAAAAACATGTTTAGAAAATTATAGACATAAAAACGAACTTACATTTTTACTTTTATTCAGACTGCTCACACAAACTCAGGTATTGCGCTGCGTCTTAACTTCACGCATTAAGCATTATTCTGATAATTTAATGTTATATCTAGCACAAGAGTCATTAGATTAGATTAGAAGCCCCTGCAAACCCAAGGACGGTGATATAGTTATAATAGGATATTTTCTTAAGTAACTGTGAAATTAGTATTTTAAATCCTTGTTGTTGTTTTATTAATCGAAATGTTATTTACTAGTTTTTGCTTCAGGCAACATGAGCATTTCATTGCCTTAATATCCAGTTCCTGAACCTAACTAGAATTAAACATATTAATGTTAGAAAAAAAAAATACTTGGCTGCTCTGTATTGGTCCAACTATGGTAGCAGTTTTATCCTTTTGCATTATTTTGATATTATAAGTTAATTTCCCATTGAATAATGTCTTTGGTGAAAAACAAATGGCTAATACATCTTTAAGAAAATATGTTTCAAAAGAAGGCAGTAGGGTTTCCCTAAACGGAAATAAAGAAATTTTTTGAAGAAGCTAGAAAATTAAGAACTTTACAACTTTTTAAAATATGTAAGCCCCAATAATCGTTAAAAATTACTCACGTTTCTAAAAGAATACAACTTAACATCAGAAAGTTTCCCACATAATGAATCAGGTATTCATGAAAAAGAAGGAAGTGAGAAACTGCTAGTTAGTAATGGTTTTATCTCTATTTTCACCACTTCTGGTTTATTTTGGTCTTTGGTAAATCCATTTAAAGAGCAGGTGTTAAACAAAATAAGTCAGAAAAGGTTGAAGACCATATCATTTCACTCATATGTGGGATATAGAACTGAAAGCAACCAACAAACAAGACTAATGAAAATTAAAAGACAAAGTCAATAGTTTAGTGGTTACCAGGGGGAAAGTGGGCAGGAGAGAGGTAGATAGGGGTAAAGGGGTCAGATATATGGTGACGGAAGGAGATTTGACTTTGGGTGGTGAACATGCGATGCAAGGTACAGATGATGTATTATAGAATTATACACTTGAAAACCATATAATTTTATTAACCAATATCACCCCAATAAATTTAAGAAGAAAAATAAAAAGCAAGCATAAAACTATAGAGCAATTGTTAGGTTGCCCGCATGGACAGCATCCCTGGAATTGGGCCATATTGCAAGACACAAGATTTTGGAGACAAACTCACCTGAGTGGATTCTAGCATGTCTGTTTCCTGAGTAGCCTTGGTGGTTGCCCAATAGAGTAATTGCAAGAGCTACCATAGATTGGGATAAACTTTTATACATGCCAGATAATGAGTTCTTAATTAATATCAGCTTACTTTATTCTCATGTTTTTTCTTAGAAATGGACAGAAAAATTACATTTTCTTGAGAAAACTTAAGTCAGCTATGAAACAATGCCATGGGCTGTATATGATGAATAAACACCTAAAATGCTCAACCTCAGTGGTCTTTTTTAAGATAAAGATATAAAAATAACTAGATAACTTTTCAATTTTCAAATTAACTGTGGGTAAGAATAGGGACCAATAATGGAGACACAGGCATCCTACATTGATAGTGAGTACAAATTTGGAAAACCCAAATAATTTGGTTATATGGATTATCTTAAAATTTCATGCTTTTTGATTTACTAATTCTACTCATTTGCTTACAAAGATAATTGTATTTTCTCGCAAAGATTTATAAACAAGAATTTCCTTTAGGCTGTTTGTAAATAATATGAAAATATTATACAGTGGCACATTTTGTAGTCATTAAACAATGATTTAAGAGGATACTTAATAGCATTAGAAAATTCTATCAAGGCATATCCCTTAAAAAAAAAAAAAGCAAGACAGTCAGCTATACATAGAGTATGATCCAAATTACACAAAGAAAAAAAAAAGGATAAATGAATTAATTATCATAGGCAGGAAAATAAGACTCCAATGGCAACACTGGTCGTCTTTGAATGGTGGGATTTTGGTGAGTTCTGTTTTCTTTCCTTTTACTCTTCTGTGTTTCCTAAATCTCTTACAACGTGTGTGGAGTAATTACATGTTCTGAAAAAAAAAAAATTAAGGAACAGATGAAGTCGATCCATTGATTTGAAGACAACTGACCAAGAAGCCAAAGTGCAGGAGGTGACATAACTCTTCAGTTGAAAGCCACGCTCACCTGAAGGCATAGGCCATGGGGTCAGATCAGTTCCTGGTCCTGGAGGAGCAACTCACAAGTCAGAGGCCCCACCCAGGGAGAAGATGCTGAGGGCTGGGAAGAGGTGGTCTGATAAACAGTTCAGTGTGCAGGGTTTGCCCAGCTTCACCACAATTCATCTGGGCTTCTAAACAAACTCAGAGCTCAGCTATGCTCAGAGGACTTTGTACCTCATGACTAAGGTCTGGGCTTCTCAGATTTCTCTACTTCTTGGAGAAGTGCAGTTGTTTAAAAAGTAGAGTCCCGGTGCAGCATAGGGTCATATTTCCATTTTTACATTTAAAGTACATTGGACAGAGGGGGAACCGCCATTTATAATCATAGTGATCTTATAAAAGAGCTCTACCCCAAAATGTAGCCAGCACATCATAATCTGAGAATAAAAGCGTTTTAATTGGACAAATTTTACCTTATGAAAATCTCATAATATTTTTCTTTTTATTTTGTCATAGACTTGTGAAAGCATCACTAAGAATGGGCCCGGGAATTCCTACCTAAGGAATGATTAACTAGTATTAGGTGAACTTCTTGATAATCACCTTCCTTCATTCTAGCAATAATCACTGTTTGTCCTTCTGGTGGGACTGAAGGTGGTTCAGCAGGAACACTGAGCTTTTATGACCAGATTTTATTGTGTCATCTGTGAGACCTCCTGTTTGTGTTCATGTTGTCCAGAATTAAAAAAAAACTAAATAATTGATTTAAATATAGAAGTTGCTTTAGGAATGACCTAAGCTTTAAAGTAGAGAATATGTTCCAAATTGTTGAAAGCATCACTCATTGTCATCTTGGACATGGCTAGAGTTATAGGAACCCAAAGCTGCAGAAAATGTATATGCTTCTTAAAAGGGTGGTGGTGATACATTTAAAAAAAAAGATAGCAACCAATCATGGGAAGTGATACAAAGTCAATTAATATAAGCAGAGAATGCAGGAACTAATCTGTACGCTGAGAGCTTTGAGCAGGGAACACAGCAACCTTCCAGACAAAGGCTTAAGCTCCCATGGACCTCGTGTCCCCTAGTAGAGCCTCTGAGAGACTCACCCTCAAGTACCTCTCTGTCCTCCCAGTTTATTCTAGTCGTTCTGAGGTCTGGCCCTTTGCCTGAAACCCTAGAACATCTCTTAGTGTCTACTCTGAGACTGAGTGACTTGCAAGTAAGTTTGTAACCCTTCCATCTCTTTGCTAGGCTAAAATTTATTGCTTAACAGCTATTCCTTCCAAAGGAGAAGGGCCAGAAGTAGAACCAGGACTAGAGAACATTTGGTGACCCAGGAAATGCTGCAGGGGGATTGGTGATTTGTATTAAAAATGAACTAAGTGCTTCAGGTCAGAATAAGCAGGGCTTAAGAATGACGTAAGCAGGGCAGTATTTTCTGGAGAACAAAACAGAGGGGTAGGAAAAATCAAGAACCTCGGAAGTTCTCGTTTGACAGTTGAACCTTAGTTCAGTTTGACATTGAAAAGAGAGGAAATTAGAATAAAACTTAGACACTAAGCGCTAGGGTACTAAGGTAATGTTAAAAGATGAATGGAAGTGCATTAGAACTTTTAAGAGTCTGTATGAGCAAATATAGATTGGAATCAGGCAGTATCCAATCCCACAGATAAAAAGAAGCTTGGAGGAGCCATACAAAGAAAATATTTTTATAGCCAGAAGAGAGTGGGAAAAAAATTATACCAAGCAAAAAAGTGGGTTATTACAAGTACTTTCCCTTAGAGGATGGCAGGTGATCTCGCTGGTGCTGATCAGGTGATTCCTGATTGACTGGTTTAAGATTGTATTTCTTGAAGAGCTGAAATTGTAATTAAGTCTTGGTTTGGTGATGTGGGGTCTAGCATAAGTGACTCTGTTTTGGGTCTATTGTCCTTTTGTTTTGTTTTTATTAATAGCCGTCTGTTTCTGTTAGGAAGTCCCTTTTATATTCCCTCTATGTTATTGATTCCTTTGATCAATTCTAGGGTGACTCCACATGATGGATCTTGGCAGTATATTATACACTTAATGAGATGGTAACTCAGCATATGGTTTTAATAGAGCTACTTTTTAATCTGTTGATTTTGATCTTAGTGTGTTTTTGCTGACTTGATTCTTTTCAATTCGAATTCAAGCAATCAAATGATGCCTCTTTGAGACTGGCTCGTCTCTAACAGGTGAGCTGGTCTACACATGGTCTAACATGTAGTTAATATCACTACAGCTTTGAGAAGGTATTAATGCTAATAATCAAACCCCAAGTAGACTGAACATGTTTGCCTTTATCATGTATGTCAAACAAGTGAATACTTACCATTTTTTCCCTGGGAACTTTCACTCACTTTTTATGAACTTACATTCGAAATTTAAAAAGAGGCTTCATGCTGTCAATCACTTAAAAACCCAATATATTCCTTTTTCAAAGACTTTTATGAAACAGACTGCTGAAGTTTATTTTAACTTTTTTTAAAAATAGCATTTTATTTTGTTCTATAGAGCAAGAGTATATTTGGCTCTAAAATTAATTCCTTTTCAACAGCTCTCATTTTCTCTCTACTCAATCTTGGAGACTGGAAGGCTTTTCCTCCTAACCCTTTCTGGATACTGTGTTTCCTCTTTTCGTACTCTATCTACAATGCTTTGGTGTTGGAGTTTCTTTACTTGGGATGAACCAACAGAATTCAGGGGTTCATTGAACTTACGTAAGAATGAAAATTCTATCTTTATTTTACCAATGTCTGGCAAACTGAAATTTATCAAGTCCTTCAATTATGGTATAAGCAACAAACCATGGAATTTGTGAGTAGCTCCATCATAAATGCAATCATAGATATAATCATAATCATAATATCACATTGCAGTTTTTGCAAATATAGTTATAATTACAGTACTTATTAGACACTATTACATATTGCTAGTTAATATTTTTACACTAAAGTATATTATTATATCAAATTATTCTTGTGATATTTTGATAGCTTTCCCAATAAAATTAGTTTCCTTTATAAGTCTATGTATTTTCTTTTATTCACTTAAAAGCATAGTTATGAGAACGGGGTCCATAGGCTTTATAAAAACTGTGAAAAGGGTCCATGGCTCAAAAACTGTTAAGAGCTTGAATTGCTTTTTCTGATGTCTCCTTTTTCTATGTGAAACATAGTTTGAATGTCCTTTACTTACCCTGCAATGCCCCTAAAAAAAATGTTTTCTTCCAAAATCCAATGATCTAATATTTTCATATTGCATGTGAAGTAAAAGCATTTTTAGTGCCAGTTAGAATAATGAATCAGACATTAAATTAGCATTTACTATAATGAAATCAGACCTGTGTAATTATCACAGTGCAATTACACTCATCTGAAAATTTGCTGTGTTTCCCTTTTCAGCATCAAATAATCAAAACTCTTATTCGGCTGTGAATGATAAGATGTTCTTTCTCCAAATGCTAAATACAGGCATTGATTTTCTGTTTTAAAAAGGCTTCTGTAACAACTTAATTGATTAAAATATTTATTAAGTGCTTATAACGTACTAGACACTGTGCAAATAATATTCACATTTATTGGTACACAGATGTTTAATACAACACACAGAGAGTGCTAAATGCAACATGCCCAAATCACCATAGAATATTTTAAAGGTGAAAAGCACTATGTGAGAAAACAGATGATGAAAAAAATGAAGCATACAAATGCTTATTTTTGCACATTTGTCTGAATTGAATTCTGCAAATAATTAACTCCTGAGCCTCTGTTGGCTCTGGCGACTCTGAACCTAGTGAAGTAGCAGTGACTGATTAGTTGGAGCAGATAGATGTCTCTTACTTCCGCTGCAAGAGTAGATGTCAAATCAGGATAAAGGGCCTCATTTCAGGCATCAGATGCACCCAAGTCTGCATCCTGGTCCTGCTGCTTCCTAGTTGTGAGACCTCGTGAAAATTATATCTGAGCCTCATGAACTGTCCTGAAAATGAAAATAATAAAATACAACTTGTAAGGTATTTATGGGAATTTAAAGGGTTATATGGAAAATGTCTGCTGTAGTTGTCTGACACATAGTGAGCGCTTAAGAAATTTTCATTGTTGTTAATTGTTGTCAAAACTGCTCAAATATGCTCCTTTCCTTGCAATAAGAGTTTGAGAATTATGTCAAATTCTAAACTCAATTTTACTCTTACTATGACCCAGAGGATTTGGCACACGCTTGCCCCTTATCTCAGAGAAATGCAAATAAGATAAAAATTATATATATGTTGGAATCTAAAGAAAAATATCATAAAAAATGATAAATGCGTTGTGGTATATATATATATATATATATACACATATATATAAAAATTAAAATTTTATCTTTATGTGTGTGTGTGTGTGTGTGTGTGTGTGTGCGCACGTTAGAAAATTAGAATCATGGCACAAGACAGAAGAGAGTTTAATGAAAGGACAACTTACAAATACATGGGTGAGAGTAAGGGAACCAACACAGAACAGTGTCCCACCCAACGAGTAGAAGGCACAACCCCATGAACCCGGGAAGGCAGGAAGCCATTGCCAGAATCTGGATAGTGCCTTGGCTCTCACTGTAGGACAGTGCCTCTTGGTAGAGTGACAGGCTTGTGTGAGGAGCACGTTTTTTCCCCATCGCTCTGTGGGAGGGAGCCCAGGGAACATACACCCTAACCCACATCCTCTGGCTCCGCCAAATCTAAAAAGGGACCGGAAACCAGAATGCTCAGGAAGCCGTGTAACGCAGTCCACACCGACAGCCTCTCGGAGCGTGATGGAGAGGGATAGTGGATCGGAAGGCGCCAGCAGTGTTTGGTCTGCAAAATGCTATAAGAAGCATTTAAGAGCTCAGAGAAGGGCCGTGCCATAAGGTTTGGAGTAGTCACATGGGGCCGCTGTCATAATGAAATCCAGATGCTATAAATAATTCCTGCGTTAGACACACATATGTGTACATTCCATTTAAGTGTGACCTGATTTTCCGCTGTAACAATTGTACCAAATGATATGGTCAAAAGCCCCCCCTTGAATAACCACGCTCTTCCTGCTGGCGGCTCATGAGTCATGGTGTATGTGATACATCTCCACAGAAGCCCAGGCTTTTTGCCTAGCAAGCCAGTTGCCTTGTGTTCACAGAGTGGACTAACGCATGCGGAGGTACAGATTTCAACTAACCTGACAACGGGTCTTAGCCTTGCTCCTTCCCGTCCTTAAGAGGCCAGGTAATCTGTTCAAAGACAAATACCCTCTGTTGTCCTGGAGCCTGCTGAATCTTTCCGTTAGCGCCATTGATCACTCCTTCCAGACCTATTCATTTGAAACTTTCTATCGATCTGTTTACAGAATTCACTTCAGGACTTATTTTTGCTACAGGAACACTTTTAACCAGGGACTCCTTTGAGTCTTATTTATAATTTTGTTGTGGTTGGGAAGGCTGTTTGTATGTTCAAGGAAATTGTCTCAAATGTTTGGTCTCATCATTCCATGCAATAGAAGAATTCAGATGTTCAGCAGGCATTCAGTGAATTATTCATTCACTGATCATTTTCTCAGGGCCTGTTTTGTGCCAGGTACCGTGGTGGTTATTAGAGATGCATTAGCTAGCTCCAAGAGGGCAAATCAGTTTCATTTCTTGGAATCCTAATGGCCTGGTGGTACCATCTTTGCATTGTTCTCTGAGATAGATTCTCAGACCTGGCTTGGGCTCAGCAGAGAAGAGTTCTGTAATTGATGAGCACTGCCTGTGGCAGGCATGGACAGGAGACCGTAGCCCTCTCAGCCCTGTGGTCTGCTCGCCTGGCTGGCCATCGCATCCTTCAGGTTTAGTGCCACCTCTGTTGGATAGAGGAAGACTTCGTAGTAATAGACAAGTCCACTTCAAGTAAATATGACCTCACATCCAGAGGGCTCTTAAAATCTTGGTTGAATAAATTAATTTAAGGGCTTAAACACTCAAAGGGATTAGCCCTTTTTGTGTGTGTGTGTGGACAATGTGCGATTCTCACTTTCTTCTAACATCAGTCATATTTTGAAAAGTGACAGTGGAAATTTACATATGCAATGGCGGATACTTTTCTGTGACTCACATTTCTGAAGATTTTCAATAATGTCGATGATCTATCTGTATGAATGTTGAAGCAAATGGAGTGTATTTGAAATCACAGATGACTGAGTTTTAAGCTTCAGACCACTTCTAAGTGGAATCTGAGCCACAATTGTAAAGTGAAGAGTAAGATTACATTATCTTTCTGTGACAGTTGCGTGGGTGTATTCTATGCCAGCTTCAAAGAAAAAGTTGATGGTCCCCTTTGACCCCTAGTAAGAAATCCTGAAAATTTACAACTGAGGAACAGTTTTTAACAATTCTTGAAAGAAGTTTCTCAATAGGACATCTCAGGAGTGTCCATCTTGTTGAAGAATTAATTATTAGTTGTCACTGTTATAAGCATGTTGAGTGAGAAGATAGAGTGGGTGAATTGCAGTAATTGTATTCATTGCCTGTTCTTTCTTAAGGTAATTTGTATCAAATGGTTTCTGAATCAATCTCTCTCTCTCTCTCTCTCTTTCTCTCTCTCTCTCTCTCTCTCTCTCTCTCTCTCTCTCTCTCTCTCTCTCACACACACACACACACACACACACACACACTTTTTCCTTCGCTCTTTAAGTGTTTAAGGGATAAAAACATCTAGCCTTTGCTTCACTTTTCTACACCTTAACCTGGATTAAAGCGAGAATATATTTTTACCCTCAATGGTGGAGACACCTGCTGATTCTCTTTAACCTCTGGATCACTCCTCCCTTAGTAAGGATAATGACAATATTCAAACAACCCACAGGGCAAAGTCAGCAACCTGATAGAAAAGATGCTGGACTGGATAATGCCCCAAGCAGGAATGCCAGGCATTCACCTTTAGTCAATGAATTGTGAGAAGGTCCTAAGGTTCTCAGGGGAAGAATTAAATATGTGGGCTAGAGGGGATTTCATTCTTGGTGCCTAGGACAGTGGTACAAAGCAGTTCAGAAATATTTTAACCTCTGGTAGGACCTCATGGATACTACCCAAATGCCAGCCCTTCCTAGTCAGTGTCTCCTGGGTCCTGCTGGCTGTTCCCTTCTCTGAGGGCCCCAGAGATTCCCAGGAGAGGGGGTGGTAGCTAAGGAATAAGGCGTCACCATTTTTCATTACTTTATCTCCTTCTGATATGTTTTCTTGTCTGCTCATGTTTTCCCTTTTTTTCTTTTTAAACTTGGTTAGCTCTTTATTTTACTCATGCTTACTGTGATTCATGCAGTATATTAATCACTTTATATACATCATCTCATTTAATCCTGCCAACAATTTTGAAATGTGATCACTTCTCTTCCTGATGAGGAAATGAATTATAAAAGGTTTTCTAAGATCTTGACGTGTCTGAGGATACACGACTGGTGCATGGTAGACCTGGGGTGTGAACCCAGATCTGGCTAAAAAGTCCACCTATTTATGATGGCAGTATATCCAGGCATTTTATCATTTTTAATATAAATACCTTTAGATGGGTTTGTCCTCTCTCACGTAGTCCCTTTTGCTTTAAATAAGGCATCATACTTGTGTGTGCGTGTGAGACATCTGTGATGTCTCCATCTATATGTCTATATCTGTATCTATATCTATATATTTATTCTCTCTCTTTCTATCTCTATCTCTATGTCTATTTATATCTAGAGAGAGAGATCTACATAGGACTTGTAGCCATTTCAGTTTGTGGTTTCCGCCTTAACAAGAAAAGCACAATTGGTTCATGGAGAGAAATGTTACCTGTGACATATCCTTAAACGGCCTTCAGATCACACAATGGTAAACCTCCAGGGCGAGTCTAGGAGGGTTAAAAGGGAGGGACTGAATTGTTTTGCATAATAAAGCGATGGTTAATTTAGACTGACTTCCTGTAGTTCAAGAAAAGTTGGGGGCTCTGGATTAGGGAGGAGACAGGGGCCAGAGGAGTCATCAGCAAGATCTTGGCCCAAGGCAGCTGAAATTTAAGGAAGAAAATGAGCAGGGAGAGAGAAAAAAAAATCAGAGGGAAGAAAGTCTAAAAATTTGAACGTGTAAAAGAGTCCAGTATAGGTTGTATTTTGTTTCGGACTCTACCCGCCAGCGACGTTTCCAGCCTCCCAAGGGACTTGCCGGGCCTCCCATGTGCCTTGGAGGATGAAGAAGGAGCAACCCTCAGTGCTGGGCTAAGCTGCGCCGCCTCCTGAGCGCGGGATGGTGTGCGGGGCGGGTGAAGATCTAGCTGGGAGAAGAAATTTGGGATCAGCAGTGACAAGAAAATGTAGGCTACTTCCCTCAGCAATGCCCAGTAATCGCAGGCGTCGCCGGACTTCCTCAAGCAGGTAGGGTAGAGACTGAAGTCGCGTTGCTTGGATATTAAAAAAAAGTGTGACCCAGGCGATTGCAGTGCACGGAGCTCTTATTTTACAGGCGATCCAGTGCTTTGAGGAAGTGAACGGTTGCTTCTCTTGACATTTTTTTGATTTTTGTTTTTTTTTGGAAACTTTGCTTGTTCCCCTCGTAAGAATATTTTAACAAATATTCCTTTTGCTGTCAACTGGTTTTCTAAACATTTTTTTTTTCTGTCAGCCCTGTTGTATAAATATCTGGGCAAAGATCAGTTCTGATAGGCTTTGATCATTTTTCATGATGACATTGTTCTAGGGGCGTGACACGGGGACATCTCGCACTGTGTACCACTCCGCCTCTGTAGATATTTTCCAAATGAGGCTCTCTGGAGTGTGTTTCAAGATAGAGCCTCATTATCTTCTAGTCAGCTGTCAATTACTTCTTTTTTAGGATTTCAGCATGTTTGTGTTTCTTTGAGAAAATAGAACTTCATTCATTAATAATGGTTAGAACTTACTGGGTGTCTGTGAGCCAGTACTGTTCCAAGGCCCCAGTGTACCCATCAAGCCTAGAGGTGCTATCTTCTGATTTCCATTCTACTGCTAATGAAACAGGAGTGTTAATGTGAAGTCTTTTGACCCAGGTATCATAGCAACAGATGTCACAGCAATAGTCAGTAGCAGAGTTAGGATATAAACTCAGGCGTTCGGTTTCTACTCCAAGCCTATATAGTCTCTTGATAAAATAATTTTTGGTTAATGGAAATAGTACCATTTTGATCATCCCACTTTATTGTTTTCATGCTCTAAACTTTTAAGAAAGTACCTTTGCTGCTTTACCAGGTGACAGTCTGGAAGGACTATCTTTAAATGTCAGCCTCTGGGAACTTATGTTAATAAATACTCATGAGAATTTTATCCAGAGAAATTTGGAGACTGGAAAGGCTCACGCTTCCTTCCTCTCTGATTATTTCCAGAGCAATTCAAAACTTCTAGATTGATACTAACCCCTTCTTAGATGTATCATTGGCAAACATCTTCTATTTAGTAGATTTTTTTCATTTCATTGATGGTTTCCTTTGTAGTTCTTTTTGTTTATTGTTTCTTTTGTTTCTCTTGCCCGAAGAGATATATCAGAAAAAATATTACTAAGAGAAATGTTCAAGTTTGCTAACTATGTTTTCTTCTAGAAATTTTATGATTTTGGGTCTTACATTTAAGTCCTTAATCCATTTTGAGATTTCAGTTAACGTGTGGAATCTAAGGAACAAAATAAACAAAAAACCAGTCTCATAAATACAGAGAACGAACTGGTGATTATCAGATGGAAGGGGGCTTGGAGGGCTGGGTAAAAAAGGTGAAGGAATTAAGAAATACAAATTGATAGTTACAAAATAGTCATGGGGATAATTAAGTACAATATAATAAAGTAGGAAATATAGTCAATAATATTATAATAAGTATGTATAGTGCCAGGTGGGTACTAGATTAATCAGGGAGATCGCTTTGTAAAGTATATAATGTTTAATCACTATGCTGTGCACTTGAAACTAATATAATATTAAATCTCAACTCTAATTGAAAAATAAAAATTAAACAAAAATTTTAGGTGGAAAACTTTTTTTGGCTAGATAC
>CM053513.1:82018332-82130289 GCA_028627145.1 Eidolon dupreanum
CCACGTGAGAAAGTATGCTGAGTCTATAACCCATCTTTTGATTCTTGTAGACTAACAGTGTGAGTCCTGGGAATATGTAAATATTCATGTAACAAAGTCACTATTATCAAAGTTTCACAGAATTATTATATTTCTAACTGTGGAAAAATCGTATACTACTTCAGGTGTATTATGGCAAAATCAAACACTAACTGCTTTTGGGTTTAAGTAGAATAGAATTGTAGTTTAATATTTGCATTTGCCAAGCAAAACTGAGACATATAATAAATAAGTCCTTTGTTTTGTAAATGTGTTCATAGGCCTGCTTTAGTCACAAATCTCAGAGACCAGTTTCACCTTCCACAGCTAAAAAGAGCAAGTGGAAACGTGGGTACAGTTTCAGGTAGGAGCTCAAACAAAATCATGAGGGTTCTTTCTCTCTCTAATTTTCTTTGTCCTGTCCTTCTCGTCCTCCCTTTTCCATGCTGTCATCCCTGCATGCTGCTGCTTTGAGACTGGATCTGTTTCATCTACATGTTAGGTAGGATGGATTTTAGCCTTCCTAATTTTATCTCATACCTTCTTCCTTGTTCAGAACGGAACAGTGACACTCCCCAGCCATACATTACAAATAATGGTAGGGCACTGATTATTCTCTCTGGACCATTCTGCCTGCTCATACAAAAAATGGTAAAATTTCCTTCCTTTGCCAACTGTGCATGGGGATGACCGTTGCAGTAGCAATTTGTCAGAAGGTTATTTGTGTGGAGATTGTTACTTACACATATTTTTTTGGTCTTATACCCTATGTCTGATAAGGTTACTTTTTCCAAGAGCAGTGGTTTCCAGAATTTTCTTTTGATGTTGCTTTGAGGCTTATCTATAAAAAAACTGGTTAAACCTATATGCTCCTATCTCTGCTCCTCAACTCCCATAGAGTTTTATTATAATGTCTGTTTTTGTAAATTTCCAGTATTTTATAATTGTGATCCTAATGACTATAAAAAATTAATACCTTATAAGAATATGGCTTAGAATACTCTGGCCTCAATTATCAGCTACAATAACTTTAGGAACATATATTTACCTTAAAACGATCATCAATAGAATATTCTGTCACAGGAAGAAAAATTACTTGATGGTGCCTTATGAGAAAACTTTTGAGACTGTATTTAAATTTGGTTTAAAAAAAGTGTTGACAGCAAAAGTACACACAACTGATAGTGCATTAACTTGCTTTTAACTTTATTTTAATTTGTCACGTTATTATAAACTAGAATGTATGTTAAAAATGCCAGCATGCTTCTAAAGTTGATTTCCATTGTAATATTGTAGCCAATTTTGAATTGAGTCCTTCATTGCATAACCATAATTTCTACTTAAATTCTACAGAGTTAAGGAATAAATGAGGCAGAAATTGGGCCAGTAGTTTTAAGTTAAATTCCGTTTCAGAGAAATCTGAGACAATTTCATTTTTTCCCCTTGTACTAGTAGTCAGTCTAGAAAACGACAAGACAAAAAAACAAAACAAAACAAATGCTTCTCAGAGTTATTAAGAAATCACATTTTTTCATGCCATTTTTTTCATCTTCCCTTTACACTTCAAATATCCAATTATAGATGTGACACCATGATAATAAAACCTGAGATGTTAACTAGAATGTTTGTAAAGACAGCCCTTGTAACTTTATACCTTACAGGGACCTCCAGATAAATTTAAGACCTATTTGGGATTATCCTTCAAATGTAGCTCCAAACTTTTACTAATTATTATTTTGGCATCCCTACATCTGGTATGAATCATAGTGTGAGAATTCCAAATGACCAGTGTCCCCAGGAACCACTCAGGCTGTGTCAATGAGTGAAGTGTCTCTGGTGATATATCAGCACATGATAAATGACCCCACCTCAGGTGACATCACAACAACAGGAAACAGAGAAGACGATGGCAGAAGAGACAGCTCCTCTCCTACACTAATCCCCATACTCAGCTGCAGTGCCTTGTAGTCATGTGGGTTGGTGGTTTAGTACTGACACGTCTGTTAAGACGGCAGTCTCATTTTACAGGAAAATCTCATTTATCCATGTTGGTAACTAAATTTTAAAGAAATTATTAGGGCTAGGGAACCTCACTGAGAAATGTTGGAGCAAAAATCCAACTAGAGTTTTATAACTCGTAAGTATGTGGGAGATGGAGGGAAGAGGCGTGGCCAGAGGCTGGTAGTTAAGGAAGAGCTCCCAGATGAACGATAACGCTGGTCGGTATTGGAGCAGTGCAAATAGTTGTGGAGAAAGAATGAAGAGATGGGCTAGAGACCTTCAAGAGACAGAACAAGCAGGACCTAGAAGCCCACTGTGTAGGGATGAGACCCCACAGAAGAACTGAAGCTTCAGGTTTCTCTGAGATCTCAGAAGGGAAAATAAAAACCCCCCAAAAGAAACAAACTTGAAAAATCGCTGGGGCTCAGGTGGAATGTGCATATTTTTATCAGTCATCTGAAATCCAATTATCTGCCTTCCTAAAGTACAGACACCATTCCTGTGCGCACAGAATAATTATGCCGTGTATGGGCTCGGCTTTGATTTTTCAATCATAGGCTGCACTGGTGCCATCGCTACATTTGCTTGAAAGGTCATGGCTTCAGTGGTTTAGACGCGAGAAAGCGAAATGAAAATAGAAGCAGGATGATTTTGTAAAACAGATGGGGGAAAAGCAAACGGAGGTCCATCTACAGTTACTGGCAGGAGAGAGAATGAGAAGCAAAGTCAGGAACTTAAATTTCTCATGTAGACTGTGCTGCTAGAAAAACGGAAGAGCGGTTGCAGCTGTGAACCTCCCCAGTCTGAGTTAGCTTGATACTGAAAATTGAACAACTGACGGTTCTCTGTTGAGCTCCCTGTACAGTGAATGTTATGTTTACTCAATTTTAGAGAGGAGGCAACTGAGATCCAGGGAGGTTATGTGACTCACCTATGGCCACACAGATAGCTCTGCCTTGCAGCTCTGGATCTCCCTACAAATAAAGACAAGTTTAAATAACTTTTGATATCCTGGAGGTCTCCATCATTTCTATTCAGAGACAAAAATTCGAAGAGTTGGCAGGGGCACACGTTAGAACAGGGAATAAAAAGCAACGGTCAAATCAGTTCAACAGTATTTATTGGACACTATCAGATACACAGCTGTCCCCAACCTTTTTGGCACCAGGGACCGGGGCTCTTATGAGAATCTAATGCCTGATGAATTGAGATGGAGCTGAGGTGGTAATACTAGCACTGGGGAACGGTTGCAAATACAGATGAAGCTTCACCTGCTAGCCCACTGTTCACCTCCTGCTGTGTGTCCCTGTTCCTGACAGGCTAAGGATCGGTACCGATCCTTGGCCCGGGGATTGGGAACCCTGAGATATAAGACGAGGCCTTGGTGATCCAATATTGATCCAATATTGATTAAGACATAGCCCAAGCTCTCAAGGCAGATACACATTTAAATAACATTTAATAATACCAATTGGGCAAAACAAATGTTGTATCAGCCATTTTAGAGAGACTGAGCTTCAGTGTTCACCATAACTTCAACATGAGTATATAGGTTGCCCCGAACCCCCTTTTCTCTGATGTCTCACTTTCTAGGTGTCAACCCTGTCCCAGCCCCTCCATAAAGCCTCAGGCAAACCGGTTGTTCATTCTCCCACTTCTGAGGTCCTACAACACTTATGTCTGTTCCTTCCTTGGCACTTAACTATTTTTCCATCTTGCTGTATCAGCTTGCGTCTGTACGTGCTTCCTAGGATGAAGGTTATAAAGCTGGAACACTTTGGAGAGTGAAACTGGAAGAGGGAGATGGGGCTGTTGGTACTGTTAAGAACCCCCGAGATACAACAGGCACAAGTGGGGACCGTCCTGTGCACCCCAGACTGTGCAGTCACCAGCCTTATTCCTCTGACTGGGTCACGTGGTGCTTGGATCGCCTCAAGACCTTGCTCAGAGTAGCATTCCATGACTACATGAGATGTTATGGAAAGGACCATGGAGATGATTTTGTGACCCCAACCTCTTCATTTTTTTTATAGATGAGGCAACTGAGATCCAGGGAGGTCATGTGACTTGCCTGTGACCACACAGCTAGTTCTGCCTTGCAGCTCTGTTCTCCCCACAACTAAACTTGTTTTCTTACTGGTACCCCAGCCTGATACACTTTCTCAGGTGTTGCCACGTGCCTATTGACTGGGTGATTAATAATGTTGTCTTGCCTCTTTGGTCAGATTTTCTCGTCATCTTTTTCTACCTTTTCCTACCCTGTGTTGAATACTGTGTTGAGCAAGTGGGATGCTCGGTAGATGTTAATTGAATTAACAGATGATCATCAGAGAACTAATTCTTATCAGTTGAAAGGGGACTTGGAAATAATGTAGTCCAGTCCTCTCATTAAGAAGGGAGAACGAAACTCGGAAATCATCACAGGACCTGTTCTAAGGTCATCAGCTTTAGTGATAAACCCAAACTAAATCACTGTTCTCCTATGTATTTCAATACCAGATCATTAAAAAAAGGAAATCTTACCATTTGCAATGAATGACATGGATGGACTTAGAGGTTATTATGCTAAGTGAAATTAGAGAGAAAGATAAATACCAAATGATTTCATTTATATGCAGAATCTAAGAAACGGAACAAACTAATCAAAAACAGACTCACAAATATAGAGGACAATCTTGGGATGGCCAGAGGGGAGACAGTTTGGGGGGCTGGGAGAATGGGGTGAAGGGTTAAAATAGTACAAATTAGCAGTTGATAGATGGTCATAAGGATGGGGAGCATGGCAGAGGGAATGCAGTTAGCATTAATGTAATGGCTAGGTGGAGAGCCAGAAGAGAGAAAGAGCAATCAGGGGGATCATTTTATAAACTATATAAATGTCTAACCAATGTACTGTATACTTGAAATTAAAAATAAAATTAAATTAAAAAAAATACCAGACCAATATTTTTCCTACTATGTCCCACTGCTTTGAAAGTGACAGGGAGCCAAATATTAACGACCTAAAATGTAAAATGACATCATAATGATTTATATTTTTTCTTGTAGTTTTCCAAATGCTTTCTTATGTTACAGGATCTATAACTGTAACCTATGAAGCTGGCTCAGCAGCTAAACTGTTCCACGAATTAGGCAACAAAACTCAAAATTTAAGAGACTTGAAATCGAAATGGTTCAATCTCCTCAAATGTAGAAGACCCACAGAACCCTGTTCAATCTTACTACTTGCTCTTAAAAGGACATTTCTTTTTCTAATTCAGTAAGGCAATGCTCTGTCAGTAAAGATGTTCTTTAAGGAAGGACTAGAGATTTTATGTTAAACAGTTTTCTCCAAGTTACTTATCACCCAATTAACAAATATCTTGATTTACTCTTGCTCTTTAGGGGAATTCTTACGATAAGAACATTGTGGTTCTTATTTATTTTAGCTCGAAAGGTGAAGAATTTTGGAAGCATGTGCTGTGTGGGCTAAGGCAGTGGTATATGATAAAACTTTCAGAATTCTAATTAAAGATATAAACAGGAAAATGCAGGAAGAGGAAATCTACAAATTGGCTGCATACAGAATGAGCCTGCCTACATCAGGTGTGATGCTGAATTACTTATGTGATGCTCTGAGCAGTATCCGGAGTGAAGTCCGCTAGTACTTCAAGGGGAATTTGGTGTTCTCTGCCAAATTCACACTCTTTGTAATTAGGGAGTATTTAGGCTTGTGTTTACTGTGCTAGAAAACAATGACCTGCATCAACCCAATTAACAAATGAAGTTTCCTGGGTTGTATTGTTGCTTTGCTCTGCTGAAGTTCGATTGAGACTGTTCCTGATTAAATAAAACGTGAATTTGAGAAGCTTGTGAGAAGAGGAAAACATGTTCAGTTCTTCCAAGATCTTCTCTAAAAAAGTAGCCAAACAGCTCTTTTCTCAGCATTCACTGGGATTTTGAGTTGCTTAATGGAAGACAGGGACCATGTTTTCTTTGTTCACAGTATTTACCTACAGAACCTCAGAAAGAGTGAGGCTCATAATGGGACCCCAATAATCATTGGCTGAATAAATCAGTGGTCTGGAAGACTTCTTGACCAGCTCTCTGGGCTTCCTTAGCCAGAGGGAGGGCTTCCTTGAAGGGTTTGAATACAGACAGGATTACCCCCAGGCCTGATATCTTAACCACTACTTTGTACTTCCTTTTCTCTATGACATTTAAATAAATAAGGCATGTAAAACACTTAGGACAGTGTTTAGATCCTAGCAAGTGCTCAGCTGGTATTAACTGGGGTTAACATTGCTGTTGTCAACGTTGGGCTAGTGTAAAAGGGGGCATCTCTAGCACTGGTGGAGAGGCGCCCCCTTCTGGTTCATGGTCTCTTTACTATCATACTTACCACTCTTTAAGTGTTGGTTAACTTCTTTTTGCCTCCATCATCCCTTAAGAGCAATAACAGCAAAGATTCTGCCCAGTGCATGATAGATGCTGAGTACATGTTTATTACCCAGATTCATTTATTTTCCTAAGAGTACTTTGCAACCTGACCTTGGAAAAGGCACCAGTGGAATACACATCTTTTTTTTTTTTTGCATCTTTGGAACAAAATATTTCTTAAAGTAAGACTCGCTTTCAAAAAGAAAAACAAAGCCATCTCACTGTCCGTCATAATACATGATGTCGTCACGGCAGATAAAACGATCCAAGTGCATATGTTTGTCACAGTGCAGTAGGAGCTCAGGGCCGTGTTCTCACTGAATTTTCCAAAGGATTTTTTACTGTACAGAATTCTATTAAACAAACACATACGCACACGTACAGACATTATTACATCTAGTATATTTATTAAATTGTAGAGTTTTTTAAAATCTCTTTATGCCAGGAGAGCGCCGCAGATGGTAACATAGACCTGAGGTGATTGGTTCAAAGTCACCAACATTATTTCTTAAGGCAGAGACGAGTGAGGACTCAGGTGTCTCGCTGCTCTCCTCTGTGTTTCCTCTCCCTTTACTCATGCATCCTTCTGTCAACTGAAAAGAAACAAAGCTTTGGAGGTCCACGCTGATGCGTGTTAGAGTGCTCTACATGGGATAGCCATTTTATAGTGTGGTTGGAATATTTTGTGTGGCTACCTTCCCGGGATTAGCACCCTTCAACATAGAGGGCGCTGTCATAGGGGAAGAAAGGATGTGCTCTGAAGTCTCAGGAACCCGACCGAGTCTGAATGCTGAGTGTCACTTTCAGAAGCCTTCGTGAGCTCCTCACCCGTGTAACTGTCACTTGAAGGCCTTCCTGTAACATCCTTGGCTTCACTTCACCTGTCCTCTCCTCCCTCCCTGCACTCATTACCTGGCTCCTTTCTGCCTCTTCCAGCAAGATCTGAAGTTAAGATCAACACGTTTCAGACTTATTTCTACCTTCTTCCTCTTTTGCTCTAAACTTAGATATCATTCCTCCTTTTACCAAAGCTAGGTTATCCTGTTCTTTACTTTCACAGCACTCGTGTGTGTGTGTGTGTGTGTGTGTGTGTGTGTGTGTGTGTGTGTGTAATTATATTCTGTTAGTCTACCTTGTGAGACTATAAGCTTCAAGATGACGGGGGATTTTATCTGCTTTATTTATGCTAGTGTAACAGTCCGTTTTGAATCTTGCACAAATGTTGAGTGCACAATTAATGAAGTGATGTGTAGTGTTTGGGCTAAAACTCATGAGAGTCAGGTCATGCCTGACTTTGGAGTCTGTGAGCTGAGATGAATGGGACCACCCCTAGTCTCAAGATCGTCTTATCTGGATCAAACTGAAATGATGCAGTCTTACTTTATATTATTTTAAAAGTTTAAACTGGATAGACCATAGAATTGATAGCCAATGAACCCTACAACAAGGCCACTTAGATCACCTGGATTAGTAACCAATTAAAAAAAAAAAAACTACTCAATTGTGTTCTTTGATTTGCTAGGGTAAGAGGACCTTGCCTAGCACTTTGGAATTTGCTATTGTTGGTTAGGGAGATATTATTTTATACATTCTAAAGAGTTGTATTGGATAGTGGCCAAATATAAGAATTTCTAAAATATTTTTAAAATGAATTTTTATGTTAATATTTTGAAGCTACTTGAGGTTTGTAGGTTTGCTGTTTATTTCATAAAATGACCTTGTTTTGGTGACTCTGTCTTGAATTTCCTTTTTTTTTTGCCCTTTTAAATGTGATGTAAGTATACTGGATTAGGATTCAGAATACATGGGTTCTGGACACACTTTTGCCACCAATGAGTTATGTCATTGACGTTAAGATGCTTATCCTCTCTGAACCTGTTTAATCTGTGTAGTTAACACAGAAACTTGTCCTATCATAACCTCTCCCCTTCTTCCAAAACACCCACATAAGCGCACATGCCTGTTATTATAGATGTGATAATATATGATTGATTCAGTACTTTGAGGTTGCTATGCATAATGGTTATAGAAGAGTACCATCTACCTTCTTGGCATTTTATACGTCTAATATTCTTTTGCTATACTGTAAAAGTAATTGTCTTAACGATCTAGATTAAATATAAATTTAGGTAGTACGCATTGCTGTCAGTTTATATAGGTGACGTCCTGTGTGATACTGAGTAGTTTGTCTCTGACAACAAAATAAAACATGGTGATCAATGTTTCTGATTGATTTTTTCTGCTGGGATGATGTGAGTATACACTGATCAAGCTGATTTTTATTGCTGTCGAACAATGTGGAGCACAATTTTAATCATTGTTCTCTTTTGATGTCAGTTTCTCCTCTGGCGTCCTCATTGATTTGCAGGCAGATTTTGAAGATGGACTCTTCAAAATAACAGAAAGAGACATGGTTAGATTAGAGAAAAAAACACCTACAGCAGGAATTATGTGCTAACATAATGCAGTTTACCTTAATGTTTTCTCTTAACAGTGCCCCTTTTCAAGGTGTGTATAATTAATATCGACGTAAGCTCTCTCCCATTCTTTTTGCACAGCTAGAGCAGATTAGGATGCAAACTAAAGACCCAGGATTGTATGACAGAATTAATTCTGTTCTATTTCATAAAATATCCCATTCATTAGAAATGAATATTTTCATTGTAAATGAACTGAGACAGGCAGGTAGACTGAGCTAATTCCTTATTTTGTTTCTCTCCAAAGGGATCATTCCTACAGAGGGTAAAACTCAACAAAGGTTTGGCGTGTGCTGATCAGTTATTTCAATTACTCTGTGTGTGTGTGTGTGTGTGTGTGTGTGTGTGTGTGTGTGTGTGTGTATTTTAAAGGAAACACATACACGCTTCACAGAGTGACCTGTTTTCTCCTGTGGCATTATCTCCTTAGGGACTTCTCATTTTTAGAACACACAAGTGTTCATTTTACTGAAGTATTTGCTCCCAGCCTCAGCCTGGTTTCATGTGCTAGATAATACTAAGATTAGCCAGAAAGAATCCCAGGGTTAAACACAGTAAGGGCACCCATGTGTTGGCTGCCTTCAGAGAGCCAGCATGTGACCATTTACTTTAAGGAATGTTGGAGGACTGAAGCCCTTAAGGGTACTTTAGAGAAATGTTAAGAGGTATTTATTTATTTATTTATTTATTTATATAAAACTGATAACAAGGATGCTGATAACTCTGCTTGTGGAGTACTTTTTGTCCTCAACAAATTCCTGTGAGAAAGGACTTAATATGCTCATTTAATGAAAGAGTCATCTGACCCAAGGAACGCTTAAATAATCTGCTGGAGGTCACACAGCTTGTAAGTGACAGAGCCAGCATGTCAACTCGGCACTGTCTGATTAGCAGTATTGCTGTTGCTTGTCATTTCTGCTTCTAAAGTCAATCCAATCAAGTAGTCTTCTCGAATACCCACATGCCTTGAACCCTTGTCCCAGCCTGAGGCAAGTGGCGCCATCGGCTTTCACGCAGGGCTAGTGCTTCTTTTTTCCAAGATGCACAGAAAAATAATCCAGTCAGTGGAATCTGAGAGGCTACTGAAATACTCGTGCTACTCGGCCAGTTCAACTTTTTAAATTATTTGAAGTGAGACGTCCTACAATATTAAACCTTCAGAATGGTGCCCAAATGGAGCGAAATAGCAAAGGAAAGTTTATGTGTGGTGGATGTGATTCGTGAGATTCAAGTAAAATAACCAAGATAAAGTCAGGATCTGACATTCTAATCGGCATGCTGCAATGGTTCTAAGGTGGATAAAAAAGAAAGGTGGGCTTTTATCTCTGTGACAGGATAGAGAACAATTAAAAAACAAAGAAAAAGGAAAGAAGAAAAATCTAAGAGAGAAAAAAAAAATAGAGAGGAGCGTGACAACTAGAAAAAGTGATGGCCGTGTCAGAAAAGATAAGAGAAGGCGAAATGCTTTGTATAAGGAGTGACAACTGGTGTCAAGTGACAGCTGTTCTGAGTGGAAAAGAAATCTAAAACTAAGAGAGAAAAGTTATTTCTATGTTTAAGAGAAAGATTAAGGAGCCAAGTACAATTTAATGATTAGAGGTAATATTCCTAATTCTTTTTATTATGTTTACTAATCACTTCCACAGATGATACTTCATTTAATCTTCACAACAATTCTGTGCAGCAGGCTAAGTGGATGTTTTAGTTTCTCTTTTGGAAATGTGGAAACCTAGAGTCTGAGGCTGAGGGACTTGCCCACTTTCTTGAGTAAGCGGTAGAGCTGAAACAAGAAAATGCATGTTCTGGCCCCATCAAGTTCACATTCATGATGGACGACTGGGCATTGTTGTCCAACGTTAAAAGTACATTTGTCATAGATGGCTTTACGAGATAAGGTTGGTGGAGTTTAGTCACTGGGCCACTCTGCCTTCTTAATTTGATATAGCCATAGTGGATGAAGGTATATGAAGATTACAGCACCGAGTATATTTCATCTGTTGCATTTTACTAACCTGAGCTAGTCTGTGTGCATTTATTATAGAAGAAGGGTCAAATATGCCATAGGTAATACTCCTGTTCATACAACTTGGACAGTCATAGAGGGTCATGAGCCAGAAACTCGGGGCCAGTGGTTTTTATAATAGAAGCAGGAAGCCAGACCCACCCACCTGCAGCATATACAAAATGAGCATGAACTACAGCAGTCATCTCTTGTTTCTGATGGCTCAAGATCTCTTTCCCTCTTCATCTTGGTTGTGAATACATGAGGTGGAGCCGACCTGTCAGCCCTTCTGCACCCTCAAGCAACAGCGATTGGCATATGCCCCTCACTGGGCCAATCTGTATTTCTTGCTTACTTTCTGCCAGAGTAGATGGCAAAGACTGTTTTCCAGGGGTATTGGTTGGGGGGGTGTGGTTCTGGGATTGCTACCATTTTATCCACCTCATATAGGGAGCCTGACAGAAAACTCAGAACAGCCAGAGCTGTTGGCCCCACTCATTACGCCTCCAGAAAGTAGAATTAGCTGCTTCCTTGAACTTCCCACTTGAGGTAACAGATAAATCTTCAGGGTAGTATGAGTTGAGATTTTGTCATTCTGCAAATCAGAATCTTATACAAATGTGGATAGGGGGGTACGTAATGATAATAGCCAACACTTACTGATACATACTATACTATGAGATATTCTTTTAATGCCTCATAGATAACTTTCATGCACTAACCATTTAATCCTCACAACAATTCTATGAAGTATATGTTATTATTATTTCCATTTTACAGATGAAGAAACTAAGGCAGAGAGAGGTTAGATGACTTGACCTTAGGTCACAGAGATGGGAAGAGGCAGAGCTGGGATTTGAACCCAGAGAGTCAAGCCGTACTCTGTGAACTCTATTCATTTTCTGGTCTGTGTGTGTGTGTGTGTGTGTGTATGTGTGTCTTTCTCTGTATATGTGTATTTATATATGTATATGCACTATATATACACACACAAACATATATACATACATATACTTTACCTGTCTGCAATGTGAAAATTCTCAGTAAGAATGAAATTAATGTTACAAACTAGGAGATTAATGTTGGTTGTGTAGATGGGAAAAAGTATCTAAAATTTTGTCCAAGTGTTATGGACAAGGATGCAAATAACTACTAGAGCTTAAAAAGAAGCTATAGATCTATGCGTGTTTTGAAAAGGGTATAAATAGGAACGTTAAAATAAATGTGTGTAATATTGAGTCATCCATACATTATATGACATTAAGTCTCTGTAAGAGCATCTAGTTAGCTGGCCAAATCTTTTTCAGTAGAAGAAAACCAGACCTAGAAACAGCTAGATATAGATACTAGATAATAATCTATATGATTATTAGCAAGGGAATAATCACCGTGGGGAGGAATTTCTTACAGAAAACTAAAGTATTTTGTGCACTAGAACATTTAACCAAGCCAAACACTGAGAAATTTCAAAGTTAGGCATGTTGTCATAAAGGTAGGGAAAAACAATCAAACAACAACAACAACAACAAAACAGCAACATTGTATTGGGGAAGCTGGGGAAGAATTTACCTAGATATTTAAGAAGAATAATCTCGAAGAACCATCAAGTTCCAGGACTTCTTGAATTCAGTGAACCTGGGCGTATTTTGCAGGGATTCCCAACTCTAAGTTACAGTATGTGAATCCTGTGCCAAGATGTATGTGGAATTGAAAAGGTTAAGTCTCTAACCATGCACCACTGTTATAGGCTGGCACAAAAAAAATCTTATTAAAATAAAAAGCATCAGGATCCCATAACTTCCTATTGTATTATGGAAACATACTAGTAAACAGTTTCCTGTTGGTATGCTTTTAGAAGAGAATGAATTCAAATCATGATTGTTTCTTAGGACAGGGGCAGACAAATGGGTTGAATCCAGCACTTGTTCCTATACGGCTGGTATACTAAGAGTGTTTTTTAAAATATATTTTTATATGGTTGAAAAAAATCAAAAGAAGAATAATATTCTGTGACTTGTAAGAATTCCAGTTTCAGTGTCCATAAATAAAGTTAATTGGAATACAGCTACAGTCATTACTTTGCATATTGTCTATGCTTTATTTCTGTGCTACGTCAGCACAGTTGAGTAATTGTGATAGGGACTGAATGGCCCGCAAAACCTTAAATACCCACTATCTGGCCCTTCACAGAAACAGATCGCTGAGCCCATCTTAGAATAATAAAGCCTTGATCCTAGGAAGAGCTTGAAATGCTCATCCTAAGGAGGCAGAGTTAGTACCTAGACACAAACAAATAAAGATGAATAAACAAATGAGAGTGTGAGTGTGTGTGTGTGTGTGTGTGTGTGTGTGTGTGTGTGTGATAGAGAGACAGAGAGAGGGAGAGAGAATGAGAGAGACACAGAGAGAGAGAGAGAGAGAGAATGAGAGAGAGAGAGTCTGATTCTGTAAGTGATTTAACTATCTTGTTATGCTATTACTTACTGGATTAAAATTGTAAATCATGGTTGAATCAAAATATGCAGTGTTATTTTAGAAATTTTGTGTGTGTGACAAGTTCGTACAATCCTCTGACAAGTAATGTCATGGGGTGTCGATTTCATTATAACATAAATACCTGTGTTTCATCTAATAATAGAAGGGCTTTATTGAAACTGCCCTGTTGAAATATATCATCTTAATATGCAGTTTGTAATCCTAGGACCACAAGTATCTGACAGTGGATATGTTTTGAAGTGTGACATGCCAAGAATCTTTCTTTGTTGGAGACTGAGAAATTGTTTTACTAACTTCTACATTTTATTCCTTTTCTCTTTAAGACGTGTTGCCTCTGCAACTTTCCTTTCTCTAGCGATTTCACAACCATTCTCTTTTGAGCTTCCTTTTCATTTCTCATTTTGTACAGTAGTCACTAGAAAAAAAGAAAAATACAGTGTCTTGTTGAAATATGTAGTCACATGAAGATAAAGAAAGAAGACATTTAGGTTTTGGAATGAAATTTTCTCAAAATGACAAATTTGTGAAATGGACAATTTTGGGGGTTTCTTTCACCCCATCAACAGATTTGGTGAGGCAGTGGAATAACAAATACATGCTGGTCAGCAGAAGGGTTAGAATTCCTGTATTGTAATAGAGAAATCACAGAATGGTATAGACATACCATAGGCAAAGAAAAGAATACTCAAAAAGGCCACAGTAACTCAACACTTGAACTTTACCGCTGTAATTGTGTGCTTATACTGTTTGTCTGTCTATAGTTACCAACCAGCTAATTTTTCTTATGTCTGTATTCATAAAATGTTTTCTTTAAAACATTTTATTTCTTTATTTACAAATATTTGAAGCATACTATATGTCTGTATCTGTAACTATAGCTATATATAATGTATATCTAATTATCCAAGTTGAAGAATGATACTAAAATTGTCTGTGGACTCACCTATTATCTCTGTAACTTTTCCTCTGAGTTCTTAGGAAATACTTCTTCTATCTTCTGTTATAACTGCTTGTGTAATATACACGTGTCCTATATTCCTGTAAAGGACTGGGTTTCTTCAGGGTGGTGTCCTTGACTCATTTTTCATTTCTCATAGTACTCAGGACATTATCACCAGCAAATTACATATGTAAAAAAATGCATGTGGAATAAATGAATGAATGAATGAATGTACTGCAATCTCTCTGTGGAAAGAAATGTATCATTACCCGTTTCTTATAGTTACTAAACTTAGGGGCATAGAGTAGGCAATTAGCAAATGACAAAATGGAAATGGAATGAGAAACCCTAGTAGTCCATTCAGGCGCACTTGTGCATGTCTGCGCACAGGCGCTGTGTTATGTTCTGAGTTGTTTGTTCGTTTTCATCCAAACACTTGATATAATATAGCAGGACCCTGTGAGCTTATTAATGAATCCAAGGCTACCGTATCCATTTATCGAAGACCTCTACTTAACTTATACTCTAATTGTCATATGCTTTCTCTCTCTTTCCAGCTCTTTCTGTAAGTCACGTCAAGTTGGTCTGCATTTTGCTATTCTCAGTACACGTTTGAAAGTGTCCCTATAGCACATGTCATTGTGTGCTTTAGCTCTAGGCTGGTCTTATCTCATTTCCACTTCCTTCCTCCCACCTTTTCCTGTCCTCCTGATGACACTTCGACACACTGATTTGGCTTTACCAACCAATAAGGATATTTTTCTCCCACGATGGCAGTTAATTTCAAACCAACCATGAATATTCCACTTGCTCATCTCTATTTATCTTGGCTACTTTCACCAGTGCTTGCTTTGAGAGGCTATTTTTTAAAGCTCGAATTTTTAGCTGTTCTAAACAGGAAAAGGGGCTAGAATCTGACTGCCTCATCAATATTACTGCGTTATGCTGTCTTTACTCTTAGATTGTTACTCAAGAGCATGTTATTTCTCAAGACCAGATAAATGAGTGAGGACAGAAAACTTGAGAATTAATTATAAGTGAACTTATCCTGGTACAGAAACATTTTCATCAAATGTTTTCATCATAAGTCACTTTTACTAACTACATGAAGCAACTTCTTGAAATTCTCACTTGAACATAAATAATTTTGAATTCAGAACTATGTAGAAATGGTATTTTAAGAAAAATATAGAGAAAGTAATATCCAGGATCTGGGTGTTAGAATACTAGGTATTACCAGACATTTCTGTTACGTACGTAAAATTCACTAGGTAGCTAGTCAACTTAAACTGCAGGTAACATGTAAAAAGTTAAGTTAAAAAAATAACATTTATTTCCATATTGTAAACATAATTACATATTTGATATGGAGAGAGTATTATTTGGAAGATAATCTTGAGGAAAGTTTATTGGTAGATTGTCATCAAAATATGTTGGTATTGCTATAATGAAGTTCAGACTATTAATAGTTTGGATTTATACCTTTTAGTGATGTAACATGAGCTTTGAATCAGATCAAGTTCAAGTCCTGGCTGTGTTGCTTATTAGCTGTATTTTCCAACCCTCGACTTCTTCATCTGTAAAATGGAAATAGAAAATGTCAATCTCATAATGTCGATGGGAAGATTAAACAAACTAAAATATTAAGGCTTTGATAAGGTATTTGGAATATAAAGGTGTTCAAGAATTGGTAGTTAATATTAGTAGTTGGATTTTACTTTTCCCATTTGCACAATAAATATCTATTATTAATTGTTAATTTAGCTTTCAAAAGATGCTAATTGACAAGGTGAATAATATTTTATAAAATCAATTGGTCTGATTATATGAATTATGGTACAATATATAGGAACATGTTTTCTAGAATTTTGAGGCTTTTAGCTTCCTTTCGTGAGGATTTCGGTAATACCCACTTTGAAATATATAAAAACAAGAATTTGTCTTTTTGGATAAAAAATATTTCTTCTTATTGTGACATGGATATGAAACATTTTTACTGCCAGGGATGCTTTAAGTACTTTGCAATTAACTCTGAATCTTCACAACAACTCTACAAAGTTGGTATAATGACTATCTTCACTTACAGATGAGAAAATTGAGGAACAGAGAGGAATCAAAATGGCAGAGCCTGGATGGAAGTCTAAGCTTTTTACTCACAATCCTGCACTTGTAATCATCACGTAATGCTCCTTTGATATTAGGGAGAGTTATATTTGGAGAATACATCCTATTCAGAGGCAAGTATTACTTGTCAGAAATTTGTATTAAGTGAAAATATATGCCAGATGAAAATTGCAACATAGAGTGTTTAGAAAAGTAAAAGCATTTCCATGGACCTGCAAAGGTCTAATATGGTGGGAGTATTTGTACTTTTAAAATATAGGCCCAATTTGTATTGAGATAATGTACGAGAAACCTTTTGTCAGTGCACATGCATGGTAGGCATTTTAGAGATGCTTAGTTAACTCTGAATCAGATTTCTACATATCATAGTTATTTTTTTTAAGTTATCAAGATAGGAAAAATTATTTTGGGATCTGAATGATCAGACAAGGGATTTTATTAATGAATAATTTATTCCAGCAAGTTTGCAAAGCTTTTTACTTTTTGAGTATACACAGATTCTGCCAAGGTATGTGCTTTATTGTGATTGCTGTCAACACGTGAAAGAGGAATTCCTAAAAAAGGAGGAAAGTTGCAGTAGAGCCTCCAACAACACAAATTTTGCTGCTGAAAGGAGCCATCTTTAACCTCCTCCTGGATAAACGATTCTTTTTGCTTGCCAGAAGTCATACCAATATTTTGTTTTCAGACTTTCTTAAGCACAATAGAGATGGACTCATTTTAAAAAGGAACCACCATAATTTTACACAGAATCTTGTTTATCTCAGAGCTTAGTTTTAAAAATCTCAATACTGGACTTTTGACAATGAGGCTATCCATTTATTCGAAAATTTCAGAACAACACTTTACCCTGTAGATTTCAAGAGGTTCAGTCATATGCATGGAATGTTATTAGGAGCGCGAGGATATGTTCCATGAGATTGGGTAGCCATCTTGAAATCTTTGAAGAATGGCCAGAAGGAAGTCATTGCTCATGCAGAAATAGAAACTATGTGTGAGAAGGGGAAATGAGACATGAGGAAGGAGAATAAGAAGGCAAATCAAATTCTGTCTTCAACATAAGGAAAAATGTTCTCATAATAAGTTCTCATAAAAATAGAATGAGTTAATGGAAGAAATTAATGAGTGTTTAAAAAGAGACCAGTTGACCATCTGTTAAGAATGGTATGGAAATAATTTCATTTGGTTTGCTAAGTTTAGATGAAATGATCTGTATGGACCTTTTAAATGAAGTGATCTGAGAAAGTAAAGTGAGGGCGTGTTCCAGCTTTAAATATATTGAGAGTCACTGCCTTAGTTCATGGGTGTTATAAGAATTAAAGAGCATACCTCAGAGCTCTTTATAAATAACTGTTTTCAAGGATAGCTTAAGCCAAAAAATAATTTTCATATTTATTTTAGAAATTAATTTTATGAAACATATTTGGAAGACAAATAAAAGACCATTTGTAATGATTTCTTTCACATGTCAAGGGGTGATATTAACTTAAGAGTAGATGGATCTCTATTAGGGAAATATCTCAATGGTATCAGTATGATTTTGTCATAAGCAATGGAAACTGGAGGTGCATGTCATCAGCGATGGAAGAATTTATTGATAATACAGGGTAACTCACAGAATTGAAGAAATGATGAGACATTGGCTTTGGGAAGGATATGAACCAGAGGCCCTATGAAAGAACTAATATATAGTGTCTCTAGGATGCCATCAGGGTATTGAATGCAGGCTGTCTTAGATCTCCATGTCACCATGTTCAAGATTCACATTCTGGTGAACGGTGTTAATTTCAAAGCCTAGGTGGGTTATATGCTTGTTCCTTGGCCTGGGAAAACTTGATTAACAACCCACCAACATAATATTCAGTGGCAAGGGTGCAAAAGATAGCTTCCCAGAGCAAAATTGAGGTGCATCATGAAGAGAAGGGGAAATATAAGCTGGGCAGGGAAAAACACAGGTGTGCACCATAATGAGCCACTTTGGTCTGAGACCTGAATTCTTAACCCCTCTCAGCCTCCTTCATCAGCATCCTCCCTCTTTACAGTGCATGTGGAAGAACAGGGCATGATATGGAGGTAATGAGGTGTTCTGCATAGAAGATGAAAGGCAGTTAGAAATTCGGAGAGCAGCTTGTGCAAAGTTGTCTACAGTGTACAGAAGTAGAGGAGCCCACCAGTGCAGAATGTCTGGACCCATATCGGGTTGTGACCGACGTGGACTTCCTCATGAGGGATGGTCGATAGTTTTAGCACAGTCACATCTAATATTCTAAGCTGCCGCCTGCACTTACCTTGCCCTTACCCTTCTTCATAACCCTAACCCTGCCCTACAAGTCTGCTATGCCTAATGACCCTTCATTCCTTCCATCAGTGTGGAGTGCAGAATGGTGACAACAGAAGCACACCATGTGGTTGGGGAGCAAGCTCTTGACCAGGACACTAAGCTATCCTGAAATTCATGAGAGTGGTAGGATACAGGATGTGGAGGGATAGTTTCCACATGAGTGGAGATGGAGATTTAAGATATCTTACCTGCACAATACCCCAAATGACAACTCTTCATGCCACAGCCATTTTTGTCCCATGCCAAACTTGATTCTGTGCTCAGTGTTGGCTCACATTTTTTCAAAAAAAAGGATATACTTGTACAAAAATACGAGTATTCTCTCTTTTGTGAGATAGAGAAAGTGAATCACTTCACATATATTGCAATGTATTCTTCACACAGAGATAATCAAGTGGAATATTTCCTGTTCCACTGTATGGCAGAAGATGCAGGCCTTATTATCTGGTATAAAGTATGAGAATTAGAAATTGCCTTTCATTCTTAAATTTTGTATTTAATATTTTATGGCACTTAAGTGAATAATGAATTATTTTTGTCCTAATTCATTATTTATGGACCGCTTTTAACAAAACTTAATGTAATTCCACAAAATGACAGATACAGGGAGAAAAATGTGCCTGGAGATAATTGGCCCAGTGCTTCCCAAAAGAATTTAAGATGTTCTTTTGGTAGAAATATGGATGGGATTTCTAAGGAAAGCCTATTCACCAGCAATGACAGATAATCAACTTTGGGTTATTCAAGGTCTAGAAATCCAACTTGTAAAATTTTATTTCTAACTTTCTGCCATCGCTATTAAAGGAATTTAAATTTTGAGAGCAAACTCATTTTGAAGAAGTTTTATAGACACAGCATAATTTATTTCATTAATTTATTTCATGAGCTGCGGGTGAGAAAGGGAACACCTCAAAGTGGATGACCGTTAGTTATTATCTATTCGGTACCTTTCCCCCTGCCTAAGGTGTTCATCCCAGCTTGTGTTTGGGCTTCCAGGTCTTCCCCTATAAAACCTCTGGGAAAAGAGAAATCCAACAAGCTATTGGATTAAAGTCATGAGTAGATCTTGGCTCTGACCACAGAAGTTATTTTCAGGACCCTGAACTAGTTGAACCCAGAAAACATGTCCTGGGGTCTTCTGGAAAAATACTTCTTTGCTTTTATAAGAAAGTGACAAGGGACTTGCCATTCTTCCTTCCTGTAACATTTCCCTTTGCTTTAGAGGACACAGCAGCTTTTACAGTGTGAAGTAAGATGTCATGTTCAAACATCGTGATATTAGAGATCTAGTTAACTGCAAAGTTACCAACAGCCGCGTTTTGTGCTTTAAAAAAAAAATTTTTTTTTTTTTCTGAAAATGTACACCGAAGTACAATAAAATGAGGGAAGTGTAAACACCATTCTCTTGGGTTAGAACTTGGAAAAATAGGCCATCTCTTGCCAATGCTGAACACCTGGGTTTTCCCAGCGGGCTATAGCATCCCAGTCACACATAAAGGTGAGACAATTATCTCCTTTCTCCTCTTTCTACTTTCAGGCAGTAGCTGTTGATGTACAATAATTGAGTTTTCCCAGGGTGTCTAAAGAAGAAAGGGCATGTCATCTAGAAGTATCGCTGAGTTCTTTGTATTCATTTCACTCTGAAATCTAAAATATTTTTATTCTGAACTACATTATACATAAATGATGTATAACTTTATGATTACCAAAATGAAAATTATTATACCCACATTCCATGGGAAAAGTAAAGCATAGTAGGTAATTTAGGTAGCCTGTCCTCTGTGTGCCCCTCTCTGATTTCTCGACCAGTAACCCCCAAAAGTAATCACTGCCCTGAATTTTGGTTTAATCATGGCCTTACTTTTCCTTATTGTTTTACCACCTAAGCCTTTACCCATAAGCAATATATCTTTAGTTTTGCTTACAGTTGAACTGTATAAAGTTGAGTTATCCTATATGTAGTCTTCTGTGACTATTTTATTGCTAAATATGCTGAAGCCGTTACCTGTGATTCATTCATTTTTGGTACTGAATGAAATAAATATACCACATTCCATTTATTGATTTTCATTTTTGGTTGAAACTGGGTTTGCATCTAATCTTTTTTTTTTTTTTTTAATCACAAAAAGCAAAGATCATTCTTGTGCATGTCCCCTGATACATATGTGGAAATGTTTCTTTAAAGAAGGTTATTAGGTTATAGGGTATGAAAATATTAAATTTAATCTGTAATGCTATGTATATCAAATCATCATGTTGTATACTCTAAATACATACTTTTTTCCCCCCAATTTTCTCAAAAAAGCTGGGAAAAGACATGTAAGATAAACAGAAAGTCCCTTCTATTCCGTTTGCTAAGATTTTTTTGCTGCTGCTTTGATCTTCTCAGTCAAGTTTATTTCCGATTTTATTAATTTATATTCTTCATTCTTCTCTTTCCTACCTTCTGCTTTCTTTATGCTTAGTTTGTTGTTTGTTCTGCCTTCGTATAAGTTAATTCTGAGCTCACTAATTTTGAACTTTCTCCATTCTTTTTGTATATAACATGTTAGTTGTATCTACCAAGTTTTGATACCTAGTGTTAAGTTTTAAATATCATATAAATTCCTTAATGAGTTATTTGACCGATGAGTAATTTGGTAGTGTTTTAAAATTTCCAAGTATACATAATATATTAAAGATGTAGTTTTTCTAGTTCTTTTTGTTATTTTGTTATTGATTTCTAAGTTACTTTGTAATTATAGAATATGGCATATACTCTATGGTACCAGTACTTCAAAACTTATTGAGAAAAATGGTGTTTGTGTGTGTACATGTAAATGTTCAGTGTATGTATATTTGAGCTAGCTTGTTTTTGTATTGTCTACATTTTCCATAGCTTTAGTAATTTCTGTGTGCCTGATATTTAAATTTCTAGGGCACCATGGATTTTTTTCAGTATTACCATATAATTCCATTAAATTTTGCTTTATATATTATGGAGTCATTTTAATAGGGTATATACATGTTCAGAATTGTTATATTTTCCTGATTTATGGGAAATTTTATTATTACATTGTTCTGTTTATCTCTAACAGTGCTTTTCATCCCTTAAAGTTTATTTTGCTTACTATTAATGGAGCTCTACCAGCTTTTTTTGTGGTTCATGTTTTGCTTGGCATGATTTTTTCCAAATCGTACTTTCAATCATTCATTGTTATGTTTTTGATGTGTCTTATATCAGCAACATATAGTTGACATTCTTTTCTCCGTTTCTTCTTACTTAGATGAAATATTTGAATTTGTTTCTATATTGTTTTTTTCTTAGTCTATTTTTCTATTTTTTTCTCCCCTCCCTCCCTTCCTCTCTCCACTTCTCTTTATTGCTTTCTTTTAAAATTTTCTTTGTTTATTCATTCCTTTTTTTTCCTGCTTGTTTGAAAGTTTCACACTCAATTTTCATTCTTCTATTAGTCAGTTTTATACTTTACCATTCCTAATTAATAAAACCTAAGATAAACATGTGTACCCATTTTTTTGACCTACATAAAGATCTAAGGACACTTTAATGGCCATCACCCTCTTGCATTGTCAGTGCTATTTTTTCCTCTATTTTCATTCCACCTTGCAGAGTTACCAAAATAACAACCAACATAATTCTCATAATTTCTTATTGTATTTTTGAGTTCCCATCTAGTATCATTTTCCTTCAGTCTTAAGTACATCTGTGATTATTTTACTTAGTATATATTTGCGGTAAACTCTATTTTGGCTTTTGTCTGAAATTTTATTGATTCACTTTTGGTTTGGGACTCTTGAATTGAATATATAATTCTATTTATATTTATTTATTTTCAGCATTTAGAAGATGCTATTTCTTGCTGCCTTCGTTATTATTTAGAAGGCAACCTTCATTCTAATTGCTATACAGCCCTAAGTGATCCTTTTCTTTCTTTTTTTCTTTTTTTCTGCCTTAAGACCTTATCGTTGTCTTTAGTATTTCATAGATTTACTGTGTGCATCTGGGAATGGATTTTTTTTTATATGTTCTCAATTTATATTTTTTTCTAGAGTTTAGGATTCATGTCTTTCAACGGATTTGGAAATTTCTATTACCTCTTTGAATATTTTTGTTTCTACCTCTTTGAATATTGTTGTTTCTCCATTCTATTATCTTCTAGAAATTCAGTTGTGAATAAGTTAGATCTTCTTATGCTACTAGGTGTATCTTAATGAATTTTCTTATTTCTCATATCTTTTCTTCTCTGTTTTAATTAGAATGAATACTTTGAAAGTGCTTCCCAGTTTACCAGTTCTAATATTCTCTGTCAAATTAATCATTTCACTGATCATTAATTTCAGTGATTACACATTACTTATAGAAATTCTATTAAATTTTTAAGTATACTTGCTTATTTTAAATGATGAATCCCTTACTCCTAAGTCATAATTTAACATTCTATTTTATTTTTGACAGTATTAATATAATTAGCATTTTATGGTGGTAGTTCCAATAAGTGAAGTGTTTGTTTACTCTCTTTTTGCCCCCTGACTCTCAGTAATGGTGCCTTTTTCCTTGTTTTTTTTTTTTTTTTTTTTTTTTTTAACTTAGATCTGCCTCTTTTACTTAAAACTTTATATGTGGGAATTATTTGAGGCCTGGGTTCAATGAGTTTTCTTCTAGAGAAAGCTTTTATTTGTTATTTCAGACATTTGGGAGCACCACCACACCTGGAACCCTTTAAATTAAATCTTTTGCTTGCTGTTTTTTATGACACAATAGTGTAAATTTAGACAGTGAATCCATATGAGGTCCAGCTTGTGATTATATAGTCTCAGGAGAGCTTATTTACTTATTTTCCTCTGCTCTGACAAATTCAAAACAGGCAAGTTATCTTATTATCTTGTTTTGTGTGGCAAGATGATTTCTTCTTCAACTTCGTGGTTCTATTTTTATACAGAGATTTCTTGTCTTCTGTGCTCTGGATATCTTTCAAAGAAGAATCTTAAAACAAATTTTCTAGAATTTGTCAGAAATCCTCTGGATGAAAGCAGCCTTTGGTGCTTGATTATCTTCTAATTTCTGCTTTAACTTTGTTTTTGGGCTCTCTGAAATTGGGTTGTTTCAACTCATCAGTGCTTTAGAAATGTTTTTCCATATTGTTTTAAGCATTACGATCGTTTCTTCTTTACTGTTAGACATTGATGTTCCCAAGAAGTATTTATTAAATTTCATCTCCTTTGCTTTGTTTCTTATTTTTCTTTCTTCTTATTTTGTTTTTATTCACTAATTGGTTATGGGAGGTAAGCATAGTTTTATGAATTTTTACTAAGAAGGAATTTGAGATGCACAAGTTATAATTATTTTTCTTTACAGTATGCTGTAGATTTTATTGAGCATCTACTTAGTGTGAAATATTTAAACACACATTGATATTATTTTGTATTTTGCTTATTTACACTCATATTACTGACCAATTAGATTATTATTTTAAGATAAAGTTGTAAGTTTACTTTATGAGGGAATCCATTACACCACCAAAATATTGCATCTAAAGTAGCAATAACACTACAAACCAGTTTGTTCAAATTCATTACCATGGTAATTTATTTCTTGTATTATTCAGTTCTGTATATTTGAAACATTTCCTCTTGTGCACAGATTCAAAAAAAAATCTTTTAAGTCACCTTCTGGTGTCATTCTTAGGTTTTCAGTATTTAAAGCTCAAATTTGTCAACTCTTTTTACCTAAACATAACAAGTTTTACTTGTTCACTCAGTTCTCATCATGGGATGTAAATGATATAATTTATATAGTTAATTTAGAAGTGATAAATTGTCTTTTGTTATTTATAGCAAAGAGTTTTCTCCAACTTACAGTTACCTGGTTTTTAGTAGAGTCATTGGACTTTAGATTACTTGCAAATTTTTATTCATCCTTATTTTTTTCCCCATGTGATCTCTTAAATATACCTAAACATTAATTTACTAAAACAGTCCTATTTCAGTGACCATTCTTTTAATTTCAGTAAGTGCTCAGTTTTCCTCCTAGACTGATTGGAATAAGTTATTAAAAAAACACGTGATTGACTTAGTTCTGTACTTGTTGCTATTGCCCTTCTATGAATATGCCAAGACCAAGATAGCTGACTGGGAAGAGTCTAGGAAATATTTAAAGGATTTTAACTAGGATGGTAAACCTTTCATGAAAACCATATGCCTTTCTGAATATTTCTGAATTCCTTCTCATTTAGTAGTTACTGTGGAATTGCTGCATTGCTTCAGTTAACAATCCACACTTCTTGTATGCTTATGGTGGATTTTCAAAGTCACAGAGTTCTGTTGGCAAACAAAATCCCCACATACCTCTATCAGAAATGACTTACGTAGATTTCAGCTATATGTAGACATTTTGGTTAAGATCTGAATGCATTTTAATGACTTATGAGACTCTATGTCCTCTGCCCACTCTACACCTTTCCTTTCGGCTCACTAGGTATGAGCCATGCCAGTCATCTTTTCAAATCCGAAAAGGCCAATTTCATTTCCACTTTAGATCCTTGGAACTTACAGTCCTCCCTCCTTAAAATCTGCATGACTGGCTTTGTTGTTGTTGTTGTTGTCCATGTCTCATCTTAAATGTTGGCTCCTTAAAAGGTTCCTGATTTCCCGTTCTAAATTTTCTGCTGTGATTGTTTGCATTTTCCTTTTTTTTTTTAAATTTCACAGAACCTATAAATGCCAGAAATTATCTTGTTCTTCCTGCAAAAATATAGTTTCCATGAGAGCAGGGCATTGTCTGTCTTATTCACTTTGATGTTCCTGATACTTGATTATGTGCCTGGCATAGAGAAGGCACTCTTATGTTAAATAAATCAGTGAATGAGTCTAGGTAAAGGGAATTCTCCTCAATGTAATATTATTGTTGTTATAATATCATATGTAATATTTTATAGTCTTAGTTTTTAAAGCATATTCACATATTTTATGTCTTTATCTTCAGTCACGGGGGAACAATTCTAATTATCCTAAGTGTGATAAAGCATTGTTTGCATAAAAGTAGCCTGATAATTACAAAACATTATCTTACACAAACAGGATGGCAAATTTCATGTTCAGTATAGTGTGCTTCATCCTTTATAAGTACGTTTTTTGGAAATAAAAATGATGTGTGAGGAAGCAGTTACCATGGTAAACTTAGATTTTCAATAATGCAAGTGAAACAAACTCCTTTCTGAAAGTCAAAACTAAATGTCACAGCTGTTTTTTCCAGTTGCATGTGTTTTTTTTTTTTATGTTTATTTCTAGAAAGTATTTTTGTTCGCTTTTTATTCTTCCTGAATGGGTTTTATCTCTCAGTGGCACTTGAATAGGTAGGACAAAACTTCTGGAATCCAGTTGGCCTTATACAAATATGTTTAATGTATACGTTAAGTCTTGATATGAATAATGTTGAAAAATCCTAGTGTGATAATCTTTCATTTCAAAAACTTTGTCTTCTGTCTGTTTTTCTTTTTGTCAGTAAGGCTGCATCACTTAGCTTTCTCTGTATAACAAACCACCCACTTAGTGGCTGAAAGCAGCAATCATTTATTAGCTTGCAATACTGTGGGTTGGCAATTTGGGCTGGGTCCAGTTGGGCAGTTCTTCTCCAGGTGAACCCTGAGTTCACTTTCACAGCTGCAGTTAGCTAGCAGATTGGTCGGGGAAGGTTGGTAGTAGGTGGCTTCCTTCTCAGGTCTGGATGTTGACTGCTGTGGTGGAGGCAATTGTGCCATGTATCTCTAACGTCTAGTAGACCACCCAAGCTTCTTCACGTGGTGGCAAAAAGACAGGGTAAAGTCCCACGGCACAAGCACTTATCAAGTCTCTGCTTTTGTCACATTTGCTAATGTTCCATTGCTGAAGTGTGTCACAGGGCTAAGACCTGATACCAAGAGGCAGAGATATACTTTCTACCTCTCAATGGTAGGAGCTGCAAGCTTACATTGTAGAAGGATGTACAAGCAGGAATTGGAGAATTGGTGGTCAGTTTTGTGATTTACTAAAAGGAGTTCCTAAAAATCATCTTTCAGAATCAAACACTCACAGAGGGATGAAATTTAAAAATTTAATCACTGAGTATGTGCTTCTCTAACTTAGCTGAATTCCCAACTATGCAGTAGTTCTCACATTTTGATATGTGTAAGAAACATCTTCTATGCCTAGTAATATGCAGATTATAGCATTGTTCTTTTACCCTATTCTAATTCAGTATATTTGAAGTGGGGTCCAAAAACCTTTTTTTTTTTTTAAAAAAAATAAAAGGGCTGTGTTTTTTTTCTGAGGACAGAGTAGAAACGAATGCATGCTTATGTCTGGACAATAACTATGAGACAATTTGCTGAAAGTTTCTATTTCTTTGAAATTCATGTTTTACCTGAAAAAATTGGATCATATAATAATTTTTTAACTTCTAGCAAAAACTTAAGTTAACTCTGGTAAGTTAAATACCTGTTTACCATGTGATAATTTTTTTTCAGGAAAATAAACTTAAGTAATATAAAAAAACATTGTTAAAGCATATATTATAGAGGTGCAGAGTATGTTTATAATTAAAATATAACAGTTTACATTCCCACCAGGAATATATGAAGGTTCTTTTTCCCTACAACCCCTCCAACACTTGTTATCACTTGTCCTGTTGATGATAGCCATTCTAGCAGGTATGAGATAGTATCTCATTGTGGTTTTGATTTGCGTTTTCCTATATAGCTATTGAAGTTGAGCAACCTTTCATATGTCTATTCAGCCACTATGAAAAAACATTATGGAAGTTCCTCAAGAAATTAAGAATAGAATTACCATATGATCCAGCAGTCCCTCTTCTGGGTATCTACCCCCCAAAATCTGAAAACATTTATTCATGACGATATCTGCACCCCAGTGTTCATTGCAGCATTATTCATGGTGGTCATGACAGGAGAACAACCGAAGTGCCCTTCGATAGATGATTGGACAATGAAGATATGGTACATACATACAATGGAATATTCCTCAGCCATAAGAAAAGATGAAATACTGCAATTTGCAACAGTGTGGATGCGTCTTGAGATTCCCATGCTAAGGGAAATAAGTCAGACAGAAAAAGTTGAGAACAATATGATTTCATTAATGTGTAGGATATAAAACTGAAAGCAACAAACAGGACAAAGGGAGACTCGTGGACATGGACAAGAGCTTAGTGGTTACCAGAGGGAAAGGGGGAGAGGGAGTGGATAACCGAGGTCAAACATATGGCGACGGAAGGAAATTTAACTTTGGGTTGTGTACACACAGTGCAATATACATGTGACATGTTACTGAATTGTAGAGTTGAAACCTATATAATTCTATTAACTAATGTCACCCCAATAAATTTAACAAAAATAATAATCGATAATATACCTTACATGAAATGTTTGTCTTATATGAAATATACGCCTACAAAGGTATTTCTCATTGATTTTGAATATTGTAAATTTAAGAAAAGGGAGTAGCAGAAATAGGAAAATAGCAAATTAGATATATTTTTCCAAAGAGTACATGTGGTGTTTCTAAATAATAAATCTGGAAAACTGTATTTAATTTGTAACTATTTGGCTGAATATCTTAATTACGTGAAAATGGGAAATATTTTAATGGAATACTTTTACTGGTAGTCTTATATTTTGTATTTTAAATTTGACTTATACCTACTCAAATATAGGTAAATCATCGGCTAGGTAAATAATCTCTACCACTTTATAATTTGCTCATTGAAACACTATGAATACCAACAATTTACCAGAGAGCAAAATACTAGACACATGTATGGTTAGAAAATAACATTATTAAAGAGTCCTGGGCGATGCTTTGGGCTTAGTACCCTCTGGTTGTCTCTGCTTGTTTGAGTATCAAGTTGGGACTCTGGATTTCTTTTTAATAAAATCCCAGAGGGAAAAAAACTCTCCTCTTTGCAACTATTAAGAGGAAATCACAGGAAGACATCTGGAGAATTGTTCTACCTCTATAAAGTGACTAATTAAACCGTTTTATTTTCATCTAATAAAGGATTCCCAGTATGATGTTTGCCATTTTATTTTCTGAAAGCATAATGAAAATTGAAAAATATTTGTTCGAAGATAATATCAGTATGTCATATATCTCTTAGCAAATCATGTGCTTGGATGCTAGGTAGAAATCCTGATGAATTCATTTGTAATTCTGATTAAAAGTTAATGGCTACTTTATTTCACTAATTATCGATTTTGCTTTCAGAATAAGTTGGGAACTTCTTTTCCCCTGTGTTTTATATTGTAAATATTAGCCTCAGAGCTGCATCTTGAGCTACTTTTAATTTTTAAATGCATGTGTCAAATGTGCTTCCATTCAGGAAAATCATTGTAAAGATTCGAATTAAGAAACATGATATTAAGTACTTTTCTGATTTGTTAGCTAAGTTGTAATTAGAGTCCAAGGGAAAAATATCAGTCTTCCCTATTTAAGCATAATCTCATCATGACATTTTTTAAAACTTTCATTGTGATATTTTAAAATGAGGTTTAATAAATATGATTTAAAATTTAAATATTTTAAATAAGAGGTGCTGTCTACAGCCATGCCACCCTGAACAAGCCCCATCCCATCTGATCTTGGAAGCTAAGCAGGGTCGGGCCTGGTTAGTACTTGGATGGGAGACCACCTAGGAAGACCAGGTGCTGTAGGTGAAAAAAAGATAAAAAATAAGGGATCATAGGCTGACAAGGTCCCTGCAATCTGTGAAGTCAACCAAGGGTTGCCTCGCTTAAAAAAAAATAATAAAACAACAAACAAATAAATAAGAGGTTCAGTTATGCATAATATAGAGCAATATGTGTTTCTGCTGAGGCTTTAAGTACCTATTCACTCATTCATTCATTTATCTCATCATTATTGAAAACCTATTATATGCTAGGTAATAGCAAGGCTACAGTGATTCACAAGAAATCCTGAAATGAAGACATTTCCATTTATTTAACCACATTTTCCACTCTACGTTTAAGAGTTTATTCAGACCATTGAAACATTTTTATAATGTTTATTCTCATTTTTTCTAATTCCTGTAAATAGTTCAAAAATCCAGTGTAATATTAGGTTCCATTCACTATTTAAAGTTTAAAAATTATCCTGCTCAATTTTAAAAGAAGGTAAAATTTTTAAAAGGTTTTATTTCTTTTTAAATGGAGTAGCTCTGACTTCCTTTTCCCCCCAAGGTAACATATCATCTTTAATGTTATCTGGTGAGAAATTCAGTGACTTTAAATATAGTTCATGGGAATTACCCAGGTTTCAATGACACCTGAAGAAGGATCCTAGTGTCTTACTTAGAGTCAGAGATTAGAGCTAAAAGGGGCCTCCAACAACATTGACTTTAAACTTGTACTTCACTGGCGGATCCAGACACACAAGTCAACTGCAAAGGGCCAGGTCATCTACCTGGGATATCTGGCCACCCAAATAACAGTGACTTCTAATCATACTACACAGAGATTAAGAATAGAAAGTTTTCTCAAGCTAGTAATGGCTAACTTGACACCTGCATTTTATGATTAGGACTCATAAAGTAAGACATTTTTCTTTAAATGGCAACATGTTCCTTAGAATGAATTATTATAACACAGCTGACAATATATTTCAGTGTCTTTTATCACAATGAATATGCCTGATGTTCACTTATCATGGATAATGGTGACTGACGTTCAGTTAACAGGGACAATGATTGTGCAACCTGAGTGTCTCAAAATAGAATGGCCCTATAATGTGGAAATCAACTGTTTTCTGATGGGTTTGTTTACATGGGAGCAGTCCCATGAGCGTGACCTAAATTTAGATTAAAGAACAAAAGCCTTTAATGTTATTGAAACCAACTGACATGTCAGTGAACTTAGAGAAATTCAATTCTGATATGAATGAGAAATTATTGGCACAGCAAAATAAACAGTGCACCTACAGTTTCCTAAAGCCCACTCCAATTCTCAGTTACATTAGATTAAGATTATAACTTGACTTTGTGAATTATAGAAAAAGAGGGTGATAGCAGAATTAGTTGTCACCTTGATTAAATGATTTGTTTCTCTTAATCAGCTGAATTCAGTGCCCATAATTCTGATGTGTTTATGTGGCTTTAAGGCTTCTCCAAATTTGTATAGATCCAGTTAGCTTATCTATAGCCAGAAAGGGTTGTCTGGCTATAGATAAACCAGTTCTGCATATGAATCAACATATACAGGAAATCAGGGTTATGATGCTTTGCATGTGTGTATCTTGGAATTTAGTGTCACTTAAAATCTCTTCTTGTACTGTTTATTGTCTATTCTATAGATGTTTGATGGAAACAGCACATGAGAAAAAAACTAAGTCCAAAGGGATGTCTAATTTTTATGGTGATCTGACATTTTCTTAGCATGTCTGCCTTCTTTGTCTTATTTTTTTAACTTTCTAATCTACCCAAACTAATAGAGTGAAACAATTCATTTCTATTAATGGAAAGCCTCGTTTTTACTATTCATATGGCATTTAGTTAGCTATATCACTCTTAAATATCTTACCACCTCCATCTGGGCATTACTCCAGTATTTTAAGCCACTAAATATAATGAGCATCGAAGATCAAATTCTAGTGCAGTGTCTCTGAAGTAACCAAATCTCATATTACACATCAAAAATGACTGCCTCATAATTTTCTCTCTAATAATATGTAAACATCTCTCAGACCTTCAAAGTCTGAACAAAGAATAGATTTTATAATTTTATGTGATATTTTAAAAATTAAACCTGCCTCTCTCTGCACCTCTCACACATGCACAGAAAGGCAACCACAAAAATTGGTTATTTTAAAATTCCTTTATTTAACCTAAAGTCATTACATTTTTTTAACACAATTATGTAGGCATCTGAGACTGTTTCTTTCCTTCATTTGTTAGATATTTCTTAACTATCTAGCTGTCATGGCTTAAGATGCAGGATGAATAATGGAAATAAAACAATATACTCAACATTCACCAAATTTAATGTCTGTTGCAGGAGACAGATAATAGGTTAGCATATAAATATCAAATTATAAAGGAAATAAGGGGGTACTGTGAGAGAATGAAAGAGGAAACTACTTTGTATTGACTGGTCATGTAAGGCAGCTCTGAGGATGTGAAAATGAAAGAACTGACTGAAGAAATCTGGCTTGCAGCGTGTGTTGTGAGTTGTGGCTCCGGCGTGCTGTGAGCTTGTGCTGGGAGGGCTCGAGGGGGCCCTGCCTTTTTCCATGAACTGACAGAGGCCAGTGTGGCTGGAGGCCAGCAGTCAATGTCGAGAGAAGGTTGGCAGATGAATCTTATGTGGATAGGACATTCTAGAACATTCAAAGAGGCTTGGAATGTATTCCAAGTTCAAAAGGAAGCTGTTGCAGGGTTTTAGCCTCATCTAATATTAGTGCAAAGAAAACTCTACAGTTCCCTTTTATTTTCTAGAAAATCTCTGTTCGAAACTTTATGAAGAAAGTTAGAGATCCGACCATGAATTTTGTATGGATTAGCTATGGTGATAAGACTGGTCACGCTAGTGCCACAGAGTCGGTGGGTTTCCCGTCATTCTGGATGAGGGGACATCTTCATGACATTGGCGTGCTGTGTGGCTAGCTGCAGGGAGGATCTGGTTCTGTCCTCGTGACTCCATATACAAGAATTGCTTTTATTCAGTAGCCTAACACTCAAGTTATCTTGATGATATAAATCAGGTTTTCATTTTGAGCATTTTTTTTTTAAATGAAAGCTTATGGCGAGATAGAATTTTCGAGAAAATTTTTCTAAAATGCAGAGGATCTTTAAAAGTCATAAAACATTTATTCAGGTACCATCTATTGCAATAGTGTCCAATGGAAGTTCCTGTGATGGTGGAAATATTTTATGTCTGTGCTGTTCAGTACAGGAGCCCGTATGTCCAAGTGGCTATTGAATATTTAAAATTTGGCTAATGTGACTGAGGAAATGAATTGTTAGTTTTATTTCACTTTAATTAAATTTTGAAAGTTGCATGTGACTAGTGGCTACTGTATTGAGCAGCTCAGATCTTTTATGTACTTATCGGAGGTTCTCAGTTAGGACAGGAAAGTGCACAGAACTTGTCGTCCAAGAACATAGAGATGCACATGTCAATCTCTGGAATAACACAAAAATTGAGAAAAACCTGGCTGAGGTTTGGGTTAACCACTAGGGATTTCAGAAGAGGGATTGGTGCTTTTTAAGTGAGAAAAAATGAGGCAGATGGAAGTGGCAGTGGTCCTGGGTTTTGAAGGATGGGCAAAGTTGTTAATATGTGGAATTGAAACGAATGACATTCCAAGCAAAGGAACCAATAGGAGAGGAGAGCAAAGAGCCTGTGTTAGAGACACAGATAACATCATCACCATCATCACCATCATCATCGTCACCATCATCACCATCATCATCATCATTATCATCATCTATTAAAAATCATCTGTTTTTCTAAGAGCTTTATATGTATCAATTCTCACGACAGCTTTCTAAGGTTAAGTGTCATTATCATTATCCTCAATTTACGGATAAGGAAACTGAGGGCAAAGAGGTCAAACAAATTGCCCAAGGTCAAGCTGGAAGTGACAGAGCTAAGATGTGAACTTAGGAAATTTGTGTTAGGCTCAGAGAGCTCCTAATGAAAGCTCGGAGAGGAAGTAATAATTAAAGGGTTAGGATGTGGAGAGCAGACGAGCAGATGCAGATCTTCACGAGAAATCCTACACTGAGAGGATGACAGGAGGATGAGAAAATCGTAAGAGACTTCCAGGATTGGGAGTGAAGGGGAGGACAAAGAAGGGACTCTGTATTAGAAGATAGGTTAGCAGAGTATGTCATGGAGAAGACACGATCAGAAGACTCTAAAAGTCCAAACAAAGCTCTTTATCTTAGCTTTTGAACATTCTTCTCTCCCTCCTAAGCTTTTCTTTTTCTAGACATTTTATTTAATGGGTGAGTGAGGGTGGTCCTTTCTTCTTTTCAGTTTTCTAATTCATTGCTCTTCTTTTTGACTATTTCCTCTACAAAGATGAGTCGCTTTATAACTTAGTTGTTGAATTCCTAAGGTTTGGTCAAACATCCATGGATATTCAGAGTTCAGTGCTAACTAGAAATACTTAATTGCATGGTGGAGAGGCATCATGTTTTGTATAATGTTATCATTATCGTACACATGATGTTAGGGTTCATTTTTGTAGTATCCATTCATCTGGCGATTTCAATGTAACATCTTCTGAAACCACAGTTGGTTTGTTACAATTGCTTTTTTAAATGAGAGCATAATTCTAGGTTCGATTTTGGAAAGCAAAAATATCCCATTGTTCCCACCAGAAATAGCTTTAATCGTGGAGACAATCAAACCTCCCAAAAGACCAGCCTGTGGAATTCATCTTCATTGTTGAAATTGAGTCACTTGCTACAAGGTGAAACTGGATTTAAAACTTTTTATTTGTAAATATAGTTAATGTACTATTTGTTCGTATGGAAAAACCTAATTAGTACCTACAATTGAGGAGGTATTTCTGGAGAACATACCAGCTGGTAGCCTACATGGGACAGATGGCCCAAAGCTCTTTAATGGGGGGAAGATAATGTGTTGGCTTAGAGAGATCTGAATAAGAGATTTCATGAACTCTTGTTTTTCATTTAAAAATATTCTGTAACGTTTTCACAAGCAGTAATTTAATGAGAATAGAGACTTGCTTTGTAAACATGACCATTTGCATCCAGCTTTTATCAAATTGTAAAACAGCAAATTTTGTTTTTGGTGTCAGTGCGTACTTGAAGATGTCTGTCTACATCCCCACAGAAAATAATTAAGCCATGTATGTTAAAGCTGAAGGTCAGGTTCCCCCACCCCCCAGTTTTGCTTTTTAATGTTCCTTCCTTCACAGGGCTCTGAACTAAGTAAACTCAGCAATTGTTTTAGAAACTCACAGAGCAAAAGGGTTTCCTGCACACTCATCAGTGTACATCCGATTTTATTTTACTTGAAAAGCTCTGAAGAATTCATTGCTTGAACAACTGTTAGATCCTTAGTGATCTCTAGTGACATTGGTACTGGTGATGATGGTGGTGATGGTCATGATTTTACCAACAGAGAAATAGATCTGCTGACACCTTGATCTTAGACTTTCCAGCCTCCAGAACGTGAAAAGTAAATTTTATTTATTTACGCTGCCTAGTCTATGGTGTTTTGTTATAGCAGTCCTATCTGACCAAGACAAGTAATGAATTTTTATTGAGAGAGGAGTGATTCTATCTTAGAATAGAAATATTTTTAAAATTCTATATTTATCTAGGTCTTGTAAAAATTATGAAATGACATTTTTCTGTTAATATTTACTTTGTAGAAGGAAATCTATGGTAATTTTAAGTTTATGTTTTTAATACTGTTTGTTCTTCTTACAGTAATTCTTTCCCATTTCAACCAGATAGCTTGGTTCTTACTTTGGGGATTTTGCAGAGCAGAAAATAAATCTGCTTAAAGCTGGTTGCTCTCGCTTTCCTCTGTAAAGCTTTAGATTGGTCGTGGAGGTGATGTGAGTTATTTTAAAAGGGGAAGGGAGAGAAGGAGTTTTTTCTCTTCCATTGGAATAATTCAGACATTTCTAGAGTTCTACAAATATCAGGAACCTTTGTAGATTATGGTTATATCCGAGGAGGCGGTAAAACATCTGAGGATTTAGCCCCTTAGGACACCCAAGGGGGCTGGGCCCAGGCACGACATCCTGTCTCAAGTTTCAAGCAAGTGTGTGGACCCTGGCGTAGGAATCCCAAGCACGACACAACAGCATCAGCTTTTATGGCTGAGAAGAGGCTTACGTTGGCTGAGACAGTGAGGGAAGCAATGATTTGGACCCAATGGCATTACTGGAGGTTGAAGGGTACTCAATTCCTTTTCATCAGAGAAGAGCCTGAGATCTTAGTATGATCTTTGATGTAGTAGTTGATTTTCTAACACAAGATGTGATTTTAGCAGAGTCGGATTTGTACTGGTTTAAGAGAATAAAGATATTGGCATTTTTTGGAATTTAGATTTATGGACTGAGATTAATGTCACTAGTTTCTCATGTGGCTATGTACAATGTTTATCTAAACAACTCTATAGATTCTGATATTAATAAGAAGCCCAACTTTTTGGTAGCTGACAGCTCATGATGTTATTTTCCAGTGTTGTTTAATTTTTCATTCTTTATCTTGTTTGCTGAGCTAGGAGGTGAGTACAGAAACCTTGCATTTATTTCTTTGCATCCTCTAAAATATCTGGGATATCACTTCAGATATCTGTGCTTGATTCTCACCACTATATTTGTTCTGGAGAGTATTATAAATAAAAGCAGTATCAATACAATGCTTATTTTCCTGGATTCCCTGAAGAGGGCGATCAGTTTACAGCACTCATCTTGAGGGGGAAATTTAAGAAACAAAGGATGGGGATATTCTAAAGTAAAGTAGGCTCTTTCTTTAGAACTAGATGTTTTGTTTTGTTTTGTTTTGTTTTCCCCCCCTGAGAAAAAGAAGGGATAAGAATGATTTTGAATAAGTAGACCTTCATAACAACTATGCTACCCTTAGCTACCATAAAGGCCCAGATTTTATTATGAATGTACCAGTTTGTCTGGTATTTGAGGTCCCTAGGGATATTTGTTGTATTGAGCCACACAGTGTATGTTTATCCAGCACACCATCGCTCGCAAACATTTCAACCTAACATTATTCTATGATGATGATTTAACTGAAAACTTGGTATAACATACACTAAGAGTATTTGTAGATATTAAGAGTTTCTGGACAGTCGCCACTATTAATTGCCATTTGGTCTCATTTGCAACCATGACAAGGGCTGAGACACATTTTGCAGCTATCTTGGAACACCCTTGGGTGTGCATATTTAAAATTCCTCTCAGCATCACGCTTGTTGTATCCTTACATGGCATGTCACCCACTCCTTTTCTGGGTCAAATCATGAATACTACATTTATTCAGTCCCAGAGGAAGAAAAAGGGAGAAAAGAGCCACACACTCAGACCTGCCCTCAAGGCTGTTTTAGCTCTTCTTCTCACACCTGTCCTTTTGGGAATCTGGTGGGCGGGGACTAGTGGCTCCCATCCCCTCCCTGTGAATCCTGACCACTTCTGGGGGTGCTGCAGGTATACTTTCAACACTTCTAAAGCAGGATCATGAGAAGAAAGGTTTTATTGAAAACACCTAGATAGCATTATATTATTACCCATTTCATTCATTAGTTTACAAGCTTTCTTTAAGACGTAAACTGTGTTTTAATTAAAATCTAAACAAATTCCTTCACTGTTCCACCCAAATCTTGATCTATGACAATGCACCCTATGGAGAATAACAGATGGAAAGATTTATGTAAAATTTTACTTTTATTCATCTTTCTCTAACTTTGGAAATTGAGGTAGGATTAAGTGGCGTGTGAGATCTTAGGTTTTTCAAATTCTATAAATCTGAAATTTGTTGCTATTCATTAAGGAATCTCCAGTTCTCACATTCTATATTACTTTTGTCCACATGTTTTCAAGAGAGAAGCCCAGGTTACACATGTAATAATTATCTTTCTATGCTTAATATAAGTGGTGCTAGTACCTCTCCTTTATTCCCTTACCTTGTCCCATACCTCAAGAGCAAAGTGGGAATGAAATATGCTGGGGCTGTAAAAACACATTTTAATGCTAACTCAACTGTTGGTATTGGAAGATGGCAAAACCTTCATTTTCCTTCCCCATTTGCCATGATCACAATTTTATGAATTTGCTCACCTCACTCAGACTCTTCCTTACTCAAGAGTTATTTGTTGCTTTGCCGTTTGAAGTATAATGGACTCCATTTTCTCTCTTTTGGGAATATACTGGACTAGATATTGACCAAAACATCTTCAATAATAATAACTCTTTCTTCTTGTCAAAAGCTTGGATGTAGTAGGGAGAATTCTCCAATTTGTACGGGGTTTGGGAGACGAGAAGGTGGGGTGGGGGAGGAGTGGATAAAGATTTAGAGGAGAGAGCAGACTCCCAGCAGTGCTAGTACCTGCTGTGTAATTTACTAGCTTTGTGGTTTTGTACAGTTTAATCCTTCTGTGTACCACTTCCCTCATTTATGAAATTGAGAAGTCTGTGTTTCATGTACTTTACAGGATGACATGAGATCATGCACACAAGTCATGTGATGTACATTTGATGTTAAATAAATGGCAGTTTTTATTATTTTTCTATTATCATGCTCATCCTCCATTTCCAAAGTCATTGCCTAACTATGGGCCACATTCTCTTTCCATGTTACTCCCCACAGGGTTCTCGGGCATGGAGTGTCTCTGACTCCCTGGCTCTCTAATCCTGTCCTTCCTAGTGTAATTGGAGTCTAATTGGAGGCTCAGGAGTGTCCCATTGAAATGTAAATGTTGCTGCCATCTACCTAGCTTTACAAAAAGGACACAAGCTCTAAGCCTAGTGGGCAGTTATGTGGTTTACATGATTCTCTGATGAACGCCTCACTTCTCTCTGGGATGCCAGCTGTAAACAGGCAGGGTCTGGGTCTCTTTGATTCCTTTTCAGATCTCAAAAGCTTAACACAATGTGTGGTCTATCAGACGTACTCTACAGATTCAGTAAACTCATGACTGAAGATGCAAATCATTAGAGTTAACTATTCAGAGTATACTTAGTATGTAAGGTTAAGTAACTAACCAGGAATGAAAACTTACTGTGGTTTAAGTCACTAACTAAACCGTAGATACTATAAACCTATTAGGGAGATACAACGTTAACACCATGAGGTTTTTGTATCTCCGATACAATAGGCGAATGCCCTGGCATGATTGAGCAAGCCTAGGAAGATCAGAACTCTAAATTCATAGTAAATGAGGTGAACCCATGCTTTTATATATCCAGAGGGATTTATCCTGGACCTTATTGCTGCATTGAGGAAACATAATTCTCAAAATCTTTGAGCTGTGAAGCCCAGTTTGGCATGTTGGGAAAACTAGAGAAAGCGTTTCTTCTCAGAGTGGCTCTTCAAAAGTTCTAGCAGAGCCATGTGGCCCCTTCTTTCTTCTGGGGTGGAGCACAGATCAGGCCAGGAGCCATCCTCAAACTGCAGATTTGGAGCTCGTGGAATCATGGTCATGAAAGAGAAATGAAAGAGGATTGAATCTAGAGGAAATTCCAAAATTTGAATATTTTTGTTAAAATGGACCTTATAAATCATGAAGACTGGATATCCATGTCATACATTCAATATCTATGACCTAGGGAATATAAATGATGAAGGCAAGTCCTGTTCTCTGTTGGGATCTAACATCAAAACATACTTCAGACCCTGAAACCATTGATTATCATATTTCTACCTCAAGATGTATATATGCCCCAAATATACATTATCGGTGGGATACTTTTTATTGTGATTAAATATATGTATATATGTGAACCTTATTACAATTTTTATTTTATTCTATTTTTTAAATCTTATGAAGTACACTTTGGACAATCATATTTAATCTAAGCCTAGCTTTCAGGGAAATATGATATTTTATCCCTCTAGTTTTAATCATAAATTTTATCTAAAATACTGCATGTAAACGACATAGTTACAGAAGCAATGTTGAGGCCAGGCTCCAATTTGCTTTATTTGATCTTGATTGTGGGTGCACCAGAAGCTAATTTTCATTTCAATGAGAAGCACATGGATGCAATTAATTGTATATGTAATGAGGATTAGAAAGGTCAGAAATTTTGTCCCATTAAGTGGCCCACTGAATAATGGAGAATTTTAACCCTAATCAGCCATTGGAGGAACACTACTGCAAACATAGTAATGATGTGACACATTATTTAATGCTCTCGTCAACCTGGAGCCATGGTTTATTAACATAAATTCTGGGAACCTATGTATTTTTAGAACTTGAAAGAATAACTTGTCAATTAATTGATTAGTAACCATCAACTTGCACTAATTAAGTAGATGATCATGGTATGATTTATTGATATACATGGCAAGCTACCTTAGACTTAGCAACCTTTTATCCTTCTCATGGATGCATATATTATATGGTCACATAATAATATACAAGATTACGTCAGTTTAACTTTCATGGTGAAATGTAGATGATCAGTTTTAGGACAAAGATTGGTCATTTAATTTCCATAGATTACTATTCAGAAAAAAATGCTTTAGCATAGTATGTTTGATACTTCTCATTTTTTTCCTTTCAGCTTCCAATTCTTATTTTTTTAAATTACTTTTTTAATGTCTGTCTAAGTAATAGGTCATGATCTTCATGAGGAAAGATACCATTGTGCATTTATTCACGGTTATGTACTTTGGGCTGAGTGCCTGAGATATGGTAGATAATACCTATTTATTGAATGAATATAACAATGTTAATTGGTCACCTTCATCATTTACATGTGTCATAGAAGATTCTTCTGTGTAAAAGTAATTGGTGCTGGCCCTGGGGACAAAATTTACTGATGATTTTCTCTTCTCTGCTTCGGAGCATATGATATCATTAATATCATAACTACATATTACTGTCGAAGGCTTCAGATAAATACAAAATTCTAACTGGCAAACCAGAACACATACCATTTTTCTCAGAAGAGTAATAAGAAGAGTGTGACATGAGCAACTGTCGCTTTTTTATTTTATTTTATTTTATTTTATTTTATTTTATTTTACCATTTTTGGCTTTAGCTTTGCATTACCATTCTTGCCTCCTGAATAAAATCTATGAACATATCTGTCTAGTCATAGAATTGCCTGTGCATTCTAATAGCACCCAATCCAGAGCAAAACCACATTTTCTTGACCATTTCACAGAAACACTTAACACCAGCCCAGATCCTATAACAAGCTCCTTTTAATACCCTCCACTGAGATACCCACCGTTTCACATGGTCGCTGCCTCCCTTGTCGCAATGAGCCAATACTGACTTTGCTTGACTACTGATCTGTCCCTGGTGATCTCTGGCTGGAGGGCATCTACATGAATGTCAGAGGTAAAATAGATGTTGTCTCATCTCATATTGAGCTTTCATCCTTGTCAGAGAGATAGATGTTAATAACATGATTTACTAAGTTGTGGATAATTGCCAATAAAATCAATGCTTTGCAGAGAGGAATTTGGCTGCGAGTATGAAATGACTCTTGAGTAGAGAGGTGAGAAGGAAGAGTAAGAGATAGGGTAGGTTTCAGAGATTATGGATGTTGGATACGTTGACCTTTTTTTCCAAAGAGCAGAGGAAAAACATCAAAGATTCTTAAGGAGAATAATCATGTTCCATTACAGTGCATTGTACGAAGAGTTTTGGATGTTGTATGGAGAAGATATTGGTGAGGATTCATCGTGAATGTGGGGAAACTGGTTGGGAGGCTTATTCAAGTAAGAATAAAAGTGTGGGTTGCAACAGAGGAAGTAGAAGTGGAGAGATGTAGACTCATTTTGGATATATTTTATTGTTAAACTAGATAGGTTTGGGTAACAGATTAGGGGCATGGTAACATGAGTAGGAAGGAGGTGTTCTGACGTGGGTGACTGAAGAGATGGTAGTGTCATTTACTGGCTGCAGAGGGCTACGTTTACTGACTTCACTGATGTCATAGACTACTAAATATTGGAACTAAAACTCAAATCTTCAGCCTTCTGGAGCAGGTCTTTCTTTAACATTTAACCCTTATTTGTATTATAAAAACAAGGACAAGGGAAGACAAGGAGCTGGGAGAATTTCAGAAGAATAGGTTCAGAGATTGGTGTATAGCAAGCGGAGACCCTATCTTGAAATATAACATTGTATTGTTGTAAAATCGATCATTCTGAAGTCTCTCTTTAAATTCTGAGATCAATCATTTTAAAGCTGACTTTTTCAGATTCTCCTGAACAGGAAAGGATGCTTTCTGGAAGTGGAGGTGGAGTAGGATGTTGGAGAGAGGAGACTGCAGTTGAGAAAAGATAATTGTGTACATAGAAACTATCTCTTGCTCTTAGATTTTATTATAATTGGGTCTCTATTTTTTTAAATTAATGTGCTATCCTTCCATCCATCTACTCATTACCTTTGTTCAAAAACATTTTAAGAGTGATTAATTCCCATGTCCTCTGCCAGAAGTGGAAGATAAATAACAATGACTAATTGTTTTATAATGTAGACCATGGTCTAGGAGTCAGGAAACCTTGCTTTAGTCCCAGTTGTGTTTCTTTTTCTGTGAATATTTCTTTAAATATTTTTTTCTTTCTTTGCCTTTATCTTATTAGCAACAGGGGAGTGAAAAATACACATCCCAATTACCTCATAGGTACCAACCTGTGTTTGGGAAAGGAAAAACAAAAAAAGTTGTTCTCCAAACTGGTGGGTGACCTTGGGGAGGCAGTAATATACTATGAGCTTTGATTTCTTATAAAATGGGGAGAGCATTACTGCTTGATTAAGAATTTTCAAATAAATAATAAATATGACATGTAAAATTATATTAAATACTAAACAACCTAAACAAATACTAGTCATATGAAATATTAAAATGCTGAGAAACTAAGATATTAATTTATTATTATAGAAAGTCATAAATTTTAGCACTTTCAATACAGTGAACAAATACTATAATTTTTATTTGCAAGACAGATATATGTTTCCAGGTTGTAATACAGTGAGATTTAGAAACATTAGAGTTCTATGAACTCCCACTTTCACGGAATGTTCTTTCTCCTGTGAAAAACTTCAAGACCTCAGCCCTTTCTGGAACCTGCATATCTAAAATAATTTTTTAATGATTGGAATTATGTTTATTTCCTTTAGTCTTTTCTCCCCGCTTTTTTTTTTCTTGATGATTTCTGTCTGTGTGGCTCTTACGATCAGTGTCTCATCACAGTTGTCTGTAAGAGTGTGACTTCCTGATGTAGCATGTAGTTCCCAGAGCCACACAGCTGCATGTGCCAATCAATTATCACCGCTCGCCACGCAGCGTTCCAGGCAGATGTGCTTTATCGCTTGTGTCCTAAGCTAGTGTTGTTTTGGCCACAGATCTCTTCATAGTGGCCTAAACCATTCCCTGGTGCACTTTTCATAACCACCCATCTAATGTCCTGTCTCCTCCCTCTCTTACCCCAGGTACAAAATAGAAAGCAAACTCTTCTGTGGAATAGTGTAGGTGGGCACTGGTCTCATTGTTAAGTTCATGTAAAAACCACTAGTCTTACCTCCTAATTATCTATTACCTACCTATTCTTTACATTTATCTACCTATTTTAGAGATTTCTTCTTTTTTTTGAGTACCTATATTTATTTTATCGTAAATTAGAAAAAAATACATTAAAAATACCTTCTATTACTTATAAAAATGGTAAAAGTGCCTTGGACACGAAACTGTGAAAATCTGTGTTAGAATATAGTCTTCCAATGACTAGTTAAATCATCTGAGGAAAATATGTAACATTCTCTGAACTTCAGCTTCCTGTGCAGTGGACATAGCACTTTGCTGGATTTTTCTGAGAAATCCATGAGAAGATGGCCTCAAAAGAGTCATGTACAAGGTCTTGTGAAGTTCCTGATTTAGAGAATAAATGCAATGAGTGTTTGCTCCAGGGTGACCAAAAAAAAAAAAAAAAAAGCAGGAGCAATTTCTCATGAGAAATGTTGGCAAATGTTATGACTAAAATTCCTCTTAGAAACTGTACTATGTTTGCTTACCTGAGGCGTTAGGGAGAGTGTATGTTCTCCATCAAATATTGCATGTTATGTTTGACAATATGTTGTGTTCTGCTATATCTGCAATTTATTTTTGGAAAGAGTTTGTATGAGGAGTTCTATATTAATGTAAGCAGTATTGAATTTTTCCTTCAATTCCTCTAGGCTCTGTTTTATTAGTTTTTGGCTTACTCATTTTTTTTTTCTCCAAGATCATCATGTGAACAATGATGAAAATAAAAAGCATTGTAAACAGAAAATGCAGATGTTTGGAGAGTGGGTTGTTGTATCAGGACAAATCATTCATTTTTTTATTGTAATTTCTATTTTATTGTAATTTCTATTTATGAAGGTATTTTGCCTTGGTAGTCACTGTTTTATTTGTATGTGTATGTATGTGTTTCTTTTAGAAATGATAACTCACAATGTTAATTGAGCTGATCTAGTTCATTTTGTAATCTTTGCTTTGACCAAAGAAGGGGAAAAAATGGCAGTAAAAGCCTTTTGCTAAACATTATTAAACCAAATCTAACTGTAATAAAGTGAAGATTATCTATAAGGAATGAATTACATCAAATCTTCAGTATCTCTCATGATTTTACTTAAAAATAGTAAAACCAGCAATGAAAATTACGAGTTATAGAGAGCCTCAAAGCATTGCCAAAATTCCTCGTGGTCTTGAATTAGTGTAATAACCATCCTGATTCAAATACTTTCATCATTAATGATGTCATTTTATTAACAAGCCAATAGAGTGAACACTTTTAGTGGGAGGAATTCATTTCCAGTCAGGAGGTTGGAAAAAGTTCACGTGTTTTTTGTAAGGACAGCTGTCCAAAATTTATGCTCCATGTAGAGAGATCTTAAAGGAAAATTTTTGTCCAAATGGAGTGGAGAAAAGAATATGATAGACTATTCCACAAACCTTCTACCGTAAAACAATTAAAAATACCCAATAACATGTGTAAAGTATCTTTTCAAATGCATTGCTGAGCTGGTAAGAATATCAGACAAATCCTCAGTGGCCAAAAGTGAAAAGGAAGTCAAAATGCAGGGATTAAAGCATAGAGTATTAGAGCTGCTGTGTGTCCCACAATGCTTCTGTTCATGGGTATCTGTGAGCTTTGTTCTGATGGCAGTAAGAGTGTGGAAGAATGGGAACACAGCTTGGATTCTGTGCTAGGCAGGGGATATAAAAATGAACCTCCCTGCCTCTGCATAAATCTGGGACCCTCAAGGTGTGCAGAGAATGAGCAGCAAGGAAAAACTTATTTGTCTCAAAACTTGGCATTGGATAAGGGCAAAAACATTCTTTTTAGAATTTGTAACCATAATCCAACCCTCCCATAGGTTAGAAGGTCAAATTTATATTAATGTAGATTTCAAAAAAAAAAAATACTTAAAACCTTAAGCCTAAAATTTATTTTAAAGATGTCTCCAACGTACTTAGAGAAGCAGAATCATCATCAAAAAACCACAGGGAGCCCAGGAGTCATTCTCGTGTGTTCCAGATAAGACTGCATCTTTCTGATCTCCTTATCATCATTGGCAGGAGGGGTAAGGTCCTATTGTAGTTTTCATTGTAGCAATCATATGTCCCAGGGCATCCTTCATCTCAGGCTTCATTCACAATGAGGGTCTCCCCCTTTATTTTTCTGGACAGCACTTATTACCATCTGATATACATTTTCCTTATATATTTGTGTGTTACCACCCTGAAATCTAAATTTCATGAGGGGGGTCATTTTATCTTTTATTTTTATTTTTATTTTTTTACTACTTCATCGCTGGTGCCTAAAACAATAACAAGTACATAGGAGGTTTTCAATAATTAAAAAAATAGTAAAAAGTAGAATTTCTAGAGATAAAATATATATGAATAATTGAAAAGTCTGAAGGTGAATTTAAACTACAGATTAGATCCAAGAGAGTATTAACAAATGGGATGGTAAAAATTGAGGAAATTCTCAAGACCAGCATAGAGAGACAACAGAATGGAAAATATGAAAGATTGATTAAGAGATATAAGATTAGAGTAAGAAAGTCTAAGTATATCTGTTTAAATAGAGGGTGACAATATTTGAAAAGAAGAGGGGAAATTCTTTTCCTTGCTAATTTCTGAATTAAATTATTGGTTATTTCTTTGAACTGCTAAATAGATGATTCTGATTTGTAAGAGGTACATATAAGTCAAAAAGGACTTGTAACTAACTTCCTTTTGTTTTCTATTTAACAATAATATTATTAATTATTACCTGCACTGGTTTCTTAGGGATTTTAGGATTCATTTTTTTTTTCCTCCTGTAATTATTTCAAAAGTCTGAATGGTCCAGCCCTCCATATCTTTGACAGAGGTTTATAATTTTTTCTGTAAATATTTCCATAAAATCTCTATCACATGCTCTTTTTTTCTCTTGAAACCCCTTCTACAATGAATATGTATATCAGATCATCACATTGTACACTTTAAATACATACAATTATATTTGACAAGCATCCTTTAATAAAGTTAAGAAAATTTTTCAAAGCTGTTCTTAGCTTATGGTCCATACAAAACAGTCCATGGTTGGATTGGGCTGTAATTTGCTGACCCCTGTCTTAGGAAGTGAAGCCAGAAAGAAGTCAGTCTGTGGTCAAGGTCTCTGCTTTGGTGAGGTGGGTAGACCTACTTTTTTCACCTATTCTATACCTAGATGATAGATAAATTGACATCTAGTTTCAACTTCTCATTTGGAGTACTAAGAAATACTAAAAAGGCTTGTCACATATAAATATTGCAAAGTAGCAAACGTGCACAATTCCCCATATCCTTAAAACGGGATATAAAAACCTTGAAGAATATCATAGTCTGAAGTAACCTTATATTGCCAATATCTTGGTAGTGACATGCTCTAAGACTTTTGGTACTGGATTGTTAAATTAACAGCGTATCAATCCAATGTTCTTCACTGGTAAAAGGTTTGTTGCAAGATAAATGGCTTGTCAGACTTTGAGATAGGATTTTCCTATGCTGGCACAAGGTCCTTTAGAAGTTCTGCCATTTCTTATGACCCTTAGCATTGCATTTTAATTATTTTCTAAAATATTTATCTTTCCTCACAGAAGGTCTATTGATGACATGTACTCGTCTTATTCATTTTTGTATTTTCGGATCCAGTGTTTGTAATGTGTGTGTGTGCGCGTGTGCGTGTGTGAATAAAGAAGATAATAATTCTTACAATATCCAGGAAAGGGAAGGATTGGAGGAAAGCAACCAAGGAAAGAAAGGGTTGTATCTTGTGAAAACCTATTTTCCTATGTATGTGGCTTAGATATGTGTTCAGTCACTTTGGTAGATATTTATTTGTGCGACATAATATAACTGAGGGCTCAGCAAAATTTTCGTAGCTGCTAAATAGTAAATATTTTAGACTTTGTGGTCATTCAGTGTCCGTCGCAACGTTCAACTCTATGATGATAGGATAAGAGCAACCACAGATGATATGTAAATGGATGGGTGTCACCATATCCCAATAAAACTTATTTACAAAAAGAAGCAGCTTGTGGAATTTAGTCCATAGATTGTTAATTGATGTCCTAGGAGAGGAAAGGGAGGGAACCCACTCACTCTGCCACATGGTTGACATATGACATATAAAGTATAGTCGGAATTTTGGAGTTGAGAAGTCTTTCTTCACTGCTTTTCTAAGGGCATGGACATTGAATTGTGTTTTATATCCTGCTCAGTTTCCTACCTCCCTTCCCTTGGCTCATCCCACAAACATTTACTGTCCCATTCTTAACATGTTAAAGTCAAGGTCCACCTCTTTACTAGGAGATTGCTAGGCCATTTGAGAGTTAATATTTAAGTGAGTGCTCTTGTGCCAATTCTTAGCCACTGCCTCTGCCTTCCTCTTACCTTCAGGCATCCTATACCTTTTAACTCTGAGGAGAATACTCTTAACCAAAATTAATATCAAAGATTATTAAAACCAAATAAAGTAAGCCTTAATTGACACTTGGGAAAGTCTCTTGCAATTTTAGTAACATAGAAAAATCTTTGAGTGTACAGGTTGGGGTAACTTATACCTGGATTCAATTTCCGGCTCTGCCATTTATCAGAAGTAAGACCTTGACCAAGTTACTTGCCCTCTTTAAATCTCAGTTACTCTGTCTATAAAAAAGAGGGACACGACAGTGCTTTATCATCCAGTTGTTGTGAATATTGAAGAAAATCATGCTTGGAAAGCACTTAGCACAGTGCCTGGTCTGTAGGGTGAAGTAGATATGGCCTATTATCATTGCCAATGTTATATCATTAAGGTACTAAATGGGCTTTTTAAAATATGTTTATGCTTTCAAGACTAAGTGTGAAAGTATAGTTTTTGTTTTTCTTTCTGTATAGATTGTTATATAAAGTTATTCTTTCTTCCAGGAAAATGTCAGAGTCAATTAATTAAAAATTTTTGTTAATGTTATCAAATATCATAACAGAATGTTATTATGTATGGGTGAAAAGTATCAATGGGCCACATAATTAAGTTGATTATATTGATAGTCTTTAACTTACTTAGAGAGCTGATTATTTTGAAGCAGGATTGCTTTTGTTCACCCCAATTTTTTTTTTATATATATCATACACATTCTAAGCATTCAGTAACACAGAGCATTCAGTTAGTTTTTCAGTAACTTACAAACATAAAACTGAAATTTAATGTCAGCTATAAAATTTCAGTGACCATTGAAGGTAGATTTTGTTTTCATACTACATTGCCTCCAAAGAGCCTAATGATACTTTTTCCTCTCACTGTTTAGATAATATCTTTAAAAAATGTCTCTTTGGATTTTCATTTATAATCCTCAGTGTATACTACACATTTGCCCAAATCATATATACATGTAAGTCTGACATGTACTCATTTAAGTCTGTACCTAGTTTCCTAGAATTAGAAGTTAATGTATGTATATATTTTCATATTTTGTATCTTCAAGTGCAACATCCTAAAGGGAGAGAAAGAAGGAAAGGAGAATTGCCAACCACATATACTTTTTAGTGGGCTAGGAGTGGAGGAAAATCTATGAGTATCTCTCCTAATACAAGTGTTCTATCCTTATGTCATAAAATTCTGCTTATGTCTTATTACTACCTTTTCTCTTACGCTGTTTGTTCCTCCACCTCCATTAATCTCATATATAGTGATGATATTAGGAATGTGTGTAGGAACCTTACCAGAGTATCAAGTAAAACGAGCAGCTGCCTAATTGAACCATTTGCTGTTAAATAGTTTCTTCAGTGTTGGTTCACTCTCTGAGAATCAGAAATCAATATATATCTTGTCTTACTATCACATATTTCTCTTGAATATAAAATTTGAAGACTAGGTGAAATTCATTGTATCTGGGATAAATAATCATAGCACTAAGAAAATAACCCAATAAAAACTCAGTGAAACAGAAACCAAATATAATAATGAAACCCTAATAGAGAGGATTGCAAAGCAAATAAATGTTGTGAACATTTAAATGTAGAAATCTCTACCAAGAACTGAGACGACATTATAAAAAATACAAAAACACGGGCTATAAATATTGTATAAGAAACACAAACAGACTAAGTGGAATGAACAAATCTCTTTGAGAAAATGAGCAAGGGAGGCAGGCGAAGATGGAACATTAATGTGATTCTGGGTAGTGTGGATCAAAGGAAGCTGTTGAGATGAGAAGACTGCATGGTCTCTGTGATCAGTGATGGGAGAAGACACTAAACACGTTAATGCAAAATAAATGGAGCCCCTTGCTGAGTATATGGAAGCTTTGCTGATTCCAAAATAATTAAATCTAGAGGGAGCATGATAGATATCACCTATCGATAAAATCTTTTTATTGGTGTACCTATCATTTTACAACAGAATACGCAATCACCTAAAGGGTGACATGTCTACAAAGTTTGGGCTTTTCCCAGAATACATAATCTTGCCACTTGAAAGCCAAGGAATTATATCATTGCTAAATGATATAATTAGTTCCATATCACACTCTCAATGTTTATATATTCAGACATAAAAAATTTTTTTCTAATTCCCATCATCATTAAATAATATATTTGAAGTATTATTTAAAAAATAAGAGTAGCACACATATAATCCATTACTTAGAGATGCTTAATTGCTTTCATAAAAGTAGGGTGGGGAGAAGACTTTTAAAAATGGCCTAGTATCTTTAAGAGTGAAAACATCAGATACATCATTTACCCAGTTTTTGGAGAATGAAAGGCATCAGATAACCTGTGCTACCGATAATTGGGTAAGAGAGAACAATGGGTGTTACAGGCAATAAGAACTATTCTCTTAACATCCTCTGAGAAAATGGGAACAAAGAATAGAATGTGTTTTAAAATATTTAGTTAAGGAAGTAAACCACAGAGACCTCTATGCGTATTAGCTTTTAATGTTTTTTTTAAGAGTGTGTGTTGCATTTACAAAATTTACCAGAGATTGTACAATAATGCTTGCATCTCTTCTTATCAATCTATTTTTAAGGGAAACACTCAGAAAGCCATAGAAAAATATATAGAACGTAGACATATAAATGGCATCCAGAACAACCCTAAACAATTCAAATGGGGAAAGTAGTTAAAGCTCATCTGGAATTTTCACTTGTTTTGATCAAATTCTAAGTAGCCTTTTTAAAATCGTTTCATGCCTGAAAACAAAGGTTCTGTAACATGATCATTTTACATCACAGGTGTTGCATAGAGTAGATCTAAAGGGAATTTCTCCTTGAGAACTGTAATTGTTGGCTAAGGCGTCCATAATAGAATATCACAGACTGATTGGCTTGAACAACAGAAATTGATTACCTCACAGATCTGGAGGCTAGAAGTGCAAGATCAAGGCGTCAGCAGATTTGATTTCTTTGAGGCCTCTCTCCTCGGATGGCAGATGGCCACCTTCTTGCTGTGTCCTCACGTGGTCTTTCCTTTGTAGTCACACATCCCTGGTGTGTATCTCTTTGTCCTAAATATATATAAGCACACTAGTTAGCTTGGATTAGTGCCCACTTTGATGACCCCGTTTTAACTAAATTATCTCTTTAATGGCTCTATCTCCAATTACAGTCACATTTTGAGGTTCTAGGGGTTAGGGCTTCATCATATGAATTTGGAGTGGAGCACAGTTTAGTCCATAACAAGAGCCAAAATCATATTTGCTTAAAATGCTTAAGAGCAATCATAATTTTGGCTGGAGGGACAGAGGGAACTTCAGGTCTCAGCAACTTTTTTTTTAAAGCCAGAATCTCAGCCCTATGAACCTGATCCAGAGTTTATGGTCAAGACCTCCTCAGAGGGCTGCACTCTGTTTTCAGCATCCCTGCATTGTAAATATTACTCAGATGCCACCAGGACATTGCCAAGGCTCATTCCGTTTACTAGGTCTGTCTTTTCATAACACAAATCAATTGATTGAAAAGTGAACCATTTTGACGTAGGATAAATTTAAATAAAACCTGAGCTGATGCAATGTTTTCTGTCTTCGCCTCTGGTATACTTTCATGTTTTATCTTCAAGTAGAGATTGTCCTCAGGCCTGCAAGATAACTTATATAGGGGGACTTTATGTGATTAAGTGAAAATAAATATTTCCACATAAATGAAGGATTCCCACAGTATTCTTTTCCAACCTCTTATAAGTTATAAATTTTATTTTTATTTATTTTTTAAATTTTCTATAACTGAAAAACCACTTGTCTTAAAAATACAACAAAACACAACACACCAAAACAACACAACAAAAAACAAAACACAACACAACGCACAGAACTTTGCTGGATAAGTCCTATAATAGTTCTTGCAGAAGAACCGATACTATTTTATAAATACCGTGTTTACGAATTTTATATTTGAGATAGACTTTTTTTCCAGGAACCCATTTTATGCTTTGTTATCTTTAAAGGTACAGCAAAACCTTCGATTGCACATTATGACTGTCCATCTTCACTTCACCTTGCTTCTCAGGAATGGAAAATTTCTTAAGGTAGTAGCTTTCCTTCTCCCATCTGCTGACTCCAAGCCAAAGGATTCTTTCCAAGTTTCTTTCCCATACACTTAGCATTTGGAATAATGCCCTTAGCCATCATGTCTAGTTTTCTCGGTTTGGTATTTATAATCAGAACCTATGGGTGCTTTTCACTGTTACAGGATGAAATCAGTGGATACTTTTATGAGGCATGACCCCATCTCGCCCCACCCCATGAGGGATTCTCCTCCATAAACTTGAACTGTAGTTAAAGCTTTGCCCTGTTAAGTCACAAGTGGGCTCCCCCAGGTCGAGAGTCCTTACTCTTCCCTCTGCTGGCCTCAGTGCAGCTATACAATCAAGACCGCCCTCCCTGATCGCCCCAAACCTTCATCCTCACTCTTAATCCGGACCTCCTGTCGGGCTTATTCTCTGTGGAGTGGGTTTCTTAAACTTCCCTTGCCTGTGACCACTTTCACAGTACTGTCATTTACTCATGCCACCTACACTATTACCTACTTCATAGTTTCCAAGTCACTATGTTTTGACTTCATACCTTTATCTATGAAGGCAACTTGGTCATTAGCACACACTTGAAATCTATACCATTTGTCATTAGTGGAAGGTAAATATAAAATCAACATAACAGATGAAGTGTTTTGGAAATTCTTAGGTCTTACTGTGTGCCAAGCGCTGAGTTAATATCTTCTCATAGGCTTACAACACCTCCTCGCTGATTTCTTAACTTTTGTTGCAGGTCTGACACATGCCAGACACTGGGAATAAGGTAAAAGGCAGCACAGACAAGGTCTGTGTGCTTGTAGAGTTTATGGCCCGTTGAGGGAGAGAAACAAAAGAGGTGAATAAACAAATTAGTGAGCCAAAATTTAAAAAAAATCAGAAAGTACTATATTAAGTACCTTAAAAAATAGGATGACAAGGGTAATCATACAGGTGCCATTATTAATTGCTTTCTACAGTGAGGAAAGTAAAGATTAAATATGTGACGTGACCTACCCAAACCCATGCAAACAGTCAGCAAAGAAGCCAGGCTTTCTCCAACTAGCGTGAGGATGGTGGTGGGCACCTCATTGACTAGAGGGAACCCCAACAGTGCACTCATCGCTTTTGCCCAAATAAATACGTGCTCTTGTCTTTTTTTTTTCTTTTCTTTCTAGAATTAGCTGAAATTACTAAAAGAGGTACTTGTAACCCTTTCCATTTTTCAACCTTTCACCTTTCCGGTTATTTTCCAGTTAACCAAGTAAAAAATTGCAGTCCTCATAAAATGATGCATCCTAGAATAGAGATTTTTTGTGGAACATGGAAGCAAATGAAGGAATCACACATTTTAGTTGGACTAATGCAAAAGCTAAGTAGTAAAGTTACAAATTGTGAGGATTGTGATGCTACAACATGGCATCCTTTTAGCTTCTGTTGTCATTAACAGGTAAATAATGGCTACTCTGAGTATTGTGAATGGTGATATACTGCAAAGCAGTGATTCTGCCTTTTTAAAGATATAGTTAGGTTCTTTTGAGGATTATGATTCAGTGATTAAACCAGATTCTGCTGGAGCCTTGTCAGAGATGGCAAAGGTACTTTTATCAGTGGAGTGTGTGATTTTTAAGTTTGAGGACAGAGCCCTCTTCTGGCAATTATAAGTACTTTTATTTTTCTTTATCTTGGATTTTATATTCAAATGGAAATATGCCACAAACTTAGTCCTGGAAATCAGATTTAAAAAAAAATCTCAACTTCAGCAGTGGAACATAAATGATCATGATGTGAGTTTTCTGTAAGATAAATTCCTCTCCTAAAATCTCCTACGTTCCCCTCTGAAATTCGAGTGCACTCTGTCAAATGCTCTAAAAACAGGATAAAGTGTGTGCAGAGTATCTTATTTTTTAAGGTTGTTGCTTATAAGTATTTGCAGCATTGATGGAATCTGTTTTTAATCCATAAGTTATTTTGAAAATGCTTTAAGGATTGCATATACTTATTAGGAAATGGTTGTTGGGCGGATCTGCTGTTATTTCCTATGAAAATAAGCATGGTGTTTACTTTAAATCATTTTCATCTTTCATTCCAGCCTCTCATCCTCTCTTCCCATGACTTTAACCTAATATACACCCAGGCTGTATGTGGTCCCCCCACCCCCACCCCAGGCTCTTTTTATTCGCCCCTACACTTGATGGCTTTGCCTAGAGCCCTTTCCATTAAATAACATGCCGATCCAGCTTTTTATGGCCATTTCATAACCAAAATAATATTTCCATGCTTTTCCTTGTGTCAAATGAATATCAAGATTGAAAATGTGAAGAAACCAAATTTCAGTTCTGGGCTCACATTCAAATCGATTTACTTTAAACCAAACGCAAACTGAATGCGATGTTCATTTTCACAAGTAATTGTTGAAAAGCCAAATTTGGGCGGATTGCCTTAAAAATCAGTTATTTAAATAGGATTAACTTAAGGCTCCCATGAAGTGATTCCGCCTCACCCCTGATTTAAAAAAAGAAGTGAGCACAAATGTAATCCCCATCTTTAGTGCATAAAAGCAGCGATCTACACAGAAAGAATTAAATCTTTTTATGTGTTTCTTAGGAAACTATATATACAAAACTTTTTGAGTTGTGAAGTTGTGAGCTCTCTGTGAATGTCACATCCAGTTCTTAACGCAGACGTAGCAATCCATCACATAGACTTAAACATCCATCTCTCTGTGACCCACTAGCTGCCGTACCTAATAAAAATATGGCCATTTAGATTTTTAAAAGAAGTGCTTTTTGTGACGCAAACCGCAGAAATGGTGACCGGTTCTCACAGCCGCCTTGGAATGAATGTTCAGCTATTGCCATCTAGTGATCGTATTCAGGAGACGCGAGGAGAATTGGCTTCATTGTCCAATTAGGAGTTTCCTGGCTTCCATTATTTCCTAAGATAAATTGTTAGCTGAGTATTGCAAATAGCATTTGTTTTCAAATTAGAGTTTAAAAGTTGCATTCATTTAAAAAGTAAATAAAATTTTCTACAAGCTAAGATGCATTTATTACAATTTTCCTATTAAAGAACTGAAACATCAGTATTTGAAGGAATTTTTTTCTCGAACTCAGCTGTGAATTCCTCTCGAGGGGAGCAGCTGTCTTAGCCATCTTTGTATCCTAGATGATTGGTAACGTGCATGGCACGGAGTAAATGCTTGTGAAGTGCATGCATCTCACTCCATCTTGTAATCTGGGCTGCAGTTTCATGAGGTTAGGGTTTGGGGATATGTTCTCATAATTCTTAGCGTGATGTTTGGAATAGTTAATTAGCAGAGTAATGATAAATCTTTGATTGATGTGCTGAACATCGTATGCTGTCCATTTGGTCATTCAGCTAAGTGTTCATGTCATTCAGCTAATTAATGAAGTCCTACTTCAAGCATATATGGAATAGCACTCCACGCTAATAGTGTTGCTGTCAAATTGATACGAAATTCATCAGTGAAAAGTAATACAGCTATTTTTTTTTCTTCTTTAGCTCCCACATTTTGAAATGTCCAAAGTGGTTTATTTGCAAAAGGGTGGATATCTCCTAGTTGAAATGAGATTGACAAGACCTATTGTCAACTTCTGGGACTTGCCTTTAAATATCTTTGGGGAACTCTATCAAGTGGCCTGCCTTCAAATCCATAGCTTTTTTTTTTCTCCCCCTTTCTTGTCCATTTGCTGTCCCTCCTGGAACAAGAGACATATGATCTGAAGGAGGTTTCTGTGACACAGTTGATGGGAGAATCCCTTCCTACCTTTTGCAGTGGCTCATTTATTCTAAAGTTAAATATAAAATTGAAGAGGTTAGGGAGTTATGTAGAAGTTTGTTGTCCGGCTCAGGGGACTGTCAGCAGCAGAAACCCTTCCTCCCGATTGTCTGCCGTTGTTCTTGACAGTGAATTGTTCCTCAGGGACACCTTGTCATTACTCATTCCTTCTCTGTCACTTTAAAAGATGTATCTTTCAGAGTTTCCTAAGGCTTCTCAGATTTACCTCTGGTTATTTACTGATTCTGCAAGAGATGGATGCTGTAAATGCCGAGAGTCCTGCCTTTGATATTTTCGACTTGTATTTCTATTGTAATAGCTATGGAATATCAGACACTGCAAAGAGACAGGATACAAGTGGCTTAAGTTTCTGACACCTATAGATAAATCATCTCACCAAAGCACAGCATCTTGGAATCTAATTTGCTGAGGGTTTGGAGTTGTTATACAGGGAATAGAGTTCTGTTAAAGTATTTGAGAATCCAAGCATTAGCTGTAGAGCAAAGTGGTGTTAATGATGAAGTTTGCTATTACTGGGATCAGATTTTCTAGGTTTAAGTTTCAATACTGCTCCCCCTAGCTTGGGCAAGTTGCTAAACCTCCCTACACCTCATTTTATGCAAATGATCAGAGTACCTGCATTCTAAAATTCTTATTCCCAGAGAACAGAACTTGGTATGAGTAGGCATTCAAGAAATGTTATTAGTATCATGTTAATGATCAAATATAGCATTAGTATTTGTATATTTGTAGTCATATTGTTAGCGATTATAAGAGACTTTCTTCATTCTGTAGAGTGTGATGGTCTGCTTGGTTTGACCCACACTGAATGTCCAGTAAAATGATTTCTTGTCCCCTGCCCCTCCATAACAAGCCTCATTTCTTACCCAAGACACCTGCTCCTGGAGAAGAGATAAGACTGAGGCAGAGGCCTTGGGGCTGATAAGAGAACTTACCAAATTCAATACCACTGAGAATCTCAAAGAAGTCATTGAGGCTGACTTTCCATGACTTTGGAGGTCCTGTGACTGCAGGCGAGAGCTCCAGCTACAGAATTATTGCTTCTATGAGTCCAGTATGATAACTCCCGTTAACGATGGCTTGTACCATGCTGAGCACACACTAAATGACTTATGGCATTACCTTATTTAACTAGACTTATTGAGGAGATCACTTCATAAGTTATGTAAATATCTAACCACTATGCTATCCACCTGAAACTAAAATAATATTGAATGTCAACTGTAATCGAAACATAAAAAAAAAATTTAAAGTATAGAGATAACGTTTGTATGAAGCGGCGATTATAATTTCTGTTTTAGTGACGAGGCATTCATTCCATAAGTTCCGCAAACTTATGTAACTTGCTCAATGTCACATGAGAGTAAGTATCAGGGACACAATTCACATCTGGGTTTATCTATTTCTTGATTCTACAAAATACTGAAAAATAAATCACCTTGTTCATTATGTACTATGATTGGTGGAAAGAGTTCTGGGCACGTGTAAAAGGGAATGCTTACCCAGAGCTTACCATGGTTAGATGCTCATTTAATGCTCACAGGGAGACACCCTCATTCTCCTCATTTTATAGATGAGGAACCTGAGGCACAGAAAACTGTGCCTCACCCCAGGTCATGTGACTAGTGTCAAGTAGAGCTGAGATTCCAGCCTAGGCTGACTTTGGTGACGGCCACATGAGGGCTCCAGTCTTGGCAAGGGTACTTTCTAGACAGTTAGTTACTGGGCAACTTACTTGATGAATCTAACTCTTGGTTTCCTCATTTGTAAATTAATGATTTTACCTGCTGTATCTTCTTTAGAAATTTTCTGTAAGAAATAAAGCACGTATGTGCATATACTTTCTAAGTTTGTAAAGCATTATAAAATATGGTCATTATCTATTATGTTATCATTCAGTCCTGTGTAATGTGCAAATCAATGCAATATACATAAAATACATATATTATGGAATGAACCTATTACTTATTTTTCCTATTACTCTCCACTAAGTAAATAAATCAACAAGCAAATGCATAAAATAGGGTTCCCTTCTTTGTTTTAAGTTTTGAGGTGGGCAAAAAGTATACAATGAATTTGGCCTTCTTGAAATTAATGGAGAATAATTTACAAATAGACAAGAAGCTTTAAAATGAACATGAAGGTTTATATTCAAGCTTTTGAAACAGAGATACAATCTATTTTGTAGAGGAAGTCATCACATTTTTCATGCTCTTTGTTTTCATTCTTAATGCTGACCAAATGTTTTGTTGTTCCCTCTGACGTTTTCTTGGAATCTAGTCACCTCAGGGCAGTTAAGGATGGGTTTGATAATGACTGGTGCAGCTTCTGCTTTGAGTTGGGTAGTATATGTGGCACTTAATTTTTAAAGTTAAAAAAAAAAAAGACAATGAAAGACAATGGTGTACTGACGTCAATACTAGATTCCTTAAGCCTGTGCTCTATTCTACCTTTGGCTTACGTGGTATATCTCCCTGGACATGGAGAAGTATGTGAAGAGATAAAGGGACTTCACCAGTATCTGTTATTGTGGTCAAGTGAATTGGTGCCCAGCCGAGGTCCATCACAGGCATCTTTTCCCCCATTTGGTAAATGCTGAAAATCCCGTGTGTGTGATGCACCTTGACTACTTGCGACTCATTGATCTCCTTGGGGTCAATGCCAAGGTTTCAGTTTATTTGCATTTTCCTTGTGCTGAGAGTTTTTCTGCTCTCAGCCCCATGCTCTGTCCTAATCACCCTCTTTCATTCATTCCATAGGCGTTTATTAAACCCAGTAAACATTTTTGGGTGATAACAATATGAAAATAAAATATTGCATAGTGTTTAACCTAGAGGAAGGCAGGAGGAAGGAATAAGGAAAAGAAGGGAGGAAGAGAGACTGATTTTATGAACACTGGCTAGGTGGCAGATGGTGACTTGGATAGCTTTGGGCATTAACTCTTTATTCTCATAAGTACATATAAGGTAGATGTCATAATCCTTTTGTTTCGATGTGGGAGTCAAAGTATTAAGTGTGACAGTCTTAGAGACACTTGGTTACTTGTTGTAATCTCTGGCATCTCAGCTCACAGTATGTCATGTCCTGACCTTCCAGAAAAAGTTGTCTGACCATTGTTGGTTATAAGCAATAGAAACCTATTCATGACTGGTTGAAGGAAAAAGAGAGATTGTTGACATTATTGTTTCATGCAACAAGCAAGTCCAAGGATATAGCCGGCCTCAGAGGCTACCCTGAACTTCACGTCTCAGCTTTTCTGTTTCTGTTTGGCCTGTGGGTCCCTTCATGTGACAGTTCTAGGCTTATAGCATCTCAATGTAGCAAGCTGAAAGGAAAAGCACTCCCCAAAAATATTTGGGGTGCTTCTCTCTATCAGATAAATGTAATAGCCTCCTTTTTGAACTCAACCCTGGCATATAATTTGCTTTGACCAAAGAAGTAAAGTGTGTCTCTTCCAAGAGGTAAATTTAAGAATCAGTGTGTGGTTCACTATGATTTTTTATTTTCCTCCCTCTGAAATCAGAGAAGCCTATGTCAGTTCAGGGGCTCTGAGTGACTGTAATGAGCAGAGTCTCCACGTTTACTTCTGATGGAGGTGTATCTGTACTTTGCTCTTTTAAGGTGCTGAGATTTTCTGGTTGGTTGTTACTAACATAACCCAGCCTGCAGTAGATTAGGGAAGGATACTAGTCTATCTGGTTCAGGTATAATATAATGCTTTGTATGCTGACTATGGCCAGGTAGGTGGCATACTGAGTAATAGCCGAAAGGTAAAAACAACCCAAATGTCCATCAACTGATGAATGGATAAAAAATAATGTGGTATATGCAAGCAATTGAATACTCTTTGTCAATGTAATGGGGTACTGATTCATGCTACAACATGGATGCAATTTATGCTATGTATAGAAGGCCACATGTTATATAATTCCATTTATATGAAATGTTCAGAATAGGCAAATCCATAGAGACAGAGTAGATTGGTGGTGACATAGGGCTTTGGGGAAGGGATATTGGGAATGATAGCTAATGGGTAAGGGTTTTGTTTTGAGTGATGAAAGCGTTCTAGAATTGATTTTAGTGAATACACTAAAATCCATTGAATTGGACACTTTAAATGGGTGAATGCATGGCATGTGAATTATATTCCAAAAAACAAAATTGGAGTGAATGGGGTCTGAACATCTGTGGCTCCCCAAGTGATTCTGATACACAGTAATTGTTGACAACTACTAGTTTAAATGGACCAAACAAACCCATCTCAACTGTCTTATGATCAGTTTAAAAGACCTGTTGTTTGGGAGGGCTGTCAAAAATATATCTTCATAGTTCACCAACAGTTTCATTCCTGTTTCACTCATATGATTTACCTTAATAGACCCTTTGGTTACAAGAAATGACTTGAAGATTTTGGAAATATTAAGTTAATGTCAACTCAACATTGACTCAAAGATAGTTGATGAAATTTACTCTGGTAAAGAGTAGAAAGAAACTGAATTTATGACATGCTCATCATAAAATAAGTGAAAATGCTATGTGAAGGACCCAGGAGTTGTACTTGTTGATGAGAAATTCTGCATTTTACATGACATAGTTGGATTTTCATCAGGTTGTTCCAAATGAAAATATACCTTTGGGAATACAGTGTTTGTCTTTTTAGTTAACACTCAAGATTTTTAACATCTACTTATAATTTTTTCACATTAAAAATATGTCATTATGTCTGGTTTCAAGAAGACTTCTTGTGTATGTATTTCTGTATTTGACAGGTTGACATCTTAGAATGTGAATAAGCCAAAGATAAAACCACTAACTTCCATAGCATTTTTTAACTGCTAGTGTTTATTTAAAATATAAACATTTACTTTTCAAAATTAGAAAATGTTTTTTCTAGATTTAAAAATTATTTGGTCATTCAAAAGGGTTATAAGTTGCTGTTACATATATAATGATAGAGCTCAGAATTTGTTGGAGTCATAGGATGTTTATATTTATATATGCAAATAAATATACCTTTGATTAAACAAATAGTTCTACAAAGGTTATAATGAAAAACAGCAGCCCCTTCCCCCATTTCTTTCAACTCCTTTTACTATTTCCTTAGTCAAATAATATAGTTATGATGCTGCTTCCTGATCGTCCAGCTTTGGAGTTCTCGGCAGCAGTTTTGGTCTCTTTATCCACTCCTCCAATACATGCATTTATAATATTTTCATCATTCTACTGTAATTATGTGATCACCTTAGATAAAGAAACCTTTGTGTTTATATTATTATGGCTACAAAGACTAATGTTTGAAGCTGCATGTAATGATGTTTATTTCCTTTTCTAAACATCTTTTTCTTTCCTTGGAGATGATGTCTCCTTTTTTGGTTTGCTTTAGTTTTTTATATATATATATTTTTATTTTTAATTTATCTTTAAACTCATGCCAAGGATCATGATCATCCCCCAAAGCTGGGAGAGAGGCATGAGATGGACTTTCTCAACCTTCCTGGGGGAGCCAGCCTTGCTGACATCCTGATTTCCAAAACTGAGAGGATACGTTTCTGTTGTTTTAATCCACCCAGCGTGAGATGATTCGTTACAGCAGCCCTGAGAAAATAGCACAGGGTGCTATGTTTCCGAGGGAAGCATCTTCCTGTCTGGTCTGTGAACGATGAGTGTGGCTGCCAGCCTTCTGTGCACCGAAGCTCACGTGGGTGGATGGTGGAAATGCCCGGAGAGTCTCAGTATTCAGAATAAACAATTCCTCTGAATCCCCCCTTTATTTAGTAAGGTGCCCTCACCTCAGATGCATGTGTTTTTTCTAGTCCTGAAGCCCTCAGTTTCACCCTTTCCTATAAAAGTGTTCCCCGTCTTTGGCAGATGAGGGTGATGGTGGTGATGGGTTTCCCAGCTGTCATGTAAATACAGACCCTGGGAGGAGGTTTTGCTGGTTCTTTTCAGTCCCCGGTCACCACCAGTGCCAGGCGGGGTGGGGTGGGGGTGGGAATCCTTGAATGTTTGAGAGTCAGTCCGGCAAATCACGTTAGTTCTGTTTTCACGCTGCTTGATTAGGAGTTCATTTTTCAGGGGATGGAAATTAGATTCCATACATCCTCACGTTTCCCAGCTTCCCAAATTTTATGCCATCCTCTCTCTCGTTCTATGTCATCCTTTGCTCATACCATTATAAAACATTTTATGCTTTTATTTCAGTGGTTTCTTATAGAAGAAATATGTGCATTTGTTGCACTATCTTTAACTGAAAACACAGATGTGTTTTTATCATATTTAGTAAGCATCTGAATCCCTTCTGAAATCAGTGTCTTCCAGTAATTGTGACATGCTCTTTCTTGCAGACTTTACTTTTCAGGAATGCTTTCTGTCTGTCCGTATGTCTGTCTCCCTCCCCCCTTCTCTCCCTCCCTCCCTTCTCTTCTCTCTCTCTCTCTTTCTCTACACACACACACACACACACACACACACACACACACACATTCTTAACTTCATATATATGTATTCTAACTATCCTTGTTTGCTGTGTGGCCCTAGATAGTATATAATACCCTTAAAATGATCATAAGTATAAAGGTGAAAACAGAATGCTTATGCACATCTAAATATCCTTCTGCAGTCTATGGCCATGCCACCCTGAACAAGCCCAATGCCATCTGATCTCGGAAGCTAAGCAGGATCGAGCCTGGTTAGTACTTGGATGGGAGACCACCTAGGAAGACCAGGTGCTATAGGTGTAAAAAATAAGTAAAAAATGAAAAAATAGGGAATCGTAAGCTGACAAAGTCCTTGCAATCTGTGAGGTCAACCAAGGGTTGCCTCACCTAAAAATAAAATAAAATAAAAATAAATATCTTTCTGGGGGAACAGTGTATTTTGTTTTCATCATGGTGGAAACTTTATGGCAGACAAATGGCTTAGACGATAGAGGCACGAGTCGATCATACCACAGCAGCAGGTACCAGTGTCTGACACAGACAGAGACACGTGTATGACATACACGCACATGCACATACTTTTAATCCTCACAACTCTTCTATGAGGGGTGCTATAGTACCCTCCCCATTTTACAGATGAGAAAACCAAGTCAAAGAGAGCTAAGAGTTGGCCCAAGGTCACACAGTGAGTAAGTGACTGAGATAGAATTTGCACATGGGCAGCCTGGCCACATAGAAGCTGGCACAGAGTGGGAGCTAAATAAATTTAGTTGCTATTATTATTTCACATTATAAAAATTTAAAATTTGAAAAATTACCCTAGAGTACGTTTGGATCATATTGGCTAATCTCCCTCAAAAATCGTGTTTTTATATTATGCCTTCACTTTTATCAGAGGATAATAGTTATATGAAATGTACTTCTACATTTGCTCTAAAAATGTTGTTTTTAATATTTTCTGTTACAGTATCTCCTTAGTAGAGCAACATAAGAAAATAACTTCTTTAGACTTTTAGGTTCAAGGAAGACAAACATACAAAAAGGAAAACATAAACATATTTTCTTTTGAGAACTTGCTGTGTGGCTTCCATTTTAAACATAGGAATTATGAAAATTGTACAATTCTTCTTTTTGTCTTGAAACTCAGTCTCAGAAGGAGAACAGACAGCTCAACCTGGTAAAGCTAGGGCACAGTTTTTTTTTTTTTTTGTATTTATCATTGAATGACTACGCCTCTATTTAACAATTCATAATAATCAAACTGCCATTTTTTTCCCCCTGAATTAGAATATGTAGTCTAACCATGATTATAGTCTATAATTACAAATTTTATAGGCAAATCTTCCTCTGGTTTGGGCATTTAAAGTAAAATTTCCGCTTCTATTAATTATATATGTGTTAGTTCAAGCTGCTATAACAAAATACTATAGACTAGGTGGCTTATAAACAAAAGAAATTTCTTTATCACAATAGAAATTTCTGGGGGCTGGCTGTCCAAGATCAAGGTGCTGGCAGATGTCTGGAGAAAGCCAGTTTCCTGGTTCATAGATGGCTGTCTGCTCCTTCCTCCCTCACACAGGGGAAGGAGTAAGAAGTCTCTCTGGGGTCTATTTTAGCAAGGACACTACTCCAGTTCACAGGGGCTCCGTCCTCATGGCCTAATCACCTCCCAGAGGTCTTAACCTCCACATACCATCACGTTGGGGGTTAGGATTCCAATGTGTGAATTTTGAAGGGGTGTAAACATTCAGTCTATTTGAAAGAGGAAAATTATAAAAAGGTATAAATTTGTGATAACATTCTTTAAGAAGTAGAAGACTGAAATGTTAAAAAAAATATATAAGCAAAGAAAGTTCTATGTTTGTAATGGGCTCATTAACATAGCCGAGTGACAGAGTATATATTTCCTTGTCTATGAATTATCAGTCATTTGCTAGTGGCAGAGTTCATAATATGAGTCTTAATATATATAAGATTGTGTGTCTGTATACGTGTAAATGTGATCAGAGGTGACAGCCACTACAGACTCTTTCATTCGAGTGTTGGGTGATGTAGCTTATCCATCATTGCACCCTACTACAGAAATAGTAGAGTGTATCCATAAGTCATAGTACATCTAGTAAAAAAAAAAGAACAACCACCATTTTTAATCCTATTTCCTCAAAATGGTATGATTTGTGGATTATGAAGATATTTTAGTGATTGTTTTATATTATTAGAGTGATTAATTGATTATTGATGACTGTCATTGAGCTGGACAAGTTATTATCCAAGTGTGTCTGAGAAATATAAATACATAGTCAAGTGATCGTTAACTTGCATTTCTTCATTTTATGTCAGAAGAAAAAGAGACTCTGGAAACGATAAATTAGATGATGTTCTGTAGGTTACAATGTTGCTAGAGCCTCATTCTGTGATTTTTTTTTGTTCATTACACTTTCTGTTCCACCATTTTATAAATGCAGGCACACTCCATACTACAAAATTCATGTGAAAGCAAATTCTGGTAAGGTATGATTGGCAACTGGACAACCAGTTATCTGCCTCGTGTGCCATCTCATTTCATTAACCTCAATAATAGAACCCTGCATTTGTTTCTAGTTAAATTTCTGGTTAAGTTTCTATTTGATGTAAAATATGATTTTTTTTATGTTGATAATTGTAGAGAGTTTATGAGTGTGAAGATGAACATAGTATGCAACCAAGCTAACACATTAATAATAATCAATTTCTTATAATGTCCTCAAAATAATTTGCACATTAGTGTCATAATTCACACAGGCACAGAAAAGAAAGTGACATGATGAAGTAATAATTTAAAGATTAACCTTTCTTCTTACACCACATAACTTTAGGAACTTCCACGGGAAAAATATCCAGATAAAATCTTCATGTATAGAAAAAAAGATGTAACTAAATCAAAATTTAAAATATCTATATATTAAAAAAACCATAAAAATTAAATAATATATGACAGTAATAAAATGATATAATATATAACAAAATTAGCACTTTTTCATGTATGTTTCAAGTAAGTTGTTAATTTTGTTAATTTCTTCTTTGTTACGATATAGATACTAAAACAGAAAACCTGGCATAGACACAGAAATGCAGAAATAGAAATGCAGAAATATGGAAAGAAATGTAGACATATGGAAAGAAAATGTTCATTACTCATTAAATAAATATAAATAATGACATCTCATTTTCCTTCATGTAGCTTTTTACAGTATATAAAAAGAAGTGCTGTTAAGAATGTACTTCTTATAGGACTGTTAATTATAATAGACTTCTGGAGAAGTCTGTACTAAACGATACATATGAAAATATGCATGAAAAGCCTTCACATTTTCAGATTCTTTGACTAAGGAACTAGATCTCCAGTAATCTTTTATATTAAAAAAAATCAGAGGTTGGTCCAAAGTTTTTAAACCAGGATATTGCTCTACCCTCCAAAAAATAACATAAAGAAAATTAAAGAAACTCAAATGTTCAAAAGTAAAATGATATATCATATGATTAAATGTAATATAGTTAGAATAAGCATATTAAACTACATACATTGTGACAATACGTTTTAGGTGAAAAACATCACATTACACAGTTGTGTTTTTTAACCCTGTTTGCCAGGGATTGTCTCTGGGAAGTAGGAATGCAGGGATTATTATTTTATTTGTGTTTCTCTGCATTTTAATGACTATATGTAGGTTTTATAATGACAGAGTGATGCTTAATAATTTTAAGTAGGCAATAAACTTTCCTAAAACCTATGGACACCTAGGAATATAGAGTGAACCAAGGAAAAGAGTGGTCGTGTATGCATTTCTCATGTGTAAAAGTAAATTCTGGTGCCGACCAGCAGGTGGCAGTGACAAGCAAGCAGTGTTTTTGGGAATGAGAGACAAGGCTGGCGAGTGAGGTGTTTCTTCATTTTTGTAGCTGTGCGGAATTTGAACCATAACAGCAGGGTGATGCTCTAGTTTATAATCATTTGTGTACTTCAATCAGAATTTATCTTCAAATATAAATGTTCTCAGATTTCAAAACAGTCTAGCAAAACACCTTAGAGGAGTTTCTAGTACTGTTCAGAGGGAAAACAGCATCTATATTTTATATGTTTACTTGCTTATTTTATTATTACTCATTAACATAGAATTGATTAGTTTTGTATTAAAAATACAAACCAAATTTAGAATGTTAAGTCGTAATAATCAGTCTACTTATTTTACTTAAGTATATTTTTAATCTCAAACCATAAAATTTAGAAGCTTATTACAATTTTTTTTAAATCCAGGCTTTTAGGGAATACTTAAACACACTCACACTTTGGTATAAAATTACTATTTGATGTAGTGTTTTATATTACTTCCTTTCCCTGTAAGGAAGAATGTGTATAACAACAGCAAATTCTTAGAAGTTGTGTCTTTTCCAACGATCACTTTTGATTTCCTTGATCTGAACTGAGTGCTCCCATACATACTAAAATAGATAAGTCTGTGATAAATTTGCGTTGGCAGTTACAATAAGTTGGTGTTTGCACTCATGTTAAATCATCAGTGTATTTCAAATGAATTTCTGAATCACGTTGTTTTTATTAAACTCCCACTGTGTATATTTCTCTATGACAGAGGAAAAAGCACAATGAATCTTTCTTACATTTTGAAGTACATCATTTTATTTTGTAAATCTGCTCTCATTCCACACTTGTGAAGGTTTTTAATAGCTGCATATTGAAATAGAAAGTAAGTTGAGACTGAGGGTGGAAATAAAACCAGCGGCAGCGTCCATGCTATTCTGAGCCTCTCCCTCTCTCACCTGACTGCACCTGCTTCCTCACAGTGTCCTGGACTGCTCTCTGTCACTAAGTCTTTCCCACCCCACAGCTCTCCTCTAATCTCTGCCAGCCCTGGGCAACCCTGTAAAATGTAAATCTTCCTCCCATTCTTGGAATAAAAATCGAACATTGTCACCAGAGTATGCCTAGCCCTGCGTGAAATGGCTCTGTCCCCTGTTTGCTCACTTGGCTCCAGTCGTACTGGTCTCTTGGTTCTTTCATAAAGTATAATTCCTACTTGGGCTTTGCCACTGAAGTTTTCTCTCTGGTCCTCTTCCTTGCCTCTTAGGTGTCACTCTGCAGGAGAGATCTCCTAACTTGCTTCCCTGTACTCTCTATCCATCGTATCCATTTACTTGTTGTTGTTGTTGTTGTTTGTTTGCTTTTGTTTTTTGCAATGACTGCACTTGACACAATCCAAAACACATTGTTTCACGGTGACTTTTCTGTCTCTTTTACTAGAATGGGGTCACCAAGAGAGCATGATCTTTGTTTTGACCACTACTATATCTCAGTATCTAGAATATTCCCAGTAGGTAGTAGATGCTCAGTGAATTTCTATTTACATAAGTGAATGAATGAATAAATAAAACCTGCACTTTCTGACTCCCAGCCCAGGACCCCACCGGTCCACTTCCCCAGGGATAAAGCAAAATTTTTTGTTTTGGGGCTGCCAACCTTTGACTGAGAACATTAAGTGGAGCCCCTTGCTAGTGCTTTGCTGTAGGGCAAGTCACGGAGACTTTCTCTTAATCTTCATAGATGAGATATAATAACCTTTGCTTTATCCACTTTATTTAAATTGTAGGAAGGCCAAAAAGGAAACTATTTTAGTAACATTTTGCTAAACTCTAATGAAGCAAAGCAGTAATTGTTATTTGAGAATTTCAGGTTTACCAATTGAGCACCTTTGCTTTAGACTAGCAGTGATGGTGGTAAAGAATAACCTGGGGACACTTCTTTTCAGATTTGGGGGAGGGTGGGGACAGCAGAGATTGGGAGCCCAGGGTTTTGAAGACAAATGAACTTTCATGGAAGTCTCTGTTCAGCTTCTTGAAACCTAAGTGATTTGGGGCAAATTATTCAAAGTCTCTGGGTCTCAGTTTCTTTTTGTGTGAAATGGCGCAACCGAAGCTAACTTTTGTATTATGGAGGTTGATGCATGTCACACACAGTGCTTTATTATTATTGCAGGTGAGGTGGCCTGCAATAAACCTTTCAGAATCCAGTGATGACATTCTCTCGTTTCTTTATTGGAAACCCAATGATTTTCCTTGAGTTTTCCCACCAGTGCACATTGGCCCAAGAAAATTCACAAGCAGGAGTTTGCTGTATAGAAAGAAAACAAATAGTTTAATATTCAATTGGCCAATATGGAGATGAGGAGCTTATGAAAATGTGACTCTGCGATGTGCGTAGGTTATAGATTATATAGAACAAAAATCACAAGACACCTTCGGGGTTTGGGGTCGTACTGGGAGCTGATTGGTCAGAGGTGAGGTGAGGGTGATGTATCATTTCTTCAGGTCTTGAGGACAGCTCTGTCGGGTCTCATGGGGAAGAAGCCAGGGGGGTTGTTCCACCTTAGGGCTCAGGGTCTGAAACATAACTTAGGTCAAGATGTTGTCTGTAGCCTGCCAGAGGTCCAGACCGTGTGACCATTAGTCAGATCCTGGCCACTGTCCTCTGCTGCCTCCAGGGTTGCTGGTTACCTCGGGGAGAGGCTGGGTGTCGGAGGGGTGTACGTATAAACAGAGAGGGATATGATTTCTAGAGCTGGGATTTAAAACTAAATTTAATCAAAGTCATAGGGACCTTCGGTTTCAATTTTTACAAAACCTATTGTTCAGGCCACCACCTGCACCATTAGCAGGAAGACACCTGCGGTTTCTTGTCCTTCCACTTCCTTCTCTCATTCCCACAGAATCCAAGAACTCTCACCCATGATGGTTTAGTTCCATTTGTAAACTAGATAGAGAACTATCCCAGTCTACTGCTGCTGTTACATGTCCTTGCCACATGGTGTCGCTGTTGCAGATGACTCCTTTATCGTCCAACAGCCACTTGTTTACTTGTGTCTTTTCCTAACTGCTGTCCTGCAGTTCGCTGTTGTGCTTCGACTCTGGGGTGCCAGCTCTGTGTACACACACACACACACACACACACACACACACACACACGCACACGCACTTTCAGTCATTTCCCCACAGCCTGGGGATAAGGCTTCTGGGTCCCAAGGTACTGCCCGCCTCAACCACATTCTGTGCTGAGGAACCTAACCTCCTCAGTGACCCCTGGGGTCATGTCCAGCTAGGTCACCATCCAGACTCATCCCTCCCGCGGAGTAATCCCTCTCTGTGAAGCAGCCCCTCCGTTTGGGATTGCCCACCCTCCCCGCAGGTCCAGCTCTGCATCATTAGGGGAGGAAGTTGTTTTTGCTAAGCGACAGAAGCCTGAGCGCACATACACACAAGTCTTTTATTATTGCCTTTTCCCAGAGCTGTGGGCATTTATTTGCATAATTAATAAGGCCGCTCAAGTGACCTTATAAGACAAAAGAAAATTAGATTCTCTCGATAGTAAAAAGACAACAGAAACGACAACATACCTCATCTTAAATTTCTATTAATATTGTAATTAGTTTGCCATAATGATAGAATAGTTGCTGATAGTAGTAGCTCGACTTAACTTTAGAGGAGACGCTAGGCTCCACCAAAAAAGTAGGCGCAGCTGTGAAATGGGTCTCATGGAGTCACTGCTTCAATAGGAAGCTTTTGGGAGGAACAAGAAGGTTACGACTCGAACCGCAGGGCCAGCCCTCCTTCCGCGTCACAGTGCTCTCTCAGTGCCTTACTCTCCACGATTCCCCGTCCAGCCAGGCTGGGTGGTTGAGTGGAGCCCCGGCTCCTACCAGGTCTGAGAAGCTCAAGGTACAGTGGGCCAGGCAAAGGAGGACAGCGACCGCGCCGCTGGTCCCAGTCTTCCTCCGATCTGAGCCCGCGGTGGAAAGCCGCTCAGCCTCCCATGCAGCCCAGGGTATGGAATGAAAGCCTCAGCTATTCTTAAGGAGCAAATTCACCATCTCTAGCATCTTCTGGGAGGCAGGGAGGGCATTAGCTGGCAGTGGTTTATATAATCAGCCTTCTGATCCTGGCCAGACATAATCAATCATCACCAACTATAGGTACACACACATAGGACACACTTTATTTTACTTTTATATAAATATGTCACTGAAAGCAAACACCCTAGTGTCATGATATAGCCCAAGGCATTTAGTTATTCCTTCCAGATGATTCTAGCTCGTTTAGAACTTTCTCATCGGACTGGCCTGTAGCTGCAAACTTAGCACACTAATTGGCATTCACACAATATTGCTACCTTTAGCGTCGGCCTTTTTTCTTTACTTCGGAGTTTGTCTCCCTGGCTGGTATTAGAGTCATGTTCCTAGAATTGCCAGTATGAACCCTCTCTTTTCTTCACACAATTGTCTGAAATAATTTACTTATCTCCAGCCATTATGGAAAATGCCTGCTTATCATACAAATGTGATTTCTTTTTCTGCAGGTCTATAATAAATCGAATCTTTTCTTACTGTTCTCTCCCTATTATCCCAGCTTTATCTACAGAATCATATTGTTCATTACGAAAATGTATAATCACATTTAGACCAAGTGATCTAATTGCATAAATTTGCTTCTGATCTGGAGTTCCTGGCACTGGAGTCACGTTTCCTAGCAAACCTATTATAACTCACAGGCTGCTTCCAAATTCTGTGTCTTGGCTCAAGGTTCCATTTTCAAACCATAAAAGGCAAACTTGAGAGTTTTTACAATTTGAGATAAATCAAAGATTGTTTTTCTTCCTTTTCGCCACCTTCATTTATTTAATGCAAAGAAGGATGCATGTACCAAAGCTGAAATGAAAAACTTAGGATCTAATGTAGAAAAAGCACTCTACTTGTATTTTTTAATCCTAAGAATAACCAGCTGAGCAAGTTTAGTGTTTATTATCCCCTTTTGCTTAGAAAATTGAGACTCAGAGAGGAGAAATAACTTGCCCAAGATTAGTCAGCTCAGGGGACAGACCTGAGCCCTCTGTACCTACCACCGCCGATTCACGCCTGGCCCAGGGGACACTCAGAGATGGTGACTTTACTCTTTTAAGACCAGCTAAGCCTCTTGATCCTCACTTCTAAATGAGCTGTTGTTTTTAGTAGCCAACGTAATAATATGCAGTGGCTGGAGTTCAAAATTTAAACTGATTCTTTTTTATTAAGTAAAAGAAAAAGAAGAGAATTAAAAAGCCTTTCTTGTGGGAAGAGAGTAGAGCCAAGGGTGTTTGTTAGTTACAACTAGGCTGACCTAGCAGTTCACTTTGTCACTGGCACCTTGGGTGTAATAAGCAGCGGATGGCTGGCATATGCTGTTATGTAGGAAAACTACACAGCCGTGGGCTTTGTTTATTATGACACACAGTCAACAACAATAGTTAAAATGATAATGGGAATAGACAGATAATTTGGGCAATGCTCTTCTCATTTCATTCGTGTGAACTCAACCGTGATTCAGGAATTATTATCCAATGAACCTGTGCTTGTTATTAGGGACACATTCCTGAGTGTCCTGACAAGTAAGGGAATTAGATCAGTGGTGCATTCATCCATTCATTCTAGAAGGTATTATTAAGCATTCACTGCATAGTAAGCACTGTCCTAGACTGGAAGACTTACACCCAGTCTGTCACCTAGGGATGGCAGATGTTGAATATCAGAGCACTTCTCAAATCATCTCAGGAATCATCCCTTTCCAATTCTCTCTCTCTCTCTCTGTCTACACCCTTTCCCAACCTTCTGAGGTCCCTCTGTATCTCACTCTTATAAAGATTTTGTGATCATTCGTTCAAAGAAAGGATTGTGACTAAGAGCTTGATTACTGGTGAAAGAATCTTATTGCCCCAGTCCACTAATAACATTGATAAAATGTTTAAATGTTGGCCAATGGATGCTATCTTTATTTACAGTAAACTACTGTGGTAAGCTTAACACTTCAGAATAAAATAAAATAATGGTGTCCTTGCTTATTTGTTTTATAGTGGTGGTTGAAGAACAATTTACTTGGCTTTGCTCTGAGGCTCAGCCAACCAAGAACAGCTATTTCTGTTCATAATGAATTTTCATTAGTATTCTATAAGTTGAGACCAGCCCAGGTTTACTGAGTCTAGTACTATACTTGACACTGGAAGAGACATAAGACAAGGAAAACAGTGTGAATGAAATGGAAAACTAATTGTAAAGGTCATGTGGTAATAGACAATATAAACATTAATTAATTTAGGTATACATATAATTAATTAATTTTAACAGCTAAATTTAAGTACTGCTTACTGAGTAAATGGATGAAAGTTTGAGGAAACACAAAACACAAGTCCATAGAGAAAACTCAAAAGACGAGCATTTCTAATCTCTGCATTACTCTAATGCAGTGCTGTCCAGTAGGGCCCGTGTGGCTAATGAGCACTTGAAACGTACTTGAATCGAGACGTGCTGTATACACGTAAACCACACACACCGATTTCAAAGACTTAATACGAAATAGTGAAATAGCTCACTAATAATTTTTCTTATTGATTACATGTTAAAATAATATTCTGAGTACATGGTACTAAATAAAATAGCTTATTAAAATTAATTCCACCTATATCTTTTTACCTTGAAAAAATGTGGCCAGTGGAAGAATTAAAATTTCCTGTGTGGCACTCGTGTGGCTCTGGTGTATTTCCACCCATCATTTTGGGGATTATTGCACATGGAGATTTATAATCCATTTTTTTTTACATTTAAGATTATATCATAATTATTTTTTTCTCAAACCATGAATTTTGAGTAACTTTGCAAAAATACATCATGTGACTGGCCACAATATGTGTGACCACAACATCCCGTTGTGCTCTCATTCATCCATTTAGGTCACTTCCAATTGCAAAGTAAGGATTTTTTTTTTTTAAGAATTTATTTTTAACTAATACCATCTCTTCCCCCTTCCCACATTGGATTAACTTTGGAGAAGATAAATCTAGACAGTAATAAAAAATTATATAGTCTCGGGATAGGAAGCATTTATTTTACAGTTATTGTGAATTTCTTTTTTTGTGTGTGTGGCTTTTTTGGTTTCTTATTTTACAAACTTATATATTGCACTTTCTTTTTTATCTGAACAGAAGAATTTTATGGTTTTCATTTTATTATGTCATTTCGTGAAGGAAAAGAGATCATCGTAATGGCTATACAGTGTTCTGCTGAATGGCTATGTCATTTTCCTGTGCTGTTGGCTTAATATGTTGAATCCAATTTTGAAGAGTTACATGTGGTAGATCTTTTTTTTCCTCCAAATTTTAGATAATTTCCATTTTTTCATTGAAAAAGCCTCAGATGGGCATTCAAGAAAAGGCACACAAACACTGTGTATCCCATCCTAGTAACTGCCATGCTTCGATTGAGAAGTTATAGGGTTAAAAAGTTCAAGGATGCTTTTCACAATTAAAATAATAAGTAAGACCTCCTACCTCCTCGTTTTCTTTTTCATTTTGCCATCCTGCCGGCAGAACACTGTATATTAATAAAGTCAATCTCCAAAAGCCCATCATTTTCCTATTTAACAAATTTAGAATATACTTCAATAAAGACATGCATTTAATTGAAGCTTGAATATAAGCCAGTTTTTCCATTGTTAATAATTTTTAGCATTAGTGCGTGGGTTGGTATGAATGAGTGTTTTTACCTATTTTAACAGCACAGTTGCTACCGGATTTTTTCTTGTGCTTTGTGATGAGCATCAGCAGAGTACCGAGCACAGAGCATTCACTGACTTGTAGGTTCTGATCACTGACTTTGGTTAAGTTTGGGCTGTGGAAGTGAAATATTAATAAAGAAGCTTGGGGCAGGGGAATATGTGAGCTAAATTCTCAGCAAGGAAAACCATGAGTGATTGAGATGCTGAGTGAAGTAATGGGTGAGGACATCATTCATATTTATATTCAACATTGCTGCTAGCGGCACACTCTTCTTGGGCCTGAGTGAAGCTGAATAGGTTAGTTTAAAGCCTGTAGTTTCTTCTTTTTCACATGAGACATTACAGGATATTTACGTTAGTAAAAACAGAAAGGAGAGCAAAGAAATCAAAAGCAGGAAACTTGAGGAGGAGTGGATTAAACTCAAGCAGAAATGAAGAGGGAGGATTTTAATTTATGTTGTGATTCCATTTTCCCCAGGTCCTCAGCCCTGTTCAGGCAGATATTTAATAGCAGGTCACAAGATATGGAGGCAAGAACATGGACGTGAGAATTCTGGAAAGCTAGGTTGTTATTCAAGGTCCTCTGCTATGTGACCTCAGAAAAGTTAATTTTAATACATCACCTATGAGGACTCTGGACCCCTCAGAATTCAACTCTCACATGAGAGGCTGAGCCCAGGTCAGGGTCTCCTATTGCACAGACTACTTGCTCAGGCATGACTTCCTGAGACCCGGTATTAAAGACATATTCAGGGGTGGCTCAGGGGTCGCATGTGTCCTAATCCATAACTAATGTCTGTGAAGAATACCCCGATTCCGCTTCTTGGACAAAACCATCTCAGGTGACCTTCTCAATTAAATAGTCTATAATTCTTTGACTGCAGAAGATTTGTGCATCCTTCCAACGTAAAACCAAGAAGATTCAATTGAATGCTTTCATTTAAAAAAAAATAGGAAACGTATTAATATTACTTGTGTGATTTGTAAATGGCACGTAAGATACAGCCTGTGTGGATTGAAGAGCTGTGTCGTGATAATAGGACTCAATCTTAGGGAAACGTATAAATCCATCAAAAAGGGAAAACTTATGCAAAGCAAGTGTTCTTACTTACCGTGTCACTGTGTTGCCAGATTTAATTAATATTTTTAAATCTTCAGAAGTAAGGTACAGAAGTGGCGCAAGTGATTGTTCTTAGTGTTAGGGAAACTTCACGTAGGGATGACTTAGTCCATCATAATTTCTAAGTCAATGGTCTTTTCTTTCACAGCCATCTGAGCCTATGATAATATTCTATCATGGCAGATGTCAAAGTCATGGGCAGTACAGTAATGCCTTGATGAGAATTACTCTGTGCCAGGACCCATACAAAGTGCTTTACATAACTAATTTCTCATCCAAAGCCTAGTATGTGGTTATTATTATTATTTTTTATCTTACAAATTATTATTATTTTTTATTTTACAAATTAGGAAACTGAGGCACAGAAAAGTGAAACACTTACCCAAGGTCACATTGCTGGTAAGCAGCACAGCTTTTTACCTGATAGTATCACTGATTATCCTTTGAGGGTCTGCTTGGCACCAGGCACTTTGCCAGAAATAGTCCTTCCACGATCTGTGTCAGGTGTGTTTTATCGATGAGGTTACTGAAGCTCCCGTTGCTTAAGAAACAAGGCCACTGTCAACCTACTGATAATTCTCATAGTTGGGAACCTTTCATTCCAAGGAAGATAATAGGCTCGCCTCCCTTCCGGAAATTGTTATACAACGGCAGGTATTCCTTTTCTTAAAGGAGAGTGAACAAAGTACACACATTGAAATCTGGATCTCCTTTGTCACTACAGAGCTGCAGAGATGGTACATTGCAGAACGTCATAAAATGCATCTTGAATTGGCTTGTGCTAAAATCTTGCGGATGGGTTTGTATAGTGCGCAGCTGGCTAGTTATCATCAGTTAGGTCAGAGCTCAAACCTTCTTTCCTTGGAGAGACATTCTGTGATCATACGAATGTTTAAAGCACCTCCCTAACATACACTGTCACACATAACCACACCTGCAGTTGATGTCTATTCACGTTACTTTGTTTTACTGTCTTCAGAGCATTTATCACTATGAATGTTGTCCTATCTGTCCTTTATCAGGAAATAGTTACACGAGAGCAGAGAGTTTCTGGTTTTGTTTACCGCCGTATCCCCAGTACTGTGATATATCTGGGACACATAAAGCGCAACCTAAATTTTTTATTGAATGAAATTTGCATGTTCTTATTGAAAATATTAATAGCCCCACATTTTTTATGACTGTTTCCTATGTGTCTCGCTTTGTGTTAAGTACACATTTTCTGAATTTATTTCTAACAGTAAAATTAGGAAGTTGGTCCTATTAACTTCGCTTTGCAGATGAGCAAGATAAAGCATACTGAGGTCAGATGACTTGCACAGGGACACACACACACCTAGTGGTTGAGAACCACAAGCCAGCTGATAGAGGCCATATCCAATATTGACCTCCTCTGTGACAATAAAATGTCCTGAACAGTTTGATCTACTCCTTGGTTGATTTTCCCAAGAAGTTATTTATGTGGTTTCATTACTACCTTTGTAGACATGATTCAAATTCAACTAACATTTATTGAACACACCCATAGATTGTGTGACAAACGTCACTAGTCTCTCTTTACGAAGAAGAAAGGGGGAGTTCAGGTAAGTGATGCTGATATTGCTGACAACTGGCGAAGCCACAGCACAAACTCAGGACTATTGATTCCAGGTCTCCTGCTTATTCTGTTTTAAAATAGCTGAGTCTCTTCTTTTAAGAGAAATGGCATCACCAGCTGGGCATTTCTTTACCAGCATTTTCAAACTAAATATCGAGAAGAAGAGTGATCTCGTGGTACATATTGTGATTCCATTGTAAAATGCCGTCCGGGGACAGATGCTATTTGAATATAGATTCTTGATGTTATTAGTCCAAATTTATACATGAATTGATTTTCTTCTTTGGCAGAGATCCAACCTACACAAAGAGGTGCCCTGGGTAATTTTTCTATCGTTTTTTTATCAAAGTGAATTTTACACTTGCGTTTCAATATCCCTAACTGGCAGTTGACAAATTTCTGGAGCTTTCATTGATTTGCTTTCAAGATAAAGAATAATTTGAGGAGTAATTCAGAAATACCAAAGCAGATTTGTGCCCCTTTTAAACTAGTCAGGTAGTTACTAATATAATAAGCATGCACTTGGAATTCTCCCATAGAATAGAGAGAGGCTGCTGTTGAAAGATATTCCTTATAATACTTACCTCAACTATTTTAAATGTTACCTATGTGGAAGAATTAAACAGCAAACAAGAAAAAAATCTACAGAAACTAAAGCCAACAATCCAGGTTCCGAACTGACCAAGTGAGAGGAGAAATGTTTCTTCATTTCTCTAGCAATTGGGAAAGAAATGGCAAAATGAAAATCCATGTTTTTAGCTAAGTATGTCAGTTGATATTCCTTTAAGGTAGACTGCAGTTTTTAGGTTGTCAAGCAAATATTCTGATTCTAAAAAGAGAGAAAGGCTCATAAAATTAAAAATGTGTTGCATTCCCTAGGCTATTTTGGAGGTGGTAGAACCATTTATAGCTTCTAATAGAAACCAAGGAAAAATGTAATTTATTGTATCAATTCAACCATAACATAACAGAAGATCATTACTACTCTGCTGTCAGCAACTATAGAAATTGTGAGAAGCTAAATTTCTAAGATCACATCAGAGTTAGAACATCAGTACATTTTTTTCTTCTGAGAACTGTGCTAGTACAAATTCAAATACAGAGTTTCTAGTGAATATGTACTGAAGGTTACCAATACTTTGGTTAAAGATCTTTCATTAACTTCAAATTTTTTCAACCAGATACTTGACCATTAGGTGATGAGGTGATTTTCCTAAGAATGCTTGATAAGTTCATTGGTTATGTCCAAATAAATATTTGGGTGCTGCAGCATTTCCTCCCCCAAACTAATCAATTGATCAACTTGATCAAAACAAAGACACTGAAATTTGGAACATCTTTCATGGGATTAACGACCATTGCTTGTGATTGCTACAAGTCCCTTGTCCTTCAGTTTTACATGTCTTTTTTGTTTGTTTGTTTGTTTGTTTTTGGAGATGCTTAGTATTATTCTCTGCTTTTTTATGTGATACATTAATAAATGAATAACTGAAATAAAATTTTATTTCAGTCCGTACACTTAGGATTTTTTATAGTAACATGACTAGTGAGTCACTCATTCTACTTAAATTTGTGCCAGAAACTACATTCATTATTTCATTTCCTTCTGCCAACAGCTGGGAGGTAGAGGGGAGGCAGGCATTACCTCCACTTCATAGATATGAAAACTGAGGTTGAAAAGTGAACATCCATGCTTGACTCTTAAAGCTTTGTTCTTTCCACTTTCCCTCAATAGGGCTTTTTTTCATGATGACTCTGTGCAAGATGACCGTCTAGTTTTTTTCAGAAGTTTTTCAGGATTCTATTTGCCTTTGTGTTGTTGCTTTTTCCTATATATAGTTTAGTGGCCTTTCCTTTCTTTAGTGTCTTCATTCCATTCTAGGAGTGAAATGAAGGGCTTAAGGAAGCTTCGATTATTAGGCATATTAAAGAAATGGTGATGTGAAGTGCGAAGATTTGGAGCAGCAATCAAGAGGGGAGGTTTTCTGTTCTGCAAGACCTGGACCAGTCCCTGGGTAATGCTGGGAGAATTTCTAACCCTCCATATGTGTCGGCTTCCTCATCTGTACAACTGGGATAACGGTTCTGATGAATGCTCGTGGTTATTCATGCATTCATTCATTCAATAAATATTTATGGAACCTTCATAATGTGCCGGATACTCAGTAGTGAATTAACTAAGTTGCCTGCCCTGAAACAGTGTATGTCCTAGAAGAGGGAGGACAGATAAACCAACAAATAAATAAACCTGTGTCAGATGGTGCTATGGATTCTAGAGAAAAGGCAGGGTAAGAGTGATGGACGGTGGTGGAGGAGGAGAAGCATGATGAGGCAGGAGGGGTGTTTTATGAGGTGATCAGGGGACTCTTTCCTCATAAGGGGACAGTTGAGCAGAGTCCTGAAAGAAACGTTACTGAAAGATCTAAGAAAAAAAAAACACCGCATATACAACTGCATCGTGCTTTGCAAGATGCTTGCTGTGGGAAGACGGCAAGGTTACTTTATTCTATTCTGTTCTGTCCTATTCTTCTAATCTGTTCTATTCTATTCTATTCTATTCTATTCTATTCTATTCTATTCTATTCTATTCTATTCTATTCTATTCTATTCTATTCTATTCTATTCTATTTGTTTTATTGTGATAAGAACAACTTAACATAAGATCTACTCTCAATAAAATTTTGAGTATACAGCACAGTATTATTACTGTAGTCATCATGTTGTATAGCAGATCTCTAAAACTTATTCATCTTGCATAACTGAAACTTAATACTGACTAAGGCTCATTTTAAGTCCCCAGAGTGAGAGGTCCCTGAGAAGAGGGGACGCTTCTGATTTGTTCATTGTTGCATGACCAGTGCTCACAATGCCTGAGGAGAATTTCAGTACAATTAAGCTGTGGCTCTTTGAGTCTCTGCTTATTTCCTGATGGCTATGGCAGAATGAGGGAATCAGAGGATGCAGGGAAGAGGCTAAAGGTGGATTAGGATGCTCTGAGGTAGCAGTCACCTGTCCTACCTCATCGCAATGTCATCAGAGGTATAGACTCAGAAGGCTTTGGGGCATGAGCTTGATTCCAGTTTCAGAAAAGATGTGATGCTTCAATAAGAAGCTTCTTTAAAAGCAGCTGTGTAATATATAGGAAGCAACACAGGTTAAGTCCTGAGACCTGAAGACAAGTCCAGGCTTCCTTACTCACCTGGTGGAGGACACAGGAGGGAAGTGTGCAATGTGGGATTTAAAAGGCAGAAGCTTCATTCCTGTTCTAACTCAAGCATTCCATTCTGATTTGCTGTTAGCTTGCTGGAAATACTCAATGTATATTCCTTTGAGACCAGAAGGGTTGTCTCTCCTGTCATTAATTCAATTACTATTTACTGGTGAATGCGTGAGCCCAGCTCTTTGACTTGCAAAACTGCAGAGCATCTTGTATCCCCAGGTTCCAGTTCCAAACTCTGGGTCTAAGGCATGAGATCTGACAGTTCATGCTGTTTCAATACGGTGTCTGCCATGAAGTCCTTGCTGTTTTATTTGGTGACACCAAATAGAAGTGATTGCCTCTTACATCACTTGAGGATAGCTAGCATCTTGTGGACCCAGAGAATATTCGACAAAGTCAAATGATCTATAAGGCAGTCTCTTCAGTGGATTTGCTGATGATTTACATAATGTTCATTTTTTTTACCCTAGAATTTTAGCGAAGGCGAAAGACCTCCGTAGATTGTGTAACTGTTAGGAACCTCACCACACTTTACCCTGCACTGTTTAATTGCAGATCTTGGAAACACTCACTCAAAGATGTCAGACATTTAACTAAATTTCTGATTCAGTTTTGCTAAATTGCAAACATCTTAGAAAAAAACTGATAAACAGAAATGAGCCTCCAAATGCCTCTAGAAAGGCAAAACACTTGGATAAAACAAAAACCTCTAATTGCAACTGCACATTTTATGGTCAATAAAGAATTCAATATGCTGTGCAGCAGGAGTATTTCAACTGAGAGTCAAATAAAAATAACTGTGCATGTGATAGCTCAATGAAAAGTTTCTTTCCTCAGCAAGAGATTAAAAAAAAAAAAAAAAACTCAGCTGTTTCTAGCCTGGCATATTTGATAAATTGCTTGTACAAAGAGAATGTGGATTTAGTCTAGCTAAAATAAAACAAAACAAACAAATTCCTTATAGTAAGCTACTAAGGAAAGTTATGTATCTAATTCTGATTGGTTTGGTATTATTTAAATAAAATTTCTCTTAAGTATAAGCCCCCACAGACTGACCCCAGTGACCTTTCTTCCCAGGAAGGAATAGTACTTCTTTCTTCTCTCCCTACCTCTCTTTCTTCTCTATTATCCATCCATCTGTTTGTTTATCCATTCGTCAGTCCATCCATCCACCCACCCACCCATCTACCCATCCACCCTTCCACGCTTCCATCCATCCACCCACCCACTCCTTCCACTAATGTTTCCTAAGTATATACATGTACCACATTCCAAGTCTTATGCTAGTCATATAATGTTCTTTTTGTTCTGGTGGGGAAAAAACAGCCAGGATGAATAAAGTTCTGTAAAATCTCAGATGGGAACAGCTAACAACAGCCTTAGGGAGCTGGCAAAAGCCACGCAGTAACTTTTGAGATGATCTTGAAGGAAGAGGGGTTTTTGCCACCATTGAGTTATTTTCTATTAGTATTGCCACCTTTTCCTGAACTCGTTGCACCTGGAGTTCATTAACATCTTTTATTTTGTGACTATGCCCATAATTATTTTATTGATTGTTCCATCTGATGATATGTTAATATTCTTTCTCCCTTAGGCTCTTTATCCTCATGGGTTTGCTTGATTTTTTTTTCTGTCTACATGTTTAACCTAATTATGATTTCAGATGAATTTAAATTAATATGAGTATTCCAGTTACAGTGGTAAAACTTGGGCATATTACCAGCAGGTGCAAATGTCCTTTTTTGAGATACAGTGAATCAATTCATTTACTTTTCTTCTTCACGTATGTTCATATGTATACATATATATGTATATGTGTATGTGTATATGTATATATATGTATTCAACTACAGTTGACGTTCAGCATTATTTTATGTTGGTTGCAGGTGTACAGCGTAGTGGTTAGACATTTGCATAATTTGCAAAGTGATCCTCCTGACAAGTCTAGTACCCACCTGGCACTATACATAGTTATAATATACAATATTATTGACTATATTTCTTATGCTGTATGTCACATCCCCATGACTATTTTGTAACTACCAATTTGTACTTCCTAATCTCTTTTCCTTTTTCATACGGCCCCCTTCCCCAATTTCCCTTCCATGTGACAAAAATTAGTTTATTCTCTGCATCTATGAGTCTGTTTCTGTTCTGTTTGTTCATTTATTTTGTTCTTTAGATTCCACATATGAGTGAAATCATGTGGTAATCTCTGTCTGATTTATTTCACATAGAATAATCCCCTTTTGGTCCATCTGTGTTATCACAAATGGTAAAATCCAATTATTTTTTATGACTGAGTAATATTCCATCATATATATGTACCATATCTTCTTTATCCAATCATTTTTTGATGGGCATTTAGGTTATTTGCATGTTTTGGCTATTGTAATTATGCTGCAATAAACATAGAGGTGCATATATATTTTCAAATTAGTGTTTTGGATTTCTTTGGATAAATACCCAGAAGTGCAATTGCTATGTCATAAGGTAGTTCTATTTTTAAGTTTTTGATAAAACTTCATACTATTTTCCATAGTGACTGAACTAATTTTCAATCCCACCAACAGTGCAGAAAGTTTCCCGTTCTCTGCATCCTCGCCAGTACTTGTCATTTGTTGCTTTATTGATGCTAGCCATTCTGACAGATGTGAAGTGATAACTCATTGTGGTTTTAACTTGCATTTCTCTGAGATTTAATGACATTGAACATCTTTCATATGTCTATTTGCCATCTGTATGTCCTCTTTGGAGAAATGTCTATTCAGGTCCTCTACCTATTTTTAATTGGATTGTTTATTTTTTTTTGGTGTTAAGTTCTGTGAGTTCTTTATAAATTTTAGATATTAACCTTTTATCAGATATATCATTGGCAAATATCTTCTCCAATTTAGTTGATTGTCTTTTTTTTGTTGGTGGTTTCTTTTGCTGTGAAAAAAGTTTTTATATTGATGTGGTACCATTTTTTAATTTTTTTCTTTTATGTTCCTTGTCTGAGGAGACATATTAGAAAAAATAGTACTAACATTGCTTTGGGTGGTATGGACATTTTAATGATGTTAATTCTTCCTGTCCATGAGCACAGTATATGCTTCCATTTATTTGTATTTTCTTCAATTTATTTCTTCAATGTCTTATAATTTTTCAAGTACAGGCCTGTTACTTCCTTAGTTAAATATATTTCTAGATATTTCTTTGGATGCAATTGTAAATGGAATTGTTTTCTTAATTTTGCTTTCTGATAGATCATTATTGATGTATAAAAATGCAACCAATTGCTGAATAATTTTGTAACCCGTGAGCTTACTGAATTCTAATAATTTTTTTTTTTGGTGGAATCTTTAGGGTTCTCTCTATATAGAGTCTTGTCCTCTGCAAATAATGACAGTTTTACTTTCCTCACTTATTTTTCTTGAAACTTTTTAATCATGAAAATTTGAAAGATAAACAAAAGAAAGTGAAGAATATGATAAATCTTGTGTACCCTTTATCAAGCTTCAATATTATCAATACTTTGCCAATCTTGTATCATCTATTAATTTATTTGCAGCAGATATTTACAAATAAATGCTAGATATAAGGCTTTTCTCCTGTAAATTTTATGTACGCATCTCCAATTTCTACATAAACCTCTTGCTATTAGAACATTTAACACAATAATTCTTTAAAAAATTAAAGAATTTTTAATCTTTTAAAAAGTCCATATTTCCATATTCACATTTCCTTAATTGTCTCAAGAATAATTTTTTATAATGTGTTTGTTACATCAGAGTCCAAAGTCCATTTGCTGCATTTAGCTGTTGTGTTTTCCAAGTCTATTTTAATGCATGACACTAGTGCTTTCTTCTTTTTTACTCAGGATGTCGAGTTGAGAAACCGGACTTCTGTATAATGTGTTGCACCTGGATTTGGCTAAGGGCTTCCTCCTGGTATCTTTACTCACATCCCCTCTGTCTTTATTTCTGTCCATTTTGCAAGGCCTGGGTTATCAACTTGGCAGCAGTAGAGATGTGGAAAATGAAATCTAGTAGGGTTTCTAGAAATGTCATCCAAAAAAGTGCTCTGTGTGATTTACCAAAGTAAATAGTAGATGATAGGACCCTCTGCTTCCTACAGAGAGGCTTTCTTGGTCTACAAGAGAGGACTGAAGTCTTATGTAACTAGGATGTGATGTGACTCCACTTAATTAAGTCTACTTGCCCAGTGGAAAAGTACATTTGAGGCCAGAGAAGACTTGTTTAAGGCCATATAGGAGAAAGGACTTCTAACATCAGCATCTGTCTTCTATATTCTCTGCAACAGAGCCCATAGTTTCAACTATAAATCAGTGTTGGATATTTAGAAAATATACTTTTAAAGAGCAGTAAATTATTAACCTATTCAGAACAACTACATTTTTGATTCAATCTTGCACCTCACAGGTTTGCAAGATTAGATGAGCACATCTTGTAAGTTGATTTCTGTGTCTACTTCTATTTAGTATCAATAAGTTGAGTGTAGAATGATTAGTCTATAGAATTTCTTTAAATGAAGATGATGATCATAATCCTTTTATTTAGAAGGTACTTTGGAGTTTATGAAATGTATCCATATACTATATATGATTTAATCCTTCATTCTCTTTCAAACAATTTTATACCCAATAAACAAAGAGCGTGGAGAAGTTAACTTGTTGAATGGTATGGGATAGGAAATGAACGCGGGTTTTAATTTCATTATTTTATTAAAAACTATCAGACACTTTGTACTGGTTTCATGCTTAGCTAGGGGTATCAGTGAGGAAGATACACTCCCAGCCTCAGGGAACTTAGACTCTAAGTATGAAACAGGAAATGATGAGGGGTACCAACAAAGAGAGCAAAAGAGAATAACAGGAAATTCAGCAGGGAGGGCATTCAGGAAGGATCTTGGCTATGTGTGCTCCAAGCAAGCATGTACTTGTATTCTCTCTACTCAAAGGTTCAGCAAAGTAAGAGGGGGCCCAGGCCCTCAGTGTGAGAGCCCAGCAGGTGAGGAGGTCAAAGTGGGAGATGTGGATGCCGAGGTAAACAGGAGTCAAACGATGAAGGCCTTCATGGGTGAATATGGCAATGACCTACCCAAGAGTGGGTGGAGATCTGAATTAATGGTTGGGGATGGAGAAAAAATTCTGTGGGTGGTCAAGTTTTTTTCCATCCTCATTACCACTTGGATGTCTCAGGGTGGTGTGGAGTAGGGAGAGGAACAATGAGAAATTAGCACTTGCTAATTTGAGCCTCAAAGAGAACTGGAGAGGGATGACAGCCATCGAGGTGGATGGACTTCCACTGAAAGGCAGCAGTGATGACTGGAGGTAAGGAGTCAATCTTGACAAAATGCTCCTCGAGGAGTCAGACTTTGGAAAAATTGTTTTCTGCCTCATTGTTTGGACAGGAATACCATTGATTCCCCATCATCAATTAGGTTCACCATCAATTTTCCATTGAGAATGAACACAGAGGAATGAGTCTTGCTTTCTGCTCTGATAGGAACAAAAACAGGAACACCAGGAGCCTTGATCATATCTTCCATTTAATTTCGAAAGCGTGCTTGGATGACGTCAATTCTGAGAGACTGTGTTTGAAATAATTTGCCTCTATGATATTTTTATTGCATAAAGAGATTTACAATCAAGAGTTATAAATTCAATCTTCTGAATGCTACACCTAAGCTGCAACTTTAAGAACTGAGTAATTTATTCTAGTTGTTCTGGCAGTCTTGAATTTTTTAAAAGCAATATTGAACTCTAATTATTAATGAAATAATTGCAATTGGTTTTTATGCCTTTGATACCATCCATCTGCTGCTCTTCTAAAATAAGGAGAATATTATAAAAACCTAGGATCTGTACATTAACGGCTGCTTCTTTGACTCTAACTTTTGATATTTTTCAATCAGCAGCACTAAAACTGTCTTATCACGATCAGGGTTATCTGTTTATTTATTTTTGATCCCAGTTCAGGTGATTAAAAGTACAACAAACTATTATTAATGACAGTACAACAACTCTAAAAATAATGGAGCCGTGGTCACTCCCTTTCTGAAACAGCCCTAATAATTTACCTGTCTGTGTGATAAATGATTCATATCAGGGTTCAAAGTCAGTCTTCAGGATATAAACCCACTCTTTAGGCAAAAAAAAGATTCTGTACTAGAGAATGAACTAAAAAGCAAACCAAACACATACTTGTGTGCATTTCTTTCATATTTTTAATTTTCATATTTCATAAACATATCTACTGCATAGTTGACATGTATTCTGAACCATTGACAGTGATAACAAATCAGAATTTCTGTCTACTTTATAGCTTTTCAAATGCGTATTACGTACATAATTTCACTTAATGTTGTCAGTAATCCCGAGTGATTGATACTGTTATCACGTCTGTCTTCTAGAGATGGTCAAATGGATATTTTGAGAGGCTAACTGGATTGCCCACGGAGAGTGGCAGAGTGGAACCAGTTAACCTCAACTCCACATCTTTCTGTGCTCTTTCCACTGTCCCATTCTACCTCCAATATTTAAAGAGAAAGTTTTTGTGAAATGTGGCGTTATTCCCTCTGTAAACTACTATCGTTTCATAGGGCTTCTATAACAAATAGGTGACTTAGAAACTATTCTCTTTTAGTTCTGTAGGCTAGAAGTTCAAAATCAAGGTGTCGGCAGGGTGAGAGTTCCTCTGGAGTCTCTAAGGGAGAAGTTTTTCTTGCCTCTTCTAGCTTCTGGGGTCTCCTGGTATTCCTTGGTTTGTGGCAGCATAACTCTAATCTCTGCCTCTGTCTCCACATGGCTTCTTCCTTGATGTCTGTATGTCCTTTTCTATCTCTTATAAGGACAGTCTATGGGATTTAGGGCCTACTCTAATCCAGTATAATCTCACCTTGACCCTCAATTACATTTGATATGACTCTATTTCCCAAAAAGATAATTTTCTCTGATTCTAGTTGGACATGTATTTTGGGAGTTCACTATTCAACCTATCATAGCTATGTTTCTTATTTCTATTCTAGTAGGAAAGTTAGATCACTGGGTAAAATTACTATTGAATTAATGAATATGGTTTGAGTCCTGATATTTTAATGGGCAATTTAGTGCTCAAGGTTTACACTTTGAGGCTCTTAATGAACTCCAGGACTATATGATTTTGAATCTCTGTATTTCTCCAAAGAGTAAAATATACTATTTCACCAATTTGCTTGGTGTTATATTCTATGGTCTGCACTTACAAAGAGTTACCCGTATGTTGGAACTTGCCATAACTTGCCGTATATTTCCCTCACAGTCATAGAGAAAAAAGCAGACATCTAGTGTTTCCTTTTATGAAGATGTCTACAGAAGTTGTGAAATATGGCTCTGACCTTCAGGCCTATACAATGAATAGTTGTAGATTGACAGACTAAAATAGGGAGTGATTTCATCAGGGCTCCCTGGAAGGCAAACCATTCAATCAATGATTCTCAAATCCTTATGATAGGAATCCTATAGAGTGATCCCTGGGAATTTCATAGAGTGATCAGAGTAATCTCTAGAAATTTCATAGAGTGATGTCCTTACATTTTTATTTTGTCTGCAGTGACTTGAGTAGAATGAAAGTGTGGTTGGCAATGGATCTTGAGTGAAGGTATCGCTCATATCAACATAATAGCTGGTAATGGCAGGATGAAAGCAAAGCATTTAAGTAGAAGCTGACATGTTAACCTAAGCTTAATAGTATCGAAACTAAATTTTGCAATTTCAATCCAATTTTTACTTAACTTGAAGTAATTGTTTTATATAAAACTCATACATAGTATATATTTAGTATATATTATTAATATAATTAGTATATATGAAATATAAGCTTATACCTGCTCTTTCAATCCAGTTTTACTTAAATAGAAATACTTGTTTTATATAAAATGTATATACTATATATATAAATAATATAATTAGTATATATAATATAAAACTCCTGTCTGCTGCTTTTTGGAAAGTGAAAATATGTAATACTAAAACAAACAAATAAAACTTAATTACAATTATTTTAAAGTAATGACTATAGCTTTATCCTTGCCTTATTTTATAATATATATCTTTTTAACATATAGCTTTGCAACCTGCCTTATTTTTAAAAATAAAATTATAGATATTTTTATGTTTTTTGTGATCTTTATAAATATTATTTTGGTGACTGCATAACAGCTCTTCAAGGTACAATTTACATCAGAGTTTCCCCATTTGGGCATTTAAACTCTTTCTGATATATTTGTTATTTTAAGTAATACTCAAATGCGTAATATTTTAGTAAAGATAGCTCCCCAGAAGTAAATTCCTGATCTCCAGATATATTTTTATTATGTTTTCTGATTATAGTAATCTATATTGAAAGTTTTTTATAATCCTGATCTATATTGCTAGTTTACTTTCCAAAATGATTTGCCGGTTTATATTCTTATCTGTAGAATTGGTTCACTCACAGAACTGAATCCTTATCAGCATAAAGATGTTTTTTCAATCGTTAATAGTTTTATAAACAACAAAAAAAATAGAATCATATTTTACTTTTTTTTTTAGGCAAGGCAACCCTTGGTTGACCTTACAGATTGCAAGGACCATGTCAGCTTACAATCCCTTATTTTTTATTTTTTACTCCTACAGCACCTGGTCTTCTTAGGTGATCTCCCATCTAAGTACTAACCAAGCCCGACCCTGCTTAGCTTCCAAGATCAGATGGGATCAGGCGTGTTCAGGGTGGCATGGCCATAGACTCATACTTCACTTTTAATTATCGTTTACTTATATACAAAGATAACATTTTAATGTATTTTTTAGGCAATATGTCTTTTGAATTGCATATGTCTGTTATGGACTAATTGTGTTCCATTAAAATTCTTATATGTCAGAATATGACTCTTTGGAGACAGGGCCTTTAAGAAGGTGTTAAAATTAAACGAGTTCATTTAGGTGGGCCCTAATCCATTATAAGAGGAGATCAGGACACAGACAACACTAAGACCAAGAAACAAATTTGTGAGGACATAGTGAGAAGGGGGCCACCTTCAAGCAAAGGAGAGAGCCCTCAGAAGAAACCATACCTGCTGACACCTTGATCTTGGACTACTAGCCCCCAAAACTGTGAGACAGTAAGTTTCTGTTGTTTAAGCCACTCAATCTATGCTGTTTTGTTATGGCAGCTCTAGCAAAGTAATACAGTGTTACTTACCAATTTATTTATTAGAGTCTTAGAGCTTTTCTTAGTAATTTGTAGTTATTTGTACAAGGTCTTTCTATGTTAAACATACTGTTTCCTTTTTGCATTTGTTGCAAAGTGATTATTTGTCTTTTTCATCTTTTCTTAATTTTTTAGCTTATATATGTGTGTATATTTACTATTTTTCCCTAACTATTCATCTTCGCCTTTTTGCTTCTTTTTCCTAGTACTTCAAAGCTTAGAAAGTCCTTCTCCCTTAAGAGATTTGACACATTGTCATTTGTTTTTTGTTAGTTTTTCTGTGGTTTGATGTTGGCCTGTATAATGTAATTATTCTCCATGTTTGAGGATGCAGACTCACAAAAGTAGATAAACTTCAAATTTACAGAGCAAAGCTTCCTTTAATTTAAGATTTTTATGTCCTGACCAATAATACCCAATCATCTTATTTGCCGTGACCCATTTAAAATGAGTTATTTTCAGTGGCTCTTACTTCATTTTGGAAATGTGCATTATCAAAATGGAACAATAACCTCATTTTATAAATCTTCAATTTTATTAATATCAACAGTTATAAAGACAAAGAACCTAAAGGTAGATAATAGCTACAGCTCTCTGAAATCTTTAAATAACTTTGAAATTCTACAGGAATCTAATGTAAAGCGAAGGACACATTGTCTTGCAAGATGAAAGAAACATTCCTTCCTGTATTTCCTTGTTTTCACTTATGATTCTTGTGCTAAGAAATAATTTAAAGTCTTCTTTTATGGATCGTGTTGTCCAAAGTTTTTACTTTACTTTATTTGAGGATCTTTGTGGAATTTATTTAGAAATATCTCTTTAATACAGCTCTGTGTTTCTTTTATTTAGTTTTGCTTTCAGGTCCATTAAAACTACCATCTGTAAAAGGCTCTTTGTCATTTCTTTGTTGGTGGTATCCAGATCAAAATATAAAACTTTTCACTTGTGAGATAAAATTATCTTACTATTCTGCAATGCCTCTTATGTCAGTGCTAAAAAGTAAAAAATGTCATCTCCACAATTACTTTAAATAAAGATTTGAACAGCCTTCTCTGAAGAGGCGAATTATTTCCTTTTCTTTTTTAATTGAGATATTTTACATATAACATTATGTAAATTAAAGGTGTACAATATCAACATATTTAATACATTTATATTGTAATGTGATTGTTATTGTAACTTTGGCTATGCTTCTATCAAATCACATAATTGTCATTTCTTTTAGTGTTGGAAACAACTAAGATATAGTCTCATAACAAGTTTAATGTTTATAGTATAGTTTTGTTGTCTGTAATGACCGTACCATGAATTAGGTCACCAAAACTTAGTTATCTGCTGTTTGCAAGTTGACACCCTTAAATAACTTCTCTTCCTTTTCCCTAGCTCCCAGGCCCTGGTAACCACCATTCTAGTCTTTGTTTCTATGAGTTTGACTTTTTTAGATTCCACACATAAAAGATATCATACAGTATTTGTCTTTCTTTCCTTGACTTATCTCATTCAGCATAATACTATTCCTGTTGTTGCAAATGGTGGACTTTCTTTTTTTTTCTCATGGCTGCATAGTATTCCATTGTTTGTACATGCGTGCACACACACACACCGTTGTCTTCTTTTTCTATTCATCCATCGATGGACATATTGTTTCCATATCTTGGCCACTGGGAAAAATATTGCAATAAACACAGGACTGTGTATATTTCTTTGATAACCTGGTTCCATTTCCTTTGGCTATATACCCAGAAGTACAATTTCTGGGTTATATCATAGTCCTACTTTTAATTTTTTGAGGAAACTCCAAACTGTTTTCCATAGTGTTTGTACCAGATTACAATTTCACCAACAGAGTACACATGTTCCCTTTTCTCCAAATCCTTGCAAATACTTGTCTTATCTTTATTTTTAAAGTATTATATCAGCAGGGTTTACTGACATATAAAATATATTGATAAGATTTATTCAGTCATCAATTATTTACTGAGCACCCATTATAAGCCAGGCGCTATTCCGAAGTTTAGAATGCAGTTGGTTTGTACAGCACAGGCCCTGGCCAGTAGAATGGGCTGCTACTCTGCAGGTCCCAGAGGCTCCCTACTGCCCCATCAGTTGCTGCACTGAGGGTCCCATGGGAAGGCTCAGGGAAGCACCTGTTCATTGAAGTGTTCTGGTATTTTCGCAAGGGGCATAACCATATCAGACTGTGAGCCAACTCCTGGCATCACTGTCATCTCTAAGATTAATGAAAACAAATCAAGCAGATGCTCATCTTGAAGCATTGGTGGGTAAGAGTGGGAAAGCAGGTGTGCATAAAAGGAAGTCATGGAAGCTCTCAAAGTACTTCCAGAGGAACCCCAAAGCAAGCAAGGGCGGTGCTGTTTGAGAATGAGGATAGGGAGCATAGTGAGAAAAGATTTCATAAGGGACGTGATCTTGCTAGGTTTGGGAAGGCGAGCAAGTGTTCTCAAGGTTTGCAGAGGGCCTGTCAATCATGGGCAAAAACTAAGTCCTAACTTTGCAGATCGTGGCCTCCACTAGGTATACCATTGACTTTGATCTGAATAGGACTGCAAAATATTTATTGTATAATTTAGCCCCTAAACTCACATCATTTGAGGTTACAGTGGTGTCTCATTAACTGCGGTTGAGGTTGATGGTTGACTAATAGAATTCTTCTGCGGTATATGGTTGTTATCTAGATTTTCTGTTCCCTTGGATTTATTTCCATTAGAACTCCAGTCAAGTTCAATCGCTGGGGAAATCAGACAAAACATAACCTTGCAATATCAGTTCCAATGACTGTACCCCCTCACACTCTCCGCATTCCATTAGCTGTGGATGAAGGGCATAATTTCTCATCAAGGATGTTGCCGTAACCAAGAAAGATACTGTGCCTTTTGCACAGAATAACTTCTGTGTCTGATCTCTCATCATCTTGGTGGTAAAGTAAATATTTGATATGGCTGATTTTTTTTGTAACATTCAGATTGAATTATAATATTTTTTTAAAAAGAGAGATGGGGGAGAAAAAGAAGAAGTGTGCATTCCCCCCCAAAAGGAGTTGTGCCAAGGAATGTGGTTATTTCTTGATATTATTATGGTAGGCAAAAGAATCACCCCCACCAAAGACATCTGCATCCTACTGCCCGGACCTCATGAATTCATTACTTGACATGGTGAAAGAAACTTTGAAGGTGTGATTAAGTTAAAGATCCTGAGATGGGAGTATTTTCCTAGATTACCTGGGTATGTCCAATGTAATTACAAGATTTCTTTACTGAAGGAGGGATAAAGGAGAATCAGGGTCCCATTGATGTAGAATGAGAAAGATTCAACCAACCATTCTCAGTTTTGAGCATGAAAAGGAACTATGAGCAAAAGAGGACCAGGAATGCAGGAAGCTTCTACAAGGAGGCTGGAAAAGGCAAGGAAATGGGGCTTTTTTTCTTAGAGCTGCCAAAAGGAACCTCACACCTTGATTTTATCACAATGAGACCCATTTTGATTTCTGACCTCAGAACTGCGAGTTAATCAGTTTGGGCTATTTTAAGTCACTAAGTTTGTAGTAATTTGTTACAGTAGCAATAGGAAACTAGTATAAGTATTTGTATTATTAAAAATTATTGAGGTGACATTGATATTAATTGGGGATCACTGATTATATGACTGTAGGCTCAAAGCATATCCTAAGGTAAACCTTCCCTTTCTGCCTCAGCCTGAGGTAACTCATGGTATCTACAGAAAACACTTTAAAAGTTTTTATTTTAAAGCAAATACATGTTTATTACATGAAATAAAAATAGGCTAAAGATACATCTATATCCCATTACCCAAATATATCCTTCTAATCTTTTGCTGTAGGTATGTGTTAATTTTCTTAATATAGTTATGTAATTTGTAAATCTCACTATTCTGTTAGAACTCAATCTACCTTCAAGTTTTTTGCCTCCTCATCTGGTTTGAAAATCTTTGAGGGGAGGGATCAAGTCGAACTTTCCTCCTTTGTGTCACTCTCAGTGTTTTGGGGGCCGACTTGTGTGTACCCACCATTCACTTGGCAAATTTACAGTATGTGGGTCTGGCCCTACCCCATTTATGCCTCAGTAGTGCCATCTTTTTAGTGCTGTAGGTAAATGGACTTGGAGATGCTGATTCATATTTGGGAGACTCACAAGAGAATAAGGAAGATGAAGTAGAATATCAGCTTTCTGCTTTGCAGTGAGAAATATAATTGTTGGATGGATCTTAGGTTTCCGTCAACTTGATTCCTTTTCTCTCGGTTGGAAATCCACATAGGCACCCAAATCATAATCAAGAAGGTTGCTGAATAAACATGGAATCAGTGTGAATGTAATGAATTGCTTGTTTTCAGTGCTCAGGGAACTGAGTATTTGGAACATTCATCTGCAGTGGAGGACTCTCCCAGTTATGGGGTTCCTTATCTTGGCACCTTCTCCTGTACAATACTTGGTTGGACAACAAAAATACATTGAAAATGTCATTTTTGCATAACTGGCAAAGAAATCTGCCTTTTAAATCTTTTTTATTAAGTACAATAATGCTATTTCAGTATTGCACTTCAGTATCTTAGTTATGGAGAAGAAACATTAGTTTTCTCAAAGGTGCCTTTTAACTAGGAGTCGATTTTGCATTTTAACTCCTAGAGTTTTGAAAGAGCTTTTCTTCTAACCATACATCTGACTCAATATTTTATTGTTTTCATAAAACTGTCTATTTAAAATTATAACCATTGGATGATAATCTGAGTTCAGTCAGAGTTTTTGGAATTTTGTAGTACGTGGTGGAGAGGCTTAAGTCTAAAGAATTTTGGACTCTGCCATAATCCACTGTTTTTAGATTTCACTGTGATCCAACCTGCCCCTGGAATGAGGGATTCCTTAACAGATGTCACAGAAACAGGACAAGCCTCAGGTTCTCAGATACTCAATGGTGAGAACATCCATTCTATTGCTTGTTTCCACCATTCTGAGTACTTGGAAGTCCTTTTTCCCTCTCCAGCTCATCTATCTTTTCGTGTAGTAACTTATTTCATGGAAACATAGAATATTGCTCACCATGGCTGGAGGCCTACTTGCCCTAGCTGACTTCTAAGTGAATTAAAGCACCTCTTATGTGAAAGTGGAGAAAATAAAATTGGGAATAGAAATGTTACAAGCCAGCATTACAAAATGATGTCACTTGGGTGAGCAAGAAAGGATATGCCAGTTACCTTTCAACCTGCCATATCGATGCCCACATGGGTTCATTTATTTTTGCACACTGTCTCCCTGTGCCATTTCCTCCCAGATTCCCTCTCTGTCTTTTTGATAATAGCCAACACATTTTTCAGCCAGTGTTTATTAAGCACCTCATTTGGATAAAATATCTATTTGAGAGCAGCGCAAAAACTGGGCATATTTTAATTTCTTGAATATCTGCAAACCTGCAACAGTGAAACTAGAATTTAATAGTAAATGGCTATTTAAATGTATTTGGGGAGAGCAGTAACGTAGCATTTATTGAGCATCTGCTATATGTCAGAGTCTCCTTTTCACTTGTTATTTTATTTAGTCTGAGATATATGACGAGGCTAGAATTATTGCCGTTTTCCTTTTGAGAAAATGAAAGCCCAGCAAGGTTAAATAATTTCACAAAGATCTGTAAGTTATATAATCATGATTTGAATGAAGTTCTCTCTAAGTTAAAATTCTGTGATTTTCATCTTTTAATAGATACATTCAGTACAATTAAAGTGTCATGCAAGTAGGGTCCTTCTGTAATTATTCACCATTGGACCTTTCATACTTACCAGTTTCTAGTATATGTGATATGTCAATAATTTTTTGTGGGACAAAAAAGGAAGAAGTTGAAAGAAAATAGAGGGAAGATGGTGGAAAAGGAAGGAAGGAGAAGGAAGAATGGTAGGTCTATGAAAATACTGCTTTGCTTCAAGTAACTCAAGCATGTCTTTTATAGAATATAATGAATTTGTATACTTGCTTAGTATGTTTGTATACAAATGTGTAATTATTAAAAAGCACTGTATGTGTATATATTTGTGTACATATATGAGTGTGTATATATGTATGTATATTGCATATATGTATATGTATGTTATATATAAAATGCATAATACATAATAACATATACATATACATATACATGGGCTTGAGTATTTGAAAATTTGCTTGACTCTGGTTATTTGAGTACATACAGTGTCATCTATATTTTTGAAATACTTCATGGCTAAGCCCATATGCAGAGATTAAAACTATTTGCGTTAATGATTGAATGAATATGAAAGCAAATTAAATCAGAAATCCCTGCTTCCTTGTAGATACCATTTTTGTTTTTCTATGAATCAACCATTGGATACTTTTATTTGAGCATTTTGTTTATTCATTTTTTCCTCCTTTGTCATAATGAGAGGAACAGAAAGTTGGCTTTGATATAAAGGATCTACTTTAAACGAGCTATTCATGACAATCAGAAAAAAATTTGGACGTCACTGTATTTTAACAAGTGTAATTTTTTCCCCCTAGACCCTAATGATATGAGTAGCATTGGGAGTTTTCTATGCAGATATAAATCATTTATTTTATGAGAACAGTAGTTTTTTTATGACATAGAAATCCATTTGAAACAATTATAAACTATCACATATGTCTTTGGCAAGCAAATATTTTCATATAAATTTCACTGATACTTCTTGAGAAACAGTCATTTTGCAGCTACTTTGTAAATAATTCTGCCTAAATCACTTTGAGAAAAATAGAGATGAAGCAATCTAAGAGCTGCAGGTTTGAAAAATAGCTTTTTTGGAAACATCAATTCGATTTTCAAACTTCAAATATAGCTTTTAGAGTTTATGTTTTACTTTGTTATTAATGTATATTTAAAATAAACTTTAGAGTGCATTAACATTTTGTGAAGTAAAGAGCAAGTGAAAATATATATATTGCAAACCTGGGAGAGAAGTAGTATATTCTTCAAAATCCCCAGTTTATCCAGATTAATGTGGGTTCAAATCCTTGTTCTTCTATTTATTAGTGTTGTTTTCTTTGACAAATTTCTTAATCTCTTTTATTTCTTAATGTAAATCCCCAAAATACTAAGAGAATGTACATTCTACATATATCATATTTTAATTACATTATTATTATCAAAGAGCAGTTAAAACAAACTCCTGAGAAAATTGATCCTTCTATGGTAGGCACAGTATGTAATTTACAGATTAACACACTTCTTTACAACAAACATTCATTTTATTATGTTTTTCTATAACAGCTGCATGGTTTTAGGATTACACATCAACAATTCTTGGAAGGTAGCTGTTAAAACAAACTTGAATACAGGAAAGCTTTTTTCTCAGTTTAGAAAACAGACTTAGACATTTAAGTTTTTATGCAAGTCAGTTTAACTTAAGATTTATAACTCTAAATATTTTTACTTTCCTTCCCTTTCTGAGCAATGCGTGGTAAGAAGTCTAGTGCTCCATGTTATCTGAGGTACCTCGGTCAACAGTCTTTCACTCCTTAATCATTTCTCATTGAAATGCGTGGCTATGATTTCACTGTGGTTTTAACAAAAGCCAGATCAAAGTACTGTGCCTGTTAATAACGTTATTCAGTAACTCCAAGGTAACATAATATTTATATTCCCCAAACCCTTTGAGTCTTCCACTTTTATTTAGGGACAGATCATAATACATGTCCACATATCTCATGCCATTGACTACAGTTTAATATCTCAATTAAGCGACCTTGGCAATGCATGCTACTGGAGATTGAGGAGAAAAAGAGGACGGGGGACATTGGCAGACGAAAGGTGGGCCTTGATATTTAGAGAAGTGTCATGATGTTGACTTGCCATGCAGAATGAGTGGATGAGGGTTCCAAATTCTCTACATTCTGGCTAACACATTGTCTTTTGGTTTTTGTTAATAGCCTTCCTAAGAAATGTGAGGCGATAGCTCTTTGTGATACTGATTTGCATTTCCCTGATGGTTAGTCACATTGAGCATTTTTTTTGTATGCCTGTTGTTCATTCTTATGTCTTCTTTAGAGAAATGTCTATCCAAGTCTTTAGCCTTTTTTTTACTTGGGTTATTAGGTTGTTGTTGTTGTTTGCTGTTAAGTTATGAGTGTCTTATGTATTTTAGAAATTAACCTCTTATCGGATATATGGTTTACAAATACTTTTCTATTTTTTTGGTTGTCTTTTCACTCTGTTGATTGTTTTATTTCTTAAAGAGATCACAGCACTCCCATCTTTATTGAGACACTACTTATAATAGCAAAGATGTAGAAACAACCTAAATGTTCATTGATAGATGAATGAATAAAGAAAATGTGATTTATACGTATAATGGAATATTATTCACCTTTAGAAAGAAGGAAATATTGCAGAATGTGACAATGTGGATGATCCTGATGGGCATTATGCTAAGTGAAAGAAGGCAGTCACCTCATGATTTCTCTTACACGAGGTGTAAAAATAGTCAAACTCATAGAGATGAAGAGGGGAGAATGGGTATAATCAATGGGTATAAAGTTTTAATTATGGAAGATGATTAGGTTCTAGAGATCTGCTGTACAAAATTGTGCCTGTAGTTAAAAATGCCGTTTTATATACTTGAAAATCTGTTGAGAGGGTAGATCTCATGTTAAGTGTTCTTACTACAATGAAATAAAAATTTAAGACAATGTAACAAAGTAATAATAGAAAAGGACTTTTTTGATATAATAAAGAGTATCTGCAAAATTAAAATTAAGAAAAGAATGAGTAGCGTTAAAGAAATAAAAATTAGAAGTAATACAGTAAAAGCTTACATTAATTTGATCAGAGATACTGTGAAAAGCAAGGTGTGTAAGGATAAAGCAAATTCTTAATTGCTCAAACATTAATTAATGTAGCCCAAATCCAGAGCGATGGTATTAAATCCATACAGTAACACTTTTCAGCAATTAAAAAATTTTGGTTGAGAGATTCTTTTTAGGAGACTGAGATTTGTTTGGGTTTGGTTTAATGATTAAATCAGGAGTTTCCCATTTATTTCTAACATGTAACTAAATATACAGTTTAACTCTTAATTCCTTCCCTAATTGCTTGAAGTGGATGATTAGGTATTTCCATTTCATTTAGAGAGCTTTAATTCCTTTGTCTCTCGTTTCCTCTGAAGTGATCATCTTAATTATCTCAATAGTGTGAGGTTTTCTTTTAGAATCCTACAAGTGGGCTATAGAAGGAGAAATAAAGACACAAACAGATTTCAAGTAACACAACATGTTTTCTCTCCTTTTTATAGTCCTTAATTGCTTTTTATTAATATTCTTGTGTGTGCCTTCTAAAATATCAATACATGTTTCTAAATACATGTATCTAAACCTGTTTTTAAGTTGATTAATTTTGGTATTTAGATTTTCTATTGTCTTCTATTTTCTTCTTCTTTTTATGTGTTTTATATAAAAAAACATATATGAGGACCTTTATGTCACTTGTATTATTTAATTTAAGCAACAGAAATGGGGACCTGGTCTGGAAGGCAACAAGGACCAAGATTAATAGTAAAAGAAAACCGAATTTTTTAAAGAAGAACCCTTGGCAGGGAGCTGAGAAATCTGAGTGTATCCCTGTGTTGGCTACCATGACGCTATGTGGCCTTAGTTAAATGGTTACATTTTAGGATTTCACTTTAAAAATCTGTCAAATGAAAAGTTTGCACTGGATGATTTTTCTGGTCTCTTCTGGTTCGGAAATTCTAAAGCTTACTTCACATTGTTTTCCCTTTTTATTGTGTGACTCCTTTGAGAAATATTTTAGAGAATCAAAAAAATAGAGTGTATGAGAGGTAGGATCAATGTGTGCAAACGTGGATTATGAAAGTAAGTGGAAAGATACTGGACAAAATGTCTGTTTTTCTCGGGTGTGGTTTGGCATGGATGACGAGAATGTGAACTCTTGATTAGTGCTCATTAGGATGATATTACTACTATAATGTAACACTGAAGTTAGGTAAATAGCAGTGCTTGAGGGTGGCAGCCCTGAGGTTTCACTGTGACTCAGTCGCTGACTAGGCAGCAAATCACCAAACTTCTGTGGGCCTTGGTTTCTCGCCTTCCGATGAAGAGATTGTGGTAAATGATTAAAGTTTTTTTTTTTCCCCTACCTCTGGCAGAACTCTGAGATAAAATGCTAGCTAAACTCAGCATCAAGAAAACCAAAGGTGGTGACAGAAAGAAATCTAATTATGGGAGGTGAACACACAGCGTAAAAAAAATATATATGTGTGTGTGTATGTGTATACATACATATATATATATACACACACACACCTTACTGTTAAAGTGTACAGTTGAAACTTATTAGATTTTGTTAACCAATGTCACAATAAACAAACAAACAAACAAATAAATAAGAAAAGCAAAGGGAAAGTTCAGCTCTAGCTGATCATGTTTAGTACATCAAAGATTAGTCCTCATGTACATTTAGTGCAGGCTTTTAATGAACAGTAACTATATGTCAGCCTTGGGGATTCAAAAATAGATCCCAGTAAGCTAAGTGCATGTAGAGAAATACACAGAATTGTTCATAGTGTCATTGAATCATTATTCTCATAGAGATGTGAGCAAAGTGCCTTTGAAAAATACAGAAAAGGGAAGGCACTGATACTGCTCGAGTGTTGACCTATGCAGTGACATAATAACTGGTACTCATGTATGTATGACCTTGAGTTTGTCAAAGGAAGAATTGGGATGAAATGCGAAGGCTCAAGATGTTTTGTTACTAGGAAACCTTTTTGGAAAACAGACTAGTTCTGTGTGATTAGAACGTGAATATTAGGATCCAGATTATGTGAATGTTTTGAATGTGCCATTTTAAATAATTTAGATTTATCTCATATATAATGAAGATATTTTAAAGATCTTTACGTAGCAGAGTTTTTGAGGCATCTAACCGTCTCGGTGGTGCACAGGACAGGTTGAAGGTTGCTGAGACTGGCAGCAGAAAGGAAAGTTAGGTGGCTATTGTAGCTGTTCAGGTGAGAGATTAATAGGGGTATGAACTGAGACAAAAACTGTTTCAGAGAATCTGTAATGCTTGGTAATTGTGTGAGTCAGGATGCTTTGGGTCATGCCGGAATAAGGAAAAAAGGTGAAATATCAGTGGCTTAAAACAACAAAAGTTTATTTCTCAGTCAATGTACATAACCAATCCAAGTTAGAATTTAAGGGGAGACATTCAGACATTCTTTGCTTATCACTGTCATTTAGGGACTTAGGTTGACTCTTCCACAGTCACCACATTAGGGTTAAGTGAACAGGGCAGATCACATACTGTCTCTAAAAGCATCAACCTGGAAGTGACCCTGGCAGCAGAAAGGGAAGTTATGTGCACGCATTGCATTGGCAAAGTCAGGTCATTTAGCCATGCTCAAGTTCAAGGGAGCTGCACGATGCAATTCCACAGGGGCTCCAAAAGTGAAAATGAGAACTAACTATGATAGCAAGTAATTAAACTTAGGTGAAATAGGATGAGAGGAGCTGGGACAACTTCTAAGTTATTTATAGCTTAGACTTTCATTTTTATTGTTTTCTAAGAGAAGTGACATTGTTTTTATAGATTAAATGTAAAGCAATGAACATTTGTAATAATACATTTTCACATCCAATAATATATGACAAATGTTTCACTTGTGAAGGCCAGTCCTCATTCTTCATCTGACAGATTTTACTAATCCTTACTTTCTCTTCTTCCAAGATGATCTCCTTAACCATGACTGGATAGGGACCTAGGTTAGATGTTCTCAGTGGTATGCTGATATATGTTTAACACCTGGTCATCTGTAGACAAACAAACAAACAAACAGATAAACAAAAACCTCTGGTACCATTTGTTGAACTCTCTGGTGTAAACATTGTCTCCCTGATGAATTCCAAGCTACCAACCTGATGCCCCAGATCAGCTGGTGACCGGTGGACAGCGGCTCAACATTCTGTGACGTGTCCACTGTGCATGCTCAACAGAACTCGGTAACCTCAAGCACGTAGATAACAGTAAAATGTAACAAAATAATTAAGACATGATGGATTTTCAAGATTTTATAACCTTTGCTTTAAATCTAATTTATTTAATTGAAACTTTGTCTGATTTAAATTTTAATAATGGCTGTATTTAGTGACTGCTTTATAAAATTCCCGATAATTGAGCCTTTGGCTCTCTTGAGCTCTCAGGCTGACGTCAGCACACCACTGGGGTCTTCTTTCTCTCTGTTCCTGCTGCTTCATTTTAATTCTTCCTTTACTCATCTGATTCGTCCACTGGACGACGGGCTCCATAAGGAACAGGGCTTTGTCTGACTGTTGACTGCCTCAGTGCTGAACGTGGTGCTTGGAACACAGGAGCAACTCAGCAAATACCAGTTGAGATAATGAATTAATGAAAACATGCTTTTCATGAAATAAGCAAATTAATGGTTTCTTTTTCCACTGATCCTTGTTTGCAGTGGCCTAGTCATTCCATTTCATTAAGAAAGAGCTGCTCCATGCAATTGCTCTTAGGTTAAAGTCTTTCTACCTGCAAATACGCAACTGTTTAAAAAAATGTCTTAGAGCCTGGCTTTGCTTCTTGGGTGAATGCCAGGTTCTCTAGAAAACATCTCCTGCTAAACATGTATTCAAGACCTAGTCTGTAGTTCAGAATTAGAAAATTATGTTGTTCTTTTAAATTTTAACTATTATATTTTATTATATAAATAAACTAAACATAACCACTTTAAAATGTTTTCATCTCCCCAGGAAGATAAGCTACTAAGACAGAAATTGTCGTATGCTTTTTAAAAATTTTGTTTTATTATTTTTAAGTATATAGTACATTGGTTAGACATTTGTACAGTTTATAAAATGATCCCTCTAATTGCTCTTTCTCTCCTCTGGCTCTCGACCTAGCCATTACATTAATGATAGCTGCATTCCCTATCGGTCATAGCATAGTGACTCAAAGCATTTAGGATTTGAATGTTTTACTTCTCCCTCAGATACCAGGTAAAACAAATCCAAGATTATTTTCTGAAACACCCTGTATACTATGTTTTTTAATTTTATGAGTTAGCTGGAACTTTATTGTAGAAATGCCATTGCATTCTACTTTGAGTTAGTAGGCGAGAACCTCACTGTATTTTTTGGTTGTTTGTTTTTTTGTTTAGCTTGATTAACTGGGTATCTTGACACTGACTTAAAGTTGTCTTCCCAATGTCTAGTCACCTGGAATAGCGCTTCGAAGACAACAGACTGTTCCAGGTAAGAATAAGAGCACAGCACATGACAGATTGCAGACACTTTTTTTGGCAAAGTTTTTAGAATTCTCATCTAAATTGTTTACATGTCAGGTTTCTTGGGTAGCCCAGGATAATTTGGATAAATGAACCTCCCCACTAGTAATTACATTTTCTTAACAATATTTTAGTGAATGTTCATAAAAGGTAATAACAGCTTCCACCAGTGCTGTGTCCTGCAACATGTCACAGCCCCAGACTCTGATAGCGTCTGACACTTACTGCTTAAGTCGTATATTTCTAAAGGCAGAAGCCTCCGCACGATCTTTTCCCAGATGATACTGCCTTAACCTGCTGAGTCAAAAATCTGATTAATTCTGCAACTTTCCATGGACGTCATACACGTTTATGGGAAAGCCCACATGTTCTGAATTGGCAGTTATCAAGTGGGCAATAGGAAACAGAACTCTCTAGAACAGAGGAAAAACTGTTCCACCTTCCTCCTTCTCTCAAGATGCTTTTACATCCCCTAACAGAGTTGCCTGCCTCCCCTCTCCCACCTGAGAATGTCTACCCTCCCTGATACTGAAATCCATGGTTATTCAGGAGCAGGTGTTGTCTCGGCACTTAAAGGCGGAAAATGTCGAAAATGTTGTTCCATCTCTCCTTTAATTCAAAGAATAAAATGAAAATCCATTGACTTGCTGAGATGGTACTGGCTATGTCCCGAGAACATGCTTTGGTTTCAGAGTCCTACCATGTAGTCGAACTCAGCTGTACTATGGGTTAAAATATCTGTGTCCCCGTAGATTCCCCACAGAACACAATTCCTGAGCCATGGTGTGGGGGGCGGGGGGCGGGGAAGAGTTTCTACATTAACACAAATTTGTAAAATTCTGTATATTATTTATCCTTCTTTTAAATTTGTAACACATATTAATATACTATAGAGCCTCTGGGAAATCCTATAGTAAAAATGTGTGAGTGTGTGGGTGTGCGTGTGCGTGTGCGCATATCCACGTGCACGCACGTTTATTCAAATCTACTGTTTCCCAAATTCAGGTCCATGTGTATATATATAATCAGTCAGGGTCCACTCAGGAGACAGAAACCACACAGTGATTTGAACAGAAGAATTTTAATATAAAGAATTACTATACCAGGATTGAAGTAAAAACTCGGGATTGGCTCATGAAAAATAAAGAGAACTACCGAGAATATAGATGTAGCCACAAGGAGCTGTCCTGCCCCCTCCCAGGGTTGAGAGGGCCCAAGGCAAGCCTCCCAACTGAGGTCCAGATCTCATCGGACAGGGCACCCCTGGTGAAAGTGACATGTCAGATATTCTATTTTTTTAACATGTTTTATTTTTTATTAAAACATATTACCTTTGATATCAATGTACTTGTTAGTGTTTTTGGCTAAGTGGTATTGTATAGAAATAGAATAGAAATAGAAGAACAGTATTTTGGGATAGGGTACGTGTCAACCTTTTTTTGTTTTCATTTCTCCTGTTTAGTGTCCCATGATTTGGACCCTGATAATACTTAGAATCTGAGCAGACACCGATGGACAGGCTCTCTCTTTTCCGCACTGCTATCCTTCTCCCCCGCCTCCACCTTGAGAGGTGAATCTATTGGGGTCATGATTGCTGAGGCAAGAACTCAAGTCCTAGGTCAATGCTGGAGTGAAATGAGGGTGAGCTCTGGGAGGCTCCAGTGTGCGGTAGGGTTCCATGCAGCCCCAGCTTTCGATGACTGCCTTTAAATAACTAGGTTGACTTTGGGCAAGATTAAATATTTTAGAATTATTGTGGAGGACTAAAAGAATGCAAACCTTCAAAGCAGCCAGGAAGAATGTAATAGGTGACAATCAATATTACTTCTTTTGTTTTACTTCTCTGGAACGGAATTTAATAATTAAAGAGAGAAGGAACAATCAGTATGCTTTGAAAGATATTTTCAGATCTGGGGCTATTGTTTTGATCAGTTTCATATTATTTTCCTTGTTATACATCATTTCATCTTAGAATGTGGCACAGGAAAGGTCTTCAAGCAAAACCTAATATAATTTACAAATATAACTGAGTTAAGGTAGAATTCTTATTTCTACTAGTAGATTTTATAAGCAATCTCAATTTTTAGTATCTTACACCCATTTTACATATTTTCCAAAATGGTAAATCTAGAAACAGATCTACAATATTTTCAAGAAGTATTCGAGGGCTCGCTATGAGTCAGAGACTGTACAAGGGGCTCATCATATGGCTGTCAGCACAAAGATAAAAGTCTGGGCATGCAGAAAGCTTAGGTTCTAGGAAAGAGGGACAGCAAACAAACAAATGCAGGAAACAAGTGTGCTTGCGTGTGTGTGCATGCATGTGTGTGCATGTGCGTGTATCACAGTGCAGTAAATCATGGACTAAAATAAAGCAACAAAGATGTTAGGGAAAGTGTAGTGTGAAAAATTTCATTTTTAATAGGATGAACCAGACAGACCTCATTGTAAAGTTGAGTCCTGAGCAGAGATCCGAGGGAGAGAAGACAGTGAGATCTAGATGTGTCCTTCAGAAGGGATTCCAGGCGGAGGGAACAGCAGGAACCACATCCTTGAGGGAAAGCATGTTAGTTCTTTTAAAGGAGCATCGCTTTGTTGTGATCCAGATTGAGCATGATGCCAGTAGGCTGGATGAAGCCATAGAGGAACTGGAGATACGCAGGGTTTTAGGATTTTGCTTTTACTCTTAATGCAGTGCATAGTCATTAGAGAAGCTTGAGCAGAGGCGTGGCATTATCTAGATTTTCTTTTGAAAGGATCACTCTAGCTCATTCATTAAGAATAGACTACAGACGTCAAGGGCAGATGCAGAGATGCCATTTAAAAGGTTATTACAATAAATAAGCAATAAATGATGGCATCCTGGACAAGATTGTAGAAGTAGTGGTGGTAGAAAATTCTTTCATTTTGAATATTGAACCAACATCATTTTCTGACAGGTTAGATATGAATTGGAGGGAAAAGGTTTTGTTCTATTTTACCCTAAGCACCTGAAAAATGACGTTGACGTTTGCAGACATAAGCTTCTGTGTGGAACAGCTTTGAGGCAAGAGCAGATTTGGATTTCGGTTTTGGTTCCTTTTGAGATACCCATCACATCCAATTAGCTATGTTGATGTATACATCTAGAGTTCAGGGAAGATACTCCGGCTGGAGATTTTTATTTGGAAGTTGTCAACATTGCCTGAGATGTAATTACCTGGAAAGTGAGTCCAGATGAGGATAAGAAGTCCAAGATCAAGTTCTGAAGGACGAGAATGCAGGAGACTGAGAATGAGTGTGGTCAATGAATAGGAACTCAGCAGCAGGTACTATCATAGATATCAAGTGAAAGAGTGTGAGAGAAATGCCTGGGCTCTTTATTGGTTGTGGTCCAGGATGTGGTTGTACGTAGGCTGTTCTTCTGCAAAGCATCCTGAGCAAAGGCACATGACCATTTTTAATATAGCAAGTGACTCATTTTACGTGCTCCAGTATTAGAGCATATTGACCGACAAGAAACAGAAGAAATAATTATCACCTCACCATACCCTTTGCACCAAGTAGCACCAAACATAATACATTAGAGTCCCCTTCCCTAGACAGACTGAGACTGTGGCTTGAGGGAATTAAGATTTTACTTCCAGGTAATGACATAATATACTTTCCTCAAACTTATAGAAGAGAACTTAGAATTTAACGGCAGCATTCTAATGTATGATTGACACAAGTCAGTATTGAGTCTCGTTGATTGAATAACTATGTATTCGTTATCTGCCTTGTGTCAGGAACTGTGCTAACCACCACGTGAATGGTGGTAAAAAGGTTAATTTCTCAGTGAGCGTGCATTTGGGGAGGAAAAAAGACAATTGAACAATCACAGTGCAGTGTGAGAAGTGGGTTGGTTATTTGTGGAAGTGAAGGGACGTAGAATCTAATCCTAAGGTCTAAGAAAAACTTCCCAGAAGCAGAATTCAAACACCGGCATTAAATGTTAATATTTCCCAGGGCTGTTTGGACACATACTCCTGTTTTCTGAATTACTGTCTCGTGATGATTTCCCTAACTTGTGTTCTAGGCCATTTCATAGTCTGGCAAAAATATTACTCAACCTCTTCTGCTACATGAGACTCATCTTTATGCCTAGACACTTCTATGTTTAGTGTTTCATATGCTGCTTTTTTAGTTTCTTAAAATATCCTCTCTTACTAAGAATAAGACATGCTCCTTTAAGATAATGTAAAGGCTGTTGAGTCTGGCTACTGAAGGAACAATTGCTTCATTGCTTGTCCCAGAAGCAAGTCATTTCAGTGCTACCTCTGTTATTTACCAGTGAGAATTTTGAAAGGAGAAGTAAACCTCCCCAGGCTAATGGTATACTAATATCCTAACTGCTTTGGAAAAGCATCACAATTAATGAAGTTTTGAGATATAACGTTGTTATTCATAGACTTCCCACTGGATAGTTTGCAGATTTTATGCAGATGAACTTGATAGATAGAAGTCAAGCTATTTCCATATGTATACTTTTAACTTAAATATAGCATTTGTTACTCTAATTTAAAGAAGCACATATTGCCTAAGCATTACAAATCAGTGATAGATTTCCTTTCATTTTATTCTTTCCAAAAATGTTCAAATAGAATTCATTTTCTCTTCTTTAAAATATGGTCTCCCTTTTAGTACAGAAGATCCCTGATTGATTAATTAATTAATTAGTAAATTGATTTCATATCATTTATTATGATATGCTTCATGCCAGGTGCTTTGCTAGTACCTGGATATCATCCAACAAGTTAAGAAAAACGGCACCTTTGTCTGAATTTAATGATGTATATTGAATAATTTTAAGGGGGGAAATAGACCCTTATGAAGAAGAAAAACATTGTAAAAGAAAGTTATTTCAGTGTCCTCTACCTTCAGTTACAGAGAAGATGAGATAAGGTTGTTTGTGATGTACATGTAATCTACTTAACTTCTGATAATGCACAGACTACTGGGCCTTGTTCCAAAGTGATAATCCTCCACATCCTAGGTTGAAGGAATATGTCTATCTCTCTGCCAGAGTGAGGGCTGTCAGAGATAGCAATGGTATCTTGGAACGTCTCTTGTCTCTTACAAGTGGTCTGCTGGTAGTTGCCCGATTTCATTTGCCAGCTTTGCATCTGATGTTTTTTCTTGCCCTTTTATATTGAGTGTTTTGTGGATAACTTTTAAGTGTGAATCTGAGGTATCTAATTTTTCAGCCATACTCCCAAATATCAGCTTCAGATTATTATTCGCAAAGAGTGTGAATATTGTGACAGGAAATCTATGAAAAAAAAGAGAGCTGGGGTTTTTACTAACATAGAGTTTTGAAATATTTACTAAGAAATCTGATTTTCCGGCTTTGTGTTTTGATGAATTATTGACTTAAAAGAAATGTGCAAATCCTTAACAATAATATTGGGAATCATAGGCTAGGGAAGGCAGAGGTGTCAAACAAATGATATAGAAGATTTACCAGGTTTAGACACTGAATTGGGCTGAGTAAATACAGAGTTGGAATATTTTGACATCTTACAGGAACTTCTATGAAGCTAAAACGTTTACATAGCAACTCCAAAGAGGAAGGAGTAAGGATTGAGTAGAGGAAGCTCAAAAGTTATTTTTTATAGAGAAAGGAAGATTGGGCCAGAAATCCAAAGACTCCTCCGCCTTCTGGTTCTGAGGTGGTTGATGTTCCACCCATATGCCAGGGGCTCATGTAGCAGGCTGTATCACTCTCTCCTTGGATCTCTTAAAAAAGCTTACATGCTATCTTATTCTTCACTGAGCAGAAGTCACTTGATGAATACCTTAACGCTTCCATCATCTCTTTACTCTGGAGTGAAAATGCTGTGAAAAATTATGTGTACAGAGCATATATTTACTAAGCGAGCCTAAATCTGCATGCTAAGTCTAAGAATTTAATAGTAGTTCTTAGGCCAATGGAAGAAAATATATAGTAGTTTTGCCTAGAACCCTAAAGCTTTGAAGATAACTGAAGACATAAAATGGCCCTCACAGAGTTTGCACAGGGAAGGCACTATAAAATGAAGAAGTACATTTTATTTTATCATTTCATCCACCCAAATTCTTAGATGCTGTTTATGTGCTGGTAATTCATGCATGTTGAATGTCAAGAAAGTGCCGAATATCTCACATGCATTATTTATAACTCTTTTCACAGCACTTTGGGGTTCTATCAATGATCCTGAGACTGAGAAAAGCCAAGAAGATGTTCTGAGCATGAATAATTAGTAAACTGAGAAGTCGGAATTCAGACTCTGGCTCACGTGACTCCGAAACCATTCTTATTTCTAAATCTCAGGAAAGGCTTGTACTTATGAGAGAGTAGATTCTGTACATATATAGCCAAAAGTTTACATGTGTACATTCTCTAACCGTGTATGCCTGACCTTCTGGGTGGCACCAAATTTTCTTTCCTGAGTCGTGTGTTCTGGGTTCTTTGTGCTTTATTAACCTCATCTCTTCCATTTCCTCACACTTTTCCATTAGCCATGCTGATCTCAATAGTTCTTCTGTACAGCATTTCAGGTGGGCTGTGATTTACTGGAAAGAGATGGTGTATAAATACTCCAGTTAAAAGCCTAACATCTGATTTAATAACTTGTTGTAATTGAGGTTGCTATACAGAAAAGGAGACGCAGCGGTGATCATCAACACAACTTTTTCCAGCAGCTCTTGCTCCCTAATTTTCACCCTGGGGATTCTGTCAGCTCAGAGGAAGGAGGGTCTTCAGATTTGGAAAATAGAAAAATTAAAAAAAAAATTTTGTTTGTTTTTTAGTTAGTAGGGCCTGCGTCAACATGATTGAAGAAATTATGAAATCATCTGCTATGGAAAAGAAATGGGATTGCAGACTAAAGTAGCAAATGACCCATTAGATTTTTCTACATTATTTACCTTTGGTATATGAAATATATGTAAAATACATATTTAAGTAAGTAAGTATGTGGGTGGGTAGGTAGGTGAGTGGGTCGGTAGGTAGGTGGGTGGGTGGGTAGGTAGATAGGTGGGTGGGTGGGTGGTAGGTAGATAGGTAGGTAGGCAGATGTATAGATATGTAGCTATATGGATAGTAACAATCCTTATAGAACTTCTGTCTTTTTTGTCTACAGATGCTACTTTTCTTACTACACTGCTGATACTGGGAATCCTTTCTCAGCCTCCTCTCTTGAACATTAGCCATACTTCCTGTCAGTAGATATATAGTCACAATAATTAAAATTATGTTTAATCGTAGAGTGATACCAACATGTTACCAAAGGTTGTGGAAATAGCAAAATGTAATACATGTAGGAAAATGGCAACAATAACACCTTTTCGTATGGGTTTTCACAGAGATATAACAGGCTGCCTGGGAAGCAAACAGCAAGAGAGCTAGAAGTCCATTCGCTCTGTCCAGAGTCACGAAGGAGCATGGCAACAGCTATGCGATCTTGCCCAATTCGCTTTTATCATTTAAACTGACTTGTGATTTCTCTGTTCTCAGTTGACAGTCTGGTGGTTGTCCAAACGGTGTGTGGAGTGACATTTGCGTATACTAAATGAAAATAAGAAATCTCTTGGCGTGGATGGAGCACTTGTCATTGTCTCCCTCCCCTTTTCTCTCCTTGGAATATGGGACTTCCATGTTTTCTCTCCTAGCCATTTGCAAAAAAAAAACCAAAAACCTACTCACTTCCTAAAACTCAGTATAAATATTTTGGCAACACCTACGCTGAACACATTCTTCTTCCACTGTCCCCCATCACATGCCCTGTGATACACAGGGGTTGTTGTCACATGTTTCTTCACAATGGTGCTATGAGAACCAAGCATTCAGGGCTGGCTTAGATTCATTTTACAGCTTTCTTCAGCACCTCGCAGTAAATTGAATAAATGAATGGCGTTTCATAAAGTATCTCTTATTTTTTCCCGGTGAAAGACTGAATAATGAGCTCAATGAAATAGCAATTTGACTAAATATGATATTTATGATCTTAAGGGCTCTAAGTTTTTGGTGCAAATCAGAAAATGGATATCTTTGAAAGAAAATAATCTGTCTCTCTGTACACCAGTGATGTACTCACATAAATAAAAGCCGCAGGCAGTGCTTAGAGCACCTTTAAAGATAAGCACTGTCTAAATGCAAAGTCATGTCTTATGAATATGACATGTAATTTGGAGGAAATTAACTCTAATATGGTCATGAGGGTGACTTTATGTTGGTTTATTACTATGAAAGAAGGAAGGAATTGTGTAGACCAGGTGAATGATAAGTGCTAAGTTTACAACCATGTTTGGCAGCAGAAGTGTCATTGGATGTATTAGAGTCTTATGTGTAGGCTAGAGGTCAGCATCATAATGATGAAAACTAAAAAGAGATAATGAGAGGGTGGGTGAATTTTTATGTGATATTTTTAGTCAGTTTTTTAGAATCTGATATGTACTTATCCCCAGAATTTACCTATTTGCAAAAAAAAAAAAACAAAACAAAAAAACAAAAAAACGAGTGGCCAGTTTATAATTCCCATTAACTTATTAAAAGGTGGAAATTATGTTGATTATAACTCATATGGAACTTTGAAAAGTGTATCACTAAGGTGGTGCCTAGTCCAAGGCTTTCTTTTTACTTGGTGCCTTGTCATCACTTAGCTTTTTTCTTTTTAAAAATTTGGTACTTGTTAGAATCTTAAAACTCTGAGAAACAAAAACACAAAGGAGAAACTATAAATTATCATAGTTCCTCCCAATGCAGAAATAATCGCACATAACCTTTTGGTACAGAGAAGTTAAGTGACTTTGCCAATGGCAGACAGTAAAGGCAGAGATAGGGTACAAACCAAGGCATCCATACTTTAAATGATTATACCCCCTTCACTGAAAAATTATTTTGTGTATAAATAAACATTGGAAATAGCTCACTAATCAGTTTAACAAAACTTTGAATTGTAGCTCTAAAGTTACATAACAACTTTGAATCATTTCTTTTACTCTGAAACATGGTCTTTTAATCTGTGAGAACAGCTTGGTATTCATGGATAGATTCTCCAAACTAAAATAAATTAAAAAAATAAAATAAAATAAAATGTGAAATTTTACAGTATTTAGATATAAAAATCAGATAATAGAATCTAGCTTAAATTTTCTTGACACCTAATAGGTGTGAGGTTCCATTGGTCTTAGGAAGTTCGCATATTATCTTTTATTCTCATTGTTCTTTTTTCGTACTTATTCTCTACATGGAAAAATTGGAAAAGTACGTACTGTGCTTACTATGGAAAATAATTTAGGTGATATTACAGGCAGCTGACCTAATGCATATTTCTTGAGCATAAAAGAGATATGGAATTGTGTTTAAATGGAGCCCCAAAGACTTGGAGGGAACTCTCATTGCCAGTTATTGGGTAAACTGGTGTTAAGGGACATAGGAAAGTTATCAAGTAACTGGTCCTCCCACTATTGTTTCTTCTTTTACTTGTCACAGAAGTTCCTTTTCTCCCCTGCTAAGCAGAGGTCATGATTCAAAAGTAGCCTCTATGGCTCCATGGATTTCTAGATGGTTTAGAAATAGTCTCATTCATTTAATTATTTAACAAATGTTTGTTGAACTTCTGCTCTCCCAAGTTCCACTGAGCTGTTAACACAAAACTTGGCCCTGATGAAATACCATATTTTCACATGTACATTCATTCTCAGCACCATCACCCCAGGATCATATGAGAAGAACATATAAGAATGCTTTTCTCCCCATAGGTTCTCTATGGAGCGTCTGTTAGCAGCAGATGAAGCAGCAGCAGGCAGATAATAAATTTAAATAGACTCCTTTATAGTTCTTTGTGTTCCTCTGAGATGAATGGAGTTCATTTCAGAGTTCCTGGGTATCTAATATAATTAGGTTTCCCTCTGTCCCCTTTCCTCCTTCTCTCTGACTTTCTTGTATTTCATCTCATGTATTGAACATGTGCATCTCTTATTGGTTTCTAACATTAGTTACCATCAGCAATTGGCAACAATGGG
>CM053513.1:82130789-82175035 GCA_028627145.1 Eidolon dupreanum
TTTCTCCATTGATTATACAGCCAATATTTACATGATCAAGGAAAGAATGCAGGTATATTCTTAGATTGCCTGTAAAATGGCTCTAACTCTTATTATCCAAATAATAATCACAACAGTATTTTAGAAGATTTTCCTAGGTACTTAGAGGGATTTCTAATGCTTCCCCCAGACTATTTAATATTTGCTTTAGAAAGATTTCCTTCTCAATTTTGGCTAAGGAAGCAGTACACTTTAATAGTAATAACATGCTAGTAAGAACAGCAGTAGCCTGTATTGATGAAATATCTCTTGTATGCCAGACATTTTGTAATGTGTTTTATATAAATTACCAGATTTAATTTTCCTAAGCATTTTATTGAGTAGATCTATTAGATGGTCATTATTACTTCCCTTAACACATGATTATACTGATGCTTAGACATTTTTAAGTGATCTGGCCCAAATCATGGACAATCAATGAAAGAACTGACATAGGAAGCTCAGGTGGCCCATGTCTTTGAGCTTTGCAGTTTCAAATGTGTTTAAATGATAGAATGAATGTCTATGCAACCTCGCCTCCTGAATAAAGAATGCTAAGAAACAAAAAAAGAGGAGAACGTAGACTAAGTTGACTAACTGCTGCTATGGCCAGATTTTCTCAGGTCTCTAAATGGAAAAATTGGCCTTCAATCCCACACAGCAGCAGCTGTCCCTGGCATTGATCTATGCTATGAGTGCCGGAGCAAACATTTGTGGGAATGAATGATTCTATACTTCAGCCGCAAAATAACATGGAGATGCTAGGCTTCTCTAGGAGAAAGATATGGAGAGTATGCAGGGAGAAGGCTGGGCAAGCGAGACCTCAGCCACCATATTGTAAGAAGAAACCCATCTATGCTCGTAGACTGTGGGTGAATCTTCAAAATGTGCCAAATATTCATGAGATAAACAGTACTTTGCAAAGGGCAAAATTATAAAAGTGTTGAAAACATACTTCTGAGACTGATGGAAGATTAGGAGAGAAGTTATTTTCTCCCTAATTTTGTCTTACTGGCACACGAAAAGTTACTTTATAGAATCAATAATAGCAGACTTAACCCAATTGAAAATCCTGCTTCGTTTGCTAAGCTTTGTTTTATAAAATTCCTTAAATGAAACATTGTATCTAGATCCCTATATAAAATGATTGTATCCATTAAAAATGTTTCAGAATGGTAAAGATGGTGTTATTCAATAATATTTGTTATTATTTCTATAAGCTTTTGCTTTGAGTACTTTTAAAACAATGGATTCATCGGTTGTAATGGTAATAGTTTCCACAACAGAAAAAGGGGAATTCAACCCCCTGACCTAATTGAGTGACTCACGTGGGTTTTTCAGGCTTCGCAGGAAGCAGAGAGGCAGGCTATAACATTCTACAGTGCTTTAGAGCATGGATTTTGGGGTCAAGCAGAATGGAACACATTTAAGATGTGACACTAAATGCCACAATAAATTTAGAAGAGGTAGTTAATCTTTCTCAGCTGAAGCTGAGAGAGATAACAAGACTACCTCAAAAATCTCTTGAAAAGATTAGATAACTCAGCAAAATTTTTCACCATGTTGCCCTGCCCGTAAAGAATGTTCAGTAAATAGATATCATTGGCATTTTGCAGGCGTAGAACTTCTAAGGGAAGTTCATATCACAGACTCATTATTTCCTCTTTTGTCTATATGTTACTTTTCTGCAAAAACAATATAACAGAAGGTATTCAAAAAAATTGCCTAAATTTCTCATCACGTGATGAAATTGTTGTTTTTCTTTAATCTACATATCTTTCTCATATATGTATTTTACTTTTTTCATATTTTCACACATTTTGTTATTTAATATTCTAAATATTAGCACTGTATTATAAGAGCTTTCATTTTGTTGCAGTCTCCTTTTTCCTATATCATCTGTTCTTTCCGCTCCGACGAAGTAGGTTGCCATTCTTTGCAAATGTGAGTCACGCATGTAGAGATTGTAGTTTTATTTCACAAAACATAAGATCATATTACATACATGTTTTTTGTAACTTGTTTTCTCACTTAACAATATGGAGTAGGCATGCCTCTAAGGAAATGCCCCAGCCCTGTGGAAATGAAAGCTCCACATCATAAGGCTGTGTGTATAAGGTTATTTATTGCAGTATTGTTTCTGATAGCAGGACAACTCAAAACCTCCTGGATGTCTGTCAGTGGGAATATGGTGAATAGACTGAAGTACATCCATCTTTTGCAACATTATTTGGCTCTTTAAAAAAAAAAAAAAAATATATATATATATATATATATATATACACACACACACACACACACATATACATTAATATATATACACATACATTTATATGTACACATATACATACATATACATACATGTACATATATGTATATACATACATATGTATATATGCATATATATATGTATTTAGAGCTCTCAATGCAGACATATTTTTGAATTGGAAGAGAAGGCAGGAGTTCTTTAATCCAATGCCCTTATTTGACAGAGAGAACATGGAACCCCAAAGCAGCTTGCCTCGCTTTGTTCCCTTTAGAGCTCCAAGCCCGACTCTCAGTCCGGTTCTCATCCCGTGGCCTCCCATCCTCGCCACGTTAGCTGCTAAGTTCACGTGGAGCAGAGGGCCAGCTGCGGATGGCTCTGAATGTGAATTTGCAGCTGCATTAAAAAGGCTTTTAGTCTGACTTCTGCAGTGAGAGTTTAATAGTGCATTTACCACACTGGAGCGGACGTAACATGAAAACTGCATTAGTTGGTTTTCCGTTACAGCACACAGTTAGTGTCACCCGTTGTCACGCCATTTGTTCCCTGACTGACTTTCCTGGAGAAGGTCAGAGCCCTGCACACTCTGCTCTGCACCTCCATGGCAGGGTCCTGAATATTTAATCTGACGAGAAGCGGGGACGGCAGCATTTCCAGGGGTGTGTGGGCAACGGGCTCCTGCTCAGGCTGCCGTTCGGAACAACTCCATAAGGCGCCCTCAAGGACATCTACAAGGCACGGGGGCTTCCGAGGCCGCCTTTTTCTCGGCTTGCCAAAATGGAATTTAGAATTGTGAGGTGGATTCTAAAGGTTGTCTTTATTTTCAGCATAATCCAGCATTTTGCTTGATGGAAGTCAAAACAAGTATATTTCGTTTGGGGAGAATGGCAGCAGTTGTGTTTTCTTGTTTTATTGCTTTGATTTCCGTGACGGCTCGCCAGTGCATGCTCTCCCGCCCGATTGAACTCGGAAGTTGCACACGCGGGCAGCTGTAGGGGTTGTTGTCCTAATGTGATGTAGGCGCTTGGTAGCTGCAGGGTTAGGATGCGTGCTTTTGTTTTGTTCTGTTGGGGCGTTTGGGCGTTTGGCCTATGGCATTAGTGTAGTTTTAAAAGCGTCAGTGGCAACTTTAGCAGGAACTTTGCAAAAGGGATTATTCACACTAAAGAGAATCATAACCTGGTATACGATATTATTGAGTAAATACGTTTCTGTGATCATCTAATGCCACTGATTCTCATATTTCTAGGTGTTTACATAAGTGAGAAAATCCTTTCTTGTTGAACAAATCAAGAATGTTTCAGTTTTAATGTCACCCTTATTTCTCATAATCTTTAGACAATTTTTCTCTTTTTTTTGGTTTTAAACTCTTCAATTTTTTTAAATTTATATCTTCTTTTTTTTTTTAAAAAAAAACAACAACCTGTTTTATGATAAATAGTATAAGGCAGGTTAATCCTTAATGAAAAATAGGGCAAAACCATTTATAACTAAGACAATGTGACAGCAGCTTTGTAGGTCGCCACTATTTCTTTCAAGGGTTCCATCCATATTCAGCTTTAACTGTCACTTATATACATCGATGAATTCTACATGTGACCTTCAACCTTGACCTTTATTCTGAAAACTAGATCAGCTTTTCTAAATGCTTGGTATGTACCTTAATGTCATCTGAAACTTAACTCCTGACCTCTGCCTAGTAAGTAGTAGAAACTCAACAAAAATTTCCTAAATCAGTTTTTCATCTGTCTATGTGAGATGCGAGGCAGGGAGACACGAACAAATTTATTGTTCTTTTAATCCTTTTTTATTATGAACTGCCCTTTACTTAGTTACTCCAAATTCACAAGGATCTTTTCGGAGATCACACCTCACAAGAGAAGGAGGAGAAAAGTTTTGTACCTTTCTCTTACAAAACAAACAAAAACAAACAAACATTGATTGGAGTTCAGTTTAATCATAATTGTAGTAAAAATTAGATTATATAGCAAGATAATTGAAAAAAGAAAGACTAATCTTAAAAAAAAAAAATAGAAGGAAGAGAATTAGCAGGCTGGATCCTAAAGTTTAAATTATATATGTGTGGTGTGATTGTTTTTAAACACATTGGCTGTTGCAATAAAAAAAAAAATGTTATTAAAATGCAGTGTCACCAAGCTTATGTGTGTCTGTTAGATTCTAATAGACATCACACACAGGATGGCTTACCATTAATGACTTTTGCTGAAGCCAAATGAGCAATCTGATTGTTTTAGAGCTGCCTATTGATTGCCTTTGATATAACTGAAAATGAAGCTTCCTTGACTCACTTGTGATCTGTTTTGAGATGCGAGGCGGGGATGCATTGGCAAGGCCATGTCCCAGCCTCTCAGCAGCTGCAGGTGGCTTTTGACTGAAATATCTGATAGATTGTTGGAACTTATACAGAATTTCTATAGAACCATAATTTCGCCATCTTCAGATCACAATTAAGTTTTTCTTTGACTTTTTATTCCAAGATGGGAGTTGGCTTGGGTTGTCTAGATTACCGAAATTTGGTGTTTTTGAGAACTCAAGAGATACCATATTTGTAAGCCTCCCTGCCACATATTCAGGGGTTCTGTGTCTTTGTGGTGAAAGTGGGACCCAAGAAATCTGCATTTTAAATAGGCATTCTAGATAGTTCTGATGCACATAGGATAAAATGCCTACTTTGAGAAAAACTGGGAAGGAATGTGGATAAAATTTAGATAGGTCCCAGGGAATCTTAATAAAGAAAAAAATTATGTATCAGCACTTCAAAAATGCTATGTAATTGTAGGATATTATTTTAATACTCCCAATAATAATTTTTTTTTTAATCAAGAGAGTACAAGTCTGCTTAATAGCTGAGTGAAATGAGTTCTAGTAAAGGCAAATAACTTGGTATTAAATCCAACGCTAAATCAGGACCTTGGTTCCTTATTCTACATAGCCCATTAGATAGTGGGGGTGGGGGGCGGGGGGGTGGAAATCTATCACAAAGAAAATAAGCTGATCTATTTTTCAGGATATAGTTTTCACCCTAATTTTGTAGAATAGTGGGACATGGCACACTTCACATTCTCTCCTCTCTCTCTTTTTTTTTTTTTTTTGTAGTCGGGGAGTAGACGGATAACTGGGAAGGTGACAGCTTTCCTCCTGTGGCCCCTAAGCCGTGCCTGCTGATGCAGAAACCCGTTTCCATGCCCCTGATTTTAGCTCCTTTTTTTTTTTTTTTTTTTAAGCACAACACACATAATCTAATTCTGACTCTCAGGACTCCCCATCAGTGAAATGCATCTTCTGCCAACTCCCGTCACGGCAATAAGACTTCCACACAGGGCTTCAGGTGGGTGGAGCCCCCTGGAGGCAGCCCTCAGTTCAGCAGGCACGTATTTCCAGTGGACCGTTTCCCTAAAATACATGCTTACGTCATCAGCACTTTTTACTTACCTCTGAACAATCATGTATGAAAGCCTGTGGCTCTCCCTCTTAAAAACAAAATAGAAAACAGCTACAACTTCATCTTCTGGGAAATTTACTTCTTCATCCCTTCAGTTTTTTTTTTTTTTTTTAAATCTCATAATTTGTATTAAATAAATACTTATGGATCCATTTCCATGTAACTATCTGTCCGCATTATCTCACTTCCTTACTGCCATTGTGATACAGAATTATCGTATCTATCAATAATTTTAGTCTGATCGTATGACATTAACTGATGGTAGAAAACCCGAACAATTGAATTATCTAGGTATTACTTAGAATACTGGACATTTTTTGGTTAGTTTATAACTAGGCACATGAAAGGTACAGAAAGTTTTTGTGCCAGAAAGTTTGATTTTGACTTTCCTGGTATTCACAGAGCTGTTCCAAAGTCGCTGCTAAAGTTATTAGCATGTTGGCATGCTCTTGATTCAATGAACAATGACATTTCTGGAGTAATAATGGACCTGGCATTGGGACATTCCTCTCTGATGAACAGTAGCTAGTCTGATATTTTATCAAGACCCATTTTCAAAACCTGTGACTTTGCCTCAAGGCTCTGCTCTGCTACTCTCTCTGCAGCCCCATAGTGAGCTATTTTTAAGCTGCACATGTTTAATTTTGCAACTTGTGACAATTTGAAAAGCATAACAATGTCTGTTCCCACTGAGATAACAGAATACACCAAGGTGTATTGAGAGGAGCAGTATTTGCGGGAAAACTCCACTGTGACAAGAGCCTTCTCAGGAATCAACTGGTTCTTTCTTCCTTGAAGGAAACCCAACCTTCTTTCCTTAATCAATGAATCGTGTTTATTTTTCCATTGTTAAGGAGCAACGAGGGTGACCCAAGTGTATTTAACACTTGCTTTACTTGGCATTGGCCAACTCAGAAAGAAGTGGTTCAAAAAAAAAAAATCCTCCAAAATGTAATTAGGAGAATACATCTTGAAATGGCCTGCGTTCTCGCCTTCCTCTAACTTAATTAACAAGACTGGTGGTTGCTTGTGGAATCATCCCTTCTTGACATAGGACCTTTGGTTCTTACTGCATGATCTACCAGTTTGCCTTTAAATTAAATTATGCTATGGATTTGCTGCAAGAAACTTTTCTAGATTCTCTATCTTATGCTGAAATGCTACTGAGTTTGTTCACCTAGAAAATCCTTGAGCCCTCCTGACCTGTTATAAAGTTCACTCACATTTTTCTGTGGTGACAGTCACTTCGCTCAAGTGTTTCTGAAACATTAAAGACATCTGTTATTTTTGAGCATGCAGCCTTGATTACTGATATTTTGGGGGGTGATGGTTATATTAATCCAAATTAGCTGATTACTAAAAGAGCATTTTTCTCCTTTAGATTCTAATACTCTGACGTTTTATATTTATCTTTCTAATTATGTTTTGTGTTTTCACGAGAATAGAGTTAAACAACAGTATTTTCCCTACACGATTCCCAACAATAAATAGATACAAGCAACGGGTTCTCAGACAAAATTGGTGATTTGTAATTGCTTTCCCCGAAGAAAAGATTGACCATATTGGTGCACTCTGGGCTTTGACATCAAAAACAAGCCTTTACAGAGGGCTGATTTCAAGAAAGTTTCCAGCAGGATTATTTGTCTTGACCAACTGTCAGAACTACAGAATGATACATACATGGGGAAAGTACCACCCATATGTGTACTCTAGGTTTCCACGTGGCTCACTCTTGTGCTTCCTTCAACTCTTTCCTCACATGTCACTTCAGTGAGGACTTTTCTGATCACCAGATCTTACTTGTACCTCCATCCCCTCCCTCCATTCAACATATTCACCTCTCCTGGCCCCATTGTCCTGTCCTTACCCCAATTGTTATGTAAGCTCCACACATTCCTGGTTTTGTCCCTATGGTTCACTTGCGTATATTCAGACAGAAAACAGAAAAACATAGTAGGAGCTAAAAAAGTATTTTAGAATTTTTATTTATTTAACTTTTAAGTAAAGTTTTTATTTTGAGATAATTGTAGATTCATGTGAAGTTTTAAGAAATGATACAAAAAGATCTTATATACATTTTACCCAGTTTCCCCCAATGGTAACGCCTTGCAAAACTAAAATAGAATATCACAGCCAGGATTTTGACATTGATGCAGTCAGGATATAGAGCATTAGCATCAGCACAAAGATCCACCATGTTTCACTTTTATAATTATTTTTACTTCCCTGCACCCCTTACCCTTAATCTTTGGCATCCATTAATCTGTTCTCCATTTTCATAATTTTATAATTTCAAGACTGTTATATAAATGAAATCATGTAGTATGTAACTTTTTAGATTGTCTTTTTTTCTCTCAGCTTAATTCCCTTGAGATTTATCCAGGTTCTTTGTATCATAGTTCACTTCTTTTTATGGCTGTGTTGTAGTCCATGATATAGACGCACCACTGTTTGAATTATTCACCCCTTGAAGGATATCTAGGTTGTTTCCAGTTTTGAGCTGCTTCAAGAAAAGTAAAATGCTGTCAGCATTTGTGTAAAGGTTTTTGTTTGAACATACGTTTTCATTTCTCTGGGATAAATGCTCAGGAGTCCAGTAGCCGGTTAAATGGCTGATGTGTATTTAGAATTGTAAATACTACCAGACTTTAAGCCTCTGTACTGTCTTACATTCCCACCAATAATGTGTGAGTATCCATTCCAGTTTCTCTGCATCCTCACCAGCCTTTGATCTTACCCCTCTTTTTATGTTTTATTTTAGTCATTTCAATAGATGCTTATTGATGTCTTATTGTAGTTTTATTTTGCATTTCAATAATGACAAGTGATATTGAATATTTTTTCATACACATATTTGCCATCTTTATATCTGTTTTGGTGAAATATCTCCTCATGTCTTTTGTTCATGTTCTAATTGGAATGTGTGATTTTTATTGTTGAGTTTTGAAAGTTCTTTCTGTATTCTAGATACTAGTCCTTTGTGAGATACGTGGTTTACGAATATTTCTCTCACTCTGTAGCTTGTTTCTTAACAGGCTAAAATCTCTTGACTGAAATTTTAGAATTTGTAGACATTCAGCTTATCAATTACTTCATTTATGAGTCATGCTTTTGACATCAAGTGCAACAACTCTTTGCCTAGCCCAATGTCCTGAAGATTTTCTCCTATTATTTTTCTTGAAGTTAATGTTTGAGAATTTTACGTTTAAGTCCATGATCCATTATGAGCTAAGATTCTTCTAAGGTGTAAAATCTTGGTCAATGTGCCGTTGCTCCAGCACCACTTGTGAAAACGCTGTCTTTTCTTCATTGAATTACTTTTGGATGTTTGTCAAAAATCAGTTGTATATAATGGTGTGTATCTATTTCTATATTGTATTCTGTTTCAGTAAACTATGGATCCATTTCTCTACCAATACCACACAGTCTTGATTGCTGTTGTTATGTAACTATTGAAATCAGATAGAATGATTTCAGAAATTAATATTTTTTTTAAAATGATTTTTAGCTATTCTAGTTCCTTTGTTTTTTCCTATATATATATATATATATATATATATATATATATATTTTACATAATCTTGTCTATATAAAAAAATCTTGCTGAGACTTTGATTGGAATTGTGTTACAACTATATATAAATTTGGGGAAAATTGACATTTTTGTTGAGTCTTTGAACACAGTATGTCTCTCCATTAATTTAAATGTTTTATTTTCTAATTAGAGTTTTAGTAATTTTAGCATGTAAGTTTGATATGTATTTTGTTAGATTTATACCTAAGAATTAATTTTTCAAGCAATCGTAAATGATTTTGTATTTAAAACTTTGGTGTCCATATGTTCTGTGCTAGTACAATTAATATTTCAGTAAAACAACTGAATATTTAGGTAGAATCCTGTGAATTGGCTGAATTCACTAATTCTAGGAGGTTTTTTTGTAGATTCCTTGAGATTTTTTTTTACATCGACAATCATGTCATCTGCAAATAGGATAATTTTATTTCTTGCTTTATAGTCCATGTCTATAATTTCTACTTGTCACTTTCTTGCAGTAGCTAGTACTTCCAACACTATGTTGAATAACACTGGTTGAAGCAGGCATTCCTGCCTTGATCCTGATCTTAGGGTGGAATCATTCACTTTTTCACCCTTAATATTAAGTATATTGTTACCAGTAGGTTTTTGGAGATGCTCCTTATCAACTTGAAGAAGCTACTGTGTATTTCTGTTTCTCTGAGATTTCATGTTTCTCATGATTTTTGAAATCATTAATGGATGTTCAATTTTGTCATGTGCTTTTTCTGAATCAATTGATATGATTACGTGGTTCTTTTTCTTTCTCCTGTAAATATGGTGGATTATTTTGATGGATTTTTTTCAATATTGAGCCAGACTTACATCCCTAGAATGAACTCCACCTGCTTGTAATACCTAATTGTTTTTATAATTCCTGAATTCTCTTAGATCCTATTTTGTTAATATTAATAAGAGGTCTTTGTGTATAGTTTTTTTGTTTATTGTCTGGCTGTGGTATCAGGGTAATACTAGGTTCATGAAATGAATTAAAAAGTATCACTTTCTTTCTATTTTCTGGCAAAGATAGCCAAGCCAAGAATTGTTAATTCTTCTTTATCCATTTGGTAGAATTCTAGTGAAACCCTGTGGCCTGAATATTTCTTTCTTTGGGAGTTTTAAAAATGTAAATTCAATTTACTTAATGATTACAGAGTAGTTCAAGTTATTCATTTCATTGATAGATTATTTTAGTTATTATTTTTTTTTGAGGAATTGGTCCACTTTGTCAAGTTGTCTAATAATGTCTGCACAGTTGCATGTAGTGTTCTCCTACTATCCTTTGATATCTGTATGTTCTGTAGTAATAGCCTCCTTCAAAAACGATATTTTTAAATGAATGAATTAGTTAAAACTACATCTTAAATTTTGAGTTCATTAAAGATATATTACTTCTAATAAATCCAAAGAAGCACTTTTTGATTTTCTTTATCCCTGTATTCTACCCACAGTATTTCTATTTCATTAACTCATTAAATTTATCCACCTAATTGTTCAAGCTGCTAACTAAGTCATCCTTGATTCTTCTCTTTCCCTCATTCCCAACCCTCCTAATTCTGTTTCAAAATATATCCAGATGCCAACCAGCTCTTGTTTCCACTCCAGGCCATGCCACCATCTTTTCTCACCTAGACCACTCAGGTGTTCATTCATTCCCACATAGGGGAGCCAGTCCTTCTCTCCTACAGTTCATCCTTTGCATAACAGACATCACGTAATTTCCCTGTTCCCTGTAGTGCCTTCCCAGCACCTGTAGACTGAAATCCAAATCTCTTACCCTGGCTATAATGCCCTACATACTAGTAGGCACAGGCTAGTAGCCCCTGTCTTCCTCTGTGAAACTATGTTCTAAAGGTCTCTCCTTGCTCAGTATGGTTCAACAACCACATCCTTCTTTCTGTTCCTTGAGGATGTCTGGCTCACCATCCGCTTGGGGTCTGTGCACATGCTCTTCCCTCTACTTGACATGCTTTTTTTTCCCCCTAAACATCTCCTGGTTGACAGTTGGCTCCTTCTTGTAATTCAAATCCCAGCTGAACTGTCTTTTCTTAGAGATGCCTGACCACTCAACCTACCGACTTTTTACTCTACCAACCTAGGTTTAGCAGTCTCCATAGTACTTATTCGTATGTGGTGTTTTCTTATTTATGCCTTGTTAATGTGTTGTTTTTTTTATCCTGAGGTGTAAGCTCCACGAATACCAGGCCATTGCCTTTCTTCATGACCGCTGTAGCTTCAGCACCTAGAACCATGTATGGAGCATCACAAGCGCTCAGTACATGATTTCTTCACAAATGAATGAAAGTGCTGTTCTTAACATCATCTATATCGTAATCTTATTTCACTCACTAAAAACGTGAAGGAAATGTTCTGACCCGCATTGTATAGATAAGAAGGTGAGGCTTTAAAATAATTAGCCCAGCTGCAGTATTGTAATAGTATATTTCTTCTGCTTATTTCAAATGTAGGAACTCCATCACTTACAGCAAATGTATGGGAGCAAAACTTCAAAAAGTGTGTTGCTAACCTGTGTGTGTGTGAATCTCTTTTTTATCTCAGGCAGACACTTTCAACTTAAGTTATGAAAAATTCTGGAAAGTATGCTTCATGATCTCATTAAATGATTATACCCCTGAGTCTGGTGAAAATGTGGAAGGGTTATAGAAGACAGTGATTTACCGTTAAATCCATGTAGACTTATGATTTCAGGAGTGCGTCCTTCTTTATTATATTATTATATTATAGATTATTATACTATGCACATCTTTTTGTGCATAATATTATAGGAAAAAAATAGTTCTCACTAGAATTGTTATAACTGTCAAAAAAAAACCTTTCTAGGTATTTAAAATATGAAGAATGCATATCCTATATGCACTAAATCTCTATATTTATACAAAACAAGCAAATGCAAATAAACAAAAACTGGGAGTATAAATTAGAGGGTAGAGAAATCCTAGAACCATCCCAAGCCATTTAAGAATGGAACAAATAAATGAATAAAACAAACAAAACAAAACAAAGAAACCCTGCACCTTTAGAGTGCAGAAGGCAAGCCTGTAGTTTTCTGGTTTTCAAAGCAACTGCCTACCTCTATAACACTGTCTTTTTAATAGAAATGTACTTTGTGAAAATTGCAATTGTTCTGGTAACTTAAGTCCATTGGTGGGGAGCTAGCAAGTTGCATTTTGCCTTGTAGAAATATGAAGAACTAAGGCACTTCTTTCTCTTAGACTAATGCAGCAAATTAGTTTTGCAGCTCAGTTGCCTGGAGGCAGAGTATAGGGGATTAAAGGTCGTGGTTTCCAGGCTACTGTGTTTTAAAGGAAATAATGATTTCCCCTAATTTCCAAATACCTGAGCCCGGACAATGCAGAAAACAGAGCCAAATTTCAGTAACAGCTTATTTTCCAACTCTGCGCCCATGAAGTGCATTATATTTATCTGTGACAAAACAGAATTGCCTCCACTGGGTGGTAAAGCTTCACCCCTCTTTGTTCAGAATCAGGGTGCTCTCCCCCAGCGAGCCTTTCCACCACTTAGACTTTCTGAATGTGATTAACACCGTAGCAGGGAATTGTCTGGTGTCTGACCTTGAGTGGCAAGCTCTCCTACTTCCCTTTTATTTTTGGAATCATTTTGCATAGCCTTGGACCCTAAGATTCTTTCTCAGCAGGCTTGATTGCATTAGCAGTCTCCCTTTATTAGTATCCAAAGGGTTTCAGCCCCAGTGACCTGTCATCTGTCCCCTCACCTGCTTACATGCTGATTCATTGATGAGCTGGCATCACAGGCCCCGCCTCCCTCTGAATGGTCTGTGAGGTTTGCAATCGCTCCTGGAGAGGGGATGCTGAGCTGAACCACAGTGGGTTACTACAAGTGTGAACCGGCAGCCTCTCTGTTGCCACAGAAGAACTTGGTGACCATTCTGAGAAGCAGCCCTCTCTCACCAACGTGTTACTGTTCTATCTCTATCGGCTTCTCTAGCTTTTTAAAGGAATTTCTGATTCAGGCACTCACAGCTAATTCCACAGGAGTTGTAAAGCAGCCTGTGACATAAACTGAGACAGAAGTTTCCCCCTCAGAGACTGTCTTTTTTTTATTGGCAAAGACTTCTGGCTCTCCTCAGAGGAATACCTTGTTGCTTAAGATGAGTGGCTGTAGAAAACGATGTAAACGTGAAATATTGAAATTTGCCCAGTACCTTCTCAGACTATTAACAGGTTCTCTTCATACAGGTAATGACTTTTTTTTTTTTTTAAATAAAGGCTGGGAGAGCATGGTTACGACGTTGAAATGAAATAGAAAAGGCTCACTATTTCTGTGTTGTGTTTATTTTTAATGTCAATAAAATACAATTTTGTGAGTATTAGCTGAGATTCATGTTTCTAAAATTGTGTGCAGTGCAGCTCTCGTGGAGGGTAGAGCTGGATTCAGTGGATGTATCTTTTATGTCTTTTTGGCAATGTTACTGTTATATGTGCCTCAGTCGAAGGAGACAGTGTCTGCAGAGTAGAAAGATTCTTTTTTAAAAGCTTGATTGTGTGAGGGTTTTTCCCCCCTCTTCTGCTTGCTGCAGTTTGCTGGAAAATCACATAGCTGTATTTAGAAATTCTGCAGATATTCAGAAATTCTTTGGAACTCTTTGATCATTTTAATCCATAGATTATTTCTAGCATTTGGTCATAGAGCGTGTCAGTAGAAGAGTTGAGCACATTTCTTTTGGATTTCTGAATTCCTTGCAAAATGTGAACAAAATGTGAAAACAGCGGAAGAGTATATGTCCCTGAGAGGTTTGATATTTGTTTCATTGCAGTGGATTTCATATTTAAAAATTTGCGTGATTGAAATAGAAAACTCTGTTTAAATTTAAGTGTTGATAGCAAGAAAATAATTTTTTAAATGTTTCAAAATTATGAGCCTGAACCAGCAGTTTTGCTGCCCATGAAATTCCTAGGGAATGCTGTCATTAAGGTAGTGACAGGTGGAACCAAAACTACTTTAACTCTGGTAATAGATATTTTTAATGGACCGTCAAACTTCTGAGAGGCAGAGCTTGGTTGATATAATACTGCACTTAGATTCTAGCCATGAAGAACTATTGTTAGCTTTATGTTTTTGCCTTATATTTGTCTTCTTTAATCTAAATAATGAGAAAGGAGATTTCGCAACAAAACCTATACACTGCGATGCAAGGTTGAGAGATTAATTTGAGCACCATTTTCTCTAGGAAGTAAACTCCCTGATTAATAACAGAATTGCATATATGATTATATTGACAACCTAATAAGCAGAAGCAATTTCGAGGGAATAACTGAAAATCAAATGACTTCTGAGAACATTATTAAGTAGTAATAAATATTAATAGGATTGTTATCAGATGTTAATCTTTAAGCAGTGCAAATCGTGGTGACTTTTGATGTTTTAAGAATAATCATTGAGTGTCTCTACCTGACTTTTGTTAGCTTGGAGCTCGGTTTTTATTTTTCACCTAGTGTTTATATTTCTATTACAAATACCTACTCACATCAGTATGATTTTGTTTTATCATATAATGTGACCAATAATAGCCATATGATATTTGCTTTAAATATTCAATCAAGGATGAGGTGCCATTTGTGATATCATGTCTCATTGAATAATAATCAATATGTGATCTTTTATCTTGCTATGAAATTAGAGAAATATTTTATAAAAGAAAGCTGTCCATGAGGTTTCCATGGTAGTTTGTATTTTCCTCTTTGATAAGAAAATTTTAAGGTTCTACCTGTTTCTCACTGGAATTAAGTACAGTGCTTTGCCTTTTTTGCTCAGTCTGTGCAGAGTTTTCTTAAACTTCTGATTTCGAATAATTTTGTGAAGATAGTAAATGGTTGTGAAGTTGTAAACCATAAGTATTGAATTCAAAATACAGTGATTGTCTAATGAGAGGATGCTAATTTATAATATGAAATGTATAGAAAGCTAGTATAAGGGAGCAATATTTTAAGCCTTATTTAATATGTATTTAGAAATCAATATAGATGGGATTTCTTCTCTTTTGTTTTGAGCCACAGGAGGGAAAAATAAGAACTTTGAGAAATAGGACAGATAGATTATAATAAAATAGTAAGATAGATTTATGGCTAGGGAAATATGCTTACAGGGACGTGTGTGTGTGTGTGTGTGTGTGTGTGTGTGTGTGTGTGTGAAAATTCTTTTCAGCTCATTTTCTAATACTAAATGCTGTAAAATCTGGCCAGAATCTTTACAAGTGCTCAAAATGCAACTAGAAAAGCCAATTTATGTATTTACTAGAGGCTGTGATAATATACACTGTGTATATTGCAGAATCTAATGTAAAATTCATTAGGGCACTTACAAGTCCCTTAGCTAGTAATTAATGAAGAAGTAGGAACCAGAGTTGAATTAGCTTAAAAATTTGCTTTAAGGTTGGATATGCAAGCAGTTGCTAATTGTATGCTGAACAATCAACATATGTCTTTGTAGTTACCAAAAATTTAAAGCAATACAAATATGCCCTGGTTGATTCCCCCCCACCCCATTTTATCAACAAGCCTTTTATCCTCACTTTTCCAATTAAAGATATGATCTGAGGAAATAGTGATTTTGTTTTACATTTGAAAATAGGTTAATTCTGTGTCACTGGCAGTTGCCTTTCATTTGATACCAAAATGCACATGCCTTTACACAAACATAGAAATTTTGAAATGCAAAGAAATTTTTAGGGACACAAAATCTCCTTTGATATGTCTTATTAGTGTTATCCCAAGTTAGAGGAAAACAGTTTTCTGAAAGCTTTTCATGTAAGTTTTGGCAATGACTAGGATTGCTTATAAATAATCTAATTAGTCATTTTTTTCTAAAATAATATTTATGTTAGAGAGTGATGATTCAATGGTAAAGATTTGTCCAGATAAAATAAGATATTTTCATTTTACCAGAAACTTTTTATATATTTTTATCATGGCAAATCACTTTTCAGAGAGTGAATTTTACAAACACACATATTGGCATTACCAATCCTGAAAATCTATAGCATTTTTAAAGGTTCTTTGTTATATATAATAAATCTCAGACATTCATATGCAAGTATGACAAGTTAATGGCTACCATATTCAGTATTGTGAAGTACAATACAGAATCAATTATCCTAATTCCTTCTCCCTATGAGACCTTCATGTACCATATTATATTCAATTCTAGATGAGGCTCATGGTAACCAGTACATTCTTGTACATCTAAATAAATAGAGATGATTTGTAAGGGTTGTAATATGACATTGGGGACATGAGAGTTATTCTGTTGATGGTCAATTTATGTACCACAGAAACCTACAGAACATCCTGTCATATAAATGCTAACCCATGGAGAAAAGATGAATGACATCACAGGTACCAATTTTTAAACTCTTCTTCCTCATGTGTGAAGTCTACTAGTGGAATGTTTTATGGTACTTATTTTGAGGTTGTTTGGACATTTATCAGTTCTCTGTACCTAGTTTTCTTAAAAACTCTAGACCCAAACACATTTTCCCGTTAGCAAGTATTCCCAAAACATGTGTCTGAGGTTGATATTGCCTGGAGCTCTGTTTCAGGCTTCTAGACTACAAGCTTCAGGTGTGGGAAACAAAAACAGCTTAAACCAAAAACAGTGAGTTGCTGTTGAACTAGTGAGTTAAAGTATTTCAAATTTAATGAAATTACGTTAATTAAAAGCACAAGGTAAGCATTCATCATTTCCTGAAGTAGAGAACGTTAGATTAAATGGCAAGGAGAGTGACAGAGGATTTGTTTCACGACTTAGCACTGAGTAATTTCCAGCCTTATCACTGTTGAAGTTTCTGTGGATCGAGCCAAATCACAAGGTTAGTGATATAGAAATTTAGGTATTTTTATGTTGCATTTTTAAAGGATGAAGAGAAAATAAAGGGTAGCTCTTAGCAAAATTAGATAACTAAGAAAGCTTGTTTCACTTCCTTTTCTGTTCCCTTCTTTCCCCTTCCTGATAACAAATTACAGGATCACATTTTCAATCTCTTCTGACCTCCTCTTGTGACCCTCGTCCCTGCCACATTTGAATACGGGGCAGACACACTGCATTCAAAGGGGATGTTGTTTCTGAAGACTTCACATCAATAAAGATTCACAAAACTCAAGTTTATCCTGGCAAAGATGATAGGTGTTTTTATTTCCCAGTTCACGTGGCCCTGATATGTGACAATTGAAAAGACAGTTTATATTCGCGTGGCGTACCAGCTCTGAAATTATGCTATCCTTGATTAATTTTTTATTTTTTAATTTATGTAATTTCTTCTGATAAAGTGAGATTTTAGTCCTTATAGCACTGTGTGACATTTGCATTACGGAAATGCTCACCAAATGCCACCATTTCCCCCAGTTTTCTTGCGCTTCTTCTATTGAAATGTGCCCTCAGGTAGGAAGAAACCAAAGAAGGATGATGATGTGTTTACCTGACTGCCAAGGAATACCTATCAGTGTTTTTTCTTTCCTCAGAAGTATCTGCATTTTAAATTTTATCAAAAGAATAATTTTTGTCTTCTGTTAATAAGTTTAACTTTTCAGTTAGGAGTAATGGGATATTTTGAGGTATTCAGCATCTTGTCTAATCATCTCAAAATCCATCAGTTGCTGCTAAATCTGGTTCGAGGATCCCTGAGTTCAATGGACAAAACAACTATAGATGCAGATTACTAGTTGCCTTTTTATTTCAGAAGGAAATCTACACGTTAATGTTTAATAACCTTGTATTTTATGTCCTTCACTTAGTATATTAGGTGAACTTGTAGGGCGTAAAAACTTTTCCAAAGAAGAGATTATTTTTTTATCATTGTGCGAACTTCAAAGCTGTAATTGATCTGGTAGTTTTAGATATACAAAACTTGAAAACTCATTTGTAAGCTGATTGACCAAATCAATCAATATATCACATTTGATCTAAAGGGAACAGCTAATATTCACAGAAGGAACTGCATTTGCTCCTGTTGGTTAGGGTAATCACAGCTTTCTTGCTGGAACTTTGACAGTTCACATCGGTGCCTCATTTAAGTAGTCGGAGAAGAAATACTGAAGTTTCAAAATACAAGACAAAGACTGTTGAGGATATTGTATATTGATTGTGATGTGTATTATTTATGTTCCTGGCAAGGAACAGAACTCACACTCAGGAAAATAATTTAATAAAGGGATTTTGTATGTGGACAGGGTGTGAGGAAATTAACAAGGACATTACGTACTTCGGAGCTAGTGACAGCAGACGACCCAATGAGCAAGGGATGGGAGCCATTTTTGAAGCCTAGAGAGGGAAATCATGCCGAGGGCTGCTTGACAGGAGATGAGGTCTATAGTCCAGGAACACAGCCAACCCATGGACACCTGGTAGGAAGGGAGCTCAGAAAACAGACAGACAAACAAAAAACAGGAAACCTTGCTGGCCGTTCCATTCTTCTACCTTCAGATATTTTACTAGTGCTTTCATTGGTTGACCCCACCTAAGAAGCCAGTGGTCAAACTAAGTAGAAGAAATATTCTCATGGCCATATGTATTATTTTATACGTGCCCATCACATGTATTATCACTGACTAAGCTTTCTTTGTTGAAAATGACTAGCATCGGTTATGCTGCTTCCCCTCAAAAGATATTGGAAGTGGCGTGACAAGCTCATCATATCCCTGGGTGACTTGTCAGGTCTTGATCATTCTACCACACCTTCTACCACCATTGTTTAGCTTTTACTTGGACCACATAGCTACTTTCCGAAATTTCTCTGTGTGTTTCTTATACCTTATAAGTCAAATAAACTTACATCTTCGAATAAAACTGACTGTTTTCTGAGGAGATGTCACCTTAATCAGCTAGATTAAATGACACATGAAAACAACATAATCTGCCTTGTATAGGAAGATGGTATTACAACCCAGTACGATACAATTATGACTTGTGTTTGCTAGGTAGAATGATGAGTTTTGTTTGGTAAGATATATTTTCTCTCTCCAAGTTTCTTTTTTCAGCATTAGGATATATTTGTGAGTTGGGAGGGGAGGGACTATAATATGAGAAGCTTCTCTTACTTGTGGAAGAAATAAAGTCCAACTGGCCATGATAGAAATCAGCACTGATATATGCATATTTTTTTGCAGTATATGCCAAACAGTTTGACAAACTAGTTTTTATCAAGCCTCTGCAAAGTGTGGCTCTATGCCTAACATTATCCATTTCTCCTGGCTGGTAGAGATACTGCAATAACATCAGAATGTCTCAAAATGTTCTTTATTTGGGACCAATGTTCACTTTACGTTTTTAAAGGTGAATGCATAGGACTCTGCAGCAGGTCAACATAACATAAGGGCTGGGAAGGGGCAACTAATTGTTACTTTCCGGGAGTGTGAGTCAAAAAAGAACTGAATGGGTGGCCTGGGTGGGGAGGACTTTGCCCAGTTGTGGTTGGAGGAGCAAACTCATAAAAAACAGAGTCCATCATCTGATACCCTTCTTTATGTCTCTCATGTCTGGCTCACTAACTGGCTCTGTTTTGCTTCCTCTAATGTCTTTTCATCAGAATCTTAATGACCATAACGTAAATCTATTACATTAAAAACGAAAAAGGATTCTGAGATGCGCTCCAAGAGAGCTGTTTTGTCTCTTCAACCCCCAGCTGTGCTTCTGGGGGGTGACAGCAGGTACAGAGGAAGAGTTAGGCATTTCAGCTCAATCTCTAGTCCTATAATCATGAAAGTCACTCTGCTGCTCTGAGCTGGGTCAGCTCTTGTGTGAAGTGGGGATATTCCTCCATATGTTTCTAATACTGGCAGGCATTCAAGAAATAGTAACTTTCATCATCATTACTGGTCTGGTTATCTATAGGATATTCTGTTTCTGTTTTTGTTATTTTTCAAATTAAATTTTCTCCGAAGTTAATTGGATACCTAATCATTATTACGTAGCCTGGTAATTAGGAACAAATAGGAAGCAAGCTATATAAATGACTGCAATTTTTAAACTCTTTTGCTTTTTGTTCATTAGTTTTCAATAACTATAATTGCCTTTTATTCACTTAACCAACATTTATTAAGTGCTTGTTAAGGGCTGAGCCTTGTGGTTTTATAAAGCTACTTCTTCATGATCCCCACCTGCCTCACAGTTACTCTGCCAACAGAGCAAGTAAATGTGGAACAGTTAACGCGACACACCAGCACGTGCTAAGCTTTCCAAATGCGGAGGAGACCTGCGTCTCGTGGTGTTAGCCAAGGAGGGGCGAGGACAGTGGGCAACCTAGGCGATGCAATAAGCTTTTAAAATATGTTTCTCTGCAAAAAAAAAAAAAAAAAAAAAAAGAAAGGTAGTGAAGGCTGGAGAGAAGGGAGCCAAGTGAGGAAGGTGAGAGAGCGGTTAGGAGAGAGATCAGTGGAATTATTTTGTAAAAAGAGGAAGTTTTGCCAGCAAGCTCAGTTGCTAACCCTGCCAGATTGCTGCAGAAACTATCAGCAAAGCCCATCAGAAGGTTCTGTTCCTTGTCCAGAGAAATAACTCTGTGGCTTACTGAGTGAGCAGGTAGCTAATGTTACATTTCACCAGTTAAGCAGCTGTTCAGATGCCATTTCTTCCCCCTTGTACCTGTCTTCGCCCTGGGATGTGCACTGATTTCCTTTCTTTCTGAGTCCTCACAGTACAAGTTATCTCTTCCTTATTGTTCTACATTTAATTATTCAGCAACTCCATATTATTTCACAGATTCATGTGTTAGAGCCATATCTCAAATGGATCTGAATCTTGTAAAAAACATAAAAATATTTAATTCTCCAGTTCTACCTTAATGCAAGTGTTAACCATATAGTTTCTGTTCAAAATATAGATTCGTGAGAGGATATCATAACTATCAGTTTCATCTTCCATTAAACTTAATGTGTTTCTGAATCACATTATTGGATTTGAGCTATAACCATTTGAGCATCCCACTGGGAACCTATCCCAAGGTGCCAAATTTAGGATGCAGTGGGACTAAGACATGAAACTATATTTGTTAGAATTCAAACTATATCTTTGTTTCACTGCACAGTTCTCCCCGCTGCAAACTCAAACCCACTCTGAAGAATTATGTGATGACTTTAATTCTCAGCCCAACGATCATCTTAGCCACTTCCCGTCCATCCGATCCAAGATAGTCCCTCCTATAGTGACTTTCTATTATAGCACCTTTTTGGAATTTATTTTACTGATTGAGTGACCAAAATTGGGGCACTTTTGAGAGTAACAGGAGGCAACCTTGATAATCACAGCATGAATACAGGCACAAACTGAGACCTTCCCAGACAAACTGAGACATTGCTTCAGCCTCTCCGTAGAAATTGCCACTATCTGAAATAATTTAGGTTATTTACAAGAGTCTGTATACCTGGAATGTAAACTCCTTTTGAAGGGTCGTGTTTGTTTTGCTCATTGTTGTAATCCAGTGACTAGACCTTGCCTCGCACATAGTAAATGTTCAATAAGTAGTCAGTCATTGGATGCACGATGAAATTGCACACCAGTGCTTTTTCTGGGACAAAGCTCGGACAGCTCCTGCCTCTGTTCCTCTATGTGTCTCTCCTAAAGTTGGTAGGATTGTGATTAACTTTCTGTATCACTTCTGATCTCGGCTATGCCAGCTACTCATGCTGAGCTCTGCAGTGGTTCTGCTGCTTTCTTATCTCTGCCCAGTACTTCTTCCCATTTCAGAAGCTGTTGTAGATAATTCAGAGCCCTGGAAGTCTGAATTATTATCTCTAATTGTGCACAGAGTGGGTATAGCTGCACATTTTTAAATAGGAGTAGGTACTGTATGCTTGCTCATTTGCCTCAAAAGTCATATAGCCTATGGATGATTTATGTACAAATGTCTATGCGTTTGTATTTTTTAATTCTTCTACAATGAACATAATATATGTATTATGATTTAATTGTGATGTTTTTAAGATGATAGAAACTTATAGGTTCTTCTCACTTTTAACTATGGTAAACCTACTGGAAACAAAAAAAGGATACTACCTCAGATGTACTATAATTTTAGAAGTATTATAAAAATAATTTTGGTTTTAATTGATCTGTTTTCCATTTGTAGTTTTCTTCTCCAGCTTGCTTATAACTCTGAGAAAATCATAAATTCTCCTAGCACATTATCATCTCTTCTATAATGGGGAGATTTCTGTTTTGCAAGATCAGAGGGTAAGAGCCTTAAAGCCTGTCAAATCAGTCATGTTCCTCTGTTATAATATGTCATCAAGACACATAGAGGCTGTTTTATTACTGGGTATTCATTAAAGAGTTTCCTAACCATCTTATAATCCCCTGAGCCAATAAAAAGTCAAAAACCTTTAAAGAACTATGAAGCCAGTCCTATAAAAGGCTTTTAGAACTTTAAAGATGAGTTTTATGCTCTGTCTACTATCCCCGAGGGAAACTCCGTAGCCAACTCCTGGGCATGTGCCCAAATACATGCGAATGCACCTTCCGATGATACCCTTCTTTCTTATCTCCAAGTAAAAGCATAGTCTGTGATCTCTGAAGGATAAGAAGCTTGTTCAAACTCAAATTAGTAAAAGTGCACAACACTAAGACAACAATAAAGACAGCATTTTGTATGTCATGGTACTTAAATAGTTGAGTTGAAATATATCATTAGATCATAGACATGTAAAATCTCAATGAAACATAAAAATCACTTGGTCTTACTTCTTAATTTTCAGAAGAGCATATTGAGGCCTGGGCTACTCAAGCTATTTGACCTAAGTCCTGAGAGCTAGTGAGCCCTGTTACTTGTCCATTGCATTACCATTCCAGAAGAAAAGTGAGCTCACAGTTGTACTTTGCCCGTGGTGGTGATATGATATGATAGCAATACCTGGTTTTGGCAGCCAAGTCGACCTGATCTTAAATCTTAACACCATCTCGTCTTAGCAGATGACCTTGGGCAAATTTACATGATACCTGTTACCTCATAAGAAAAATTAAGTGATCTCAGTTCAAGCTGCCACTAGGTTCTTTTTTAAGCCAGCATTTTTAAGGATAATGGTTGGGTCAGTACTCATTCAGAGAGTTTTAAGGCCCATCTTGGGCACTGATTAATCAATGCAGAGTATAGCAGCTAACACCATCCAAACACCAGTCAAAGTGTCGTCAGTATATATCAATTTAAAATTTTCACAAAGAATAGAATATCTGGATCAGAGAGCTCTTTCAAAAATGATAAACTTTAAGATCTATGTACTTAAAGGGTTATATTTCATTATGATTTAATATTCTCTTATCAAAAATCCTCTCCTACCTAAAAATGCCAGATAACTTGTATATTGTTTCAATATGTGCAGCATAGATAGTTTTACTAAAAGTTAGAGTCTAAAGTTCTTACGTTTTTAAAAAATTGGTAATTAAGGAAAGATGTTTTTCTTCACCAAAGGTTAAAATTAATAACGTCATTTATCTTGCCTATTCTATGGTATATAAAGTGTAATAGACCGAAAAAACAACAACAATGAAAAGTAGAAATGATCTATTTCAGAAGTCAGTATTAAGAACCTGCATTTTTCTTAAGTGCATTACGAAATATAAGGAAATGGGAAGAATGTATAGACATTAACATCAAATCTTTAGAAAAGCCAAATTTATTTAATATAATTCATTAGTTTATATTTTAAGACTTTAATCATTACCAATAAAATAAGATCAATGTGTAAAAGTATTTTATTGTGAAATAGGAATTTAAAAAAATTTAGAGTTAGTATATAAATTTAAAGAATGTACAATAGCTACACACTCAGACTTCAGAACAAGAATATCGGTTATTAGAAATGCAAGTATTTTAGGCTAATGCTACTTCTTCCTTTGTTTTTGTTCTATGTAACATGATATTGAAAATTTTTATTTCGTAGGCATTTTTTTTCTTTTTACTTGCAAGACTATATACTCCAGATCCTGACCTCTGTAGAATGACATACCTGTGTTTGGTACCTGGCTTCAGCAATCATTAGCAGTTATGGACAAGTTACTTTGTTTTTCCGAGGCTTGGTGGCCTCATCTATAAAAGAAGATAATGACAGTGTCACCTTTACAAAGATTTTGCTAATTATGCAAATAATATAGACTTAAGATGTAATTGTAAGACAAAGCAGTTGTTCAGTAAGAGTTGTTTTCATACTAATGATGTTCATAATGTCTATTAAACATTTATTGTGACTCTAGTCTCTGTGGCACATTCAGAGGGTATGCCGAGGGGTTTGAAGATGCATGAGACACCATCTACTCAATAAAAAAGCTGAACATCCAGTAAAGGAGTTAAAACATTAAGGAGTAAGAGTAAGGAGTAAAAGCCTTACTACAGGTTTGACTGTGTTAAGTGCCAGAAGAGAGGTACAGACAATGTATTGGTAGAATTCAGACGAAGTTTACTTTGTGTTGGTGATGAGAGAGTAATTCTTAGCAGTGGAAACATTTGAGCTGGATTTTAGTATCTGTTGGTTTGCAGATGCTGAATTGGTGGCTGGACCTACCAAGAAGAGCAAAGAAACAGGGAAAGGGGATCTATGAGATATACAGAGGTTATTGTATTGCTAAGTTTCATTTATCCAGCAATTATTTGGCAAGTGCCTACCCTCTGATACATTCTGGGAACTTAGAATGCATCAGTAAACAGAAGAACATTACTTTTGTGTAGCGGGAGATGGATAATTATCATACTAACATGGTTAATTAAATAGTACGTTAGTGGGTGGTAAGTGTTCTGGGTGAGAATGGAATAGGAGAAGTGGGTTTAGGGGAGCAGTGGACGTCGGAGTGTGTGTTAGTTTGTTAGAGCCGCCATAACAAAATGCCAAAGATGTGGTGAATTGATCAACAGAAATTTATTTTCTCACAGTTCTGGAGACTAGAAATCCAAGATCAAGGTTTCTACAGGTTTGCTTTTTTTCTGAGACCCCTCTCCTTAGCTTGCAGAAGACCCCCTTCTTACTATGTCCTCCCATGACCTTTGCTTTGAGAGGACATGTCTCTGATATCTTCCTATGTGTCCAAACTTTAAGGATACCAATAAGATTAGATTAAGTAAGGCCCACTCCACTGGCCTCATTTAACTGAATCACCTTTTTAAAGACCTTAAGGAACAGAAAGCAGGTCAGTTAGCAGATCAGAGCAAAAGCAAAGCGAGTAATTGGAGTAATTGGAGATAAAGGCAGAGAAACCAAGAAGACTGGAATACATGAGGCTTACAGGCCATGGTGAGGACCTCAGCGGAACTGAGCCTGAGTTAAATTCAATCGTGATGACCACTGGGTCATCTTTTGAGATGTATGGTAGAGGGAGAGCTGACAGCAACAGCCCATGGGCCAAATCCAGCCTGTCGCCTGTTTTCATGTGGTCCATTCACCAAGAATTTTTTCTCCATTTTTAAGTGATTGAAAAAGATCAACAAAAAAATAATAGAAAGTTAGAAGAAATTCGAATTTAGTATCTAGAAATCAAATTTTAGCGGAACCCTGCTCTTTCATGTATGTATGACCTATGGCTGCTTTGTGGTACAAAGACAGAGTAGTTGTGAGGGAGACTGCTCATCCTGCAAAGCCTATGCTATTGACCATCTGCCCCTTCCAGAGTAAGCTGTCTGACTCTTACCAGAGGGATCCAGGACAGGCATCGATGGGAAGAGCGGAAGTCTGCCCAGGCCTGTAGCAGTGGAGGCCGACACAGGATTGGACAGCACTGCTAATGAAGCAGAGTGTTTGGGAGAACTGACTGGATCAGGGACTGGGGAGAAGCTGTGGGATTTGAATTCACTGCCATGAAGCAGGATATCGTGCAGGCCTTTGAGCAGAGATGTGCACCCCGCCCCCACCACCACCCATAGCAGTATTTTAGGAAGCTGAATTGGCAGCACATGGCTACAGTGGACTGACTGCGATGCTCAGGTCAAGAAGTACTGGTGGCCTGGGAATGGAGAGACGAGGACAATAAAAAGGTAGAGTCAAGAGCAGCCTGAGCACGTTGAGCAGCTTTTCCATTTTTTATGCCTGTAAGGAACCTTCTGTGATAATATAGCAGTTTCCAAACAACTTTAAAAATATCTTGAAGTGCTAGAATGCTAGTATTCTAATTATATACCCTATGAGTTAAAATAGAGTTCTTCAAGTGAATCAGGCTGAATGCCTTTTACAATTTGGGCCTTTGGATGTGTAATATTGAAAATATGAACTCAAAAGAAGACCATCAGTTACTTGTAAGTGGCTTGAGGATCTCTCAATATGCATTTGCAACTTATCTCATTAGCATTTATTGGTTAAAACCAAAAATCTTCAACTTTGCATTTCTATTTTTTATTCTGTGAGCTATTTTCAACCTTAGTTTTAGAGTAGATCTGTAGATATCCATTATCTTTGCTAGAATATTTGAGGTGCTTTACTTCCAATATGTATTTTGGAAGATGGATGGATCAAAAGACATTTAATTCAATTTTATGTGTTCCTTAAATAATCTCAATCATATATTTCATGGAGAATATCGCTTCTTTCTTAAAAATAACCTTTTATTGTTATTGCTACATAAGTTACATAATCTTAGCTGATATATTTAAATAAATACTCAATGTTTCATGTATTATGTCCAAAGTTTTACAAATTTGTTTCATAACATATATTTTCCAACTTATTGAGTCCTATCTTTCCAAATGTAAGTAATGATAAGTAAGGCTAAAACACAAAACACTCTAAACAAAAGAGGAAAAGAATGAGCTAAAATTTTATAAATCTTTTTAAGAAAGAAATAGTTATAGCATAACATAGACTTCAAACCCAGGGCTGATTTATTTATATATGAAGGAGTACAACATTCCTGGAATAAATACATTTTTGTTGACAGAATCTTTTAGACATAGCTATATTCTGAAATTGTACTACTTAAAAGAAGCATGAAATATCTCCGCTGCATTGAGGAGAGGAAAGCAGATCTCCTGTTCATCTAAAAATCATCAGTCTTTCCTAAGAACAGAGCGGTGGTTGAGGACCCTCACTAGAATTGCCAAGGGAGGAGTCATTTCTAGACAAGATTTGAGGATGACTTATCTAGGTTATGATTTAATTTGGGAATGTCACTTTTAAGTTTATATTCACTTAACTGAATTAGGAAGATGATAAAATTCATTTCATATGTTCTATTTTATATGTGTTAAAAAGGAGGTTCTTAAGTCTCAAAAGTTTCCTAACTTTGAGAAGAGATTAAAGTGTTACAGATGTTGATAATGAAAAGAGCTGGCGAAGACAGCTCCAAAGTCAAGAAATGAGAGGCAGTGCCTCTTCAATCATTCCCATCATTTTGCAGAGGAGGCTAAGTTTACTGAGCACCATGATGCTTGGCATAGTTGTCTCAGGATATCTTTGCTGCTGGACCAGATTTAACTAGCAATTTAATTGCCATGCTCAGGTTAAAACCTCAGGCTAAGAGCCCCTTTCTCTTTCTGTTGGAGTCTAGACTACAAGTCCGCAAGCCAGTGTGTGATGCTTACACTGATTGAAGGAAGCTGACTTCCTCTGACACTCAGACTTCCCACTGAAGAGCAGCTGGATCACATAGTAAGGAAGGAGTTCCTGTTTAATGTTTTTTTTTCAGACTTTTGATAGCATCAGCGGACATCCTCGAGTTACCGCAAATATACCTTTGTCACACTCAAACACCTTTAACAGGAGAGCTTATCTGAGGCTCAGTCTTCAGCAAGGCGAGTATAAATCTAAATTTTGATACCGTAGCCAGATTTTGTTTAGACAGTGTTTTTGTGGATGTCTTCAATTTATAGCAAAATAATAATTTTCTTCTTACAAGAATGTTTTTTTCGTTTTATAATACTTTAACATTTATTTAGTTAAAACTGATTTATTTTAAAATCATTAGTTCAGAGGCTATGCAGATATAGGAAAAAAATCATGAGACAAATACTAGGTGGAACAGAGATATGGCACAACCACGAATGGGGTTCACAGATGACAGCTTCAGACACTTCTCTGGACATGGCCAAAGCATCATATCCTGAGATGCAAATAGTACAGTAGAGGGTGATAACCCCTGGAGTAAAAGCAAGAATACAAGTTCTTGTTCTTGATTTGTTGGTTAAGGATACTCCAAGCTTCATGTCTCAAAGGTACATAAGGGAAATTAGAGTTCAGAAGAGCTAAGTGTGCTGCAGCTCTGCATTCTAAGATAACTTGCAAAGGTGATGATACACTGTCATCAACATGTAATATTCAGAACGATTAACGAACATTACCCACTCATCATAACCATTAAGGGCTAAATTGCCCCAATAATATACATACACAATTACTTCTTCAAAGTTACTTTTACTCAGAAGTATACAGAGCAGTTTAACCCTCCAGAGAGCTTATTTGAATTAGATGTAGAGAACGCCCACACTTATGATACAGTAGAAGAGGTAGGAAAGTGCAAGGTGCATGTGCATGCACATGCACACACGCACACGCAGACACACACAATCTGTCCTGAGCTGTGAACTTTCGTGTCTATCACGGCCAAGTTTCCTGTTATTACTTTAAGAACAGATTTAGATGAGGATCTAAATAAACTCAATAAATATAGCAAAAAGCTGTAAGTATTACTTTAACTCTGCTGACAGGGCATTAATATTCTCCATTCTAAATCTGATTTGTTGTTAGAATTTCTAATGCTAAAGTGTTTAAGAGATTCTGTCTGCTGATAGGACACAGTTTTATCTTCATTTCTGTTTTCAAACGCTCCCTGCAAGGCATAGGAAGATGTGCTGGTGTCTTTGAGTCTTAAAATGAATTGAGCTGGGATTTTTAAAACCATGTATAAAAGCACAGGTACAATAATTTGTTGGTTAACTTCTATGTAAACTTTAATTAATTCTTGGGTAACACTGACTACAACTCAGGCAAGTAGAAATGATGGACCAGATAATGATTAGATCGTGTTTAATACTTATGCTGATATCAGCTTTAAAAAAACTATTTAAAGTTGGCTATTTACTTGTAATAATATGAGTATAGTTCATTACCCATTATCATTGGCTTGTTCAGTCTGTACAGTACATTAGTATTATACTAATTGCTGACTCAAGATTTGAATGATGGCTTTCCAGATAGTTAATTAAATAACATTTCTCTCCCACTTGTTTTTATATTTATTCTGTAAAATTTGGCCAGAGGTATAAGTTAAATTTTAGAACACAGGGCTAGGCATAAGGTTCGCTAATGGTATATTAGAGGGAGATTTCTATTTTTTGATCTTCTATTTTTAAATAAAATTTCCATTCTTATTGTTATAATCTATTTGAATTAACTTTCCATCCTCCTAATTAAGCATTGTATTTTATTTATATTTTTGTTATTAAAAATTAGCTCTGTAATTATAATTTTTTCAAGATTAAGCTAGTTTGTGGCAGGGTAAAAGTTATTATATCTTAAGGAACTAAGACAACCAAGAAAATATATAAATAAAATAATGTGAAATAACATACACTTCTTAGTCATTTTGAGTACACACTCTTGATAATTGTGGCCACAGGCCTGTAATTTAAACTATCTGCTTTCTTCATGCAGTTGTTTTAATTTTGAAAAGCACTTTATAACTTGTGAGATGATATGTAAATGCTACTGGCCTCCAATGATCCCCACCTTCTGGTATTCACACCCTCACGGAGTATGAGGGTTAATTAGTATGATCGTTAAAATATAGCAGACACGATGCTATACCACCTCCAAGATTAGGTTGTAAAGGATACTGTGGCTTTCACTGTACTCATTCTCAGTCTTTACTGAATCCCTGTGGGGAAGCCAGTGGCCACGTCATGAAGTCAGTCTATGGAGGAACCCACGTGGTGAGGCTGCCTCCCATCACAGCCCTGTGAGTGCATCACCGCGGAAGCAGAGCCTGCAGCCTGTCAAACCTTCAGATGCCTGCAGCCCTATTTATGTCTTGATTGAAACCTCATGAAAAACTCTGGACCAGAACCACCCTACTAAACCGTTTCCAAAGTCCTGACCCACCAAAAACAGAGAGATAAATGTTTACTGTGGAATACATTAAATCGGAGGGTAATTTGTTACATAGCAATAGATAACTAGGACGTTGTTGATGCTCCGGAAGTCACCTGTTCCTCCTTTTGTCCCTAAGCCTTAAGATGCTTTCAATGTATCCGAGGTAGATGGAAGCAGATTAAAAAACAAACATACCAACAAATATATGGTAGGCTGATGAAAGCAAAACATTTATTTAATATGCTGCCTTTTTCATCCCCGATTGACAAGTAAATTATGAGCAGGAGATTACTACATCAGTTAAAATCCCTAACAACTCTAGGAATGGGTGTTATTATCAAAGGAGGAAACCCAAAATGGCAGAGGTTAAGCAATGATCACAAGGCAGATGTTACTGAGCTAGTATCTTAAGTTAGATCTGTTGTATCCCTGCTTTGTATGTTAAGTAGGCATCAATGAAGCTCTAAGAGAAGGTTTATGAAGTTCACAGCTATACTGCAGGCGCCTTGGTACATCCAGGAGAATTTGTTTCATTTACTTCAAGCTTCAGGGCTGGGTTGCAGGGAGATGTGTTTGCTTGAAGTCTGACCTTTTAGTAAGAGAGGCATTGCTGGGGTATAATTCAATCTTATAGGTATCTAACTCTCCTCCTGAGAATCATTAGACCTTTAAAATGAATTCTTATTCTTGCCAGCCGTTAAAGTTTTGTCCTCCCCCTCCCCCCAGCACACTACACAACGTGTATGTGCCGCATAGGTTGTTCAGGCTGGTACTCTAGTGGAGACCTCAAAGCATCGTAACACCCTTGCTTCTGAGTAATGTTAGCAGAAGGGAATCCATATATCATATAGATCCATTATTAGCAAGAGAAAGAGGATGAAGTATAGCCAAGAGTAAAATTGGATCCTGCTGACAGTTGAAATGTGTCGAAGGCTCTGTGAAGCAGAGATAATGTAGGAAGGATGTCCATACATAAGATAACTCTAAATGTGGCAATGGTGGGAATGTTCTCCAAATTTGCTGGGCCTCCATTATTATTGTAAAGTTGATCTAAATCACTTTGTGATGGGAATTATGTTAGGCACCCATGCAGGAGGAAGAGTCTTATAAAAACAGGTTTCTGAAAAATTGGCATGGTATCAATCATGGCAGTTCAGAATCTTCTAGATTCCTATAAGAATTTCTTAAACATAGCTGGCTATATTTAAAGAATATTTGTTTACTTTTATAGCCAACCATTCTCGTTAGATTTTGGGAGTGCAATAAACTCTGACTTCATAATTTAATATTTTAGTGACACATTTTTAGGTTTCTAAATCAGTCTTATGAGGCGTGCGACAAAAATAAAATCAGTCTGTTGAACACTTATGTTGCTTAGTCAACTCTGAATATGACCTGTAAGAAACAAAGTAGAAACAAAATGATACTGAATAACCCATTTTTATTTCATTTTTATTAAAAGAAAAAAAAAATTAAACCGGTGGGAAATATACAAGCTACTAAATATTTTAAAAACTTTTCATTCGTAAAATTCTATCTATTTATATTTAATCAGATGGGGTTGAGGTACAAAATGTAAGTTAAATATGATTGATTTGATTCTCTGAATTTAGTGGAAATGTTATATTTCAGCATTAAGGCATATGCTTGGTGTGTTGCATTCTCATCCCATTTAAGACGTATGCCTTGTTGAATGTGGTAGCAAATCCTAAGTGAAGATAATTTATTTTTCTACCAATGAAAAAGTTAGAATCCTACCAGTTATTCATATTTTATATGGAAAACTAATAAATATTTCAGCATAGATAAATACTATTATGGAAGATTAGAAGACTTAACATTTAAGAATTATTAAAATAAGATTGTCGTGAAATGTTTAATATCTGCTGAGGTAAAGTTATAATTTTTACAATGACTAATAGCTCATACATTTTACTTTGTAAATCTCCATCTTTCTCCAAATAGATCCCCTTTCCATAACATAGAACAAAAGAGAGGTAAGACAATTTACCCCAAATGCTTTTCAACTTTGGAGTTTATGTTTATAAGAAGTTTCATGTTCAGCAAATGAGTAGCGGGAAGATTATGGTGATGGCGTACAAGCATAGTGCTATAAATACATATGAAAGTTGACCTCTCTGAGGCTGGTTTCCTCCTTAGTAAATAGCATAATTAGCAAATATATGAACCCTGGACCAGGCTGCCTATTCAAAACCTGGTTTTGTAACCAATACTTACATAACTTTGGGATTTAATCTCTCTCTGCCTCAGTTTCTTCATCTGTAAAATGGTGACAGTAATGGCCTTTATCTTTTTGTGCTATTATGAGAATTAAATGAGTAAAAGAGAAAGTTATTATATATATGTGTATATATGTGTGTGTGTGTGAGAGAGACACAGAGACAGAGAGAGAGAGAGACAGAGACAGAGAGAGACAAAGACAGAGACAGAGAGTGAGACATGTGCATATATTGAAAAAAAAAGTTCATTAGTTCTAGCACTGACATTAGCTCCCAAGTCAAATCTGATTAGCAGACCTTATGCACCTCCCTCCAGGATCACTGTATTAGAGAAACACATCCTTCTTCAGCTGTCAGAGATTAGTTGGCTATGGCAGATTCTTCAGAAAAGGTTGATGTATTGAGACCATGCTTCTGCTTAATACGTTGGAACTAGCAGTGCTCACTTAGCTTGAAGTGTAATATCTTCTTTAGTTGCTTTGTCTTTTGATTCATTTTAGATATGTTTTCACAAAATGACTATGTAACCACCTGGCCATTCACAAAATGGTTATTTATGACGATGTTTTCCCAGGCTCGTTCTTCTGCTCCTATATGAAGCAGGAGAACAAACACTGGCTTCTGTCTGAAGTGTGTCACTGTGACCAGTGACAGCCATCATCATACTGTTGATTATCTGCCTTATAAGTTAAAAATATATAGAGAAGTAGATATAGGTAGATAGCAGAGACTCCTTACTATGTGTTTATTTATTTATAAATCGCACTTATGAGTACTCTACAAAAATATTGTGCATATTATAAAATATACAAAATTTAAAATGTAAAATATTGGGATATAAAATAAATATTTAAATACTTTTATTAATTAACAAAACTCAAAACATTTTGCTCATATTAAAATGTTAGAATAACATTATATTGAATTATTTCTTCTTGTATGTAATGTTAACAGAATATTTATAATAACTTTAGTGAGAATAATACAGTTATGTCTTCTTAATTACTTTTGAAAATCATGATTCTACCTTGTTTTTTTTTTTCTTATGACTTCAGTTTCAAACTTAGTTGTAAGTTCAGTGTATTTTATACCTGCTTTTAATGGTTGAAAAGTTTTTATATGCATATGTATATCAAAGTGGATATACACATCTGCTTGCTGAATCATAATATGTGAGACTCATCTATGCCTTAACACAGCAGTGAAAAGTTCACATAATACATTTAGGATGAGGGTTATTTTTAAGGTGCACAGTGTAATTCTAATATCCAATAGCATGTTGATAATTTCACATTCTTATGGGCCCATTCACATCTCATCTGAATATATCATCGCTTCTCTTATCTGCTGTCTGACCTGAAACTGAGTCTTCCCATGGAGCAGAAGAGTCACCTCTGTCATGTCCTTGTCCTGAGCATGCATTGCAAGTATTGTTTGTTTTGTTTGTTTATGATTCATATATTTCTGTTGTCTCTTTTGTGAGAGTCAGTTGGAATGAAATAATGATCAGTAGTGCAAACTATGAATCTACTTTACCGAGTACATACAAACTAGAAGACCACTGTAGTGTGTTGAGTGTGAACTATTCTCAACAGTGGTGTGACTGCCATGTGATGGTGCCTCATTACACAGCCTGTGCCACTACAGTGCGTTCCTTCATGGGGTACTTCTGTGAATTAGTGACATCCAATCAGTGTGCTCATTAAGAGTTAGTGCATCTTAATTACCTGTTAAAAAATAAATGGAAACATGATTCATGGTATTTTATAATGTTTCCTTCCCACAATCTTGTCCCACACTCACTGTGGAGACCACCAACTTATAGAATAAGGAAGCGATAATTGTTGTCTCATCTTTTTGTGAAACAAGACTTATCCGTGCCGGGAACATAGGCAATCATGGATTTGAAATTTTAATACGAAAACACAAAATCATGTCTGGGCACGTTGTTATTAAGTAGAATTGCACAGCACCCTATACAGATTTCTATCACAACGTTGTGACGTTACTCTCTCTGGCTTTTTCTCCAGTGGCCCCCCCCATCTCACACCCCAATCCCCAGACTGTGAGCCCAATAAGGCTGGCAATTGCATTGTTTATGTATGATGTTTTAATCCAAACACAGCATGTCATAGGTTTTCAATAGATGGTTTTGAATTAGTGAACATGTGAAATCAAGAATAGAGGTATTTGGGGATATAGTGAGATATATACTATCCCCAGAGACAAGTGTGCAAAGGAGAAGTAGACAGCTAAAGTGAGGTGAGCAGGAATTTTATTAAGTTCTTGCTATGGTCTGACTGTTTGTGTTGCCCATCACCACCCCACTTACTTCCATATTCACGTTGAAATCCTAATGCTCAATGAGATAGTATTAGGAGATGGGGCCTTTGAGTGGCGTTTGGGTTGTGAGGGTGGAGCCCTCATAAATGGGATGACTGCTCTTACAAAAAGGGCCCCACAGGGCTCCCTGGCTGCTTTCATGCGAGGCTCTGTCTCTAAGCCAGGGAGTGAGGCCTCACCAGCCACTACACAGAGTCTGCAGACTTCTCGATCTTGGACTTCCTGATCTTGGACTTCCCAGCCTCCAGAACTGTGAGACGTGAATGCTTGTTGTTGACAAGCCGCTCAGTCTGTGATATTTTGCTGTAGCAGCCTAAAAAGATGAAGACGGATCTATAGAATCATGAAAGCTTTCTGCAGTTTTTCCCTTTATGTCCCACCATCTCTTCATTACATGTACAGGACTGTTTGGGACTGGGCTTGGCTTTTTCTCTCTCTCCTCCAGTTGTTTCCTTGGGCATAGGTATGGCAGGGGGAGTACAACTGGGTTTTGTAACGATATAGTTGTCTTGTTTCCCTCCAATAATTCTTGAGATGATAGGTTTTTTGTTGTTTTGTTTTTGTTTTTTTTACATTTATGAGTGGTTGTCCATTTCCCCTTCTTTTTATTATGCTTCTCTCTTCTTTTTTTATGTCCATCAGGTCATTGGGGTCTAGAAAGTTGTGGAACTGAAGAGTAAAGAGAGAAGAAAGCCTATTATGTGGCTCTGATTCCTTCCCCTTATTCATCACCGTTAGGTTAAGTATATCCTTTAAAAGACCTGAAGGAATAGACCAAGTTATTGCTTTTTATCTAAAAGACAGCTTTGGCATTTTCACTTAATGTCTGTAGAGCTGCTCCAAGTAAGTACCATGTGAAACACAGAGATTAGTATTGTTAATTTAATGCAGTAAGCTTAGAGTCTTTATAAGATACCATCTCCTTTTGAACTTTATATTCAGATCAGTAGAGACCGGAGCTGAGTTTTTCAGAAGAATATTAACTTTGCTACTTCATATGTTAAGCAAATAGAAGAGCCAGAGAAAATACAAATACTTGGGCTCTAACATCAGCATAAATCACCCTGATATATGGGAAAATAGGCCTTTTTTTTTTTTCCTCATAAAGTACTGGGAAAATCAGATAAACTTGCTGTATAGATAATGGATCCAGTAATGTGGAGAGATGATCTGTTGCAGTGATGCATTTGCAAAGATTCTAATGAGGTAAAGATCCAGCTCAATTGACAACATAAAGAAAACAAAAGTTATTATGGACAAAGTACCATATATCTTATCATCAAGCTGTTCTTAATCAGAGAGAGTCAACATCGCCTCAATAAGTGCATTATGCTCTCATCTTAAAAAAGCGCCAAAGCTGAAACATTCCAGTTTATTTCTGTGCATTCTGTTTCAAAGGTAATCTCTTATTTTGGCACCAGTAAAATGTTTAAAAGGAATGTGGTGTTCTTCTGTAGGCAGAAGCAACAGCAGTGTGGACAGCCAGAGAAATGCTTGGAACAAAATGGCGGCCAAAAAAATTAAAGAGGCCTTAGTCGATGATTGTTTTACATTAATAAATCTATCTTTACCAAATAAATTTTACTAAGTTTATCTTTTATCTGTGTTTTACTGCAGCCAATATTAAAATTAGTTTTTACCCTCCTCGATCCACAATAATTTAAAGTTACAAGACCAAAAGGGACACCATGTAAGGTCAGGGGAAGGATATAGACTTCTAAGGATATATGCAGTTAGCTGCAGCTGAGCCTACAAGTGAGAAATAAAGACCCGGATACCGAGTGTGTTCTGTATCCAACACAGTTTGGAGTCCCCACTTAAGTTTTGCTGATATAAATGGCTGATGTGCCCTTATGATTTATCTTCTTGCCTATTGCAAACAGCAGCACTTAACACTCCTAAAAGAAATTACATTGCATGCAGGGCCATCTGGCAATGTGCCTACTTGTTATGTGGATACTCAAATTTAAATTTTCATATCTGTAATTCTTCTTAGAGCCATGACTTAGGTTTTTGGCATTTGTGAATGTTTATTTAAAACATGGGGATGTGAGGCCGTGATGGAGAACGCAGTAATGGCCATTTCTCAGCTTTTCCTGATTTCTTTCTAACTTCACAATTGTATTTAAGAGTTAGGTTTGTAACTATGTACCACTTACTACAATCTTTTCAATCTATACATTTTGTCTTTAAATGTCCATTTCTGCTATTATATTTTTAGTCTGTGCATTTTGTCTTTAAATATTTGTTCCTAACTTTTATGGCTTCTCTGCCCACTATTTCTAACTATTGAGGAGAAAGGAGGAGGGTTGACTAGAATTGACTAGAACAAATATTCCATCATCTTAGCCAGAGAGGCTGTGGACATGGGAGGCGTCTACAGAAGTTGACAAAATTCTCACTTATCTTTCCTTTCCTGAACTTAGGAGGTACACTGGCTGTTTTGATGATCTGTAGTAAATCTTAATGGTCTTTTTTTTCTCTGAAAAAATGTCAACAGAAGTAATTGATTGAGAGCCCACTTGCTCCAGTCCTTTATACATATTATTTTATTTAATCTTCACACACACAAAAAAATTACTCTATGGTAGACATTAGTAGCCAACTTATGCCATAGATGAAGAAATTAAGCATGAGTAAATTTAAGTCAGGATCTTCCAAGGTCTGTAAAGCCACGGCATGTCCATTTTTTGGGGGGCTTTTGGAATATTAAAAATTAAAGAAATCTCAAGTAAGGTCACAAAATTATTGTGATAATTTTAAAATTATATATGTAACAAAATAAAAATTTGAACACAAAAACAATGCAATAAAGTTGTCCGAGGCCCAAAATCTTCACAGTATGTTTATTTAAAAAATTAATTCATAGTATGTTACAGATGGCATGGTTAGATAAAGGAACAGGACTTACATTTCTATTATGAATGCCATTTTTTAGTCTCTTGTATATATTTCTAGGAAGGAACTAATATACAGGGGACTAAATAGCCTGCCTGCAGCACATAGCTAGTAAATAAGAAAGCTGAAAGATGAACTTAATTGTCTGAACCTAGAGTCTATGCTTTTAATAACTCTGCTAGACTATTTCCCTAGGTAGGCCCACGTCCGAACTTTTTGACCATAAGCCATTTCCAGCTTTCAAATAGCAGAAAAAGGAATAGAAATATTTATTTGCCTTAAATATATACTATGGGAATAAATGCTTCTTCAGTTTCCTACCATCTCTGTCTGTGCTTAAGGACTAGGTTAGGGAGAGTGTTTTTTTGCTTGTTTGTTTGTTTTTTGGTTGTCTTTGTTTTTTATCAGTGGATAATCTTACAGTAGAGCATCATAGGTGGTTTAAATGTGACTTGTATACAGAACTATATTGCAATTTAGGAGCATTAGCAATGGATATGAACTCAGAAAACCTGGGTTTGAATGCTAGTTCTGATGTTCTTTGTCTTGGCTTTCTTGCCTACAGAGTAGTGGTGTGGTGAGAATGAGTTCAGAAGCTGTATCAAACACAGCAACTTCGTTTTATTAGATGTGAAGCTTCTCTGGAGTGAATTCGGTCAGAGGAGGTCCCAAAGTAAGTGCACAAGTACCTGAAATGAGGTTAGTGGGTTCTCAGGGACCTTTCAGAAACCAAGCAGTGTTATGTTCACTTCAAAGGTATTAGGCAGAAGCATGGTCATGATCACAGGTTCAAGGCCTATATAGGTCAATTAGCAACACCCAGAAGCCAGTTACAAAACCAATCCCGTGCCATTGAAAGTATGCAGAAAGCAGGTGAAATGGCCTCTTTTAATTCTGGCTGGTTCTGGACAAAGGGGCATCTGCCATAACGCTTCCAGACTCTCACACTCCCTCCCCTCGGTCCCCCATGGTAGGCCAGTGTCAGCTTTTCATAGTCAGGACACAATCATCAAAACTCCATCTATATACTTTGGGAAAGGGTTTTGAAGAAGAAGGTGATAGTCACTTTGATATGCATTTTAATGTCACCCGGGTTTAATGTCACCTTGATCTCCAAAAGATCAAGAGAGAATGTAAGTTAGAAACCAGTATTGATAAGGGCTATGTTAACAGTTTAAAAATTAATCTGAGATTATTTTTTGTCTTGTTAACAAGAATTGTCTTTTCTTTTTCCCTAATATTTCTAAAATAGCCTTCACTCCAGGGCCTTAAACTTCTCCCACTTGCCTGCCCCAGATAAGAGTGTTTTGGAACATTTTCTAAATAGATAACTATTATAACAACATTTAAAAAATAGTCACTATTTCTTCTTTTTCATATAGTTTAAATTATCAGTGTAAAATGTATGTACTTTGTATTTGATTTTCTTTTTTGAGTAGCCCTTGGACCAAATTATTAGAGCTACTGTATAAGTTTCCTTTTGGAAAATAGACAGTACTAGAGGATGTTGGTATAATCTTTTTCCTATTCCTCCTACTTTTTTTCAGATGTAACAAACTGTGCCATACCAGCTTGAATCTTTTCCTAGGTTAATATTTTAGTCCTTCTCTTACTTCTGTGTATGGGATTTGTGGTTTTTAAGAGTGCACAGATGTAACTGCAAAGCTGTTACAATCATTTTTATATAGAAATGATTATTTTAGACCACAAACCAAAATTACATGAAGATAATGTTATACGTAGGAGGCCTAAGTAGAACAAAATAGAGTCCTAATTAATGCTGCTTTTGTGCTATTATCATTATTCTGGGTGGATTACATAATGCTACATTTATAATGGTAGATAAGCTCCTAATGCTGTTTAGCAAACCCATTTGTAGGCAGATGTTATGGTATCCCATCTTTTAGGCCAGTGGCAGTGTTTATTTTATTTCATGGTGTTGGTGGATAAGGAAGAATATCTGTCTTGGATTGTGACAAGAGAAACATGTAACATTGGAAATAATTTATGGACAAAAAAATAAAAAGTAGAAAGTGACTACATAGAAACAAAGAGAAGGTGTGTTTTTCATTACTGGAAAAGATTTTAACAAAAATAAAGCAAATGCCAATCTCTTTCTAAACTCTACAGGCCTAGGAAGTCAGAACTTTCTTAGAACATTCACAGCTCTGCTTTTTGTTCCTTTAAACTGCAGCATGAAGGTGACAGGGTACTTACAACACTGAAGACATTCGTACTCAGGCTAATATCTGTTGGTTCTGTGGTGAGTCAGGAAGCCCAAGACACTTCTGAAAAGGAGCTTCAGACCCAGCCCTCTTCTTGAAGCACCTTCAGACTGCTAGGTTTGTAATATATCATCCCTTACCAGGAACAGAGAATTCCCCTTTGCAGTTAGGAAGTTTTCCTTACTCGGTCAATTCAGACTTAAGACATTCATTTTTCCTTGATGAATGAAGGCCGTTCATAATTTCTTACACTAAAATTGTTTGGTATTTTTCCTTTGCCTTTTGGCACTTGTTTAAGATGATCACAGATCCACATTTTACTTTTTATTTCCTTACTTGCTTCTCAACATTTCAGGGATGTCAGCTGGAAAATCAACGATAAAAAGAATCTATTGAGTGTGGTGTACTGGAATGAGGGTGAGGTTGGAGTCAGGAGCAGAGTTTTTATCTGGCATCTTATACCCTGTGATGTATTAGTAATTTAGTGTCAATTTGGCTAGTCACTCTGTGCCACACGGTCCTTATAAGAAAGACAGATTTAATAACAACTATCTCACAGAATTGGGTTGCAATGCAAATGAGAAAGCGAGAATGTTACATAAATGAGAATAATAAGTATCATTGTTAAGTTTCCATCACTACAACCACTATTGGGAAATGGAACTGAGTTTCAAGCACAGACCTTTGGACCTCTGGACTGCTTTAACAAGTGAGAGTAGACAGAGAACCCCCAGCCCTGTGAGACACTCTGGCCTCTGTGTCTAAGTGGATGTGCTGTCTTTCTGTTTCCTTCTTCTGAGTTTTTCTTTTTTTCCCCTTTTTTTTTGTGGAAGTGTGTGTGCATGTGTGTGTGTCTGTGTGTTTCCATGCCAGAAGTAGGGCATTTCAGTCCACTATTGAAATTCCCCTGAGCTACACTTACTCTAATCTTCTCCAGCTATCCTCTGTGATTACCCATGATCTCACATCTTCAGGGAAAATTTGAAAAGATGTGTGGGTAGATCAATAGAAAGTTAAATATGTTATATATTCTATTTGATGTGAAATACTCCTAAATGCAGAAGTTACTTTAGATGGGAAGTAAGAAATTAAATAGTAAAGTGCAAAATATACAGAAAAATCAACATATAGTTAATTTAACCTATATATTTTTAAGTTGTTTATGTGAAAGGCATTGGAGTAGGTAATTTAAGAAACATGGAGGAGAATAACATATCTATCCCTTCCTCTTTTAGCTTATAGTCTAGCATACACACACACACACACACACACACACACACACACAGAGAGAGAGGATATATATATATATATACATATATATATATATACATAAGTATTATACTTATATATATATATAAGTATTATACTTGGTATGATATAGGGGGATGTAAAGGGTCCTGAGGACATTTCTTAGTGGAAAAATCTTAGGACTTTTAATAAGGGAAACATCTGAGTAGAGCCTGTGTGATGGGTAAAGTATTGATAGAGCTACAGGAATGCTAGTTCAGGGACTAGTCTGAGAAAAATTTTGGTGGCAGATCAGGACATATATAATAAACAAATGGTCATTAGTCTGAAGCTAGATTATAGAGTACATATTAGACAAAAGAGAAAGGAACAAACTCTCCTTGGTGCTGTTAACTAGATTACCCTCATTAATTACTTAATCGGATCCTATCCTGTTATCAGTCAATCATCTATTATCTTCACTTTACGAATGAAGAAACCAGAGCCCAAGAGGATTAGTTAACCCCTCTGAAACAAAGAGCTAGGAAGTATCATTTAGTGTTTGAAACCAGATTTTTTTAGGTTATAGTAACTATATTCTTTCTACCATGGTGTCATAACAACTGTAATGAATGATTATGATTTATTGAGTACCTACTGTTTGCCAGTTTTCATTTTCCTTAAATGTAGCAATTATGATCCAAACGCCCAGATTAGGGAGCTAACTAGCTCATACAATTTATTTGATGTATAAAAATAGTAGAAGTTAGGGCTGAGAAGGAGAAATGAAGATAGAAATGGGGTGGGTATGAATACTAGACAGAGGAGTCTTTATTTTATATAACAAACCAGTAAGGTGACCATTAACTGTATTAGTGCAAAAAAATGCATGGTCAAAATCATACTTGAAAGAGATTGATCTGGGTGCTCTACAGGACCACATGAAGAGATATAAGATTTTAAAAATGGATTAATATCCAAAATATACAAAGAATTCTTAAAACTCAACAATAAGAAAACAAACTACCTGAATAAAAAGTGGGCCAAAGACCATAACAGACACCTCGCCAAAGCAGTTATTACAGATGACAAATGAGCACATGAAAGAATACAATACATCATATGTCGTCAGAGAAATTCAAATAAAAACAACGGTGAGATACCACTACACACCTATTAGAATGGCCAAAATCCAGAACACTGACAGTAACAAGTGAGGATGTGGAGCTCCAGGGACTCTCATGCACTGCTGGTGGGAATGCAGAAAGATACAGGTACTTTGGAAGACAGTTTGACAGTTTCTTACCAAACTAAACATACTCTTACCGTGCATTCAGTAGTCATGCTCCTAGGTATTTGCTCAAAGAAGTTAAAAACTTATGTTTTTAACAAAAACCTTTGTCACAACTTGAAAGCAACCAAAATGTCCTTCAGTAGGTGAAAGGATAAGTAAACTGTGTTACATCCAGACAATGGAATATTATTCAGAGCTAAAAAGCAATGAGCTATCAAGCCAGGAAAAGATATGGAGGAAACTTAAATTCATATAACTGAATGAAATAAGTCAATTTGAAAAGGCTTAATATGGTATGACTTCAACTACACAGCATTCTAGAAATGGCAAAATGATAGAGATAAATAAAAAGATAAGTGGCTGCCAGGGATTTGGGGAGAGAGGAGGAATGATAGGCAGAGCACACAGGATTTTTACAGCATTGAAAATACTCCGTGTGATACCATAAGATGGATACGTGTCATTATACATTCGTCTGAGCCCATAGAATCACAGCTCACATCAAAAGTGAACTGTGATGTTAAAAGGCGGACTTTGGGTGGTTACGATGTGTGGATGTAGGCTCACCAGTTATAACAAATGTCCCCTCTGGTGGGGGATGTTGATAATAAGTGAGGATATGTTTGGTGTGGGGTGGCGGTGGACATATGGGAATTATCTGTACTTTATCCTCAATTTTGCTGTGAGCCTAAAACTACTCTAAAACAAAGTTTTAATTCTAAAAAAAAAAAAGTAATAAAAAAGTGAATAAAATTTCAGCCAGGATCCAGGTTTTAAATATATTTTAAAAAATCATTTTTAAGTTCAATAGATCTAAATTAAATTGTTACCTAGTTTTTTTATTCTTATCTTCTGTCTCACATGGTTAGGTAATGAGATGCTCTGGTAAATTAAATATGTGTGCTAAAATGTCAATCATACATAGATTGCCAGTTTTTAAAGAAAATGTAGCATCTTATAGCCTTCATTACCAACTTTTGAGGGGAAAGTATGATAAGACACCTGACCTCCTGACGATGCAAGACTTCAACATTTCCAGAATTGTGACTTGTGATATCCATTTCTTTATGTTCTTTATATCAGGCATGTAGTACACTCTCCATAAAAGTGGTTGGTTGAAAAAAAAAAATCAATGAGTGAATGAATGAATGAATGAATCAATCAATCAATCAGTAGGCCAGATAATCAATCCTGATTCCAGTGATCATAATTTGCAGACTAGCCATGTTCTTTTCTCAGTGGTATTGTCAGCTCATGAGGATGAGATATCATTATACCTTGGAACATAAATATGTCATTATCTTTCCTATTTATGAGTAGTTTAGACCAGTGGTCTCCAACATTTTTGGCACCAGGGACCGGTACTTCTATGGGAATCTTATACCTGATGATCTGAGGTGGAGCCGAGGCAATGATGCTAGCGCTGGAGAGCGGCTGTAAATACAGATGAAGGTTTTGTCTGCTCACCTGCTGTTCACGTCCTGCTGTGTGGCCCGGTTCCTAACAGTCCACAGACTGGTACTGATCCGTGGCCCAGGGGTTGGGGACCCTTGGTTTAGACAACTCCATTTTATAGTTCTTTAGTTACCAAATCAATCAAATGCATTCATAAAAGACCCAATGATAGGTCTACATACATACACACACACAC
>CM053513.1:82175535-82205310 GCA_028627145.1 Eidolon dupreanum
GGCTAAAAGTTATACACCCTAATCTGTTAATTTAACTTAATAACAAACAATTGATTTCACTGTCTCACATGGTTATTCGATAAATACGTAGTTAGCATCTGTGATGTGCATGTTCTGTGGGATAGTAGTCAAAAGCCTGGACTCTCAACAAAAGTAAGAGTAGAGACCCCACATTTTTGGATGTAGACTTTGGAAAATATCCTGGTCTCTTAAGGTGTCAGTGTCCTCATCAACTTTCCTAGTGACAGGGGCTTATAAGACGTTATGGTGGAAACATGTTTAGTGGATTGCATGCTTCATAGCAAACACACTATAATGGAGCTGTATTGTTGTTGTTGTTGTTATTTTGTTATTTTTGTTAGAGTGGGGAGATGTTCATTTTGTCATCCTGTCCCTTTAGGCTCCTGGTGTCTCCCTGCCTATGAGATGTGTTGACAGTTTCTGGCTCTGTTCCCTGGCTTCTCATTTCTGGCTTTTGATGGGGCATGATGATCAGATGGCTGTGATTAGTTCTTTGGCTTGCATTGCAGATTATCTATTAAGTAGCCATCTCTTCAGCCCCTGAGGCATATGGTCAGCACTTCCAGGGCTTAAAATAAATCTGCATTTTAACATGTGGGATTTTATTATGCAAAAGATTGCTCACACGGGTCCGATCTTATTATTTGTTATGCTGCCCATGTCTACTCGTGCATTCTGGATGGAATAGTACATCAGGACCCCTGGCCTTCCATTTTATGATATCGCATAGATATTCTGTGTGAGGATATTCTAAGAAGTAGCTTCAGCCCTGAACTGTACAAGGTGCAGAGAAGGAGACAAGGGTGAGGCGTAATTTTCCCTGTCTTCTTCTGCAAACCAGTCATTCAGTCTTTTAAGTCAAACATTTGTTTAGCACCTACTATGCACCAGCTGTTTCCCCATGTATTTGGGTGATTGTGAACAAGATGGCACAGGCCTGGACACAAGGCATTTCTTAGAAGAGATCACCCCTTAATGCCACGTAGGAAAAATACATCCCCTTCTCTGAGTTGGTACAGCGCTGTCCCAGGGAACCCACCATCATGAGCAGGGTGTAGGATGGATTTCATATTGCACCCATTAGACTAAATGCCCTTGGACTACACACATGATTAACGCAATTAAAATAACAATAAGTAAAGAACATGCTCAGTAGACAACAAGCAAGGTGACTTACTTACTATATGATGCTCTGCTGATTACTTGGTTTTGAGGGGGACATGTGTATTCTGGAGGTTTGTTGAATTTCATTCTGTACCCTCTTACCATAAAGTGACTGTTTCTTATGTGAATGTGCTGAAAGTAGTCATTAATCCAGCATTTCCTTGACCAAATACTAAAAGTTGTACATTTTAAAACTGGCTATTCTTTGTTCTAAGATTTTTCCAAGCATCACTAGTCTAGGATGTAAATAGAAGAGATTAATGGCAAATAAGAAATTTGTTCGTAGAAATTAGTTGAACAGTATTTTCCTGTATTGATAGAAACTTTTTCAAGTCTCTCAAATAAGGATTTTTTTTTCTTTTTAAGTGTAGCACGTCATCTAAGTTAATAAATAGTATGAAAATAAAAATAACAGCACCAAATACAAAAATACAAGCTCTGGAGATTGAGAGAATTTGGTTTGGATTCTAATTCCAATTCCTGTGCCTACTTGTTTTGTTACCATGGGCAAGTTATTGATCCTTTATAGGGCTCATGGTAATATTACATCCTTTGTGAGGATTAAAGGAGAAAATCCACGTGAAGTGTCAAGTACAGCCCCAGTACCTAGTGAATATTCCATGTCAGCGGTTGTAGTTGATGCTGCTGGTACTTTTTAAAATTCACAAGGATCTTCAACATGTAAACTAGCATAACCAATATCAGGACAATGGGTTTTCCATTTATCTATATAGAAAGAGATGTGTTTATAAACCCCCTATTTTATACATGTGCAGTTGGGAACACATTACTTCTGTGACATTGTAAAAATAATATTGGCTAACACACATATGACTGTGCCAAGCCTTATCCTATGTAATGCATATTAAGTAATTCATAACATCTTTATACTAATCCTGTAGGTAGATTCTATTATAAGCATTTTGCAGATGGAAAAACTGAAGCCTGAAGATGAGAATCCACAGCTAGTAAACTGCAAAGGTGGAATTTCAACCCAGGCAATCTGCTCTAGCATGTGTCCTTAACAGCTACGATATTCTGAATTTCAGTGATAAATAGCTTAATGTATATCTATAAACGCACACACATTGCAGTATACAAATATGTATGTATGTTCATGTGTATCTGCCAACAAAGCTAATGCATGATGACTTTGTAGAATATCTCTTCCTCTATTATTCTTTTGAGGTCTGTAGCCACATTTACGCTTTTTCTGTTTGTGGTTCCCTTTTCCCTAGCAGGCTTGATTGAATTATGTGGCATCATATGCAGAATGAGAGGCTAAATTGAAACCTCTCTCTGTTGCCCAGCAATAGATGATTGCTCCACATTGCCTGAAGTTATGCTTGAGCATATCCTTTGGCAGCGTCCTTCTTGTTCACTTCCTCTCACCCCCACTCGAGTTGCTTGTACAGTGGCTCTATATCCAATTATGTATCATTGAGTGGCAGAAGGATGGCATTAATATGGATTAACTGTATTTTGCAAGCTCTTTGGTGATCTTTGGCCTTCAGTGCTGAATAAACTGATGTATCAGTTAAATTTTGTGCCTGGCTGCACTTAACAGAAATCTGACTGTTGTAGCTTAACCAAATAGGCGTTTATTTTCCTCACATGTCAGGAAGTACAGGGGTCCTCTCTCTGGCATTCGTGCAGCAGATTCTCAAGTCCTTAGTGTCCCAGGCTTCTTATGTCTCTCCACACTGCCATCCTTAGTCTGTGTCTCTTCTAGTTTATGCCTCAAGGACGTAAAACAGCCGTTCTACCTCCTACATCACATCCCCATTCCAGACAGGAAAGTTCCAGGTAGTTTCCCCTACATCTTTTGAACAGAACTGTACCACAAGGGATGATGGATCAATGAGCCTGGTACATCGCTCCCCAAAACAAAATCCAGGTTCTGTTCATAAGAAGGTGGCATGTAAACTGGGCAGCTGGCGGCGTCTGCCGGAACAAACTCATACTGCCAAGGTGTTCTCCTGCTAAGGCAGATGTGGTATTCGAGCAACTCATATTTATAAAGTGTCTACTGTGGACCTAGAGCTACAGATCAGTGAGGAGCATGACTCTGTTTCCTTAAGGAAACTTACCACCCAGAAGATTATATGGACAGACAAGCAAATAACTACATGATATGATATAGCCATATCCCACGGAGTTTTGAGATATCAGTTGTAGGATCAAGATATACAAACTTCAGTTCTGAATCAGATTAAGAGAAATATGAAAAAATCAATGGTAATAATAATGACTGATTTTTATTGTATATTAATTATGTCAGACATTTAACAATTATATATATATATATAATCATTTCAACCTGATATCTTTTTATTCCCCAATTTACAGCCAAGTTATGTGAGGCAAAATGAAATGAAATAACTTTTCCAAGGTCAAATAGCTAGTTAAGTTAGAAAGCTGGGATTCAAACCTGGAGAGTCTACAGCCATAGCTCTCATAATCGACAGTCTATACTGAGGATACTGAGGATGCTCCACTTGACTATTTGTTTTACTGTTTTCTTTTGTTTTTGCAGAAAAAAAAAATCCAGAGGTTTCTTTAGCTATTCTTGACAGTGTAGAACCCTCTGACTCATTCAGCATCCATCATATTTCATAAGTTGACCTTACCTAGGCTTGCCGGCTTTATAGCTCGGTCATCAAATTGCACAGAAGGATACTGTGTTAGAATCTCCTCAGTTTGGGAATGATTAAGTTGCAAATATTCACAGTGTCTCAGTATTATAAAATAGAATACTTTTAACTGTGTTGTTTCTTGGTCAAAATATACTGTTGTAACCCTTAATCTTAACTAAGATTCACTCATCCCTTAGGTGAACATCTATATTTCCAGAAATATTCTCTCTCTGACTTTTTTGGAAAGCCCTACTAGAGATAACAGCTTATTTGTGATTCTCCCTTCAATACCTTCTGTGGTGGACAGGATTCTAAGATGATCCCCCAAAGACTCAGCCCTTGAATAACATCCTTCGCTTGACTGTGAAGGGGACCTGTGATGATGATGTGATATCACAATATCACTCCCATAAGTAGGTTTTGCTATTTGGCATAGTTAACTTTAAGAAAGGAGAGTGTGTTCAGTGGACTGACATAGTCAAGCTAGCCCTTAAAAAGGCAAGGTTCTTTGGGCAGTAGGGATTCATAATTGGAGAGGGATTCAACAGAAGGAAGATTCTTCATTGCTCGCTTTGAAGATGGAGGGGCATATGGAAAGAAACTGTGGATGGCCTCAAAGAGCTGATAGTGGCCCAATATTGACAGCCAGCAAAGAAATAGGTACCTCAGTCTTACAACTGTAAGAATTAAATTCCGCTCCACCCACATGAGCTTACATAAGGACTCCAAGCTTCCAGCTTGACCCCATAATTTTGGCCATTTGAAACCGCTAGCAGGGAATTCAGTTACCTGTGCCGGGTGTCCCAACCCGTGGAAACTGAGCAATAATAAATTCATGTTGTTTTAAGCTGCTAAGTGTTAGATAATTTGTTATGCAGCAGTAGGTAGCAAATATGCTGTGGCTTTGGTTCCAAATGTCTCATTCTTCTACCCTGACCTCAAATGTGCATACGTAGAGTAACTTACCTGGCTCATGCAGTTGGTAGTAGAATGGGCTTTGCCCAAAATATACTAGAGGCATTACCATTGAGGTGAAGAATAGGGACACAATATCAAGGAATACTGCTTTTATTTTAGTTATTTTATGATTTGTATTAGAAAGATTTTACCAGTGTTTTATGATTTTATATACCTGATAAAACCCCCTACTGTGACTACCAAAAGTTAAAAACAAATGCCATATAATCCACTGATAGAAGTCACAGTGCAGTGGAACAAGGACAAAGTCCAAGGTGAAAGCAAATTTAAAACCTACAAAATTAGTAGAGCATTCACTAAGGGTTTTCTACATAGTGAGAAACACAATCTGATCCTCCTTTTCTCGCTGGGTGAAGTATAGACCCTGTGGAGTGGTTTAGGAAGGAAAATGCTTTTTCTGATGGTTTCTGCTTCAAGGAGTACTCTAGCAATCTATTTCAGTGTTCATTAACATATGAAGATTGAGTTCAGGGTTAACACATTGTAGGCATCAATTGTCCAGAACACACAATCATTTTGCGTGGGTATGGAGAGGCTAAGATTTGTGCTTGTGTGCACTTTTGGTAACTGTTTGCAAAGTTGGAATAAAGCACCTGCTGTGATAAAATATGACCCTCACTCACTCTTATAAATTGCTTTTGCCCATTCACATTTAGAGGTCATTAATCTTGTTTCCCTTTATGGATGGACATTTAGCACATTGCTCACAATTGATTCAGCTCTAGTTCAGAGTGGTATAAAAATCCACAAAGTGCAGTTGGAGAAAAATGTCACATTACAAGGGTACAAGTAAAAAGGGCTATCTTCATCTTACCTGAGAAACATAGGGATTTGAAGAAGGGGCTGTCAAAAAGGATAAAAGGAACAAGACATAAATAGCCAATAAATACCTATAATTTCTTAATACACTATTGATAAGGAAACAGTCTTGTAGCATATGCTTGAAAATATCCTGGATGTAGGGTAACTAGACATCCCTATAAAACATCCCATTCTTTTCATGATCTCTTTACCTCTCAAGAGAGGTGCTTACTTTGAACATACTTATATTATATTGCAGTTCTCATACTTTGCTATATTTCTTTACGATTTTCATCTCTTCTTGAATCCTCAGTATCTAGTATAAATACATTGAATGTTTGTAGGCACTTAACATATTTTTGTTGAATATAAATTTCAAAATATCTTGGCTCCATTGATGACAGTTCTAGATCCTGTCTTATCACTCATGACTACAAGAATGATAGTAAAAAAAAAAAAATTAGCCCTGTGTTCATGGCTAAGGTATTAGTACTCTTTGAGTGATCATTCTTTTCTGATGCTTTTCCTCCAGGCCATTCCAATATGGTTTGACAGTTATCTCTCCAGTATACCTGATGGCCAAAGAAAAATAAATGTGAGTTAAGGTATCTGTTCACTTAGAAGGGAAATTGCTTCAGCCTTAAGTGTAAGTCTTAAAGCTAGGGAGGGCTTCAAGTCAACCTCCTGTCCTCTGCCTTCCATTTAAATTGATTGAGAATGTTAAGCCATTATCGAGTCAATACTGAACAAAAGCTAGAGTATATTAATTACAACTAAAGTAGCATTCTATAAAAGGTTTAATCAGGAGGAAGGAGGTATATGTCATTGAGCAAACACGAGGAAATTTAGAATCACATCATAATCAAATGAATAAATATTTGATTTTCTATGATGTGCAGAGCCCATTCTTGCTAATGTAGATGGAAAATAAATGTGATAAATATGACAGAATTTCCTCTGTCTAGATGACCTTACTTTTCTACTGCAGGATTAGGACAATGCACGATTTCCATGATTTTCTTCTAAAATGGTCTATAAATACACCAGTATGTTGACAAACCATTATTCAGCCAAATTTTGTTTTCTGTTGAATTTGTTTCTAATTGTTGCCCTTCATGTTTGAAATCGATGTGAAATACTGGTTGGAACACAGTTGTGTTTCAGAGCCTGGGAATATAGAAGGTGTGTCTGGTAGTTCTTTCCACTTTAGGCAAGGAATAACTGTGCCTGTAAAGTACATCTTCTCCATAATTTACAACAATAGAGGAATTACTAAACCATTTCTACAGAGCTCCGCATAGTTTAGGAATCTCTACTCTCTGAAAAGTAGCATATTCTTACGAGATCTTACACTTTGCATATTTAAAATTCTCATTTTACATAATAAATAATGCCACTTGGTACATACAAAAAATGTGGCATTATAGCCTAATGAACTTAAAGTAGGATTTGCTTGACAAATGAACACCTTGGAGTATATTTTTATATGGTTTACTTCATTTTGCAGACACAGGGGATATAGGAGAGTAATCTATCCATTTTTTATTTCAAAACCTTTATTGATGTGTTAGGATACCGGTAACTCAAGGAACAGGTTTGAGGAACAAGAGATGACTTTTCATTGTGAATCTTGGTGTGGCTGTGTGAGATACACAAACTCATGGCTAGAGGTGAAATGTTGAGAACAGAAGAGAGATTTTTACTCTACATCCTGTGTAGGGGGAGATTGGGAGAAAGATGAAGTGCCAGCAGGAAGGTGAGGAGGACTGAGCACTAGAACCGAGATCTCAAAGAGGAATTTGACTGATCGGTTCTTTGCGATATGTAATGTGAATTCAGTTTTTCTCTCTTCATGAGTTTTCGGTCAAATTTACACTTCTCAGGAGTAATCTACAAGACTAGATCTTTTTGGAGAAAAAGAATAAAATGAGGATTCAGGTCTAAAGTAAGCACAGAGTAAAGGTCCATGGGAGGCCCCTCACCCCTCCCAAACAGGCTCACGTCTTGATCTCATATTTGGATCAAGATAGAAAAAGATTGAAAAAAAAATTTAAAGTTACAAGAATTTTATTCTTGGAAAGGAAATACTGGATATAGTTGAGTGTTCCTAAAACAAAGTGTGTGTTTATGTGTGTATTATGTTTTCTGGTAAGGTTAATAAATATGGTATAATAGTTAGCTAAGATATAATTAAGGTATGAAATAAAAAGCAATTTAATGAGATTGAGAGAGTTATTATTAATTGTATATTTTAAAAAGCAAAATTTATTTTCATTTTAGAATATGCTTTACAATTCTGGAGCAGCTTCAAATTTTTCTTCCTGTTATTTTGTTTTATTTTTCCTCAAAACTCCCTAGCTCATTTGATTCTAATAGGAATGAGAATAAGAAGTTAGGGGAAAATAAAATCACAAATGTAACCCTTACCTTTTCATGTAAAATTGTGCCTTCTCAAATCTGATTCCACAATTTGCTATTTGGTAAGAGAATAAATTATTCAAATTAAAAGCAATGGGTAATCGAACGATGATTGATTGATTATAGTTATAATTAGTGACTTGTGTTAAGTAACTTTGTATTTGGTACTGAAGGGAATACCATACACAGAGTGAGGGAGTAAGGAGTACCACAGCTGAGTGATGGATAATAAATCATGTATCATTTTGCCATGTCTTATTCTCTTATATTTACCATGTTGCTGGCCACAGGGTTGCATACCTGGGTTCTTCAATACAGTTTTTTTGGGGTCTGTTGGTAAATTGGCCAGAGGAGCACACCCAAATTGGGAATATGTTGCCTTCAAAATCCAAAGAGGCCCACCAGACAGAGATTCTAGATTTAATGATGCAGCCCAGGAAATTAGGAAGGACCCTAACAGTTTGATTGGTTGGTTGTCTGAAACACAGACCAAAAGCTGACCCACAGTAAATGAACTTAAAATGCAATACCTGCCTGCTGTTCTGTAGAGGAAGAGATTCAAAGGCTTAGGAAGATTGAAATGCTGGAGTAGATTTGTCACTGGACACTGTTTCTGAACTGACACTATTTCCAGGAGATCCCAAATATCACTGCGGTCCATGTGTCTGAGTGGGGGCTTATGGAGGTCACATGGTGAATGGAGTTTTCGCTCATGTCCGTCTAAAGGTCCAGTGGGTCCTGGAACCATCCTGTGGCAGTTTCCTCAGGGCCAGAATTCATGACTGGAAGAGACATACTTAACTGGCAGAATCCCCAAATTTGAATGAGATACTCTGTTTAATCTTCAAAGAACCAGAAAAACTAAAGAATGAGACAGGCATTTTCCATCTATGTACAGTGGGGTATACAATATTTTACAGTATTTATAATTTTCAAATTTGTTATGAAATTTTCTACCATTTGCTTATATTGTCTTTGAACCAAGAAGAAATTTTATTTATAATTTATCAGTATTTCTTGACAGATTGATGTTTCATCATTTAAAGTTTTGTCCAGTTCATGGAGAACTCTAGAATTTTTAGATACAATAAAAAAAATTGATGAGAAGGTTAATTACCTTTCTTCAAAATTATTTAATGACACAGATTGCCTCTTTTCACTGACAATTATATATTTTTTATTCTTAATTTCATAGGAGTTTCCTGTCCTATTGTTGTGCTTCAGTTTTATCATTGCTATTTTGCAGTTCTCTAATTAGTTTTGCTGGTATTTTTCTTCAATTGCATAGATAAATGTAATTTAAACTTAATGTGATTAAGTCTAATGGATGGCATTTCCTGCAGCCTTGATTTGATTGGCAAGGTAAGGAAATAGGAGCAAATGCAGTTGAAAGAATTCAAACAGTCATTTCATGTCCTGGAAAATCTTGAGCATCCAAGTTGTTTTACTTTCTCATTTCTTGTCAATAGTTCTATCAAAGACTTTCAATTCATGCCCAAATTTATATCACATTCTTTCAAAACCCAACTAAACAGCAGAAGAATTTATGTCCATGGCCTATCAAATCCTATCTCATTATTTTCCCTTTTATTTTTAAAGCTAATCCTTCACTCACAATTAATCAGTACATCAGTGACTTTAGGTTATTAAAAAAATGATATCGGAATACACCTGGATTACTTTATAAACTCTAGCTTTGCTACATTTTCACGAATGACTTGTTTCCCTTGTGCCAAGAGAGTCTCCCTAGAGGATTGTTCTTTCAAGACTGGTGAAATTCTGTCTTGCATGTTCACATAATCAGACATCCCGGGCTATCACAAAGAATATATGTGTGTTTAGATGTAGCATTTTTAAATGTGCAGCATTCCTTGCAGCAGATTTGTTTTGCTGTCAAAGCCTCAATTTCAACAATCTAGAACAGAGTTTCCAAAAAACAGTACAGAAATTGAAATCTCTGGTGCCCAAGAAATGTCAGTTGTCTGGGGTTGTGCTTGTATTTGCAGAAGAGGTTGCCAAGACCATGCTACAGTTTGCCTTGTAAAGGTAGACCTTTTCACTACTGTAATAAAAAATATGGAAACATTAGAAAATGGCAGGATGCTACTCTACTCTCTCATTCATGGTTACAAAATTTTGTGTCATATTTCCAAAGGATGCCAAAAAAACAGGACAGCCTTCACCAAGCACAGCCAAAAAAATGTGTGTGTGTGTGTGTGTGTGTGTGTGTGTGTGTATTGAAATGGACTGGGCATTGAATGCCACCTGAAACAGACCCGAATATAGAAGACATGTGGAATTACTTTTAAATTGCCTTTGACTCCATGCTGAGTGTCTCTTGGGTTGCTGATGAATTATCTCATCGGTCTTGATTTGATCCTGATTAGAGAATTTATTACACGAATATCCATTAAGATGGATGCAGTTCTGCTTGTCTGCTTGCTAGAAGCACTTTTATTCTTTGAGAAAGCATTTCCTTCAGCAGTTGAAATGGACCTTTAAGTTTGGCTTTAGCATCTTTTGAACCTCGAAAGGCATCGGTGTGTTATATTGCCTCAGTGTTTTGCGAATTAGATGAGAGGAAGAGATGAAGATGAAAAGTGTGAATTTCACTGTTTTTGTTGTTGTTGTTGTTCCAATTTGTGTAAAGAGCATGGGCATTAAAATTAGACTCTACGGGATGGTGGTTACAGCATAGATTTCTGGCATCAGTTACTCTGAGTTTGAATAATCAATCATTCAGCCACTTGCTATGTGTGATAAGACAAATTCCTAAACAATTTAAAATTTTTATTTCCTCATTTTTTAAATGAGTAAAATATCAGGACCTATTTTGTCATGTTATGGGGCAAATTTACTGAGACAATCCATGTAAGTTGCTCAACATGCTGCTTGTATGTGAGTAATCATTTGTGCTGTTTGAATCTCAGTTCTAGCAAGACCTCACCCAAAGTATTTACTCTCTCATACCTGTTTCTTCATCTTTGAAGTGAAGATAGTGATACCCAACCTGGAGAAGTACTGAGCTACGATATTGTAGCTTCTGCTTTGGACCCATGTGACGTGGTTTCCATTATATTCTTATTTGCCCATCATGAAAACATCAATTATTTTCTCTTTGCCATCCAGCTTCTGCTAGAAGATAAAGTCAGGTCTGATCTAAAGACTTGACTAAGGCTATATGCCTTTTTTGGTGTTCTTAGGTGAACTTTCCATCTCTACAGAAGGAGTTCTTTAGTAGACTCTGGAGATTTCAAAGAGGTATCAATATTACATGTCTTTTTCTGCCGCTGAGCAGGAAAAAATGTGGTTGTCACCCTAGGTGTCTGGGTACAACGTACAGTATAAAGGTTTCATTTTCTAGTGCTGCCTGGATTCTTGAAGCTTTTCAAATAGGAAAATATTAAATCTTTATGGGTAAGTTATTTCTGAAACTATTACTTTCTCATTGCTTGGCAATATTTCTGTCAAGGACTTTCAATTCAAGTTCAGATTTATATCAGATTATTTAAAAACCCAATTAGCCAATAGCATAATGTGTTAAAAGAAGCACATTCCAATGATTGATTTCCTTGAAGCTTCCATTCTTCTCCACAACTCTGGGCTGCCAATGTGGATGGAAAACAATGGATTGATTTAATGTATCTGGGCACTTAACAGAGAACTTTAATAAGAATGTCAAGAATTGCCATTAGAAAGGATGCTGCCATTTATTTGTTCATTTCCCAAGAGCAGAAAATCTATTATAGTGATTTGAATAAGTTTCTATGAAGCATGTAGCACTAGATTTCATGACCTCCTTCTTGGAGCAAGGTGCCAATCAATCAGAACAATTTTTTAAAAATAACTTTATGTATTAATATTATTTTGACAAAAGAATATGGAATTTTATATTATTAATTTCTCCAGCCTCAAGTCTCTTAGGTTTTAAGTTTGGAGAAGCTGAATAAAAGTGAATAAAATTTGTAACCTAGGTTATTGTGGTATATTCTGGTTTTGCATTTATTTTTGGATAGAGCTCACTAGTTGCTATTCTTTCTAATTTGCTTTCAAATGAGAATTATTAACCTACTACAAAAATGGGAGTTATTTCAAAGCCAAAGCACTTGATTAGATGTTGGTAAATCAGGTCTTTATCATTTGGTGAATTTAGAAAAGTAATTTTATTCCTCTGAGACCTTGTAGCTTTTTCATACAAATGAGACAATTTATTTAGATGACCTCTACATCTCCTTAAGTTCTAAAATTCTAAAAATATATTTCTTTTTTGTCTCTTAGAAGGTATGGATTTATATTCCCTCAAGTTTTAAAATAACCCACAGGAATGAATAATGTGTGGCAACTTTGCAGACTGTATTTTTGCGTGTACATTGTCTAGCACATTCATTATGGTGCTGGGGGAGTCCCGTATCTTTCTTAGGTTTGCTCAGTCTAAATGTAAAAATGAGAAATTTGAACAATATCATCTCTAAAGATCCTTCCAGTTCTACTGTTTCTCTTACTGGTGTGTATTTATTAACATCATATAACCTATGAGGGGTGTAGTTTTCAGCGTTGTAGGAAATACAAGGTGAAAAAGACATGACCTCTGACCTACGGAGGGTTCTTAACCTCCCCTGAACCAGACTTGGGCATTTTAGTTCGTTTGGGCTGCTGTAATGAAATATCATCAACTGGGCAGCTTATAAACAACAGAAATGTATTTCTTAGAGTTCTGAAGGCTAAAAATCTTAAGACTGAGGTGCCCGCAGGTTCTGTATCTGATGAGGGTACACTTCTTGGTCATAGACAGCTGTCTTCTCCATGAGTCCTCACAGGATGAAGGGGTGAGGAATTCCTCTGGGGTCTCTTATAAGGACACAAGTAGAGGAGTAAAGGAGTAAGGCCTTTATCAGTGTCCTTATAATAGAGGTCTCTAATTTCATGACCTAATCACCTCCTAAATGCCCCGCCTCCAAATACTATCACATTGAGGGTACAGGTTTCAACATATGAATTTGGGGGGATGTGAACATTCAGTCTGTATCACATGGGTTTCATGAAACCACTAAAATTATGTGTAAAATGTTTGTACATTTTATGTTCATTTTCTGGAGAAAAAAATCCATAGCTTTCATAAGAAATGTGAGTACTACATCATGAGTAAAATTGGAGACTACTGTCAGGGGTCTAGTACGTTGGGTTTTGAGCTGTGATCAGTGAACTGAGATGCTTTCAGGTGGCTTAAGAAGTAAAGTCTATTTTTATAGTAAGACTAAGATGATATTTTCCCTTTTCATTTCCATTCACTTATAAATGGACACTGGTTTTTGCAGAAGCTCCATGCTGTGTAATGTTATAACAGATCAAATGCATCAGCAAATATATGAATCCAGTTGTCTTCTATTAAGCCAGACATTGAAAAAAACATTTGCAAGAATATAAAAGAATATTACTTACTATTTTTTTGGAAATAGAATTATTTTTCAAAGAAAGTATTTATGTGAATACGTAGCAAGTTTATTAATGTTATTTTGAAATTAATGTCATTAAAATTTTTCACTTTAAATTCTAACATGCTAAATATCAACAGATAAAGCTCATGTAAACAAAAGGTCTTTGGAGTCTTTAATAATTTTTAACAGTGTCAAGGGCTTCTGAGACTAACATTTTTGAGAAATGCTGACCTAGTGCCTCTTGAAAGTAGGTTAATCTCTGTAGTTGTAAACAGAGTCTGCCTTGTTATTAACATTACACAAAGATTTATTTCTCTCTCACTTAATTCTGTTCATGTTGGCAGACTAACTCCCTAACACATGGTAATTCAGGGACCCAAGCTAATGGTCTGGCTTTGCCATCTTCAGCGCCTGACTTTCAAATTTGTGCTAGAAAACACTGACATCCCAGTCACCTGGAAAAGGGACTGAGCACAAAGGAGTAAAAGTGGGAAATTATTGCTAGTGACCCAGAAGTATCACTCACTGTGTTCACTTACATCCCAATGGCTACAACTCAGTCTCATGGCCAGAGCCCACTGCGTTCGAGGTTGGTAAAGGTAGCCCAGCTATGCATCCAGGAAGAAACAAAAAATAATCTTTAGGAATAGCTAGAAATCTCTACTATACTTTAATTTTAGCTTAGGTCCTTATGTACTAACTAGATAAGCGTAGGCCAATTACATAGATACTAATTTTTAGTTTCCTCATGGGTGAAATAGGTATAATAAACTTCCAACTTTAGGAGTTTTTTCTGGTGAGGAAGCTTGTACCAAAAGTGCTTAAAAATGGTTAGGTATACCTTTTTCAAATAACTATGTGTAAGGTTTTTATAAAGGTCTGTAACCTAAAGAATGTTAAATCAGTCTGCTAAAGTAATTTAACATTTAGAAATAGATATGAACTTGAGATAATGGTAACTATAAGATCCTGTGTGATATGGGTAGTAAAGGTTTTGTGTACCGTTTAGGAGCCCCTAGGAACATGGAACCATTTTTAATTTGTGCTTTCATGGAAGATCTTGAGTTGGAAGTTCTTGAAGGGTATTTCTCAAATATCTAATAGATACTTTTTTGCTCTGGAATTTGACCATCTCCTCTCCATACCCTTTTGTAGCACTTATCTGACCTTGGTATAACAGTGAATTTTCTCATCTTTTCTGCCTCTCTCATTAACTTTTAACTCCTCTTGCTCCATGAGGACAGGATTCTTATTCTCTTTGTATGTCTTGAACCTAGCATGATGTCTGGCTCATTATAAGCCCTTAGGTAGATATTGTTTGAATTACTTAGCTTCAAGAAGAAAAATTGTATGAAACGAAAAGAGGAGGAAGTTAGAGTTTGTGATAAAAAAGTGTTTGTGAAATTTGCAGTATAGACTGGTCGACAGCTAAAGCGTAGTAGTAATACAGGCCATCACAGAGCATAGAATCCACATGTGACAAGAGACGTAACTATGAAAATTCACAGAACCAACTGAGGATATAAGAAAGGATTGGAAAGATAGGGAAAATGACTCATGTCCTGAAGCCATTAAAGGTTGCAGTAGTTTTATTTGCATAATTATTTCCCCCACGAAAATATGAAACTCTCAAAGGGAAGAGTTTCATATTTTCGTGGGGGAAATAATCATGCGATGAATGAATACATACCTTGCGATGGAAGAATGAATAATAATAAGAAGAATAATAAAAGAATAAGATACGGAAGTAATGCATCCACCTTCTCGGAGACAGCAAGGCAGGCTTCACAAGGTAGTATTACAGCATCCTGTGAAGGCTGAGTAAAAAGTCGCCAGGTGAACTAGAGACCTGAAGACGTTTTAGAGTGAACAGCTGGTGCAAAAAGACATGGAGTGTGAAATAGCATATTGAGTTCAGGGCACTACAAGGGATTTGTTATTTCTGAAAGGTGAGGACAATAGCAGAAGATAGTACTTAATACATCAGGTAAAACCTAGAAACACCTTTCATGTCATGCCAAGAAGTTCGGGTTCTTTTTTGCAGGTGCATAGAGTCTAGTAAAGAAGGCAATGTTTATTAGAGAAATGAAGAGGGACTAATTAAAGGTTGTTAAATAGGAAAGGTTTACAGTCATATCTGTTTGTTTTTTTAATCAACTGTGTCTGCAGTAAGAAGGGAGGTTTGTGGGACAGCTATAAGGAAATGATTGCAATAAGCTGGATACTCGATGATTTGAACTTAAACCAACAGAGTCAAGAAATGTAGAAATGAGTCCAGTGCTTGGCACAGAGTAAGCAAAAATTAATGGAAGTTATGATGAAGATTTGGTTGATATGAAGATGGACATGGTGACAGTGAAGGACAGGTGAATTACAAAGGTATTTAAAAAGAAAATGTAGTTTGCTGACAGAAAACATTAGTAATTCCATGTAGGATTGTCGTGTGTGCTGTGCCAGACAGGACCCAAGACAGAAATGTCCTCTCTATATTTTATAGTCATGTAGTTGTTTCCAAATTTAAAGGTTTTCTTATTTTTTTTTTTAAATTATAATGTCATCATCCACATTCAGTTTTAATGTCTCACAAGAGGATATCTTACCATTTTTTGATAATTAAGGTATTATAGTAAAACACTATAGTGCCCATGATATATTTTGACTAAGAACACTTGTAGCAAATTAGGCTCTAGTAGGACATCAAATAAGGACATTTCACATTAGAGTGTCTGCAGCTGACAGCCTCCTTGTTGCTGTGAGAGTAGTTGATATTATTGCATCCTTAAGGAGCCATGAAACTAGGCTAGTTAATTCCCCCAGATAATTTTCTTCTACATTAGCCTCAGTGATCCAATACAATCAGTTACATTTGATGAAGCTGATCATTGAGTTATTATTCTTTTGGGATGTGTAAACTCCCAAGTCTCATTGTGACAACTATTGACACAATATGTCTTCCTTTAAAATAAATTTTCCACTTCTAATCCAGGCTTCTCTTCTCTTCTGCACTGCTCTGGGGCCCAACCCCCCTGATAAATCCTTCTAGCATCTGTCGGCTCTATTCGCTTGCTTAGTTTTCTGACCTGTGACCCACAGAACCCCTTGGGGAGGCACTGAGAAAATGAGTTTTTATTATATCAGGCCAATTGGAACTTTACCTCTTTAATTTATATAATTCTATACTTCAGATTTTCTAAAAACACCAAATATTTATGCAATGTATAATTTTAAATTATGTGCCATTTAAAATAAGACCATTTATATGAAAGACACTGTCAACTTGCAAATGCTAATCAAATGGAAATGAGTAATCATGTAATTATTATAGTATCAAGTTCAATGATGATCTGGTATATATAGTAGAATTTTCTATTTACTTAAAAGTGTTAATCTTGTGTTACTCATTATATTAGTAGGGAGATATTTGTTTCCATTCTGTTGCCATAGAAATTACCTTAAACATAGGAGCACGGTGGGTATAAGCAAAAAAGATAAGTATAACTATGGTTAGTCTAAAAGGATATCAAAATGCCAGAAGATAACAGAACTTTTCAAGGCAATATTTCTTCAGATGGAATGAAATGTTTTCTATGGGAATTTAAGTCCAGGAAACCTGTCTGTAGAGATTGCCTTGTTCTCAGACACTTTGCTGCCTCTAGCATTTTGAATGCCCAGGTCATGGTGCTCATTTTAAAGTTTCTATTTGTTTGTATATTGGACATTTATAGAGTACCAGTCATGTGCTAGGACTCATGCACGTTGAGGAATAACAACCAGGCCTCGCTTTTGAGAAACTCATGGTTTGGTGCGGGGCTCCAGCCAAGCAGAGTGATGATTGCAACTCAGCAGGATAGAGGTATGCTTGGTGCATTGGGTAATTACAGACAGGAGCACACCTACTCTCAGCTCATTAAATCATGTTTGAAAGTCAGAATTTAGAATTTTGGAGAAGGGGAGGAAGCAGGTTGAAAGGAAGTCAAATGCATCTATTGGGGAAATATCTCTTTCTAAAAAAGTGCAATGGAGCCATAAATTCAATAATGAATTTTAAATGAAGTAAGCAACACTTCACAGAGGAAACCAGGTTCATGTAACTTATAATAAACCAATATATACCATCCTTATGTAAAATATATCTATTTTAGGTGGAAAAGCTCAGCCCAAGTCAGTTAAACAAGCATAACTGCATATATATTCTCTCCCATTGGATCTTTAAAAGTTGAGTAAATTTCATTCTTTGCATAATTCTGAAAGCTTTTTCTCCCAAGAATCCTTTCCTCTCAACTTTTACTATATAAATGTACCTTTTCAAAGCCATTATCATGTTCTGAAAAGGTTTTGTTAACAACCAGCCCTTATTAGACTCAACAGACAATCCGAGCAAACAAATTATCCTGTGCTTACAAGCTGAGGGCTAAAATGAAATCATCCTTGGAGTGAAAAGATCAACATCTAGGAGGCCTAAGTTAAATTTCATACAGCATACTTCTGTTTATATTATGTTTTTGCAAATATTTTATGGGAAATTCCTGGAAACTAATTTTATTTCTTTTAGGCAAAATCTTTCTCTTGTTTTCCTCTTAGATTAAAAGGAAGTAGAAACTCAGAAATAATTTCACACATTAGAAATAATTGAGCATAACTTCGGTTCATATTGTCAGAAAATGGTCAACAGCTGACATTTTGTGCAACTTCTACGTATTGAGCAGTGTCCTAATTAGCTTAATGATGAAGGAGAAATAAAAGTTAATAGTAATGGTGTGTGTGTGTGTGTGTGTGTGCGCGCGCACGCGCGTGTGTGTTTGAGGGAGAGAGGAAGGGAGGGAAGAAGAGATGAAGAAAGGGGGAGGGAGAGAAAGAAAGTGTTAGTGAGAGTTCAGAAATGAAAGAAAATTTAGTTCATAAACAAGAGCTAAAATGCCTCGTGAAAATAGAAGTATAGAAATTCTAAAAGGTCTAGATCAATATGTGTGTGCTAAAGTCACTGGAATAGTTTACTTAACAAGGTGGAGATTTTGGAGTCGACACAATATTTGTCAAAGAATATGGAAATCTAAGCTGAGTTTTCCAATAATTGTTTAACAAACCCTTCAGAAGTGGTAAAGGAAGTTAGAATTCAGCCTTTACTCACAAGCCTAGGATAATTGCTTTCAATCTTTTCTGAATCCACTAAAGCCACTGTGAGATAAAAACAGCAATCAAAGGGCAACCAGAGAAAGGGGCTGAAAGTGGATAGGAAAACACTTTATATATTTAAGTCCATTATTGCTGAGATTTAAAAATGAAGACGGTTTGTAAATAAGATACTCTACAACAGTGACTAGAACACGGAAGAATGCTGTCTAGGGAAAAGTAACATGCAATCCAGTTTTGGAAACGCACAACAAAAATATGGAAGTGTTGGGCAGCCTGTCACGTAGAAAGACTCTTCGAAGAGAGGGAGGAAAAAGGAACAGGTGTGACTTCCTTTAAGCAGATACTAGTTACTTTAGGGGTTAAGCATCCAGGGGACCCAAGATGTTTAAGCAGAGAAGGGTTATTCTCACAGCTTGGTAGCACCATGGGTGAAGGTTTAGAATGAGACAGTGACAGCTGCTGCTGTCTCGAGTCAAAGTAGTTGGTACTTTTGTCTGAGTTCTGGCCACCACAACAAATTACTGTCAACTGGGTAGCTTAAACAACAGCAATTTATCTCTCACACTTCTGGAAGCTTGGAAGTTCAAGATCAAGATGCCAGCAGGTAGGTTTCTTCTCTTGAAGCCTCGAGACTTGTAGAAAGATACTGTCTCACTGTGTGCTAACGAGAGCGAGCTCTTTGGTGTCTCTCCTTATAAGGGCACCAATCCCATCACGGGGTGCTCAACCTCATGACCTCATCTAGAGCTAATTATTTCCCAAAGGCTCCTATCTCCAAACACCATCATTATGGGCATTAGAGCTTCAATGTGTGAATTGGAGGTGGGACACAAATATTCAGTCCATACAACCTCCTTCCTTAGGTATTCGGCCCTGTAGAGGAACTTTTGAAAGTAGACCCATACTAGGTTGCCAGGTAAAATCCAGGTCACCCAATTAAATTTGAAGATCAGGTAAATAGTGAGTAGTGCTTTAGGATAGATATGCTCCATGCAACATTGGGAACGTACTTATATTAAAACAAAAAATGTATTCATTGTTTATATGAAATTTGAATTCGACTGGATGGCCTGTATTTTTGTTTGCTAAATCTAATGACTCTAGTCTTTCATCTGCTGGTCTAACTAACCAGTTATTTATTCCAAACCTAGAGAGAGGGTTGCAATGAACAGACCCTGACAGCTGTGATTGCTCCGGCTTTATAAATTGGTATTTGGATATTGTAATGATTTTCTGTGTCAGAGACAGTCATTTTTCAGTTGCAGGTATCTACTACTGATGATGCCCATTGTCTCCTCTATAATTTAGTCTTTGGAATGCTTGAGGGTTTTGCTTTAAGTACATTTAACTGACAGGCGTGTCCAGATCACTTCTCTCTCTTACGCTTAAACAGACTTAGGAGTACAGCAGACCAAGCCTTTGTTCAGAACCTCCTCTGTCAAGGTCACTGATAGTTCATGGTGCAGTGGATAGCTCCGCCAGCTTCTTTCATTTGCCTGAGGGAGGGCTCTGAGTTAGGTGAAAAATACATGAGTTTGGTGGACTGGGATCAAATTCAAGTTCAAGGATGTCCTCCTGCATTGACTTGAGAGAGTTGTCAGCCTTGCCATGCTTAACACCCACAACTACACAACTGGGATAACAACACACCCACCTCCCTAGATTTTATTAATGGGATAATAGTAATAGCAGAGAATCTGATAGTACCTACTATGTGTCAAGGTCAGCTGATTTGCTAATTTACTTAATATTCAACACACTCTGTGGAGGTTGGCACTATTATTATCCGAATATTACAGATGTAGAATCAGAGGTACAGAGCAGTTAAATAGTACTGTAGATCCATAGAGGTTGTTTAATATGTATTATTTTTTTTTCATCATCATCAACATTTTAGAGCAAAGGAGAACCAACAAAGCCATGATCATTTATTTAAAAAATCAGTTTTCCCAGAAAACGCTGTTGATTTGCTGCTTAATTATTTAGAGCATCAAATTGTTTTAGTTAAACGTATATTAAACCCAGTCTAATGTGAGCATGGCTTTATTTCCACATTGTCGGTTACTTCATCACAAAGTTAGGCAACTGTGAAGCGGGAAGGAAGAAAACTCTACTCTCAAATACAATGTGTTCTATTTTTTATGAAGTCATTAGCATGTTAGAGTAATTTGAAGTCTATAAGACAGTATATTAAGTAGGAAAGTGGAAATAACATGAGGTAAATAAGAAAGTTGACATTCCATTTACAGTGTCAAAGAGTTTTCTGCTTTACTGTTTCTTTTCAGTTATTGAAAAAGAATTCTCATTTTCAGATTTTATACTTTCTCTTTTATATAAACAAAGAAAAAAACTATTCATTTTTTTCTAAGATTCCAGTGGAAAAAATGTTTATCATTTCCAAAGATTTTGGTACTGATATTTTAAGAGTCGAATCTTAGATCTATTAAAATATGATATATAACTCCTTGGTTATGACAGATGATTTATGTTCGACTGACAATATTTAGCAAAATTCTTTAGCACATTAGGTAAATGTCTTAGTTCTCTTGAGTTTCTATAACACAAATACCATAGACTGAGTGGCTTAGGCAACAAACATTTACTTCTCCTAGTTTATAGGGGGCTGGGAAGTCCATGATCAGGGTGCCAGCAGATTTAGTCTATGTTGAGGGCCCACTTCCTAGTTCATAGAGGGCTGTTTTCTTACTGCGTCCTCACATGGTGGAAGGGTCATGAGTGATCTCTGGGTTCTCTTTTCTAAGAGCATTATTAGTCCATTCATGTGGGCTCTACTCTTATGACCTAATCACCTCCCAAAGCCCCACCTCCTAATATCATCACAATGGGGATTATGTTTCAATATATGGAGTATATATGAGTGTACACACACACACACACACACACGTATATATACATACATATATATATATATATATATATATATATATATATATATATATATATTCAGCATATATTTGGGGGAACACCAACATTCTATCTATGGCAGTAAATTAATGTGAGTCACAGAATCATCCAATCCCAGGTTAAGAATGAATGTTAAAATTCATTTATTTGATACCTATTATTTAGAGTCACAGTAACATTTTCACCTAGTGTACAAGTATATGTATTTAATAATACAGTTTTTGTTTAATTTAGGTTCTATAAATGGAGAAAAAAATAATAGTTATACTTCTGAAGCATCTATGAAAAAGCATAATGAACAATAGCTCATTTCATCCTCATGAGAGCCCTATGAACTAGTTATTAATGCTCATCTTTCATATGTTAGGAAACTGACTTGGAAGTTTAAGTCACTTGCCCAGATTCACTGTTGCTAAATGTTGGAGGCAGGATTTGAAGTTCCTTGAGTCTGTCGGAACCAATGGCTGGAGCCCTATCTACCATAGTGCGTCACCTCTCTGAGATAAAAAGAAAGGATTGACTTGTACCTGCAGTGAGCGACCCAGGAGACAGACATGTTGTGTCTGCACAGAGTCTAGGCTTGCATGCAAACATGCGTAATCATCCCTCTCTCACCTTGATGGGATGGAGCAGAGAGGAGGGCTCTTTTTCAAATTCCACTGTGACTCAATAAATACCCTGAGTGGTCCTGAACCTTGCTCCCTCAACAAAGAACTATTGGTAACTCCTCGAATGTGATCTATAGGCTACAACTGAAAAGAATTTTGAGAGTAGCAGAATTTAAACTCTTAGTCAATACTAAAACAAAATTAAAAGCTAAAGTTCGAGGACCATGACATGCTAAAGAAGAGAGAAGAGAGAGAGAGAGAGAGAGAGAAGAATTACATTAGAGTAACAATTTAAATTCAACATTTATTGAGTACTTACTATGTGTGATGTGTTAAGCTGGGCTTTGTAGGATACAAACATGAAAGATAAATAGGGCTTCTTTTCCCCTCAAAGATAAAATCTCTTTTTATATAATGCATTTCTTATGCTTAATACCTTTTCTGGCAAGTCGAATGATACCATTTACTATCATGCCAATTCATAGCTGTTTAGCAGTCAGACTTGACTTGGTGTATGATATATAATTCATTATCTATGAACAATTCAAAATTTCTAAATCTGTTTTCCTAATCTTTAAAACAGTGACTAACACTGTTTAATTTGGAATGTTTATAATTTTGTGTTTTCACATCATCAGTGGAAAAATATAGCTGAAAATATGTTGGTAACTATAGTATTGCATGGAACATAAGGAATCATTTAATGCTGGCATTGTATTTGGTTAAACTCAAACTTTTTAAATCTCATTTAAACTATGGTATAAGACCTATCATTGACTGTTAAATATTTAAACAAAAACATGAACAGATTAAATATTTTTATCTAATGTATTTGAAAGTTTTTTCAGGTGTTACGTTCTGAGTGAGGACAGTAGAAATATAAAATACAGATCACATTCAGAAGTTGATTCTAATTTTCTAACTAGAATCTGCCCTGACAATGGAGGTATAACTTAGCGAATCTCCAGTGGAGACATTCACCCTTTCTTTGGCACAAATTATTTTCAAACTATTTTAAAACTTGATGCTTTTCTATTGAAGCATTAACTTGTATTTTTACAAATATTATAAAAATAGAGAAGTTTACAGTTTCTTAAAAGTCTCTATTCAATTATTTTTCCACTCCAAATCTTATCTTTCTTTATATGAAGGAGTCGTGCTCCAGTGGTATGAATAAACATTAAATTAACAGATATTATGAATATATTTTTTGATTTCATAAAAAGCTTTACATAATGAGTTTTCCCTCTCTAACAGCTTGAAAATCAGAAATATTTTCTCCTTTCTGTAGTGCTTTGGGAACTCAGAGATTTTACTAGGAAAAGAGAATGCATATATTTAATAAACTGGTTTTTTAATTGGCATAGAGGTGCAGGATAGCTGGGCAAAATGTTGAGAAACAAAATGGAAGAACTGATTTTAAATATCGGCCAATTATGACCTCCATTAACACTTTTGTAAGATGTTTTACTTTTCTTACCCCAGAGATGAAATGAAGAGAACCTTTGGTTAAAGTCATTAAAAGATGAGTAGCACACAGTTTTTAATTATATACCATTTGTACCTCTGTGTGAATAATTAACCTGGCAGTTGCTACCTGAGTGACAGTGATTGACAGAAAGCTACCAACGATTCCAGATAAAAGACACATCTTAATATGAGTAAGGGCTACAGAAACTTCATCTGCATGAAGATAGCACAGAGAGCAAGGAACAAGCCAGCACTCACAATTAAGGAGCGAGATTCTCCCTGGCCTCTAAGTCCTTGGGGTGTCTAGTGGCCATCGGCAGTCCCTAATTAATGAGGATCCCTTCAAGGTCTTCTTACATGTGTGCCTTTACCATTCTTAGAGAAATGTATGCCCTCTTAGGTTATTCTAACTAATTTTTATGCCTGCTTGCCCAGTAGAAAAAAAGGACAGTCACCAACCTCAGAATATTCCTGAGCATTGACAATGGCTCTGGGTGAGTCAAACCCTGATTTTCTTTGCACAATATAACCCTAGTGGGCCAGCTGCAGGCCTTTGTGCCCTAGTGTATTGGATCTTAAGAAGAATAGCTTAGGTATTGTAGTCTATTGTGAAAACTAGCTTAAGCATTTTAGTCTGTTAAAAAAAAAAAGAGTAAAACGGGCAAATTTATGGCATATTTTTGTATGAAAAGTATCCTCCAGGGTTAGAGGCAGCTGCAGATTCAACTGGAGAGTTCTGAAGAACATTAATAATTTTCTAGGGGTTACAGACTGGGCCCCAAGCCTATGGACATATACTGTTTGGCTGAAATGGTGTTTTGCCTTTGTAAGTTGAATTTTAATGTCTTTTTTTGGAGTATGACTACTTTTCCCTGCAATTCTGAAACTGTAGTATTTTTTCCTTGGTTCACTTCACATCCACTGTAGGCAGTTGTTTGTGTTCCCAGTTTTATACTGTGAGTCTTGGTAAGATTTTCTGTCCAGAGCCCGGTATGTCTGCCAGGCAGGGAAAAGTAGGAAGTTTATTAGTGAAACTTCCAGTCAGAGTCTTAAACAAACAGCAGTCCACAGCTAGGCTGAGAGCTGGGAAATATTGAAAGAGATGTGGAGAGCATTGATGATGGAGGTCAGAAGCCAGCCCTGAAAGACAAAAGTCTAGGCCCTAAGGACTAGATAAAAGATTGAGACCAAAACCATGGCCAAGTGCATGGGCAAGAGTTGGGTCTTCTTTCTTGTTCCGTCCTTGGATTTAGAACATCTCCTAAGATAGATTGAGACTAGTTGGAACACCTGGCGAGGACTAGCCAGCCAAACAAATTTTTCTGACTATTAGTTATTAATGCTATTGTTTCAGCCACCCCTTTTTTTATTCAGATAACAATATTTGGGGATAGCTTTAGGAAGAAAGGTAAAAGCCCTAAGAACTTCTACAGCCTATTATATTTTTTTGCTTATCTGTTCTTTATTATGACTTCTACCCTTTTGATCTTCACTGTATGTAGCATTTTTTGTTTGTTTGTTTGTTTTTTGTAATCTCTCATTCTAATTCCTACTACTGATTCCTTTCCTGGATCTCCAGAAGTGATCACTGCTGTGCGCAGCATGCTGCCTCTTTGCCCTAGGATGCCTGACGCATGTTGCCTACCTTTACTTCCTTAATAAAACATGGAGCGCCATACTCTCTACATCACTTCATTTCATTCCCAGTACAGTCTCAAGAAATGGGTATTATCATGTCCATTTTACAGATGACAAGAATGCATCTCAGAGAGCTGCAATTTATAATTATAAAAGTATAGTTTCATAAATACATTTTATGGTTTATTATAAACAGCCCAAGGCGACATACTTCCAGATTGGACCTTTCATCTTCCTTCCCGAGTTGTAATCTTTCTTCTGTGCTACCTGCTAATTCTGTGCAGTCTCTTCAAGACCAAATTAGTCATTCTGAACTCCTAAAGTATTGCATGTGTCTATTGTAACACTTATCATTTTGTCATGTCTCTGATTTATTGCATGCTGCATCCTCCATTAGACTGTGAAAAACTTGAAGACAGCGGCCATGATGCTCATTTTAGTGTCTCCGTACCAGACAAAGTCCTGTTTCATAAGTAGGAGCTTAATTACTGAGTAGACGATGAATGAAAGATTTGTTAATAATCTATGTGTTTGATTAACACAATCAACAGAGGGAGACTGGCCTTGGAGCTCTGGCCTTATTTGGTTTATTTAAGGCACAGGTCACTTGGGGTCATTACTTTTCATCTCCTGGACATGAAAGGTGAACAAATCCAGACAGAAGTAATAAGCAGAGCTGCAGAGAGAACTTAGACTGTCTGATGATATAGCTTGTGAAGTATGAAATATAGGTGAATGACTAGGATCAGATCAAAGCATATATAAATAATAAATACCAATTATTGTTTTGTCTACTTCTACTTGCTCTAAATCAGTGGTACTGCCATGTTTGATATTTGCTCAGTCAAGCCCTAATTTGTTTAAAAGTTTTATTTCTACATTAAAATATTTTAATTGGATAATCATTGGCCATTTTCTCTCTTTTTAAAATATAGAGTGTATCACTATTATTCTTTTAATATCTGACTTTGGAAATGAATATCCAAACATTAAATGAAGGCTACATGGCATAGTAGAAATAGTTCTGGACTAGGTGGGAAAGAATAGGGGAGTTAGAGAGGGAAGTCAGTGGCTTGAAGACTGAGCCCCACGTCTGCTGTTACTTAGTCATTCAACAAACATATATTGAACCTTTACTATGTGCTAGGCATCATATCAGTTGGTAGTTACACAATAAAAAAAGAAGTGGGATCATGAATAAGGTAATCAAGCAACTTAAGCTTAGTAGAGGAAACAAAGAAGTCAACAAATGGAAATAATATAGAAAATATATAAAGAGAGAGGTAAAAGGAGAGGAATGAGTGAAGGAAAAGAGAGAGAATGGAAGAACCAAGAAGAAAGATTGACTGACTTTCTAACCAGAGTAGTTAACTCTTTAGCTGGGGACTTGCTTTACCTCTTTCTCTAGTCTGCTTACTTGCTAAACCAATGTTTTCAAAACTTCAGTAATTTTTGATACCATCTTCATATATATGATATATCAAAGTACTACTTTTATAGTAAAATCGATTGACTTTTTTTTTTTTTTTAAGTGTAGCTTTCTCTTAAACAGTAGCATCTGTGAAATTGCAGACTGGATGAGCTACTTCTTTCTAATATATCTGTATCTGAATTAGATCAAATTCCCCACCCAAACTAGGAGCCCTGTAGACATTCTTTGAGTATTTTGCTTATTTCAGCAAACCGAATTAATATGCATGTAAAACAAATACATTGCTATTAAAATCAACTTTGAAATCATGTATTACCACCTGAAAGCATCTTAGGTACTGCAAGTGGCACCCGACCTATCACGATTTGACAAATTCTGGACAAGTTGTCCCTTCTGAAGTCCCTTCTGTCATTAGCATTTTAATTTCTGTAAAAGTTTTGTTGTTGTTGTTGTTGTTGTTGTTGTTGTTGTTGTTGTTGTTTTAAAGTTTCTTATTAGCTGTCAGGTAATGCAGTCGCAGAGGCCCGAAGAAAGAGAGAAACTTTTGCTAAGTCAAAAAGGTTAAAACAGAGATTAGAGGTCAAGGTGAGAATTCTTTCTGCCAGGAATCCAGCCCAGATCTAGGAAGAGAAGGAGTTCAGTTTCTGAACATCTTTATTCACACCATGTTGGGTAGAATGAGACATTCCCTAATCCTAACTTCACAGAAGCTTTTCTTCTTACTGAAAACTGGTGCCTGTCATAAATATAAATATTGAATTAAGAAGAAATAAGAGACATTAAAGTGAAGCACAGGAAAATGACTACGCACTTTGGAGAAGAATAATTATTCTATAATTTGTTTATTTCTAATACAATAATTATTTACTATTTAAAATTCCAAAAAGAAATTATGGTGACATGTGATTTAGAAATAAAGCTATAGCACATAAGGGAAATTAAAGGCAAGCGTATTTCCACCAATTAAAAATACAGCAATTATTGGCATATTTATAATAATAGTGTTTTTCCACATTGACATATGGTTTAAGCTCACTTTGGTTGCCATCTTATTTTCTGAAATCAAGGCCCATTTTGTTGTGATTTACCTAGCATGGGGAATTCAGGGTGGTGTGTGTTTTGTAAAAGCACATTCGATACTATATTGAACTTATTATTTAGAAAATCACTTCCTATTTCATAATGTAAAGCCATGTTAAAAGAAGAAATAACACACAAGTTTTGTGTTAATCAAAAAAGTATATGTGGTGAAAATACTTGTAAACTCTGAAGTAATTATCTAGGCAGCTACATTTGCCTTTTTAATGGGTCTGTTCATTCAGATGAATTGAAACCGTGGTAAGGGACCTCTCACATCATCCTCAGCCAAGCAAGTTTCTAAGTACCTGTGCCTTTTTCATGCTTCCATGAATTAATTTTAAAATGACTCAGGGGCACTGTAATGGGATGAATTTTGTTCCTTTTAAAAGATATGCTGAAGTCCTAAGCGTTAGTACTTCAAAATCTGATCTTATCTGTAATCATTAATTAATGGCATTAACTAATTCATTAGATGTAACCAAAATATTAAGTATTAAGTTCATATTAGGTGATCTCGAAGTAGAGTGGGCCCTGAATACAATATGACTGATGTCCCTATAAGAAGAGAAGAGACATAGACAGGATTATACAGGGGAAAAAGTCATGGAACAATGGAGACAGAAATTGAAGTGCTGCACCCCAGGGAGTGACAAGGATCGCCACCAGAAGCTGGAGGAGGCAAGGAAGGATTCTCTCCTACAGGTTTCAGAGTTAGCATGGCCCGGCTGACACCTTGACTTCAGACATCCAGCCATCAGATCTATTAGACAATAGACGCCTATTCTTTTAAACCAGCCCTAGGAAACTAACGGCACCAACAAGGTGTCTGGGGCTGCTGTGGATGTGTAAAATGCATCGGTAAACAACTCAGACTGAGATTTCTGCACTGGTGGGGTTTACATTCTCAAGAGGTGGAAAAGATATTAAGTCAATTAGATGGAATGTTAATTGATAATAAGAAGTATTAATATTATAGATTATAGGTAGATAGAGTGAAAATTACAGTAGTGAAAGGCATGGCCACATAAAGGTAACATTTGAGCAAAATTTGAAGACATTGAAGGCATTGGCCTTATAAAAATGCTTAGGAAAAAACATCCCAAGGATCAGAAGCTATAAGTCAAAGCCTTAAGGCTGGAACATACCCCGACTATTGGAGGGACAGCCAGAGGTCATGCCTACCCACCCGAGTGAGCAAGAGGGAGTGCAAAGGGAGGTGACTGGGGGACCAGGGTGTTGCATGGATTTATGTTCAGTGAAATCGGGGAGCCATTGGAGGTTAAAGCAGGGGCGTGACATGGCCTGACTGGCTTTTTACAAGAATCACAGTTGTTTCTGTGTTCACATTCAACTGTAAAGAATAAGGATAGGAGCCAGAGGATGGATTCATGGCTATTTCAACAATTCAGGCAGGAGGTAATGCTTAGACCGAGGTGTCACACTGAAGGAGTCAAGAGTAGTAGGATTACAGAAAGAGGCAACAAGATTTCCTGGCATATTGGACATGGGGTGTGAAAGAAAAAAGGGGATAAAATCTGCTCCTGAAGTAATGTCCTCCAGAGGAATGGAACTGTCATCTGAACTGTAGAGGCAGATTAAGGGGTTAGTGGGTAGAGACAGTTTCTGCTTTGGACAGGAACTTTGTTTCTTTTCCCTCTTTTTATTCCTCATGTTTTGTTCATTTGTTTGTTTGTTTGTTTATGATAGAGTCTGTTTCATTGTTTAATATCTAGGTTTGTCACTTTCATATGTCTTTTATTTAGCAAGGCTTTTCTTAGAGTTTAAGGTTCACAGAAAAATTGAGGAGAAGGTACAGAGATTTCCCACATACTCCCTGTCCCCACAGACACAGCCTCCCCCATTATCAACAGCTCCCACCAGAGGGGAACATTTGTTACAACTGATGAACCTACACTTGACACATCATCGTCACTCATAGTCCATAGTTTATGTTATTGTTCACCTTGGTGTCTTATATTCTGTGAGTTTGGACAAATGTATAATGGCATGAATCTATTATTACAGTATTACATTAT
>CM053513.1:82205810-82268556 GCA_028627145.1 Eidolon dupreanum
CTTCACTCACAGAGACTGGTCTGAGGTCAAAAGCAAAGCATGAGTTGCAATGCCTTATATTACCTAGCTTGTCATGCCACACCTCTATTCCTATAATGCCATACTGGTGAGCATACACATCCGGTGTATTCAGTGTAGTAGAGAGCTATCTAAAGGCATAGGTATAGGGAGGGTAACTCATGGGGGCTGTGACAATAATAGTCTAACATAACAAATATAGAATATATTAGATTGATGAATAACTATTAATTAGACCTTTTGCAACCTTGTGGAGTGGCACCTGAGCTGGTAGGATTAGATTTCAGCAATATTAGATTGATGAAAATGGCCTGAGAACACTAAAATGAACCTTTTTCCTCTAAACATCTTTGACTAGTTTACTTATATGTTCTTTGCTTGCCATCTATTAAACTAAGAACAATATTATATCACTAGGGGAAAAAGGGTCCTGATGTCACCAAGGCAAGATATGCCCCCTTGGTTTTTCCTAATACCCTCTACATAGTGCTTCTTACACATACTGTTTATTATGATTAGTATTGTGATTACTCTTCCCTCTATCAAACCACTGTACTTGAAGCCATTAGCTTTGATAAAAGTGACAGTGTAATTGAAGACTTTGCTGAGTTAATCAGCTTTGATGTTGCATGTCCCTTTCTGCCCTACCTACATGATAAACAATCAAACTGTCAAACATAATACTAAACTTTTTATTAAATAGCCAATCTAAAATATGCCAATGGCCTAATTGTTTCCATCAAATGCATTCTACCTCTTAAGTGTCCCCAGACAACCCAAAAAGTCAGCTTCCAGCTTTAAAATTCTGTGTTTTGGTGACTTGTGACTTCAGCTCCAATCAGTGAAAGATTAGCAACTCACTAGATTTCTGTACAAAGACTTTCTGTTTTGTTTTCATTTTGACAACATGCTGTAGAATACAGCCCAGTTCCACTTGCTCAATGCACATAATATTTCAACCAAGTTCAACTCTGACAACCAATTTTAGCCTAAAACAAGGCAAAGCAGAAAAACCTGTTAGTTTACAAAAAAGTAATCTTTTTTCTCTCACAAAATAAATGGAATGAAAGTGGAATGTTCACTTCTAAGTCTGAGTTGGCAGGCCTGCACCCTCACTTTGAGTTGTTCTTAAGAAGGCAATGATGTCACGAGTTCACCACATGATTGGCTGCTCTAAAGGCTATCTAATGCAGAAGGAAAGGTTAAAAGCCTTGAGAAAAGTCAAAACATGCAGGTTCTCTAAGTTCATTTCTCCAAGAAAGCAAATAGCAGTCCTGATCTTTATCTTAAATGTAATGTTTAGAGGCATTAAATTCTTCCATGCTTGATATCCCCCTCCCCCTAATTATACCTCTAGGCATGAATTGGCCCAACAAAAGCCAAGTGACACTGAAGAATGTTGTTCTGTGTGTGTGTGTGTGTGTGTGTAGTATGTCTGTATAGCTAGCTATTCTTGGGATTACATGAAGAGTTAGAGTGCCCTTGATATGAGACGGGGGGAAGCTTAAGCCCTGTGAAGATACAGAGGGTTCATAATAGTGTATTTGTACTTGTCTTTATCAAAAATCTGAATAGGCCACAACAGGACCCTGTTAATTCCTTGATTATTCATTTGCATAAGAAAATTCATATTCCTGTTGGTATTTTTATATATTCATATATATATATATATATATATATATATATATATATATATATATATGATTTCATAGGGAATAAAACCTCTAATGTGATTATTTTTCTCTCTGCCATAGATTGAATTGTGGCCTGCTCCAAAATTTATATGGTGAGGTTCTAATCCCCCATGCCATAGAATATGACCGTATTTGTAGCTAGGATCTTCAAAGAGGTCATTAAGTTAAAATTAGGTTGTTAGGGTGGGCCTTTAATCCAATATCCCTGATGTACTTGTAAGAATTGGAAATTTGGACACAGACAGGTACAGGGAAGACCATGGGGAGACACAGGGAGGGGATAGCTTTCTACAAGCCAGGGAGAGAGACATGCAAGATCCTTCTCTCATGCGCATCAGAAGGAACTAATCCTGTTGACACCTCGATCTTGAATTTCTAGCCTCCAGACTGTGAGAAAGTACATTTTTGTTGGTTAATTGCTCAGTTTGTGATTCTTTGTTATGACAGCTCTAATGAACTAATATCCTGTGTTTTTCGTCTGTGTGCAATCTGTGACAAGACCTCCAGTGGGTTTAACACGTTCTTCAAAGTCATGTCCCTCCTTCTGCAAGCTTCCCTTGCCAGTCTTTGTCTCACATACTTGTATCTGCAGTGTTGAGACAGGGAGCCCCCATTTTCCCCAAACTTGCTAGTTACTCTAAGAGGATGACCCATCATAACCTGCAACTGAAAGTAGTTTGTAGTCAAATGATTTTATAATCTAAAGGAGATTCAAAGTATAGTAGAAGGGTATACGACTCTCTTCATTTATACACAAAACCAAATTTTTTGCTTTTTTGGTGGGGAAGTGGGTAACTGTCTTTGTTTTCATGTGAAAGCTAATTTGTATGGGTTTTAAAGTCAATAAAATAAACATTGTAAAAGGGAATATTAAAAACAGAATGTTTTGAGACTGAGCAAATCGATCACACCATGTAAGATTTTGGCTCTGGCCCATAGCTGAGGGCACAGGGCCGAAGTGTGTAGAGATCCCCAGTAAGGACTCAATTCTAAAATTCACTTGCCTCATTTACTGCTTTTTACTCGTTTACTCTGGAGGAGAGCCTCTAGCTTCCAAAGAAAACTTACTTACCTCTGAGCCACATTGCTGGCCTCTCCCAATATGCCGCTCGAAACAGCCCAGACCAAAGGAGCAAAGGAGACCCTCAGTAGTCTGTTATTTCTGACAAATGTACCCACAGCGAACCAGATGGCGTTGTTCCCAGAGGGGCTGGCGTTCAGATTTATGATATGCCTAGTCTCTTGGTCTCTTAGCTTCAGGGCCCTAGGCAGACAGTTTTTCCTGATTTAAATCAGGACTACATTTGCCTTCCAGTTACCAGCCCACTGGAAAGCCCACCACAGAAGGCTTAATAGTCAATCCCCTGAAACATTCTGTGTCCTTTACATTTTAGGGAATGCTAAAGGCACAAACAACACTTAGATTAAGCTAACTGAATTACAATGTCCATTTTCCCTATTAATGTTCTCATATCTTTGGAGATCTAAAGTGAAGTAATTTGACCCCTTTGAGGCTTTTGAAATAGTTGATCAAAGTGAAAACTGTTTCCACTCAGCTCCTTTGTTTTTCTGAGTTCATCTTGCAATCTCTTTGTCTCACAGTGACTTTCAAAAGAATTGCTTGAACTCGTCTAAATTTAGGGTGCTAAGAGGAATAGCAAAACTAATCTTAATTCTTGAGACAAAATAGCATCCAATTTTTCTTTTTCTGAGGTAGTCCATGTGAATGTTGAGTTTTGTTTATATATAGCCAATATTCAAACATTCATATTAAATTAAAAAGATTAATGAGAGTCATTATTCACCGTTGAAAAAAGTCCAATAATGAGTAGACCTTTGATTTATTTTGATTTGCTAATGTTTCATTTGTACTTGATATGTGAAGAGATATATTTTTGTGTTAAATGTGATAGAGATGATATTACCTTATGTTGCTGGATGTTTAAACATTTTATTCTGAAATCACACAACTGAGTAAAAATTCTGGTCCCCAAAATGATTAGAGTAAGAGCAACTAGTTCTTAAGAATAGTGATATATTTATTATCTATCTATCTATCTATCTATCTATCATCTATTATCTCTCTCAATCATTTGGCACACTTGCATAGCGAGGGCAATAGGTAACAGCTATCATCAATGTAGTTATTACTTATAAACTAATAAAGAATACATATTTACTTGACAGTCTTAAGTTTCTGGGTAAGTTATTTAGCTTGAGGCTAAAGAAAGAATCTACTCGGTCTTGCAGTAATAGAAACTACTATCTTATTAGCCCTAATCATGTGCAGTAATATATAAAATTATAAAAGTAATATAGTTTACTTCATTTTTAAGTAATTGACTTAACTAAAATTTTCTGTATACTAAATAATTATTATAAAACCAAAAACTTAAACATTTGTAATCAATGAACAAAAAAAATGCTCTTAGATTTCCCATTACTGTGCATGTCTACTAAAATTTCAACATAAAATCACAAATCTATGTCAATTACTTAAATTCACATTTCAAATTTTAATATAGTACTATCACTCAAATAAACCAAGTTCTTTTCAGCATTTTAGGAACATAATTGCTTAAACGTGCAAATTCTTAAATACGAAAAATCACTTCTATAATATTAAATACTATAATTTTGATTTTTTGAAATCTTTTTACTTATGATTTTATCTTTTCTGGGATTGAAAGTTACATTCCTAGTCAGGGAGACCATTACCATTCCTGTTCTCCTGTTATTTTCAGTCATTGCTACTTAATTCTAATTTTTTAAGATTGAACAATAAGTGATCTCTCAGGCAATTACCTTTCTAATTAACTGAAGTTGGACTCACTGATTTTACCTCAGCTAGCAGAGTACTTGGAGCTGCAGATGTCATGAACTTCAAAATTAAAAAAAAAAAAGAGTCTGGTTTCTTAGTTCACATAATATAATTCCACATCTACTCTCAGCTCCCAACTAGGTAGATTACTTGATTAGATTTTTCATTTTCTTTTCTTTTTTTTTTTTGCATTTGAGGTCTTGCAATTTTCACCCTTCCTTCCTTCCTTCCTTTTTCCTTTCCTTTCTTTTCCTTTCTTTTCCTTTCTTTTCTTTTCTTTTCTTTCCCTTCCCTTCCCTTCCCTTCCCTTGCCTTCCCTTCCCTTGCCTTCCCTTCCCTTGCCTTCCCTTCCCTTCCCTTCCCTTCCCTTCCCTTCCCTTCCCTTCCCTTCCCTTCCCTTCCCTTCCCTTCCCTTCCCTTGCCTTCCCTTGCCTTCCCTTGCCTTCCCTTGCCTTCCCTTCCCTTCCCTTCCCTTCCCTTCCCTTCCCTTCCCTTCCCTTCCCTTCCCTTCCCTTCCCTTCCCTTCAGCCTATCTCAATAAATCTCAGACATTCAGCCTATCTGAATGAATCTCAGTGATCTCTTATGGCTTTATCTAACTTGTGAATAATCTCCACTCCAAGGTCATTTTGCTGACAGCAGAGAGATTCAAAACACAGAATTTAGAAAACTAGAGAAACTGCAAAGTTAGTAAATAAATGCCCAAACAAGCGTATTCATCCATGTAATGAGGAGTGATGAAAGGGTGTTTTAAAGCCCTTTAGCCATACCAACAGAGAAGAGACATGATATGAGTCTCTTAAGTATTGCTAGAGTTGTTTTTTCCTGAAAATAAGTATATTGAGTGCAACTGCCAAAAAGAAAATATAATTGTAACAGGATAGATGTGTACATGCAAGCACACACTTAATATTTGTAAGAATGCATAGAAACATGAACATTATTTTTTATCCATTAATTGGATTAATAAGATTTCAAAGAATTTATATCTATGATTAGTTCCCTACAGAATCTTTTCATTTAATTATTTATTTAGGAAGCATTTTAAAGCACCTCCTTGCTGTTTCTTCTTCATCCTAAACCTATTAATTTAGAAAACTGTGTGTGTTGTAAATCAATAAGATGAATATCTATCATTACAGCCAACTGAAGAATTAGCAGTAAATGATCAAATATATTTAAAAATATATTATAAATAATATAATAAGCTTCAGTTGTACATAACCTCTGATTGATTGTACTTGAGAATTACCCATGTTTTATGTATCTTTGTATCTTTATATATTAAAAGGACACACATACATACAGAGAGAGACTTTAAGTTCAGCTTAATTATTGAGTCTTAGGACTGTATTACTCTGACTATCACAGTTGTCACACTGTTTTATGTACACTATGGTATAACTAATGGGAGCAAATTAATTGTGCTTTGGAGAGGATACTGAGATAAATAAGATACGGTCTCTTCTCCAGGGGGGTTTTGGTAAGGGAGAAGAGCATTCAAACAAATAATTATGAAACAATTTGATGCTGTAACAGAGACAAAGCTGGGAGTGATCAATTCTGTTTGGAGAAAAGAGAGCACTTCCCAGCAGGAGAGCTGTTTGAATCAAAGGCTGAAATATAACTAAGAGCCTAGCAAATAGTCAGTGGCCAGGTTGGAGAACCACATTCCAAGCAGAAGGAATAGCAGAAACAAAGCCATTGCCATTAAACAAATGCTTTTTGACCTAGTGCTTTCTGCATTGGTAAGCTTACATTTGAGTGGGGGGAAGGGTACAAGTATATCAGTAAACTAATCATGGGTTATTTTGCACGGCGAGAAATGCTATAAAGAAAATAAAAGAGTAGCATAACACAAAGTTACTGAATGGACAGCTAGCATTTGCTGGCATGATCAAGAAGAATGTTTCTGATGAAGCGACAATTGAGAGCTCAATAAGTGAAAACCAGTTATGCATATGGATGGAAAAGGAGCTGCAGGAAGGCTTCAAGTGCAAAGTCCTTGAAGCAGAAATGAGCTTGACTCATCTGAGGATCAGAAAGGAGGTCAGTCTGGTTGGAGTGATTTGAATGAGTGGGAGAATGGAAAGAGGAGGACAGAGCATAGGCGGGAGTCAGATCATGTGGGCCTATGGTACAAGGGATGGAGTATGGACTTTAATCCGGGTGCCACACAAAGCCATTGGAGAACCAAGCAGAGAACTGAAGTGACCTAATTGTGTTTTTTAAATTCACTTTGGGAGTTGGGTAGGGAATATATTTAGGAAGTAATAAAAGAGGAAGAAAAAGAAAGAAAAAAGAGGGTCCTGAAAAGGGCCAGAAAAACATGATGATGATCTGAGTTGGAGTGATAGGAGCCAGAAGTAGAATGGCACATGATGGCCACTCTAAGTACTTACTTTGGTTAGATTTTTGTATATTAAATGTATATAGGGAATTGATGGAGATTAGTTTGGATAAGTTGGCAGGGTCTAGATTGTAAGTGATTTTTTTAATGGAATGGATATTAAAATTTATTCTTAAGGCAATATAAAGACATGAAGGTGTTTTAAGGTGAAAAAGAGAGTATAGCATGATCAAAATGGCTTTTATAACATCCTTCAGGCTGCACTGTGGAGAAGGAATGGAGAGGAGGGAGATCGGATTCAGGGAGACCAGACAGAGCCCTCTGACACTGGTGCCTATGAGAAATGTTGAGAGTTTACACTAAGTCATGTGGTAAGCATAAAGTGGAAAGGATGACTTTAAAATAATATAAAATCAGTGTAGATGGTGGTTGTATGTCAGATGTAATATAGGATATAGAAAAATAATATTATAGAATATAGAAAAATAATATGGAAAAATAAAGTGCACAACAGCACCAGTTTTTGTTTTGTTTTGTTTATTTGACATTAGTGATTGGAGGAGTGATGGTAAAATAAAATACTATTAAAATCTCTGAAAGGGGGTCAGATTTGAGGTGACAATGTGCTGAGTTTAGGATTTCTGTGGGATTTCCAAGAGACATCCACTAGCCAGTAGATGAGCAAGGAAAGATAAAGCAAAGCTGGGGATACAGGGTTTTTATAGATGTGAGGAGGAGCTTAGAAACAAGTATGCATGGTGGAAATCCAATGGAGCATACAGTAGTCTGGAAAAAGGTACACAAATTTGAAGAATAGGTCCTCACCATGTAGAAATAAAATGATTATAAGGGAACGAGCTGCTTGAGTGTTTTTTCAGTACTTGGTCAAGAATTTAGGCAAGGCAGGAAAACAAGATGAACATTAAGAGTCCATAATTCAGCAAATTTGAGCAGCATTGGTCAAAACTTAGATTGTTCTGGATCAAGGATCTAAGTACAAAACCCAAAAGGTTGTAAGTTCACATTGAATCAACAGCTTGGCTCAGCGTGAGCGCTTGCTTTGGGGAGGAAACCAAACCTGAGTGTGACTAGGCCGCCCCTCCCAGGGGACCGCAAGGGAGGATCTGCTTAGCCGAGAGAGTAAAGGCACGAAGAGAGAGGCAGTTTCAGAGAGTTCTATTTAGATCAATATTTTTTAATAAATGTTATCTCAGGACCCCCTAAAACAGAATCACGAGGAATTTCTTTTCAATATATATATTCCTGAGTCCTACCCAGATCTACTCAATCAAAATCTCCGAGAATGGAGAATATCTTCTTTGTATTCAAATTATATATTTAGTACTCTCTAGAACCTCTTTTAAGTCTATCCCCAATTTTTATAGGTTAGCTCAATATCCTGATTTCTGAAAGTCAGGTCTTTTGGCATCTGGAATAGTTCACCTTTGGTAGGTAAACAAGGCAAGTTAACACAGTAGTCAGCTTGGTTAGAGCAAGTCAGCTCAAAATAGTTACTGAGCTCATACCTCAAAAACAGAACTGCAGTAGAAAATCCAAACTCTAGACATCATTTTATAGAACAAGCAACTGAGGAAGGCTATCAGAAAATCTATTCTGTGCCTACTCACAGTTCTGCCACCAGAATTGTTCACTATGATTGTATTTTGTTCCTGAGCTTTCCTCTGCTTTTGTGTGCATATTTAAAAAATCAATATATTTATGGTACTAAATATAATCTGTGGTGCCTATTAAGTACTGAATAATAGTAGCTATAATATTTTTTTTTCTTTGTTATTATTGTTATTTGCATTATTTCTCAGGGGAAGTTGTGAAATTAGAAAGTTATTTCTTTAAGAAATTTCGGAAATTAAAGTATTATGCAAATAATAAATCACAATTATAATAGAAACTATATTTTTAAAAAACCTGTGGTTATTTATTCCCTTTCTAAGAATGGAAAGTATACATAAACCAAAGATTGTACAGAACCAAAATATAATTTTCAGTAATATGTACAAATTTCAAAATATATTATCTGTTTTAACATGTGAACTGGGAATGGGTATTCAAAGCAGACCCTATGAAGTACCAGAACATTCCCTAAAGAATTCCTGAGTGAAAAGAGGAGCAATTTTAGTACAAGGATGGCGAAATCGAGATTTGAAGGATGTCGACAGTGAAACCATAATCCAGGCGTACGGCTGCAAAGACGATGCAGTTAATCAGATACATCAACTTTATAAATTGTGATGTGTTCTGAGATCGCTGTCCCCTGAAGAGAAGTCTAATAAACCCAACCTAATGTGCCTTCCAGGAGACATAATGTGGCTCTGTTTAATAGAAAATCAGCTAGGAGGTTGTTTGCACTTGGATTCGGAAACTGTGGGAAGGAATGGTGACAAAGTGAAAACGCATAAACTGGATGAGTTACAGGGTCCCACTGGCGTGTGAATGAAAAAGAACCAAGGTGCAGATGGGTGGATCTTACGAACATTTAATTTCCTCAGTTAAAATTTTTTAACTAAAAAATCTCAGATCTGTCTTTTTTTTTGGGAGGGAGGAGGCATTGTCTAATCAAAACAGATAAAAGCAATGACTGCCTTTACAGTTAGAGGGACTCTGTGACATGTTAGTAAGGTGACTTTCTCACCTTTACATTCCCATTTCTAATACAGGAGATGATAAACCCTACGGCAAATCTAGCTTGGAGCCTGCTTTCTTGTAAATAAAGTTTTATTGGCACACAGTCCCTCTCAGTTTTTTACATATTGCCTGCAGTTGCTTTCACACTACATCTGCCAAGTTGAGTAGTTGAGACAGACAGAATGATTTGCAAAGCTTAAAATATTTACTATCTAGCACTTTATAGTAAAAGTTCTTTGACCTCGATCTTATATACAGCCTGACATAGAGTAAGAGTTTGATAACTCTTTAATGGACTTGAAATGTAACTGGTTGTACTCTTTGGACAAGCTGATTAATCTCCCTGGGACACAGCTTTCCCCAAGGCTGCACATAATGATAACAATCTTACAAAAACTTCTCATAGTCTAGCATAGTGCTTGGAATATGGTTTATGGATAAAATATAGTATTTCATTCTCCTCTTCTCCTTTCACTTACTGGTAGCAGATGCTGCTTTAATCCAAAGTAGTCAGTGGCGTGCTAACTGGTGATTTTACAGCTTTCTAAATTTTCACACAGGAAATTACAGAAATAATTTACTCTCCCTACTGAATCAATGGTTTATAATTATTTAATGGCTGTCCTGAATCTAGGTGCATTTTTTTTTCTTTTCTCTTCTCTCATCTTCCTTTTTGCTCTCCTTTTGAGGTAAATGTTTATTTCCTATAAATCAAATAAGTCCCCTTTTCATTTTTGTATTTACCACAGGGAGTCTAATTTATTTTATTTCTTCTGCAAGACATAATACCATAAAAGCCTCTGATGTCTGGGCACCTTGCTATTGAAGCAGAAGTAGCACCAGAGTGTATTTTTTAAAGAAAATTCTCTCAATCTTTTATTTTCGGTTACCCCCATTCTGCCAGGAGAAATGAAACTCTAATTGGATGAATCCAGGAGACCCAGACAGAGCCTGGAGCGTGGTGTGAATAATGAAGGGCCCAATCAAAAGAAAAGTCTTTTCTTTGCACTTTGATGAAGTTTCTGGATGGAAGGGAAGTGCCCTTTGATGGCAGGGTTTGTTGATGTGGCCCTCACCTCTGCTTTCTAAGAGAAGCGGGACTTTCATCCTGTGGTAATCTTGAGGCAGGCTCTTCTTCCCACCGAGGTGTTCACGAGCAATATCTTTTGAGAGATATTATAGGTGGGCCGGCTTCACATTCTACCCCCATCATGTTTCACTTGGCAAAGCCTCACGAGTCACTCATTTTCGTCACATACTCCTCAGACCCCTTTCCCACAGGCTCTCTGTCTCTAATGACCCCTCCCCCACCCATCATCTCTCCATCTCCTCAGCTGCTGTTTCTTACTCCTAAATCTGCCTGGTACACGATTGTTCTCTATTTCTTCCTTATAATACATTGGTCCAGCTTAGAGCTCCATACCTGGTACCTCCAGTCCCTCTTTGGTATTGTTTTCTGTAAGGATTTTATTTCCAGGGAAGATGTGGTTTGTGCTAAGCAAGCAAACGGCCATCCATGGTCAGGCCCCTTTCTTTTCTGACAGTAATTTGAAATTATAAATAGCATCAATGACAAAAGCTTTGTTCTTCCCTGGCTCAAAGCCTAGTGGAGGCAGCTTTGTTTTTTTCTTGTTGTTGTTGTTGTTGTTGTTGTTGTTGTTTTATTATTTTTTTTCCCAAAGGGGCAGATGGGACTGGCAGGGTTTCAAAACACCGCACACGTAATTTGATATGGCTAAGACTTAGCAACATTTCAAGTTAAATGAGACGATCTTTTCCCCAGAAAAGCAGAGCAATTCCTAAAAGTAACTCAATAGACTTCATGTAGTCTATATATGAAACATGAATGAAATTGCTTTTGAAAGACAATTGTGGTTTATATTTAAATATCCGCTCATTATAATTAATTCAAACATTTGGAAAATCTTAGGATAAAGTTATAACGATTAAATATTAATCAACTAGTATGACTACAGGCTGATTTACATTATGACAATACTAGCCTCGTCTCCATTCGTAACTCTGTGAGGCATAGACCATCATGTTAAACAGTGAGCAAAGAATGAGGGCCGGACAGTTGGGACAGTGTGGCCGTAACACAGCATGCCAGTAGTACCAAAGGACAAACTAGCAATCTTCTAACAAAAACATGATAATTGGGGATTTATTGAGCCAGCAATCTAGGATACTTTCTTGGTGCTTCAGCACAAGGTGCTCTGGAAAGATTTCAAGTGGCGCTGCCGCAGCTCTGTCCCATTTATGCCTCAATTTGCACATCTGTAAAATGGGAATGATAATTGTAACTCCTTCATTGGATTGTTGTAGGGATGAAATGAGTTGATACGCAGTAAACGCTTAAAATAGTTCTGTAGTAAGATCTACATAAATGTTTTTTCCCGTGTTCTTTAACCCATGTTTTGAATGTATTAGTAGGAATAAAATAGACCACGCTGTACCCCAAAATTAACCATGAAGTTTCAATTTCTTAAAGCAAAGAGGTTTAATTCTTATGTATGGCTTTATATTCAGTGCTGGTGAGTAGGAAGCTACAGTCCACATGCAATCACCTGTCAATCCAGGCTGATGACTCCTCCTCCATTTTGAAATAGCAGTCTAGAACAGGTGGCTTATTCAATCGTCTAGACAAGAAAGAGTTTGCTGGAAAGTCTTGTACCAGCAATTGAATACATCAGCCTGGAAATAACAGGCCTTACTTCCACTCACAGCTTGGTGACCAGCGATAATTAAGTGACACCACCTGGTTATAAAGGGGACTTTTATGAATATTCTGTGAGCAGACTGGTCAATGACATTGCTTCAATGAGTAAACTTCCTTATTTTAATTTGCTTAGCTTTATTTCTGATCTTTTAAGACCTATATTTTCTTCATCTTTATATCTCCCACGAGGCCTAATTATTATTCACAGTAGGTGCTTAATAAATGTTTATGAAGGAAGGAAGGGAGGAAAGGTAAAAGGAGGGAAGGAAGGAAGCTTTACCTTTGAGAACTCAGCAGCTGAAGGAAGGTATAAGCCACAGGCAGAAAACTGAAAACCAAAATGACAAACTCCACCCCATCCCCCAGGCTTATAAAAGAAGAATTAACTGCTTCTAAAAGTAGATTCACCTTACTTAAGAAAATTCATATAGTGAATATTGTTAACCATCCTGTGATATACACAACTCAGGAATAAATCTGTTGCATGAATAAAGATGCATCTATGAAAAGAAAAATGAAACAATAATATTTTTTTCTGTCATTGAAACTAAAGTTCCTTCTCTGAATATTCATTACTTTCAGGTTATTGTTAAGTGTTATTTCTCTTTCTGTGCTTGTTCAGTTTCACTTAAGATTCTTTTATTCCATAAAATGGATACCCTTCAAAGCCTAATATTGTTTCATACCAAAAGTCTGAATTAGACATTATTTATTCTTCTCCTTTTACATCTGAAAGAGAAGATGAGTTGAGAAGAAGAGATAGGAAGAATTAAGCAGGAATTGAAGTACGGATCCAGTATCATTCTCAGATGTATTAGCTGAATTACACATCTTCTTACTCAAAAACTAAAATCTATTCAAAGTTACAGCAGAATCGAAACCAAGTTATTTTGAATCTAGATTTCCTAATACTGCTTTACTTTGTCCCCACTGACTGATTGGTAAACTTGAAAAACTGCTATTTAGTTGGTAGAACATCTGTTACCCCAGTGGAGAGTAAATGGGAGGAGAAAAGGAAATTAAGAGTTGTAATTTCTATACAAATATGATAACCAGTATTCTATGTATAAATAGGGGACATAAAGACAGTTTAGTACATTGGTAAAAAGAAAACTTCTAGGTCTAGATTACCTGGGTTCATATTCCAATTTGTGCTTATGAGCCATGTTACCTTTTGTAACTAGATTAACCTCTTCCTATTTATCTCTAAAATAGGGGGAAAATAGTACCTACCTCCAAGGGTTAAGTGATAGTTAAATAAATGATTATACGTAAAGTGCTTATTTCCATTCCTGGCACATAGTTTGTTGTGTCCAATACGTGTTTATGATTACTGGGTGGTTAACTATGTGATATACACAGATTATCAAATTTTACCCAAGATTTTGGAGATTAAACCTTTTGCTCAAGGTTATACAGCTGAAAAAATGTGGTTGACAAAATTAAAGCCCAGCATTAACTGTAAAATCTTAGCTATTCATGGTCTTTTGGGGACCTTTGTGATAACGAGAAGGGCATGAAGGAAGTCAGGTATTAATTGGCTTCTGGGAACTTCGTTCTCTCTTTAAAAAAAAAAAAGATAGATAAACTTTACTTTTTAGAGGAGAAGTAGGTTTACAGAAAAATTGAGGGGAAAGTCCACAAAGTTCCCACGTATCCTTCATTCCTACCCATGCACAGCCTTCTCCTCTGTCAGCATCCTACACCGCAGTGGTGCATTTGTTATAATTGAGGAAACTCTACTAAGACATCGTAACCACCTGAAGTCCATAGTCTTCATTACAGTTCACGTTTGACGTACAGTCTGTGGACCAGTGTATAATGACGTATATCCATCATTACGGTGTCGTACAGAGAGAGAGATTTTGCTGCCCTAAAATTCTTCTGTGCTCTGCCCTTGCATCCTACATTTCCCCTGCCTCCAACCACTGGCAACCATGGATCCTTTTACTGTCTCCATAATTTTGCCTTTTCCAGAATGTCATATAGTTGGAGTCATACACTGACCAGCCTTCTCAGATTGGCTTTGTTCACTAAATAGTATACATTTAAGTTTCTCCCATGTTTTTCTCATGGCTTGATAGCTTATTTCTTTTCTTTTCTTTTTTTTTTTTTTAGCACTAAATAATATTTCATTGTCTAGATATACTATATAGATATTTTCCTGCATTTAAACTTTGATTTTATTTCAGTTGCCCAATTCATGAGATAGTGTTAAAAGTTATAAACCCTGAAGGAGAGAGCTAATGAGTATTTAATTAGTAGAATATTAGACAAAAGCAAGCGTTCTTATGAATGCCATAGTTCTTAAGATTGTGAAAAAATGTTCTTAGTTTAAAACTTTATTATTATGTCTCATGAAGAAGACATTTTGGGCAGTTTCCTGTATGATATTCTCTTAGTTTAAGAGGAAACAAGCCTGGCTGGAGTTGGAGGAGACAGACAGCTCTCATTTCATTCGCTATTTATGCAACGAGTATCATGTTAGCAGCCAACTCATTACAGAACAGGGCCTATCAAATTATTCTGAGTCAATGAGGCTCCAGTGACAAGATACTCTAGAGAAATTGGGAGGAGGGAAAGAACTTTCAGATAAGAGCATTTATTGTTACTCTGAGGAATAAGGAAGCCAAGAAGCACCTTTTCATCTTGCCTGAAGCCCAACCCGGACCCCATCTGAGTTCCCAAAGATTCCATACTTTATTGCCAGGAGAGCTGAAGGAAAGAGAAGAGTGAGCCCTTCTTTCTTTCTGAAGAGTACAAAGTGTGCCAAGTATATGGCAGGGAATGAAGTATTGCCCTATTGATCGTGGTGATACTGTATAAAAATATTTTACTGCTATGTCCATTTAGATCCAGAATTCCCACAGTTTCCAAGGACACAAATTCACCATTTCCATTGCAATTTCCTTCCAGTCAAAGAGAATCCCCTGGCTTTTGCTACATAGTTCATGCTGAAGGCCCTCTGTGAGTTGAGAATAAGTCAGAATATCGAGGATATACCACATTTACCCAGCCTTGTTGGACCCTTTCCTTTTACTCTCAACACTAACCACTCATTAGAATTTGTTTGTGACTGGGACATTGGTACTGTTTGAAAAGTACCCTAGGAAATGCTAGTAGCATCCAATGTTGAATGCCACTAATCTATAAGTACTGTACCGTAGCATTAGTCCAGATTTTTAAACATTACTGTTAGTTTTACCAGTAATTTCAGGGTTATCAGTGCAATCATTATAATAAGGGAAACTTCTTATAACTATGATTTATGCTTCAATTAAGATCAAGATGATGTCTCTTCACTTACTGGCTGAGCTCAAGGAAGCATATCAGCCACGTGGCAAGTTCATGATCATGTACATCCTTATCCTGAAAATGTACTTGTTTAGAATATAAACTGGGAGGTATGCTGCCATGAAATCTTTATAGCTCACAGTCTGCAGAATGCTTAAGTCTGAACATTATTGGTAACAAAATTCTCTTAATTAAACTAAAGCATCGATATGTTTTCTTAAAATATAGTAAACTATCCAAATATGAGCACTTGCTTCATAAGTCAGAGCTAGGGAAGCAAAATATTTGGAAATTAAGACCTAAATATGAACATAATTTCAGCCAGGAACCAGAAGACTACAATTATTTACCATTTATGAGGAACTGTCAGGTAGACAGAACTATAAATTTAGAAATTTAGTTTTAAAAGCACAAGTGTAGTATAGACAAAAAAGCATTGAAGAATTTTTAAAGTGTATTGATGAAAGCAGTCCACTTGTTCTAAATATCATCTTCCCGTAGAGACATGTGAGATTATGCATTTGTTTTCAAATACACTAACACCTCTGCATGAGAGACCAGATGTAATCATAGGCCTGTGACCTTAGGCATTTTCAAGCCCAAATCTTCATAACCTGTAGGGCTGTCTTTATAACATTTGAAAAGTGACCAGTCAACTTCTGAATAAAAGAGAGGAGGAAGAAGAACCTCAAATAGAAGATCTTGCTGTGACTTCATAAAGCCCAGTCAGGTGGGACAAACAAGGAATGCAGTGCAATACACATAGATCAGGAACCTAAAAGAAACCTATAATGACCCCACAACGAACCTCTAAGATTCCTTGCACTTAACTGGATGCCATAATGTAATGAATTTAACTCCAGGAAGCCACCCAGCAGTGGTCTGTCCCATCTGGTATAGCTCTTTCTTTACCAATATTCAGTCAGACCTATCTACATAGTTAATTCCCTCTATTATTTGCATTTTTATGATGTGTAATTATAAATTATTTTTTGTGAATGCGGTCTCAATTTCCAAACAAATGCTAAGCAGCGTGAGAGGAGAAATGATCCGCTTCCTTGTTTTGATACTCTCCTCTTCTCCAAATTATTGGTACTGATAATTGCAATTGACTCGTCTTTTAATTCTGTCTGTGGTTTGTTCTTATGTGCAGACATTTTATGTCATTATACAGATGCTTCTATTGATTTTTTAAACATCTCTTGTGATTTCTTCCATGCCTCTTAAGCTTAGGCTGAATCTTTTCTTCCTGAGAGCAAATTAAATATTCACCCATATTTTTTTCTGTTCTGATTTGTTGGTTTGTTTGTTTACTGCATTTTTCTCCCACTCTTTTTTCTCCTTCCCCTTTCTCCTACTCCTGCTCCCATACTATTTCTAATGCTGATTTGCATTTACTAAAGCCTTACCCTGGGGCAAGTATCACCCTAAGCATTTTGCATGTGATATTGTCTACCCACCAATCCTAAAGGTTGATACTTATGATTGTTCCCAAGGTTAAGCCTTGTTCAAGTTTATGAAGTAATTGATCATATATTATCCAACCCAAATGCCTTTGCTTATAACTTGTGCTATCCTTCCTTGTTTTTTATTTGTTTTTATTGTTGTTGCTAATTGAATTATCTTGCCACCTTAACTAATAGCTTGTTTTAAAAATATTGTTTATTTTTACATCCCTAAAATAGTATCATAACATCTCAACACACAGCATAGCTCTGAAGCTTCCATTAAGCAGTATACGTAAAGCGTAGAATATAACTTTTTTCACAGAACACATATAATTGCCTTTCTTCACATTGTTCCCATTGAGTTACTTTAGATTCCAAGAACCTTGGTGTAGCACCTTTCAAGTTACTTGTGTAGTTTCTCTTTCAGCTGGTCCATAATCCTCAATTCCTGTCCTCAAACAGAGCACACACATATACGCCCCAAGATACACTAAGAAAGCAAATGGTTGCATGGTAGATCTTCACAAGTTATTTTGAATCCAAATGCTTCCTATTTTACTGTGAGACCACTAGAAACAAAGATTCTTCACCTAGGAAGAACACTCAGTGACAGTTCCTTGCATTATTTCTTTTTGTTGACGAGGCATTAGTACTGAAATGGAACACAGTTTTTTCAAAAACCTCCATGCCTAGGAGAATTGGACAAAGTGTTTGTTTTAGGTCTTGGCATAGTTACACCTAAGGGCACGTGTCTCTCTCGATGTGTCGAGAAAATGTCCTTTTTAGCAAGGTTTAGAAACCTGTACCAGCTGGTTCGAATATGTCGTGGGCCAGTGGGGATAGTGGGAAATAGGACCTGGCGTGGAGTTTGGTGTCAATGCTGCCGTGCTAATACATAACAGCAGCGGGATGTAATGAATCATTTTATGAGGATGAGGGTAGACTTCTTTGTGCCAGGTCTGAAGTCCATAATGGGAAGAGTGGTGCAGATAGTAACCTGTAAATTCAGGATTTTAATTAAGGTTGAGAAAGGGATGGGGTACTGACAGGTCGTCAGCACACATGCCCAGCGTCCAGTCCACAAAACCACCAGAGACTCACACTCTAGTTTAGCCCTTCGATAGATAATAAATGCAACACATTTTTAATTCCTGAAATTTTAGGCTAACGTTAACCAACATTGGCATTCATCCCAGCAGTGGCAGCGTCAGTTAAAAATTCTCAACTTTATGATTCCTACGTATTTATGCAAACAGTCACTAGTGCCTATGGAGGACTTTTTTTTTTTTTACTTTCTAAAAGTAGCAAAAAATTATTTAAATTCCAAGGTGAATCTATGCAGTGGAGCATTTTCAAAGGGTTCAAAAGGAGTCGGAAAGTGATTGGATATTATTTCTGAGGACTCTGGGAAGATTATAATATGGTGACTTCATTAAACTCATGTTTTTCCTTCCTACTCATCTCATTTCATTGGATGTCCCATGCAATCATGAGATTGTTTCTTTGAAGAGAAACTGACAGGCCCTCTAACCATGCATTTTTATTTCTTCCCTCCTCATCCACAACACTGATATTTTTTCTCCTATGTACTAGCCAGTTCTTTCAATAATTTTTTCTTGCTGAATTTCTAAAGAAAAATGAAAATTAATTGGGCTTGAAGATATGCTTTGCCAGAATTATAATTATACCTTTTCCCAATGAGATTAAAGATTGAAGATGTAGTTTTTTCATAAGTATGAGCCTTATAATGAGAAAGAATTTAGGGTTGAGATTAGTTTTATGAATTCCTAGAATACAAATGACCATTAACTAAATTACTGAGCTCCATTCCAAAGAAGCCAAAATACTCTGTTTTTGTTTTTGTTTTTGTTTTGTTTGTTTGTTTGTTTTTGCTTTTTTGCTTAATAGTGATTATCAGCCCTAACAACTATCTGGACCTTTTAAAACTACAATCAATCAATTGATCAATGAAGCAGTCATCTCCATTTTGTTTAAGAAAACTGGTGAGAATTAAAGGAGAAATTAAGAAAAGCCCACATGTCTTGCGATAGAATATTTCTAAAAGCATGGCCACAGTGCTTCTGATCTGAGTAATACTCAATAGGACAGTGGGACACTTTTTCTTTCTCCTTTATTGCATATTGTTTCTATTTATGTAGTTTAAAATTTATGAGCTGATTTTGAGGAGTTTAATTTTCTCTTAAGAGTAGCCTAACTCATACAATAGTACAAACATGTAGTTCCCTTGTCTACAAAATAATAAACTGATAACTTCTAGTGTGCATTTAAGACAGCGATCATCTATTAGAATTATATATTAGTGAAACTTGAAAGGTATGACAGATCATATAATTTAAGGTTATTTTGAATTTATGTGTATCTTTGTTACACAGTTTAAATATATAGTCAAATATTTTTTCCTTAATATGGAATGTTTTCCAACAAGACCAGCTTCATGAGTGGACAGCTTGTGCTCGCTTTTAATGCTCTGCTGTCACTGTCTCAAAATAATTAATACTTAAAAAAACAAATAAACAAAAAAATAAGGGACCGGCAATTTCATTTTGTACTGGGCCCAGTAACTTACGTAGGGATAGAGATATTTAATATGCAATTACTTACTTGTTAAGAGGTTCATAGAGGAAGATGATTAGGAGTTATAGGAGATAATTACAGAGAACATCATTTGCCTTCTGTCCTCCTAGTCGTCAAACTTCATACACAGTTCAAAAGTCAGATAAAAGGCTGCTACTTCTACTTACACATAGCTTCTTGTTACTTATCTCCCTTGCTTATAGTATTTACATTCTGCTTATCCAAATCAACCCTTTTTGATTAATATTTGATTTCTTGCTTCCTTAATTAGATTGCGGTGTAGACTATGCCTCAGATGTTTTTTTGCCCTTCAAGACTCAGCTCAGCTATTACCTTTTATGGAACCTTTGCCTAACTGCCCTAACCTCCCAGCCCTAAATACCATAGATAGAAATGAGAGAGAGAGAGAGAGAGAGAGAGAGAGAGAGAGAGAGAGAGAGAGAGAGAGAAAGCGAGCACATGTGTGCGCGTGCAAGAGAGGTATCCTTTGTGCATTAGTTGTGTTGGAGACAGTTTTTATCCCCACTCTTGGTGTTTAGCATGGCACCAGTCTCATAGTAGGAGATGTTCAACATGCTTCTGAATTTCACTATTGAGGAATGTTCCAAATTACCATTGCAGAATACTGATGTTACGGGGATCTATTACTGATTACAAATACCATAATGTGCAAATATTTACCTAAGTAGAAAACCTCACTATTGGCCAGGGATGCCTCAATATTTCATAGAAACAAGGTAGATTTCAATAATAATTATTGCATAATGTGTTTTTATTATTTCTTTCATTACCAGCTAATTGGTTTAGAATACCTCTCTTAAGGACTGGGGGCCCTTTGGTTAGTAAGGATCATGATTCCCTATAAGTAAAGATATAGAATGAAGAAATATATGGCATGAAGAAATATATGGCATGCGGTAACTGAAAGGTAGGTGATTCAGAGCCTAATCAGTATCAGAATCTTTCCTCTTTTCTCTTTGGTTTGAGGGTTGCCATGATGAGGGGAGTGGGCAGATCAAGGACAACTTATTGGGATTCAAAAGTTTTTTGAGACTTTCCCTCACCATACCAGTTTTTAATATGGCAGTCACCTGCCATCCATAGTATGGTAGATATGCATGGCCAATAAATATGGCTGTTGGGAGTGTAGAGGGTTCCAGATTTTCTTAAAATTAAATAGATGCTCAATAAATAATTTTCTATTGGTAAAGACTGACAGTAATCTACATAAAATTTGTTACATTTTTTTACATCTGAAAAGACAAATAAAGTTGATATTTATTTCAATGAGGAAAAGAACTCTTAGCTCAGATAAAATAGGTATCTCTGGTAGCCTCATGAGATAGGTCAAGAATTATTCTGTTTTTGACATGATAAAACCAAGGGTCAGAGTTGTTTTGTGGCATTTACAAAGTCACTCATAACCAACAAATAGCACAAGGTTTTAAACCCATGTGTCCTCCTTAGAGGGTAAATCTAGGACTAGTTCTCAAATTTAAGTCTGTAGAATGTAGATAAACCATGTATACCACCATCTTTAGTGGGAGCAAATGCCTTAATTCTTCAATACAGCTACAAAATAGACCTTGTTGGGTAAAGTTTCTGACATCGATTCCAGTATGTGGCTGTTTTTCCCCTTACATCCAAGCAATTCTGTGATACTAGCTCGGTGTCCTTCAATTTAACTCAGTTCTGACACTCTCCACCCTGAGAGAGTATCAGACCCCACAGGTTAAGAGCTCAGCCATACAAGACCACTTCTCCCCTCCTACTGTGGATGCTGAGTGTAAGTCCAGGTTGTCAGCAGTGCTTGTAGCCAAGTGACCGGCTATAGATGAGAGTTTCAATGATTCCCTTCTTGGGTTCTATTAAATTTGCTAGAGTGGCTCACAGAACTCAGAAACATTTTACTTACTAGATTACCAGTTTATTATAAAAGGATATAACTCGGGAACAGCCAGATGGAAGAGATGCATAATGTAGAATATTTTCTATATTAAGGTATGGAAGAAGGGGTGCAAAGCTTCCACACTACCTGAGCATGCCACTACTCCCCACCTCCACTTGTTCACCAGCCACCAACCTGGAAGCTCTCTGAACCCTGTCCTTTTTTTCTATCAAAAGAGCATCATTATAGTCACATTGATTAAATCCCTGGCCATTGCTAGTTGAATGGACTTCTGGCCCCTCCTCAGAGGTCAGGGGAGGTGATACTGAAAGATACAACCCTCTGATCACATGATTGTTACTCATGGCAACAAACCTTGTTTTTACATGCAGTGCAGAAGTTACCATATTAACATAACAAAAGACACCTTTATTGTTTTCCCAATTTAGGAAAGTTCAAGAATTTTTAGGAGCTTTGTGCCGGAAACAGGAAAGATGACTATATATATCTATACATATAAGAAATCACAATATCACAGTGGATAATCATTTTAACTTGAGAACAAGGATAGTTTTGTTGATAAGTGAATGTATCTGACACCTGGCTAGTGAGAATAGGACTACAGCTTTTGTATGTTACTGCAAATAATGATGCTGAACCTGTCTTGTGGGCACTACAACTTTAAAGCAATGTGACTGAGACTCGATGGCTGAAACCAATTAAAAAAATAGCTTGAGTTCTGAATACCACACCTATAAATGATGGTTATATTTTTTCTTTTCTATATTAAGGAAAACTCCAAGGATTATTTTAATATTAGAAGAACAGTATTTTTACCAATGAGCCTGGAAGCTAAATATAATTTCTCTTTGATTATAAGGAAATTTTGCTAAAGTGGCTAATTCTTTAGGCTCCGTCTTATCAGTTCTGTTGCACCTTCTCTCCAGTCACTGTCAAGAGTTTCCAGTAAGTTAGTAGGATCAAAGAGTAGATCTTGTATCTTCAAGCTTTTTTCCTTTTTGGTGATTGTTTAATTAGTTCCTGCCTCACTTTGACTTTTTTTTTTCTTTTTTATTTATCCACATCAGTTCTAGATCTCAGTGCTGTCTCTAATACCTCTCTCCTTAGGACTCACCCAAAGTGAGGCATTGGAAGAGGCAATAGCATGAAATGTTTTATGCATATAGATTTTGGAATTCCCGCTTCACATCTTTTGTTCATTTATTTAACCAAAGCTATTTTCTGAGCACCCATAGTTGGCCAGACACTGTTTTCATAGAGATAAATAAAATCTACCATCCCTCTTTTCATGTCACATATTGTCTAAAAATGAATAAAGACTTTAAATAAATAATTATACAAATAAAGATTAACAGTTGAAAACATGCTACAAATGAAAACTACAGGAAATACATCGTAAATCCTACTGGAATAGGTCAGCTTCTTAATTTCCTTATCTTGGTCCTGTTTATAAAATGGAAACAATGATATCTATCTCACTTCTGAGAAAATCAAATGACACAATGTGAACAAATGCTTAGTACAGTATCACAGATGTGCATTATCTTTAATCAATGCTATTATTATTCATAAATTAAAAAGAAATTTCTCTTCATCAAAAGAATGGAGATCCTCTTTTAAGGTAAATGTTAATTTTATCAATGACTATTTATTGATAATCATTCTGTTTAATCATAATCGTGGTTGATTGCAGTCTTTCAGTCTGACACTCATTATCCATATTTCTTTCTTATGTGTGTCTATTCCATTATCTCAAACTTTTGCTTTCCATCTCACACCCTTATTTCATAATGCCAGTCAATAAATTAAGCTTCTCGGAAGTTCCTTTTATGATTTCTGGAATAATGGACTTTGTACAGTAATAGTTTTATTATATATTCAAGCACAGTTGTTTTTAAGGGAGATGTTTCCTGTAATATATGTATGCTGATGAGTTTTTACGCCTGTCTCCCACTTTTCCCAACAACCTCTCAGTGTGGGAATTAAAGAGCAAAGAGGAAGCTTCGGATCTGCCAGGATCCATGGTTCTCATTCTGATGATGTGGTGAAATGCACTGCAAATTCTTTCCTTTGTTATCACTTCATTTTAGTTGGATAAGTGGTATTTATTTTATTTTATAAAAACATTTTGTCTTGATAATAAACTTTTAAAGCAAAATGTTGACTCTTAAGTATAGTTGAACAACGTGGGAATAAGAGGTTCCGACCCCTGCCCTCGCAGTCAAAAATTGGAATATAACTTTCAACTTCTGCAAAACTTTACTAATAGCCTAGTATTGATCACAAACCTTACTGATAAATAGTCGATTAGAACATGTTGACTCTGTTATGTGTATTATGTACTGTATTGTTACAATAAAGTAAGCTAAAGAAGAGGAAATGTTATTAAGAAAATCATAAGAAAATATATTTATAGAACTATACTGTATTTACCAATACTATAAGAGCATGTTGTCTATTTATAAGATGACTCATCTGTCTCTCAGCACCTACATGAATATTGTCTTGTGTGATACAAAATACTGTAGATATTATGTGTATTACTAACATTAGACATAAAAATGGAAAGATACTGCAAAGAAATTTATTTTTATTTACAGGTATAATGATTCAGACATTGCAGATGAAGAGGCAGCAATATGATTGCCTTATGGTATCTTAGCCCACACACTAATGAATGAATCATTATAGAATTTTTATGGCATACAGTATTATAGTCATATTTATAACAAAGTATTGAAAACATTGTTACTTTTTTTATAAACACATATCTGATGATAATCTGATGCACAGTTTCTCCAATTATGAGAGATGCATAGTGTACTGTAATACAATTCTTTTTAAGAAAAGTAATAAAACAGTATGAAAACTAACACATTATTAATTTTATATTAAATATTACTCACCTTATGCCTTTGTAAGGATAGGCTATTCATTTCCATAGAAGTTTTATACATGATGTTTTACACAGTGAATACTTAGACGAGGACGATGATGATGATGATGATGATGACACAAAAATATTTTATACAATTCTCACCGTACAGTTAATAGACTTTTATATGATGACACATATGTACTCAATGGATAAGTTTATTAACTGTACAGCATGCCAGTTATTTACTATTCATTAAGTGGAAGTAGATCATCATGATGGTCTCCATCCTCGTCGTCTTCACACTGAGTCAGCTGAGGAAGAGAAGGAGGAAGTGGAGGGGTTGATCTTGCTGTCTTGGGTGCAGGAGGGGGAAACACACTCAGTGTGACTTTACAGAATACACTGTCATTTCTGTTTGGAGTGTTTACTTCTCTGTAAATGTTTCTATATTAGCGCCAATTCTTCCACCATTTGCTTTAGTTTCAGTACTCGTATCATACAAGGCTCCATGTCGTAAAAGAAGTCAAAAACAATCTTGAATAATCGGAATTCTTCTGCCAGTTTGTCTGATGCCAATTTGTTTTCTAGCACCGCTACTCCTACATCTTCCTCTTCCTCTGGCACTTGTTCAGAAACACTCATCTCCATCAAGTCCTCTCCTGTTAATTCCTCTGGTGTGGTGTGTGTTAGCTCTTGAATTTCTCCATATCTTGATACCCTTCACCTCCACCTTTTTTTTTGCCATATCCACAATTTCTTTCATGATTTCTTTGATTGGCTCTGTTGTAAATCCTGTGACAGCATGTACATCATCTTAGACACAGTTTTCTCCAGCAGAAATTTATTGTCTTGGGCTTGATGGCTTTCTCAGCTTTTCCTATAACAATGATGACATCTTCAGTGGTGTAATCCTTCCAGACTAATACGATGTTCACTCTTTCATAGCCTTGACAGTCCCTTCCACAGAGACTGTGTGTAATGAGCCTTAAACGTCCTGATGACCCCCTGATCTAGAGGCTGAACTGGAGACTTGTGTTTAAGAACAGGTAGACCACTTTGATGCTTTCGGTATTCAATTTGTGGGGTTCTGGGTGGCCAGAGGCATTGTCCAATATCAAAAGAACTTTAAAAGGCTGTCCCTTACTGGCAAGGTACTTCCTGACTTCAGGAACAAAACATCGATGGAATCAATCCATAAAAAGTGTTCTTGTTGTCCAGGCCTTTTTGTTGTATAATCAGAAGACCAGCATCTGGTGTTTGTTTATCTTTTCCCTGTAAGGCTCAGGGTTAGCAGTTTTACAGATAAAGACAGTCCCGATCATAAACCTGTCTGCATTTGCACAAAATGGTAAAGTTACCTTATCCCTTCCTGCCTTAAATCCTGATGCTTACTTCCCTTACTTATTAATACATGTCCTTTGTGGCTTTTCCCCGCTGCAGAATAGGGCACTTTTGTCTGCATTAAAAACCTGTTCAGGCAGACATTCTTTCTCCTCAATGATTTTCTTAATGATGTCTGGGAACTCGTCTGCTGCCTCTTGGTTGGCAGAAGCTGCTTCTCCTGTTATCTTGACATTTTTTTTTTTTTAAGACAAACCTCCTTCTAAAATTATTAAATTATTCTTTGCTGGCATTAAACTCTCCAACTTTAGATCCTACACCTTCCTTTTGCTTTAAGTTGTCACATAATGACTGCTTTTTCTTGAACCATATTAGAATCTATAGATATGCCTTTCATCTAGCAATTCTGCACCCACATAAAAGCTGCATTTTCAATATGGGATAAGAAGGTATTTCATAACAAGTGCAAGATTTTCGTGCCTGCTGGTGTAGCTGCAGTGATGGTTTCAGGAATTTCTTTTTTTTCCTCCCTCCTTCCCTCCCTCCTTCCCTCCCTCCCTCCCTCCCTCCCCTTCCTTCCTTCCTTCCTTCCTTCCTTCCTTCCTTCCTTCCTTCCTTCCTTCCTCCCTCCCTCCCTTCCTCCCTCCCTCCCTCTCCTTCCTTCCTTCCTTCCTTCCTTCCTCCCTCCCTCCCTCCCTCCCTCCCTCGCCTGCCTGCCTGCCTTCCTGCCTTCCTTCCTTCCTTCCTTCCTTCCTTCCTTCCTTCCTTCCTCCCTTTTCTTTCTTCTTTCTTTTAATAATGGTCCTTACACTGGATTCATTTACCTTGAAATGGTAGCGACCACAGCTGCAGACCTTGATCTACTGTACATATCCAGCCACTCAGCTTTTTCTTGCCAGCATCATGACTTTCCTCTGCTTCTTGGGAGCACCTCCAACACCACTAGTGGCACTTTATATGAGTCCATGGTGTTATTCATGGTTTACTGTATTGCACTAAATATGATGGAAAATACACGAGTACTGTGAGATCATTTTTTACAGAAAAATACAGTTTATTGGAGAGAGAACTGCTCACAGGGAGGTGACTATCATTACACAGCCTTTTAAGCAGATAACTCACAACACTTGATCTCAGTGTAATAGCAACAGGAGGTGGCTGTTAAATTATTACAGCAGTAACCGTATGTACTATGGTGAATTTTATGCACTTATGATTTAATACTGAATGTTTACATTTGTTTACATTTTTCTTGACTCTAAGTGGCACCACGTATGGTTTCTAAGTATTTGGGTGTGTCAGTTTTGGTAAATTTTAACTTTTTATAATAGATTTGTATATGTTTTATGCTAATAAATTACAAAACAGACTCGTATCTACATATATCTTATATACCGTGACATACCTAAGTTTTTATTTTTAAAATTTTTAGATTACATGGTTCATCTGCAAGTTTTTGCAAACTGTGGTAAATCTCCAAAAAGTTTTCTAATGTGTATCTATTGGGAAAACATCTGTGTATAAGTGGACCTGCAAAGTTTGAACCCATGTTGTGTAAGAGTCGACTATTTTCAGTTCACAGTTAGGAATTTGTGCATGCAGAGGGCAGACTTAAGTTACTTACAGATTTTCACCGTGCATGTGGTTGGTGCCCTAACCTCCATGTTGTTGAAGGTCAACATTGATTTGAATAAGCTAAGAAAGCCCTGATTATTTTATTTATCCAGTGAAGCCGAGTGGGTAGGATCTAGGGATCAGAAAATAGAGTTCCTGGGTCAAGCCAGGTTCTCTGCAGACTAGGAACATGAGCACACAGGTATGCGCTCTGAGTATCGATTTCTTCATCCCTCAGGGAGAATGAAGGTGGGAAGAGTACTAATCTTGCAGCATTGTCATGAGAAATATGACTGTTAATAACACATGGGGTCTTTAGCAAATGCTTGGTACATAGTAAGCTCTCAATACGAGTTTTCTACTAACTGTTGTGTATTCCAGGAATATTTGTGAAGTGCCTTTATTTTCCAAGTCTTACTAAGTGTAAGGATTCATCATGTTAAGCTCTCATTCAATGGCTGTTTCTGCATTTGGGGCACTTGACTTCTCCAGCCTAGTTTCATTTCTTCTTGAAAATGAAATAAAATGAAACTCAACCATAGGAAATGGTCAGGCTTGTTTGGAGAAGGTAATATATACTCGCTTTTTTACAAAAGGTTGAACCCCTTCCATTCACTACTTTATTTTTTTTTTCTAAATCCCTACCTCTCTCTCTAAACACTATCAGTTTTTCTTTTCTTTTTATTTTATTTTTTTTTCTTTTGTTTCTTTCAACTTGGTATTTCAGCAGTGAAGTGTAGTGCAAAGAACTCAAGCTTTGAAGGCTGACAAACCTAGGACAGAATCCAGGATTTGCCTCTCAGTAGATGTGTGGCCTGGAGTAAGGCACAGTCTCTGAGCCTGAGCCTACTCTCTCTAAATTGGGGAGAAGTTCTGCTAATTGGATATTTTGAGGATTGGTAATTATGGTAGGTACTTAATAAATGATATTCATTATTAATTCAGGCAATTTACTGTCTAAATTATCCAAATTGTCACTTAATCATATTCCACCTTGTCATTTTACTAATTTCTCTTATTATGTGTATATTGATTTGGGTTTTAAGTTTTTGGAAGGCAAATTCTGTTATGGCATATAAATTCTTCATGACTAGAATAATTTTGAGTAAATGAATGGCATAATTCAGGTTCACATGAGTAGCCCTCTATGAATTAAACAAGGTTTAAAACCTGATTACATCTTTCAAAACTGATTTTATTTTTTAAAGGGAAACAAATCTTTTCATCTAAGACTTAAACACCCTACAAAAAAAGATACACTCATTTAACTTTATTCTCACTAAAGTATCAGTGGTAATTGGAGAAAAGAAAATAAAAATGATAGTAATGAATTTCCCTTTAACTGTCCAGTTACCATGGTCTAGGCAGATTGCTAAGCAGTAAACTCTTGTTTAAATGTTTATATAAATCATGTATCCATATAATTTATTATTATAAGTCTAATGAGTGCCAGCTATCTGCCAGGCATCATGGAGACCCTGGTGATATGGTGATAAGTGAGACATATTTTGAGTCTGTAAATGGACAGATGCAGGAAAAGAATAGAAATTTAACTCTACGAAAATAAACTGACAATGAAATATTTACATGGAGTCTTTATTTAATAAACTAGTTTTATTTCTCTCTATGTGTGAAAAACTCTTCAGTGTCATGTAGCACAATCTGTTTCACTCAAGTTTATAAAGTCAAATCATCTATCCATTCTATTTCTTCCTCATTTCTTCCCAACTTGGAACTCAGAAGAAATGGGTAAAATAAAAACATTTCTATAATGGGCTTTGTTCAGTATTTTAGCCATGAACATTTATGCTTTATACATAAACTCATATTAGAATTGCATTAAAATAACACAGCATAGTTTTAAATGATTGTGTTCAAATGTTTTCCTTAATATAATTTATTTGTGGAAGGCCAAGTATATAGCCCTGGCATTTTAGCAAATTGTTAGTTTCTACAACTTGTTTATGACTATTTTCATCCTTAATTGCTGCTGGTTATTGAGCACTTATTATATATCAGAATCTGGTATAACTGTTAATATTGCCTTATTTAAGCACAACTTCTGCTCTATAAAATAGATATTGTTTTTCTTGTTCGCCCATGAAGATACTGAGGCACAGAAAGCCTAAGTAATTTCCCAAAGTCACAAAGTTAGAAAATAATTGAGTTGGCATTTGAACTCAGACTTTCATCTTCAGATGTATCAAATTCTAAAATCCTTGGCTCTTAACTCTGCTGTACAATATGTTTATAAATTGTTCATAATGCCTGACTTATAAACTCAGTTTTTCAACATGATGGATTTGCAGTAAAATTCACTTTTGTTTATTCTGAGGACTGTTTTTCTTCAAAGGGGGAATATTTTCAAAGGAGAAAAGAAAATACCACAAGCATTTATGTGAATCTGATTTTGCAATTAAGCTCTCTCTTACTAGTTGAAATTAGGGCAGTTAGAGATTTTTAGTTAAGGGCTCGATTTAGGACAATTCTCATTGTTGCGGATAATCCTCAAAATTATCCTAATTTCTCTGAAATTACAGAGCAGGAAAGACAATTATGATCTTTGAAACTAAAAATACTGTGATCTGGGGAGGGAGGTACACGTTAATTTGAATATATTTGATCCTCTTTCTTCCTATTCTTCTCCAAAGAGATGGCTATTATAATGCCTGAGTGACTATCTAAAAGTAAAATAGAGACCTCTCAGTTGTCTCGGGTGATATTTTTATACCAAATGCCCTGTTAGCATTCTTTGTATCACATGTTCATGGTTTATTTACAAGGTGGATGCATAGATTCATGTTGGAAATGTTTTCCTTTGAAACTGTATCTCTGTAGAGAAATATTTTCATCTAAAACAGTGGAAAATCATAATTCTAATATTTACACAAAAATGTCATGCAACAGAAAAATTTAAACTCATATTTTTGTGCTGTTCTTGGTGCATAATATATTCAGCAGTGATTAAATTATATTTATTTTTTTGCAGGGATAGGCTTAGAAAGGGTCATGATATAGTAGAACTCTTACCATTTGAAGTCTAAATTATATACATTTTCATTAATGAGCTAGTAAATTTAGGTAATAAAATTACCAACTTATTTAAGCAAATTCTTATTATACTCCAGTTCCCATCATACTAAATTACTTATCACACTTTAAAAGTAAAAAAAGAGGCAAAATGTATGATGTTCACTTTCTGTTCACTGCATCATTGAGATAGTGACCAAGGCTAGTGGTAATATGGGTAGCAGAATTCCAAAGTTTGAATGTCACCCTGTCCAGTGCTTCTCAGATGTTTTTGTTTATTACTTAGTGAGAAAATGTATTTTACATTACAATTCGGCATACACACACATGCACGCACACACACGCTAGTATAGACTAAATGTAATTGGAGGTTTCAGAAAAATCTGTACCCTTACTATGTGTGATGTGCTCTGATAGTGTGTGGACTATTCCATTTCATCCTATTTCTTTCCATTTCATTCTATTCTTTCTTCTTTTCAAGTCTCATCCTGACTCATTTCTAAATTATTTTCATGACCCATTAGTGAATCATCAGCTAGAGTTTGAAAAATACTATATATGTAAATAGTGGGTTGTTGTAAGAGGGGAATAAAAAGAAGAATTAAATGAGAAAAAAAAATTAGTTGAGTGTTTAGGATGGACAGACTGAAAGAAGCGTTTCTCTAGGAGAGATGATAAAGATCTGAACCAAGCGCTATAAGTAATAATGGGAGTCAACATTTACTGAAAACTTTCTTCTTCAATGCCCTATGAAAAATAGAGCTTTGCGTGCGCTCTATGATTTCAGTCCTTTAGCAACATGTAATAGGTATTATTTTTTTTTCATTTTACAGCTGTAAGGGCTGAGGCTTTGAAAATACTATTGTCTAGTTTATATAGCTTGTAACTGGCAAGGACGGAATTTGAACCCCAATTTATATGACTAGAGCCCAAGCTCTCATTCATTCCCTTTCTATCTTCTTTCCCCCTCAAAAATAATGTGTCTTTTATTGGGCAAAGGTCAGTACATGTTGTTATGGATCAATAATGTGCATCCAAGGAAAAGTCTTCAGTCTCTTACACATTTCTCGAGCTATGGCACCAGGAATTTTCTACATAAAAGACATTTTGAATTTACAATTGTGAATTACTCAAGTTGTCAGTTCCCTTGAAGATCACAAAATGCAGTTCTAGTATTATGCCATTTTTCTACCGAGGGTTTTTTTTTTTTTTTACCCGCTTGTTTAGAAATATAATGTGTTTCACTTAAACGTTTCAGAAACAGATATTTTCTCTGTGGGTCTATACTTAATGTCATCATACAGAGTGACAGAGGGAAAGGCAGAAGATTCAATAAATTGAATATGCACTTGAATTTATAAATATAGCTCAGGCTGAATGTCAGTTCACATGGATAAATTCTCAGCACAGTCATTGAACATGATCATTTGCTCTCCGAATGGGCTTGACATGTCCTTACAAAAGCACAAATGTTACCAGCTTGCCTTTTTTCTCTCATTATTCTCTGCAGTGCTCAGAGAAGGACATCCAATTTCTGGGCCAGATCATAGATAGCTGCTCCTGACAGTATACAAAGCACTTGTCGACAAAATAGCCAAGTTGATTTTCTACTGAAAAGGAAAGACAGATTGGGATTTGCCATCTTTAATGTAATGCTGTCCTTTAAATGTGCACTTGGCAACTGTGAGATGACCCGTTAGAACACCGAGAATGATCACTTTTAAGCATTTGTTTACTTTGCATGAGACATTTTACAAAATCACATAGAGGAGAGTGTCTCTTCCATGCCACTCTAGGGTAAATATAGTTTTTGTTCAATAATATTTCTTAATTCACTTTTTAAAAATAATTTCTCCATGGTATTAAACAGTTTCACCTAAGTGTAATTTTAATTTCATAGGAAACTTTCTTTTTAACCTTGAATAAAACATCATATAAAAACAAGGCTGGTTTTAGAACAAGACATATCTAGAGTTGAATATAGTTTCTGCTACCTATTAATGGTTTAACTTTCTGAGCTTAAGTGTCTTTATGTGCGACATAGGGCAGTAATACTTAAAAGCGGTACAGTAGGTATTAAGTGAGATAAAGCCTGAAATAGTTCCTGGCTCAAGATCAAGACAGTAAAGATTCATTCTCTTTTCTTTCCAAACATTGTGAACTTATATATTGAGAACTCTTGCAGTTTTAAAGTTACCTAGATAAAATTTAGTGGTAAATAGATATTGCCACTTTAGTGTACAAGTAAAGATATTTTATTATAGCACAGATTTAGGAAACTGTTATTATAATTGAAAGTGAAATAATTTAGTTGTAGTTGGGGTGCTTGCTAATTTTTGTTGTAAAACATATTGGATTGCAATTTATGTAAGAGTTCTTAATCAAAAACTGTAAGCTCTATTGGATAGTGTCCAGGTTAGCTAAAAAAGTTATTTTTCAAAAGTGATTTTCACTGTGTTTTATATTCCTGTTCTGCTACATGAGTCAGGATAGATGGAAACATTTAGTTAAATTAAGTTTTTATCTCTATGCTGAAAGGCATTTTATGGAGAATAATAACTAGAATGTCATTGTATTCAACATGTATTGAATTATCCATTGACTTTGAGAATATAGAGATCAATAGGGTTTGACCTTAATATAGTATAATGGTTTTCAGCAATGAAAAGCAGGGTGGCAAAGGATAGTTGATCCAAGCAGGTAATTACATCCAGAATTTTGTATGTGGAGTTATAATAAAAAATAATCCATGGGAGGATAAACAAACACATGAATGAATATTAATTTATTTAATTATAGTCAATTAAAACAGAAATTAATAGGCTGCATAGCCAGCAATTTACAAGTATTATATCAATAAATATGATTAAATCAATATTTAATATGACACGAAGGAATCTGAATAGGAATACAGCATGCAAAGGATGCAGATGATATTTTTTAATATCTTTTTGCACGAAAGAAATGTAATGTGTCAGTTTTTCTCCAAAGTAGTTTTCTTTCTTTTGGGCACATTTTCAGGCTCATCTTTTGCTTGTGTTATGTTCAGACAGCACTGTGGCTTTAAGTGTGTTTTCCTGAATTATGAAAAAAAGGAGACACTGTGTCTGGCTTAGTGCTGATGTGATTTTGGCTTATGATAGGTCTAGGGAAACCATCATAAGTAACAAAGCAAAGCACTGGATTTTCATGCTTCTTGGGTTTCCACCTCATAAAATATACTTTATATGAAACAGACTTAAATCAGTTGATCCCTTAGAATCGCTGATGTAGAAATGTTCAAATTTGAGAAGAAACACTAAAAATTGGACATCTATGAGCAGAAACAGAAGTTGATGAGTAGTAGCCTTTATCCATTGACTCAATCATTCCACGGGTATTTATTGAGCACCTGAACTATGCAAAAGAGTAGGATCCTCAAGTCAACGTGCAAGGTAAACATACCTTGAGAAGGTATGCCATTACCAACAGAAAGACTGCCTCTGAATTATTCCAGCTTGAGATGGATCACCTTTGTGATGGGAAAAAAAATCACTATTTCTTTTGTTGAGTACAAGATGAAGTCATTGGCTCATCCTTGGGTGCCAAAATGTAGATAAAAATATACACATGATTCAAAACTAGAACTATGTCTACGGCCATGCTTCCCTGAACAAGTCCAATCCCGTCTGATCTTGGAAGCTAAGCAGGGTCGGGCCTGGTTAGTTCTTGGATGGGAGACCACCTAGAAAGACCAGGTGCTGTAGGTGTAAAAAATAAAAAATTAGAGATTGTAAGCTGACAAGGTCCTTGCAATTTGTGAGGTCAACCAAGGGTTGCCTCATCTAAAAAAAAAAAAAACAATTTAAATTAAATAAAAAATAAAAACTAGAACTATACTCAGGTCCAGAAGATGCTCACATTCCGTGATGTGCCAGAAAATGAGGTGACATGGGCAAACTGCAGTCACCTCCCTCCCTCTCTTATGTTCACTCAGTCTTCATCATTCACCTATTGTGTATAATGGCAAATTGAAGAATCTGCAATATTTAAATCTTCTCAATCTCTTACTTTCTATCTCTCCCCCTTTCTTTTTCTCTTTCTCCCTCCTTGGTTCCTCTTAGTCATATATATGGAAACAAGCAAATAAGTGTTTGCTTGTTTATTTATCTGAGCATATAAAGATTCTAGGTCTTAGAAGCAGACAGATCATGGCATAGGTAGAATCCAGGGGAATTCATGGTTATTTAGCATGAACTCTGAGAAGGTATATATTAACTAATATGAACGAATAGGTTAACTTTTTTGGCCTCTAAAATGTGATAAGAATATTAACATTGTGGGTTTTCTTATTGAATTATCAAGAACACACCTCTAGTTTGGTGTTTGGCATTGAGTGGGCACGAGTAAATGGTAGTAACAGTATGCGGCATGTGAAGATAGAAGCAGATATAAGCAAAGAGGTAATGCCAAGAAAAGACTGATACGTTATTCTCTGAGAAATATCTCCTGAATAGTTTCCAAAGATTGAGAGGCACTAACCAGGTGGTCAAAGCAAAGCATAGCAGCAGTGGCAGAGGAGGAGGTATGTGCAAAGGCACAGAGATGCCAGAGAATAGAGGACATTTATGGAATTGCAATTCTAAAAGTAACAGGAGGCAGAACAGTCAAACAAGACCAGATGGTGAAGGGTCTCGAAATCTGCACATTCTTTAGAGATCAACATTTGAGAGAGATTAGTTGTACTCTCCTTGTCAGAATCAAGGGTTTTCCAGACATGGCAAACTGCCTAGACTGAAGTCCCAGGGTGACATCTAACAAAGCACATTCAAGACACAGCAAGTAAACTCCTTTTAGCTATAGAGGTATGTTAGTATGTAATGGAGGCTATGACTAGAAGGATAATTTCACATTAATTTATAGATCAGAATTTACTAAGCTAAAATAAAAATAGGCAAAACTTCAGTGGGTGTGCAGCTGATTGATTTTTTTAATGAAGTGTACCATAAACTAAATTTTAGAAAAAAGTAATAAATTTTATTGCCATTATCAAAATCATTAAATGATAATGGAGCAATCGTAAAGTAAAAATAAAATGCAATAGTATTTTAATTGACCTAATTAAGTCTACATGGTTAAAAATTTAAATGTTCAATTGAGTATAATCTCTGAAGAAATTAGCATATTAATGTAAAATAATTATAATCATAGCACTTCAAATGTTATGAATTCAAGGGCTAGATAAAGATGTATTATAAAGAAACTAATAATTTGATAAAATAATTAAAATTAAATAACTGAAGTCTTCTAAAAGTTTTTACATTTTGATAAATTACTAATCAAAGATTTATAATTCGCTATTGAGATATATTTCCAGAAACAGCTTTGAGCAGCATTTCAAATAATTCTGAGTGCATTAAGCAATTTTAGGACTTTGGTTTTTAGTCAGTGCACAAGCTGAGTCTAATGTTTCTACTTTGGTATCCAAAGTTTTGAAGGATTTTAGATTATTTTCAGCCAGAGGACATCAATAACTTAACACAATGGGCAAGTTCCTGTGAGAGAAAAACTCTAAAATTTCTGTAGTTTAACCAAATAGAAGTTAATTTTCTTATTTGTTTAAATATCTCTCCTCCAAGTGATGGCTTAGGGACCCAATCTCCTTTTATCTTGTGGCTCCACCATCTTCAATAAGTGATTGTCAAGGACATTCTAGAGGTCATCTGCCCTGGAAGATTGTAGGCACAAAAGTTTTATGAGCCTATCTGAAAGTGACACACATTATGTCCAGTCACATACTCTTGGCCAGAATTCAGTCAGATGGCCACTCTTCGAAGTCTGTGAAATGTATTCTAGCTCCAAGCACAGAAGGAAGAAAAGGCAGGGGTGGTGAAGAGCTTGCCAGCGGCAGCTACTCATTCTGAGGAAGGAAAGGAACTCAAATACCTGGAACCTCCAGGTGCCAGACGGGGCTCAGAGGCACGTTTGCTCACGTGACTTCATTTCAACTTTACTACAAACTTACAAAGCAGGCAATGGCCCAAGATCCTGTTTTGCTGCACTTAGTTCAATATTTAAAACCAAGAATCCAATTTAAGAGCTATCTGATTATTTCATCTCGAGATTTAGTATCAGGATGGGCATGGCCCAGCCCCAGCTCTGCTGTTTACTAGTTCTGTGTATATTAGTGAACCTAAGTTTTAATGTTTTCATTGACACATGTGGATTATTCATATTCATTTTTTATTTTTCCTGGTACAGACTGAGTGTTCAATAACTGATGGCAAGCGCTTACTTTTAAAAAAGGTATCATATAACTTCTGATATCTTTTATACTATCAAATCCACATGTCCCTATTCTATAATTAACTAATGAAATAAATTTAGCATACTACAAATTATGACATGAAGATTGTAATATAAAATGTGCTTTAAATATTTGACAATGAGTATCAGGCTAGGACAATGAGTGGAGAGACTGTTTGAATGTAGTTCCTTGTGGAGGTGATAATTAAATTGTGTACATAATAGAAAACATATGCCTGAATAACTGCTAAGTAAGCTACAGAAAATAAAGAGAAAGCAAGGTATTAGATATTATTGTTTTTCAATAGCCAAATTGTTCTTTAGATATAAGAAATTACAGGGAGAAATATCTTCTTATGTTCTTGAAAATATGACCCCTCGTATAGAAAGTATTCTTTTTCATTCAAAACAGAATAAGTGATTTTTTTCCCTAAATTTTTTTTATCTGAAAACTTCAAAATCATCTTGGGCTCCTAATTCAGGAAATGCTATATTCCTAGCCTCTCATATATTTATTTCTACTTATTCTGGGTGGCTCCTAATTGAGGCCAAACTCACCTCATCGACTCAGCTTAGTCAGCTGGAGGGTAATAGTGACCATACCGCAGGTACCAGACTGAGTAGAAAATGTTTACTGATTATGCACTGTTCATCAATGTGCTGGGCACAAGGACAAGTGAGATTATTCTAGAGGATCCATAGACAAGCTCTTTCTAATAGTCATATTTAACGGCATACACATTGTATTATTCTATTAGTTCGTGGGTATTGTACCTTAAAGCAGTGCTATGTAAAGAGTGAATTGATATAAACTATATTTAAAGAAAGCTGTTGGGTTAATAATAGGCGAGATAATACTCAGATTTTCAGAAATAGCAAAACTTGAAGGCAGACGAAGTAGAAATGTTGAAGGAAGGCAAACGCAGGGGGAGGCAAATGGACAGATTGAACATAAGGTTGCAGTCTGTTTGAGAGGCGCTTCCTTCTGATTTCATTCTCAAATCTAGTCTTATCTTCTATAATTCTCCATTTATTTCATTCAGTCTCTCAAGTACATATTCTGCCTTATACTCCTGGTCTCACTGTTCACTTGCAATATCTAAAGACAAATAGTGTTCATCAAATCTCATTCCTTCTTTCTCTAATTTTTCAACTTCTACTAGCATTACAGAATTTTATTTTATTTATGGTCCCATTTAAATTAAGGGTCTCCTTAAAGTGCATAACAAGTCTGTTTCCTGAAAAGAGGGAAATTTTTTTTTTTTTTTTTGCAAATGCCCGTTAAACATTGATGGGACTGGCTATTTTGAGGGCCACAGAAAAAAAAAAAAAGCTTGTTAGATAATTTAAATATACAAATAATGTAGACAACATTTTCTGATCTCCATACAGTAAAGCTGGATATTTAAAACAAAACTAGAAAGGAATAAACCAGTATAACCTGGATTTCTTAAGAAATAATTCTTTCTTAACGATACATAGATCAAAATGGAAATTTAAAAAAAATTGTTAATTTCTAGCAAACCATAATTTTAAAGATACAAAATGCAGCTCATCATCAAGTCTGAGGAAAAAAAAATCAGTTTTGAGATACACGGTTATTTTATGTTCATTAAGAAGAAAGTTTCTGCCAATAAACTATGACTCATCGCTTCTAATTTTTCCTTAGAATCTTTTGTTCACTGGGCCACTAGGTGCATCATGATGTGGCATTACTTAAGAGAATGCTCCGTTATCTCCAGAATTTTCTTCTAAGCCCCTACATCCATTTTGAAAGTTTTGATGGTAGTTCTTTCTTTATCTTCTCAGAAAGTGTTCATAGACTTTTGGACTGACGAACTGAAGCTTTTCGAAACAGCAGCTAAACTCAGGTCTCTGAGCACGACAATGTGCATAACTAAGCTGGAGGGATGGAAGCAGGGACAGCATGGCCAAGGCTCTACAGGCTTCGAGAGGGGCGGCAATTTCGGGACTGCAAACTGCCTGATCACCATCGCGATCCGATCAGAATGGAGTTCAGTGTGCTAGTAGATGCAGATGTTCTCCCTTTGATGAAAGCATCTCTTGATTCTAAGATGTCTTAACAAGTTGAAACGACCTAAATAATGGTATCTCAGAATGGATCAAATATAGATTTAGATAGTATGGGACTCAACTAGGGCATTGCTTGCAGGAAAATTCATAGGCTTAAATACTTGCATTAATAAAATGTGAAACCTAAAATGAATTAAGGCGTTAAGCATCTAGGCTCAAACTGTTGAAAAAGAAACAAAGTAAACTTAAAGATAAAAGAAGGATGGAATTTAATAGAAAAAAAAAAAAACAAAATTAAGGATTGAGAAATTAGAAAAGTAGTAGAACTAACAAATACAGAAAATAATTCTTTGTGGGAAATAATCATATAGATAAACTACTTAAGGAAGAGGGCAGCGTGAAGATGGAAAATCAGATATGATAGGGAGAACTAGCCACTGAATGATAAAAGAGAAATGAAAAGAAATTCAGTTTCCCTCAGTTGCGAAGTGGGGATAATTAATTCCTGGTAATCCTTGGGACTTCAGTGGATTAAGGTTAATATCTTTAAAGTTTCTGGTTCTGTGTCTGGCATTCAGTTCATGGCAATCGCTATTGCTACTGGTTAATGTGAGTTTAAGTGTTAGTATCACTGTTACTGCTACTACTGCTGCTGGTTCTTGTAGTACTAATAATACTAACCCTAGTACTCCTGGTGACTATCCTTACTGTTATTGCCATAAGTAAACAGTGGTGATAATGCATTGCTCAAGATGCTCTTGGAACATCTAAGATGGATGCTTAACCCAGCTGGAGAAGTCAGGGAAGGTTTACTCGAGAGATAAAGACCAATCCAAATTTTGGACTATGATTAGGAAATGGGGAAAAGTAATGAGAGAAGAGAATGTACGAAGGCACAGAAGGATGTGAGCTCTCAGTGGACTCATGCATTTTTCAATACTGTTTTTATATAAAATATGCATGGGGGGCTTAAAAGGAAAATGATAGGAAGTGAAGTGAATGCATGAATTGGGATGCATATATTAAGACATTAAGACCCGTTTCGATGAAATTGTTTTATTGTGGTTTTATTAGCTTATCTACATGAGATATTATACAACATTTAAAAATGACAAGCTCTGGATTTGTGCTTTAAATTTCTTTTGCCCTAGACTTTGAATGTATTCTAGAATAAATAAAGGAGGGCATGGCCAATTTACTTTAAACTTTTCAGGCAGAACAAACCAAGGCTTGCTGATCTATCTAACGAAAGAAAAATTCAACAGCAAATTTTGTTAAAATAAGAGAGTTATACTAATCATAACACATCACACAGAGAAAACACATATTTGCTAGAATTTTTGACAAGTAGCAGGCTCTTTTAGAAATAGATAAAAGTTCTTTAGAATATAAGTATGTGCTTATAAGTAATCTGGCTATTTAGATAGAAGAATTTCCAGCAATCGACATGTATAGTATGGCATTTTGTTATAGTAATTACTATTTCAGACAGTTTCAGGTTTAAATTTTCTTTCTACATTTAATTTTCTATATCTATTACACACACACATAGACACACACACATGTTGCCATATCACCGAAACATCTATATTTTAGGAAAGTTACTTTCCTTCCCTAAGATCCAGTTTATGCATCAATATAACAGGGTATCATACATATCTTATAAGTTTGATGTGATAATGAGGTATCAGCATAAACAAAACACTCAGCATAGGGTTGGGTAGACATTCATAGGGTTATTACAATTGCTTCCCTTTTTCTAAATCCTTTTGCATTTGTGTGGACACTTCCCATTACATCCGAAACATCCCAGAGTTCACAAGCTCTGGATTTTATTTCAGTGCAATTAAAGCTCTCGTGCCCCTAGGTACCTTCCAACTCTGGGCAATAAGTGGCCCTTCTGCAAGGCAGATGAGTTTTAATTTAACCCTCCTGCTCAGCTCGACCTTCCTTCTCCTGCACTCTGCCGGGAATCTAATGGATGTGTGCTTTTGCTGATCAGCTCAGCTTAACACTTGAAGATTAAGAGCCAAAGTATTAAGGCTTGGGAAATAGAGCAACCGCAGCCCATCCATGTGCGTTTCGGAGTGTAACTGCCCTTTCTTCTAACCGACTATGCTCAGTTCTGCGTGGGTATGCAGACACACCGGTAATGTGCACATATGCTAAAACAGCTGGGGCTGCTCTCTCCGACATGTGTCCTCTGTGAACCTCTTCTTGTCCACTCCTGGCAGCCTCTCCTCTTTATGCTACCACATTCTCATCACCACCCTTCAGCCTGTCATCTCAGAGGACTGTGACAAACCTTAAAACAATGTGAAGGTGAGGAAGTAATACTCAGAGGGGATTTATAAATAAGCGGAGCTAAGAACTTGGAGAGATGGCTCAAGTTGCCAGGTGGTACTTGAGTCTTGAAATGACCTTGCTGTCTAGAATGTTTTTGAAAGAATATGTGAGTCTGAATGACTTCTCTGAGATGTAGCAGAGTATATAATGTTTAAGAGAAAGGAATTTGCAGTTAGACTTAAGTTTGAGTCCAGTTTCAGACATTTACATTCAGCACGAACTTGACCAAATAATTTAACATCCCTGATCGTCGGTTTCTTCCCACATAAAATAAGGGTCATAATACTTACCCCATAGTATTGTCTGGAGGGTTTATGTGTTGTAAGGGAAGTGCTTAATTTCTACCACAGACTAATTGCTTGGTAAACAATATAATAGTTATCATGACAGTGATGATGGTGATGGTTATGTTAATAATAATAAAATGCTAAGTTTGGCTTTAAGGAGAAGTAAACATCTTTGAAATTATCTAAATTAATGCCGCTAACCCACTGTCAGATACACAGTCCCATTTTCAAGAACCACTGAAGATTATACATGGTTTATGGGATTATATGTGCTTCCCTCTTATTGGTGTCTCAAGCTATCTAGAAGACAGTTCTAGGCTTCTTTCCTTTCTTGTTAGTGTCATTTGCTATTGTTCCCCAATACATCCTTGATGCTCAAATTAAGTTAAGTAATCCACAAATAAATATTATCTATTTTGCTCACTTTGCTGTTTCCAGCACCCAGACTCATTCCTGACACATATCAGGGAATCAGAATCACTGGCCGACCTGTTCATACATCCCAGACTCTGCCGGTACCCCGGCATTTCAGATACCCTCCTTCACCCCATTTCTTTTCATTAAAACCTTCGCATCTCTATATCCTTTACCTATTGACTCTTACCTTCAAGCCACCCCCTTATCTCCTTTTTTTTTTTTTTCAGAAGCTGGGACTAAGACTCTAAAAGCTACCTTTCCCACCCTCCATTACCAGCCAATTTCTGGGTAGATTTTTTTTTCCAGTAGGAGACTCTGGAAGGGGACAAGTCAGGAGGACTCTGTTCTGGCTTCTAGGTTGGGTCTCACTCTCCATTAAAGACGAACAGCTATGGCTCTAGCCTCCAACTTCTGTGGAATCTTCCAGACCTGACTTCACTCCACCTGAGGCAGGAGGACTGCCAGACAACTATACCCCAGTCCCTCCAGCACTCTCTGGGTGGTCTCTGGGTGGTCTGAGAAAACAGCCAGGCCCTCTCAGTGGCCACTACCAAAAGGCTATGGCCCCCTTCTCTGAGACATCCTACCACCTACTGCAGGGAGTCCCTTATTCTAAATTCTTTTTTTTTTTTTGTCAGCCTGGAGGATGGTAGTTGCTTCCTAAAGCTGTTGAGCCCTGGGTTACATCAGAATGGGATAGAACAGGGGTCCTCAACTCCTGGCCATGGGCCAGTACCAGTCCATGGTCCATTAGGAACCGGGCCACACAGCAGGATGTGAGTGGTGGGTGAGTGAGCAAAGCTTCATCTGTATTTGCAGCCGTTCCCAGCACTAGTATCCACCCCCCTCAGCTCCACCTCATATTACCAGGCATTAGGTTCTCATAGGAGCACCGGTCCCTGGTGCCAAAAAGGTTGGGGACCGCTGGAGCAAAAGACGCTGCCATCTTTAGCCTCTTGGCACCTGGGTAACCAATCAACAATGCCTAGTATTAAATCCTTTCTGCCTGGAACACTGTGTCTTTGTTTGTTTGTTTGTTTGTTTGCCTGGACCCGAGTTAATAGAACATCTTTCAGAGTTCTCTTCAAACGCCATCTCCTTCCTTACATCATGATGGAGTCTTTCCATTTAACCCCTCATGGCGCTTGCTTTTACATCACTTACTAAACCTTCTCTTTTGTTTTGCACAGAAGCCCTTTATCAGTTTTCGAAAATGTGTCCTAAGAACTTCATGATTCCTCAAATGCATAATATACTGTATTACCACCCTTTTTATCCAGTGCATATTTATTTAACATCTAATATTTTCCCAGCTCTTTTGCTATATACTGAGATTATCAAGAAAATCAATGATATTGTAAACTCATAATATATCCTGATGGATTTTTTTTTTTTTTTTGGACATAAGCACACACACACACAAGGACAGAGATCTGGATGACACTTCTACATGCCAGAAAATGTTAAAGATTCCAAGCAAAACACCAGAATCTAAGGAAGAGGGATGGAACAGATTCTTATAGTCCCCAGAAGAAACCAAGCCTGCTGACATCTTGATTTCTGACTCTGGCCTCCAAAACTATGAGACAGTAAATTTCTGTTATTTAAGCCACCCACTTTGCCTCTTTGTGGTGGCAGCCTTAGCCAACTAATAAAACTCCAATAGAATCTGTAAGTTTCTTGAGACCCACTTCTAAATCACATGCAGTACAAAACTAATGTCCTCAACAACTTGACTAGTGAGGAAGCCCAACTTTTGTTGGATATTTCAACATAATGACACTTGAGAGAAATTGAGGAGGGGGAAAATTTGCTTCCTGAAGAGGAAACAGCCGTCTGCAAAAAATTGCAAGTGAAGAAACTGGATTGGGGTCCCACTCTAATCCAGTATAACTTCACTTTAACTTAATTATATCTGCAACAATCCTATTTCTAAATAAGGTCACATTCGGAGGTGCTGGGGGTTAGGACTTCAATGTATGAATATGAAGGGAGGGCATCATTCAACTCATAACAAAGTTATCTCTAAAAAGTTGGAACCATGATTATTAAATTCACACAAGTCTACCATATTGTAATACCATTTGAGTTATATCTCTCCTCCTGCTAGGAACCTAGGTTTTAAAGTATTATAATATTGTGTCTCACTCACATCTCTCTCCCCAGGCGTCTCACCATGGGAGTATATTTGTCAACTTGAAAGCTGCATAGCAGCTCTTCCTGTGGCTGTGATACATGTTATTTATTATCAAGTACTAGTTCGCCTTCACTTTTAGTTTATAAACTGTTTGGAAGTAAGGATCATGCCTTCCTTCTCCCTGGCACCTAAAAAAATATAGGACTTTAAGATATCTCATGACTGACCACTCTGGTTTATGTGATAGAGTACTCATTTCTCATGATATTCAACATCGTGGTGACTGTAAATGTAATTTCATTCCTCACCCATTTTCAGTTTATATGAGACTACTGAGGGGGAGATTAAAAGGTAGGACTGCTTTTAGGGTTATTCTATGGTCTCCCATAACATTTATGCCTTTCATTCTTTGCTTTTCCTAGCTCTAAGCATATCCTTTTCATAGCTTTGAGTATATTAATTAGGCTTGTATATATTGGAAAATTCAAATGACATTAGCTTTTATAAATTAGTGTAATATTTTTATCAAGTACACTAAGGTCAGCAGTAGGCCAAATCAAGCTAATAAGAAAGACTTGAGCTCCTTATTTCTTTTTTCTCTACAAGGATTAGTGCATATTTCTATTCTTGAGCTTTGGCCCTTACAGATACAGTTCAAAACAAACAAACAAACAAAAACAGGAAAGTGGAATGTGGGGAGGACCAAAGGGCTCTCTTTCCACTAGGTCAAACCCCCTGTGCACAGTTTCCCCAGATATCCTACCCAATGACATCTGTTTATATTTCATTAGTTTAATTAGGGAATGGAAAGATTGGGGGCCTTGCTAGTCTTAATAAAATCAGGGTTCTGTTTTTAAAGTGGAAACAAGATTCAATGTCCTCATCTATGAAACTGGGAAGACAACCGTACCTAACTCAAAGGTTTGTTATGTGAGAGTTTAGGGGAGAGAATCCAGGTAAAGCAATTAGTACTGAGTCTGACGCATAATACACCATTTCAATAAAAAAGTAAATAAAATAAATAAAGTAGAAGCAAGAATAGATATTGGCTAGGTAATTAGCTATTTCTGTCACAGTGACTATATGAGATAATTTTAAAGTGTTTATTATTCATAATTGAATTTTTAAAATTTGATTTCTAAAAATTATCATAGGAAATGCCAGTTTCCTGTACTGATAGTCCTTACAGTTTTAAGAAGGTAGTTGGTGAGCCTGGCAGTTCTTTAATGATTTGCACAAATTTCACATTATACCATATGGAGATATTTTAATGTATTATCTTTTGCAATTTTTCTTCATGTACTGTATGTCTTCAAGGTTACATCTGTGGATTCCTTGATGTTTCATTCATAAAATCTGACTCTACCTCAGCAACCCATATCTGCCTGTCTGTTTTCTCAGTAGTTCTAAATTTCTTAATCCACCTAAAACTGGGGGATCTAGGTACACTTGTCCAGCTCACTGGGTTATTTAGAGGGTCAGCAACAAAAAAGATTTAAAATTTAAAATCTTTTTTTTTTTTTGGAAAAGTTTTATTATGTAAATATTGCTAAATATGACTTAATATCAGTAAAAAGAGATGGTTATTTAAATTGAGTTGAATAGTAAGGACTATCACATATGTAATTGTGGAACATGAATCAAATTGTAACATAATTTAGAATTCTACCAGCTCGAATTAGATAGGCATAATTTACATTTAAGAAACATAAGAAGAAGTTGTATTTTTGTTTTATTTATTTGTTTACTTATACTAATAGGCTTTGGGCTAGAAACCAGGAAAAGTTGGGAAGAAGGCTAATTAATCTAACTACAAATAATTACATAATTAGACTTATTTAGATTTCTCAGTTTCATCCTGCATTTCATCACTTACCTCCTTTCTAAGACTAGAAATCTTAACATTTGTTTCTTCCCTTGCCTCACGTCCAGTCACCAACCTGTATGGATTCTGTTCCCAAATACCTCTCAGCGTCGCTTCTTTCTCCTAATAACCACTGTTCTGGGTAATTCACTCATTATCTTTTGTCTGGAGACTCTGATACTGGTGTCCTAACTGATCTTGCCCCCAATCTATCCTCAAACCAAGCCATCCTTCATGTTGCTGCCACCATTGACCTGAATATATGTTTTGTTTTTCCTCAGTCTGTTTATTGTGGCACAAGAGGCCTCTCATAAGCCAGAGAGAGATCAACTACACCTATCATCTCGTTCTTTTACCCTTTTTTTCCATGTGACTACTGCTTCAATAATTCCTAATGACTTTTAGTTTCCTTAAAATTCTTTGTTTTCACCCACATCCTTGCTTATCAAGTACTATTTTCTCTACCTAGAACGCCCTAACCCCTATGTGCTAGCTGGTAGATAAATACTACTTGGATATCCAGATTCATCTGGAATGTCACTTCTTTTTGAAGGTTTCTTTAATTTGCTCAGACAAAATTAGTTATAAGTTTTACCCATGTTTTTACCCATTTTATATTCCAATGATCTCTTTAGCATTCTGTCCACTCCTCACTGTCCTATGAGCCTCTCAAGGTTAGGGACTTTATCTTACTCATCTTTTTATATCCTTTCTCCTCTCCAGTACCCAATATAGTGCCTGACACAAAGGGTACTCATAAACGATTACTGAATAGCTATGAAACCTTAATGAATGTTATTGATATACAAATCAAGGCTTTAGCGGCATATTATGTGATAGATAGTACTGACTTAAACACGAATAGCCATATAACACAAATAGTTGCCATTTTGGAGTACTTATATGCCACGTTCGAGGTTAAGCAGTTCACATATTTATATTTATGAACACTTCTCTGATATTTTAATCTCCATTTTATGCAACTTTCTTGGGTTACACCGCTAGTAAGTAGAATTATGGTTTTCCTCTACACTTGTCTGAATTAAAGCTCATGTTCTTAACGAATATGCTCTGGTGCCTCATCTATAAAACCGTGGCAGGTGTGGGACTGAGCAGGAACCTGAGCATGAGAAGGTCAGATGGAAGACTTCCCCAATACCTATGATTCTAGGGGATGGGGAGGGAGAGCCATATGCTCATCTTTCTCCAAGATGTGAATGTTTTCCATCTAAATTAAATGTAAAATATTTTGAGGAGGAGGTCTCTGGAGGGCTGAGCAGGTGCATATGAGCACTCATTTCTCGACTCTGCTTTCTGACTAAATCTACTGTGGAAGGTTCACTGTGGGCAGCTTGCTAATTCTCGCTTGGGAGCAGGCGCTGTGCTCATCAATGGACCACATAAAACGTCTGTGTAAAAATGTTTTAAGTGAAGAAAATCAAATGAACCACAATCTACTTGCAAAAGAGTACAGGGAGAGGAAGACGTAGTGGACAGTCATGGTCTGGGATTCAGCTAATCCTTAGTGTACTTTTGTTTTCTAATTTATAAATAAATAAAATCACAATAATACTTACATCACAAAATTGAGCTCCTACATTTAAAAAAAGACTTAGCTTAATGTCTAGGTATATTAATTGTTCACTAAACGGTGTTTGATTATTCTCTTACCTCTCCCCTTCCACTCCTCCTCTTCTTTCAGAATTTTTTAGCTGATCTCCAAAGTTAACTAAAGTAGTGGCATACATGCTGCATGATCAAAACAGGCCATAGGTAATCCTATTCCTTCAAACCCATGACCTCCTCCCCCACCTGCCACATATCTTCTTATATGAGATCCCCATTTTAGGATTTCCCAGGAACCATTTCTAAAAATGTTGCTTTGTTTCTCGCTTCTTTTCCCCCTCTCCCTAGTCAAAATAATCTTTCCCTTTCTCTGAACTCCTACAGCATTTGAACTAAACTGTTCTTATAGCAGCTGATATATTTTATGTATCTCTTCTACTGTCAAATTTGAGAATGGTTTCTTAATAATTTCTATATTTAGTAATTTATCATTAAATATTTGGTTATGTGTAGTAATGCTAGACTGGACACCCATTAATTTAGTATTTTGTAATTTTCATTGCCTTTTATATTTATTATCTCATTTGGTTCTTATATTAATTGTGGAGAGATCTGTAATATAAGTAAAAGCATTCTCAATTTGGACTTAGTATGGTACAGAGATTAAGCAATATGCCAAAATTCACAGACAAAGGTAGTTACAGATCTTAAATAAAGAGTAAATTTTTGAGATTCTCTTTCAAATGCACATTTTATTTTTTTCTCTGCCCTATCTGGAGAAATAATTCAAATACATAGAAAGTACAAAGCATTAAGTTGATGGAAGTCATCTTGAGTTTGGATAAATGTTTAATATATCAATTTCTATACTAAGTATACTAATATGCCTGTGGGAAAATACATCTTTCTTTACAAGATTCTACTAATTCTTAGCATTGCAAAATTATAACTCTACAGAAAATGATCTTTTGAGGTGAAAACTGTTTATTTATCCTATTCATTGGTTCAAACATATTTAAAATATCAGAACAACCAACAAAGAAGTAATGTTTTTAAAATCCAGTAAAATCTAGCTGACATTAATGAGAAATTACAATTTCAAATGCATTACCCTTGTAAGATAAATCAAAGGTAATAGTAATTAAGATAATTGCAAAAGATATTTTGGGTTCTGTGTATTTGTGCAAGTGTTGAGAGGTGGAATATAAATGTGAAAGTATTTTTGTTCACTTTGGTATCTTCAGGTTGAATAATTTTAGACTAAAACATTTTTCATACTGAGTTAAAATCTGAAATGCATTGATATAATCTTATCTGTATGTGCACATATTCTTAAATTTTAAAACACAATACTGATTAAACAGGGGTTTGATGTTGTTGTGGACCTTATATAAAATAGGAAGTTCATGACATGATATTTTTTTTTTTACTTTTTTTTGGTTAGGAAAAGTTTTCTTATTTCTGTTTGATACACAATAAATGTGTTTTATTATGTGATTCTGATATTAAAAGTCATCAGGTCATTATTAAATGTCCAAATATCATTTGCCACTTATTAGAGGAATTTAAGCATGAATGTTTACTGGAGGTAAACTGTTACACTCTTTTAGTTAGAAGAGATTTCTATAAGCTATCCAAAGAGAGGTAAAGAAGCCATTTAGATATAATGTGTGCATATGTTCATTCTGAGTAATGTCTCTTTAATATCGATAGTGAATGGCTCATCCACCTCTGTAAATTACATGTTAACGATAGCCACTTAAACTCTAATCTTTCATTTTGACTCTTCTCGAATTGCTTTTATGCTTCAATAATACTTTGACAGTCTTATGTATCCCAGGGTTCAGCAACTTTCCAATATAAGTATATTAAAGACTCAATTTGTTTCCTTTGCATACAAAAATGACTCATCTATAGTTGTTTCTATGATGAATGAGCTAGCTACTAGTATTATTTAAGAAGGGCAGAAAAGAGCATATAGGGAGATAGAAAGGGAATGATGTTTTTAGTCGTATATCCGCGGTAGATTACTAGAGGAATTGTTACCAGATTGGATAGTTTCAGGAAAAATCTCAGGCTCCTATCACACTCACCAGGCTGTAATCACATGTTCACTCTTAAACTAATTATTGTCATAGAGTTTTCATTAATCAGCCTTGGGTCATATGTTTACCCCTCCAGCAAAGGGATGGGATCTTCCTCATAAATGAACAGTATGGAAGGCAACGTGGTATGTCAAAAAGCAATGATGGACTCCGTTATCAAAAAAAAAAAAAAAAAAGTGACTTGAGACAGAAGACTTTAAGGATTAATGATGTAACATGTGAAATACTTCATATCACTCCTGGTATATAGTAAATGCCCAATTTATGGAATCCATTATAATCGTTTCCTTAGTAATGATAATAAATAATATAATTGCCTTAACATTTGCTTCTTTAACATTCGGTCTGATGTTTCTGGTGGCAAACATAGTGTGCATCAAACTGGCTCGCTCCCCAAAATGAGGAAAACCAGTGAACCACTGCTGTTTATGAGATTTTAAATGGTCAAAATTACAAAAAAAAAAAAAAATACAAGTTCTATGAGTTTTTCCTGAGATCAGTTTTGTGGGATTGGAGGAGATTAAACTAATTCCTGAAATTCCATTTAGTCTTTGCTCTTAGGACTTTGCCGTCTCAGTGGTATCTAAGGGAACTGTGCTTCTATCCCCTTTATTTTTAGGCTTTAATGAATTCTCCCATCAATTCTCTCTTTCTTTCCTTCCTATCAGGGAAGGATGCTGAAACAAAAACCATATTTTTTCTAGTGCTTCTTGTCCATTTCAAACATGGGTGGCAAACACGTACTTCGCTGCATTTGTATACCTACTAACACTTCCGAAAGGTCCTGGGGACATTGAAACTCCTCTCACGAGAAAGGTCACTTTCTTGCTAAGCTGTACTTGCTCAACTTGCTTCCGTGCATATAACTAATAAGTGTGCAATTCAGACTCCAGCTGTGGCAAAGTAGAACACTCTACATAATGAGCTCTATGATTTTCCCTCATGGTATTTAATAGGCCAGTACCTTTAATACCAAAAAGTGTTTCCGAGATAAATCAAAATGTAGTTCTAATTGAATCACTTGCTTTCCCTTTGCAGCATTGATTGTGCCCTGTTAATTATGTAGCATAACCTATTTCGTATCAATAAGAACAAGGCCGCATTGTTTATCATGGAGGCATCAATCCGAGCTTTCCACAGCAGCACACAGCGTTGGACGTGTTAGCTGCACCTTCCTGAGGAGTTACAGAAATTAGAGCTTCCTATCCTCTGGGAATAGTCATAAACAGAAATATGCCTAAATTTATTCACCTCTTCAGAGGGCCCAAATTAAGTCAATCAGTGAAGTAAGTGAGCCCCAGACAGTGTCCTTGCTGATGCATTAAGTAATATAATATTATGTGATACCTTATCATTGTTTAGACATTTACATTACAACACTGTCCCAGGAATGAGAGGTATGTTTGCTGAATTTCCCCCAAATGAAATTAAATGTCTTCTCGGGTTACAAAAGATGCTTAATATTGCCACAATATACTCACTGCAGAAATAACTAAGGCTATTTGGTATCAAGTAGTAAGATTATTTGGCTTTTAGTAATTTTGAGTGTGTGGTTTTGTAAAATGAGCTGTATATGTGAATATTTAATTTTCGGAAATTTGATCTATAATAGGCACTTATGTATTTATGGATACACTTTAAATTTTAATAAGGCTCAGTTGCAAAACCAGCTACGGTCCATTTGCTCTTAGGGCCTTTAATCAGAGTTATGGTAAACATGAAGATCCAATAATCTGATTATCAGATGCAGAGTTCATTTTACAGTTAGAATAGCCCAATGGGACAGACCTTAAGTCAGGACATTGTGCTTCAGGCAACACCAAATGAAACAAATTTCAATTTAGGCCCTAGTAAATAATCATTGGAAACTCATTTGCATTTACATTATTTGCTTATTTTTAGAATATACAGAATATAGAATATACATAAAAATAGCTCTTCTGGGTGGGGGCAACAAATTGCTATATACGAAGAGAGAATGAAATATGCTCAAAGGAGTATCACCTGATTAAGAAGGGAGAAGTCAAAGTAAAATGAAATAAAGCAAATAAAGGCATAAGGCAAGAAAGAGAAAATAAAGTTCAAGAAAATAAAATTAAGTAAAAAGTTATCCCCAGTGAAACTAAACTGCTGAAATTGTTTTTCTACAAACTTAGATCTGTTCCTTGTTTGGGAGAATGGGAGACAGTGTGGAACTCGAATGAAGATATTAGTAGATATAAGTCACAGGAGTGATTTGGTCCCAGCTCTGCCCCTCTTATGGGGCTATGAATAATTGATCTTTTTTTGTCAATTTCTTGGTTTTCTTATTAGTAAAATGGAGTTGATACTCTCTCTGCCTGCCCTGTAAGGATGTGGTCCACATGCTTCTTCTCTTCCTTCAAGACCCCATAAGTTGCCACCTCTTCTGTGAGCTGACTTTCATGGCCACATCATTGCTTCTTCTGTTCTTCTATTAACATTGTTGAGATCTGCATTACATCACAGGATAGAAAATCCTGTGTGCTATTTCCCTACACTCTTAACTCAAGGAACATATGCTATCAGTTCTTTATTGCATAGATCTAGGTTTGAATAAGTGGTATATATACAGTCACAGAGCTTTTCGGTGCCTACCGCAAAGCTTGACAATACAATACACTGTCGAATAAATTGTAAAAAGTGCTTTGAAACTATTTAGATTTGGACTGATTTGAATGACTTTTTGAGTTCACATCTATCCACTGTAAAAGTAGGTGATAATTATTATTATAATTATTGTCACCATTTATTTGCTGAAGATTATGTACTACATACTGTTCTAAAGCTTTATATTCATTCCATTTAGCCATAAATAGACCTATTTAGGTAGCTCGTATTATCCTCCTTTTTATAGATGAGAAAACAGAGGCTTAGAAAAACATAATTGTCTTGCTCAAAGCAGATGGCAGAGCTTATATGTAAATTGAGGTCCCGATTCCAAAGCCCATGTTCTCATCCACTAGGTAAAAAAGCATGGAGGGAGACCCTTTCATGCATGCGGGTTCAAAGTAATTTTATTAACTCAATGAAATGCATTGCACAGAATGACAATTAGGAAGTCACATCATCAAAGACTAAATGGCCAAGTAAGAACTGCTTATACGCACACAAGCTGCTTCCTTCTTTTTGATGACCACCGTCTTAACATTACAGCATCCAGCAAAACACAATCTACATAATCTTTGCTTCACATTCCGATTAATTTATTATAATGGCGTGGCTCTAAACAGACAAGAGATCATTGTTTTCCTTTAATCATCACTTTTGATTGTGGTGTCTAAATAGATAGTGCTGATATGCTTCGTCTTTGTACCTAGGTATTTCTTTTGAATGCCACTTAAGAAGACATTGCTTCCTAATGAAGCTAGTGGTGTATGGTTTGTATCACTTTGGTCAATTTAAATCCTGATAAACATGGACTGCATCTTATTTAATGTAACAGGTACGCTGCCTGCAAATGTCCCAAGTAAATCGGATTTGCAGCACAGGCCTCTGGTTTATGGGAAGTGTATGGCCAAAGACACTTCTGGCCACAGTGCACCTCTGTAACTACCTTTTAAACTCAGGAAGCATCAGAAGCGCCTCCTTGTTAAAGTAGCTTCTATTCAGACTCTCCACCAGAAATTTCAGCATAAGTATCAGCATTCTTCCCCCTTTCCCTTCATCCGTAAGTCCCATGTGCACTAACCCATTGCTGGTCCAGCCCCTGAGCACGTGTGGTAGAAAAATCCCTACTCTTTCCTTTGTAGCTTGTTTTTCTTCACCCACCAGTTTTATCAAGATATAATTGACATATAACATTGTATTAGTTTAGGACGTATGACATAGTGATTTGATATATGTATCCAGTGCAAAATAACTAGTTAAATCCATCACTTGCGTAGTTATACCGTTTTTTTTGTGTGTGTGTGTTGAAACTTACTTTTAAGACTTACTCTCTTAGCAACTTTCAAATATGCAATATAGTATTCTTCACCATACCGCATTGTACATCACATCCCCAGTAGAAGGAAACTAAACTCACTGTGGCCTAAATGTGTCAGTTTGGGAATCATAAGTTTTATCTTTAAAATAGTACTGGAATCAGAAGTTTTATCTTTATACAGGATATTTTTCTATATTACGTATATATGGTGGCAGTTTTAATTTTAATTTTTTCCTCAATACTGTATTTTACTCTCCTGATCTTTCTTACCATCTTAATGAGTATGATTGAGGTAATATCCATGGCGAAACTAGCCAAGGTAAGTACACTGGTGTTGTTACAGGATAAATCACTATGTGTACATTTCCTATAGAATATGTTAAATCTAGGAAGGTCCATAACTACAGAACATTAGAATTTCCATTGGCAAAGCATTTCTAAATATCTAGGTGAGAAATAATCAAAATAGTCACATGGTCAAATGTCTTTATGAAGTGCTATGTACTCTACCCACTACTGGAAGATGATGAAGTACACATATTTATATATAAGATGGTGGTATGTGTTGCAATAAAGAATTACATTTCATAAAGCTGAGCCTAAGAATTTTTCTTGACAACTTTTTTATATATTTTAAATAATGCCTGCTGATATATTTTAGAATTAGTGTTCCACATAACACCCTTTGCAATAAACTGCCCTATCGAGTTATTTCAAGGTAACGGGAAGTTTGAAAAGAAACAGTAACGGCAGCCATTTCTTAAATAGCCTGGGAGAAAGAAAACATATCATCTAATCCTCAAGGAGGCTACTCAACCTTGGGAAATCCACTTTTTATTTTCATGTGAAACAGGAGACAAGAGACTTGAGTTTGCATTCTATCTCTGATACGTATCATCAGTGAGAACTGGGGCAAGTCATTTAATTCCTCCAGACTGGATCATCCTAACCTCTAAATTAGATATAGTAATAGCTAAACCATGTATCTAACATATTTGTTGATAAAACACTTCAAATAATGAAAGAACTCTAAAAAAAAATTGCCATCATATCAGCATCATTGTAATTATTCCTTAAAGGCTCTCCAACTTGAAAGCCAATAATCTATGAACATTTCCCAGTGTTCTCAAATGAGATTTATTACATGACTATATCTCATCCCTTTAAAAAATCCGTTAGCTTTAAAAATTTACCAAGCAAAATTCATTTACCTCAGTAGTACATTGATACAAAACAACCAAAAGTTACTCTTTCCTCTTAATATTTGGGATCTGAAATCATTTCAGGGTTAACTAAGCAAGTGATTTTTTCAGCATCCAGCTGTGTCCACAGACACATCTGCCCAGCACGTTCCCAGTCTCCGACAGACTGGCAAACTGGACCTGGATCTGGAGCTGGGATATGAACTCTGACAACAATGGGAATAACAGGGAACCCTGGTCACAGCGATCCTATTTTCGTCTGATGTAGAATGGAGGCCTTTCTGTTTAGGTGTTTCAACTAATGATATATTCAATATAAAGGAAAATATTTTTCAAACATGACAAAGAAGTCCATCGGAAATGTTTCTTATTTCTATCAATATTTGAGACTATACGTTGTCTAAAATGGTTCGGGTATCTTTTTTCTTTTGTGGGGTACACCCATTCTAGTGCTGTGTTCGTATTCCTACACGTGACTATAATGCTTTAACCCAACTGCACGTAACTCAGCATTGGGGTTTCCATTAGAGAAAGCCCAAAGAGAAGAATTCGTTACATCAAAAAATTGTATACTTCCCAAAACCTTATTGTCCTGGCAGTATCACTGAAGGCCACAGCTTTTGGGTCCATTCGTGCTGTAGTGGTGTGTGTGGTGGGGTATGGTTTACATATTTTATTGATTTTTTCAGCACTCAGGTTCATGACAAATGCAGCCTGGCTCAGTGAACACAGTACACAACAGGGGCAGAAGGAAGCAGCTCCCCAAATCACAGATTTGGCTGCTCTATTGCAGCAACTCGGTGGGTGCCCTCAGACAGGTTAATGAAGCTCTCTCTACCTTTGTTATCCCAGATTTAATGTAGGGAAAATGGCTATTACTCATCTGCTTCTTGAGGTATTTGCAAGCCAAGGGCAATAGGCCAATACCTGAGAGTGAGTCTAATGAACTGTTAGAAAAATATTTAGATTACATCCTGGCACTTGTACAAATTTATTGAATATGTAAGAGAGCCTATGTTTAATTAAATAGTGGGATGGAATAAATTAACCCAGGCAAAATCAAGTCGAATAAGACCAAGATTATTCACATAGTGAATGAACATTTATTGGACACCCATTGTGCAATGTGCTAGTTTCTGAGAATTCAAAGATGAATGAGACATAGATGTGACCATAAAGGACTGTGCAGTCTGGAGGGGAGGCAGGCTTGGAGCTAGACACTGACAGTACAGTGAAGGAAGTGCTCAGGGGACTCACAGCCCTGGAGCATGGAGGAAGGACGAGTGGCCTTTTCTGGAGAGGCGAGACAAATGGGACTAACCACGACAGAGGAAGGAGGCAGGCAGGGGAAAGGCATGCAGGCGGAAGGAAATCGTTTATACAAACGCATGACATGTTCAGTGAAGCATAAGACGATGAAAAGAAATGGTAGGAAAACCTGAATTTAGTTCTAATATTGTCATAGAATTGCTTTAGGAGCTTTGTCTCATTATTAGAGCCAATTATTTGAGAAAAGAATATTTAAGCCTTTAGGTCTATATTTAGGGTTTGGTTTAAAATAGAGTGTCTTCCTTAAAGGTGAAGACAACTGCCACTCTCAGCCTTGTCTCGGCTCCCCATCAATCTCAGAATATGAAGCAGAGTGCTCCCCGTGACCTGTACACTCCTGTCCTAGCTCGGGCTTGCAGTAACAAAATGCCACTGACGGGGTGGCTTATTGACAACAGAAATTTATTCTTCAGGGTCCTGGAAGTCTAAGATCAGAGCGCCAGCGTGCTCGTGTTCCGGCGAGGTCCTTTTTGGGGTTGCACATGACCTTCTTCTCATGGTGTCCTCCCAGGACAGAGAACAGAGACAGGAAGGAAGCGCTCTCATGTCCGTTCTTATAAAGACAGCAGTGTTGTCACTGAAGGCTCCACCCTCATGACCTAATCGCCTCCCAAAGGCTGCACCTCCGATACCATCACTTTGGTGGTTAGAATTTCGACATATAATTTGAGGGTCGGGGGGGGTGTCACAAACATTCAGTTCACAACAACACCTTCATCTATTTTCCTATAGCCACCTACTCCCTTGCTGTATTTCTAGCCACTCCAGCTTTCTTGGTTTCCCTGTCTCATGTCTTTGCATTTGCTGCTCCCTCTGCCTAGAACAAACATCCCCCGTTTATCTGCATTTCTTGCCCCCTCGTGGAGTTTGGCTCACATGTCACCCTCAGAAGACCTTGACTGACTGTTCTCTCCAAAGAGCATCTCCCATTCATCCTTATCCTCGTATTCTTTTGAGGATTATCACTACTTGGCATGACGTAACATGGCAGTTTATATTCTTGACATCTGACTCCCTGTAATAGACTGAGCTGAGATCCCCCAAAAGATATGCCCATCTCCTAACCCTGGGAAACCTGTTAATGTGACCTTATTTTAAAAAAGCGTCTTTGCAGATGTGATTAAGGTTAGGATCTTGGGATGAACTCATCCTGGGTTTCGGTGGGCCCTACGTGCAATGATAAATGTTTTTATTAGAAACGAGAAAGGGAAATGACAGACAGAGCTCTTGATTCTCTTCTCCTGTGCTAACAACGATGGTGATCAAAACGAGAGAAAATATTAACACACAAAACAATTTGCTTTTGTTTTCTCCTTTCGTGCTGCTGACAACCACGTCAGAGGGTGAATTATTGTGATCTTATTTTACAAGTGACTAAATGGAAGCTCAGAAAAGTCTCAGTCACATACCCTGAGATCACGTAGGTGATAAGTTGCCTCATCAGGCAGAATAGGGGCACCTGCATCTCGGAAGACCTCCAGACGGGCAAGGCCCAACTCAGCCCCCACGGCCCTTGGAGGGCTCTGCCTTCCACCATTAGCATTAGTAGCAAGGAAAGGAAACAAACTTCCATTGGATGTGGAGGATATGCAAATACTATGATAGGTATTTTCACACATAGACCTCTCATTCAGCCCTCTCAACACTTATGGGAAGCTGTTATCGTTAGCTTCAGTTTTCAGATATGAAAATGCACATTAACATGAAGCTGGAGAGATATGGGTGGCCATGTTGATGCCGGCTGTGGTTAATGCAAATGTTCCTGATCTTTCCACAATAAAATACTTTCAGACTACTCACACCTGTGCTCACAAGTTATCACAACTCTTTTATGCCCCATTTTGAGCTTTCTGATGTTATTTCCTAGAATTCTACAACTATACTGAAGTAACTGGCCTTTTTCACCAGTGCTCTCTCTGCCTTTATAGGAAAGATTTTATTGTTTCCCAGTGGGCAGCACCCAGTACCTACTCTCCAGGAGGTTGAGCTTCTTGATGCTTTCTCCCCCTCCCCTTAGAACAGATGAGTAAGACGTAAACTAGGAAGCTGTAAAATCGCCTTTGTAGTTTCAGTGGTTCTTCTACAACCTACTTTAACTTAGCAGAAACTTTATGTTGCTTGTATATTTGCTCCCACATCCCCTTAATTTTCCGACTCTGTCGTTTCAAAGCTGTGTGAACCCCATCAGGCCTGGAATAATGCTCCATAGCAAGATAAGCTCCTCTAAAGAAAGGTCAGTCTGCCGGGGAAACCTATAAAACTAGATATTAAAAAATATGCTTTGTTGTGGCAAGTACAGATAACACTCTGTTCTCCACATCCTCCTCAATCTCTACTCCCTTTAAAAATAAAAGTATTCCCAGTCTTATTTTTGAACAAGGTCTGGACAAGAAATATTCCATAGGTAAGGATTTCTTATGCTCTGTCATAACAGGAAAAAACAGAGTGCTCTCTACACACTGTTTTTACTGTATTAGGATGATTAATTTTTGGATTCTTAATATAAGTCCTCTAATGCAAGATTAGTATTCTGCCCCAATCCACTAAATTAATTGTAAAGGAAAAAGGCTAATGTCTTTTATTATTTTTTTTTCTTTTTGTGAATTAGTCTTTTACCTTATTTCTATTGTCTCCAATAACACCCTTAACTGAATTAAATAATTAGCACTTTTACTCTAAGATCTTACATTTGTGGTTTGAAGTAGTTATCACTAAATAATAAAATTAGGAGCTCATTTTTTTCTCTAAGGAAATAGAATTTGGGAAATATTAAATCGATCTTTCCTAATCACATGATTCATTAATATAATTTTACCACATTAATTCCATAATACCTCCTTGCTGTAGAAATAAGAATAGCTACATATTGTAACATATAGTCTTTAAAAATAGCTCTTTCGTATTTCTTTTGTTTTGTTTTTTGTTTTTGTTTTTTGGATCTACACAAAAACTCAATGAACAGGTAGAATTGGACAGGATTAAACCACTTTTGCACGTGAGGAAACAGATGCCCAGCTGAGGAAAGAACTTGCTTGTGGGATCTGAGCATCTTAACTGTATGTGAAGTATCTCTTAACAATCCAGCTTTTCTTCCATTCATTCTTCCGTTTTGCACATCTGCCTGCGTTCTTTAAAGCTTCATTGGCATGTAAGAAGGAAAGAAGACAACAAATTTTAGGGTCAGTGAAAGGAACGAAGGTATAAAGACCCAGAGTGTGCCAGGCGAGGCTGGATATTTTGTATATGCTACTTAATCCCCATGAAAAATTCTCGTGCCCCCTCTCCAAGAGAGAAATTGAGAACTCTAAAAGCTCCACATTTAGCAGTTTTTTGGCAGAGCTGCATTCTTTCCAATGAAAGAATAATAATTCAATTTTTATCAGGCTGTCAAGGATGTTTAGCCTTTTGGTAGCAATTGACAGCATAAGATACATCGAACTGTCACATTTCTATGAACTGTAGCCAACTCCAAAGGTCATTTAATAATTCAGTAGGGGAAGTTCTTAGTATCCTAATGGCAGAGAAATATGACACTGGCTATGAATTTGGTACAGGTAGAATTCAAATTATTAAATATGTGAAATTTTATCAGTAAAAGCTCGAATAACCAAAGTGATCCAATTAGACATCTGTCACCCTTATCATCTGCTCTAATATAGTACTTTGAATAATCTCAGCATGTTTATATTTTTCCAAATATAGCTGTGCCTTTGAACAAATTTTTTCATAGTTTGAAGTGAAGAAGCATTTATTTTCAGTTTTGAATATTAAAGGATACATTCTTATATGCAGCAATTTATTCATAAATACATATATTAGTATACTATATATATGCTAAAAACCATGGCTCATGTTTGCATGACTTTGTTTTTCTTTCTTTTTTTTTTTAATTTCTAGAATGTTATTGGATTACAAATATATCTGAATATATAGCAAGTAACCATAAGTGAGCCTCTAAAAGCATTTTAAAATATAGTAATGCCCCTGGGTGTGGAAAGTGACAGAGGGGGAAGTCTTTGGGACTAGTATGAGGTTCCTGGCTTTGCATTTTCTTTTAAATATTAAAAAAATGTATGTTTATGGTATATTTTTGCAAAATTTCTCTGTCAAAAATCATAATAAATGCATGACATAGTTCTGGAATCTTCTATTATGCAGAAGGTAATCTACCATGTAGCTAATCATATACAACTTTATTTTGCTATTGAAATTTGTAAGAATGCATGTCTGGGACCATGTCTATGGATAGGGAAGTGAAGTGGTTAAGAACTTTGACCCATCAGGGACATGTGTGGTGATGAGCTCTAAAGGATGGTGTGAAATGGGCAGTAACTAAGAAAACTGGTTTTATCAGCAGCTTAATAGACAGATTCTTTGAGGGAGGAGAGAGACTAGAAACAGATAAACAAGTGAAGAGAAATTTTTAGTGAAAGTATGGCATGGAATTCAGCATAGTCTCATTCACTGTAATCATAAATTTTTGTGAGCATGGGGGTTACAGTAGTCACCTTAGATGAAGAAACTAGCTCCTTCTTCCATTGTCCATTATTAAATGAATTAACCCTTTTTGACTGATCAAGTTTTCCAGCACTTACTATAAATTTAATCTTCATGGTCATCTGGCCAGCAGTTAACTCCTTTTTCCCATTGGCTATGCTAGAGGGGAAAACTTATGTGCATTCTCGCCATGTGTGCAACTGGCCGTGACCTTGAAGAGCTTGTGATGAGATTCATGAAGAAATTTGCAAGATTGTTTTGTGAGCAGCCTCTCTTCCCTGCAGAATTTTCTCATAGCAGACAGGTTTAGGGGAATATATGCACTAAAATACCATGAATCTAAATCAGTGAAGATGGATGGCTGCCATTAGGAACTGGACCGCTGTAGTTGAACATTATCTGATGTGTGGTCAGCTTGCCTTTATTGAAATAAATCTAGCTAAATAGACTTGCCTATAATATAGGGTCTCACAGATCGGTAGCAGTGGAAGGGTCATCTCTGAGGTCATCTAGCTCAGCTCCCAGATTTAACAGATGAGTAAAGAGAACTCCTAGGAGATACCTCTCATGTGTTCAAGTTCCTGCTATAATCTTGATGACCTGAAGCCTATTTAATTTATTACTTTCTCTTCAGAAGCCCCCTACCTTGTGTTCAAATCCACTTTCCACTTATTAGTTGAGCAGATCACTTAACTTCTTTATGCTTAAGTTTCTTATCAATGATAGAGAGGTAATAATAATACACAAAGTATTACTTAACATTTTGTAAGGAGTAAAATGAGTTCCCATGTGTCTGGTAAATAGTGAACATCATATAATTGTGGCAATTTTTGTGCTTGTGGTTACTATCTAGTATTGGAATAAAGAGCATACTGCATTGTATTTCTCTATATCATTGGTTCTCAGTGGGGGCGGGTTTTGCCCACAGCGGATGTTTGGCCATGTGTGGAGACATTTTTTGGTTGCCATAGCTTCAGGTCAGCGGGTGCTTCTGGTATCTAATAGGTAGAAGCCAGGGATGGCACTGAACATCTTAGAATTAGCAGGTCAGCTACCCACAATAAGGAAATATTCAGCCCAAAATGTCAGTGGTGAGGAGGTTGAGAAGCCCTATTTTATATTTAAAAAAAAAAAAAAGTAATTTTAACCTATGATATGACTTAAAACTAAGTTCAAAAAGAAATTTGAAGATCCTTAAATCATAATTTTATAAGTAGGAGAGTTTCCTAGTTTCAACCACATCATTCACTGCCTGCCTGTGAGTTCTCCCTGCTTGTTAAGGCCTATATGTAAGATTTATTTACTCATTATCAACTTACCCTCACTCTGCTCCAGCAATTGGTTGTTAGGATCTCAGCAATTTTAAGCCAAGTTAAACACAAAAGTCTGTAAGAAGGCACACACTTTTAACACTTTATATATTGAGAATTCACTGTATGTAGGATGTTGCTATTCACTTTTTTTTTTTTTTTTTCATATTAAGGAGGAAAAGAAATCTATGGTCAGAAGTGTTTTAGACAGAGCTGTATTTTTACAACAGTTAAATCAAAGAAGGCTGTCCCAACCAGTTAAATTTATTTCCACAGTGCTTTTCAAGTGTTCTCCATACCCTAGCATTTCTTTTTCTTTTGATGCTATAGTGATGCAAGGTGACAATTGTGACCTTGATGTAATCTGCAAGTACTTTCCTCGTATTTACAAAAATGAAACATAGAATCTCATAAAATTAGATGTAATAAAGAGCTTGGGACATTTAGAAGGTCATAGCCTTCTCAAAAGCAGTTTTCTGCATGTGCCTGTTTATAGAGTTATAAGATCCTTTTACAACTGTGAATGATCTGGAGACCACAGTGGCTGAAAGCCCAACAAGGAGCAATAGCACTTTTAGCTTCACTGTTGTTACATTTTATTATGATGTATATTATCAGATAAAGATGTCTTTATAAATTTTAGCATGAAACTACCTACCAGAGACAGCAATTTTATAAGTGTTGATATAATGTTAAGAAAACAGTACTCACACACAAATGCAAGCACCATATGTAGAGATATGATATATAAACATATAGCTGTAATATAAATATGTATCTACTTAGCCAATTCAGGTTCAAATCTACATCTGTAGCTCCAGATTTTTATGCTTCCTTTCTCTTTTATATTAGTCAGCTGCAACAATGCTGTGTAAGAAATCATCCCCTTCTCAATGAGCTTACAGAAGCAAGTATTTATCTTTACACTCACAGGTGTGAAGGTGACTCTGGTTCAGCTGATCTAGACTGGGTTCACCTGGGAGGATCAATTGAACTGCAGGTTTTGTCTGTTCTCCTCCATATTTATGTGTCCTAGCATGCAGTTTGAAGGCACTGAGTTTTAGTGC
>CM053513.1:82269056-82296562 GCA_028627145.1 Eidolon dupreanum
AGTTTCTTCCACATTCAAGGAAAGCCTAAGTTAGTACTGAAATGCAGTTTGAAAAGTAAATAGCTGTTTCTTATGGGGATATGGGTTAACTATTTTGATATTGCTATGTATATGTACATAATAGAATAGAATGATTACATAAGTAGATGGTAAATGGAAGAGCCATCTTACTCATTTTGAGTGGGGAGGCTATAGAAGCAAAGGGAGGAGACTAGAGAAATGCTTAAGGTAATGGATTAGAGTCAGACATATCAGTGTGAACTCATGTTTAGCTTAATATGGGTACAGGTAACTGCATGTAGAAAAATCTGTAGATACAGATGTATATAGGTTAGTATACAGGCACAAAATCTTTTGCTCGGTGAGCTGAAAGAGCCTAGAAGCGATGCTACTTCTGTAGCAACGAGTGCCCCTAATGCCCAGATATTGGTAATTAATACCATTCTTCAATAAAACAAACCAGGACTCTTGAGAAAAGGTTAATTCGAAGGCTGAAGCAGAACACATACAAGGTGAGCCAGGGTCATCTTGTTGTGCTAGAAAGTAAGGAAATGTTAAATTTAAAAAAACAAAAAAACAAAAAAAACCCTGAAATGATATCGGAGACACAGAAACCAATTGAATTATTTTCCAATGGCAAAGCTAAAATAATTTGAACAACAAAGTAAATAATTTAGTATTTTTAATACCATCCAAAGTATAAAATAGTTATTCATGAGTCAGTGCTGAAGTGAATAAATGATTTAATAAATTAATTAATAGAAAATAGACAAATTTCTATGCGGAAAAGTTCCAAATAATTTTTGTAGATACTCTACCCTCACAAAGATGGATCATAAGCTCCTCATCCCGTAAGTGTGGGTTGTACACAGTGACCTCCTTCTAGAAAGCACATCTTGGAAAAGGGGAGAGAAAAAGAATATAGGGAAGAAACCTGACAATCACTCAGCCAGGTGATCAAGGTCAACATCAGCAGTGTTGTTATGTTGATACATTATGCACCCTTGATGTGATATGATGAAAATTGCACTTCACCTTTGCAGCATTCCTGCTGAGGGAAATGTAGAACCCCACTCTAGCCAAGAGGAAAAATAAGTGACAAATTCCAACTGAGAGACATAGTGTGAAATACTTCACCAGTACATCTCAAAAGAGACAAGACCTTAAAATCAAGGAATATCTGAGAAACTGTCACAGCCAAGAGGAACTTTGATAGACATGACAATAAAATGTAATTTGATGTCCTGGAATAGAAAAAGACTTTAAAAAATGAAGTAAAGACATTTTAATTAAGTATTGACATTAGTTAGTAAATATGTATCACTATTATAACAAATGTGCCAAAATAATGTAAGATACTGATGACAATGTGATAAATTGAGTGGGGTGTACATGGGAACTTGGTACTATCTTTACAATTTTATATAAATATAAAGCTGTTCTAAAATTTTAAAATACTTTATTCAAAAGTTTAAAAATGGTACAGTCGATAGGAAATGATAGAAGGACATAAAGTTAGAGAGAATATTTAGAATAAGAATTTGGTTGGCACCATTGAGAAGTATCATCTTTATTTAACACTTTGAGATACTTTGAGCAATTATTTTGTCTAAGCAAAGTGGAGTTTTTAGAAAATAAAAAATGACCTTTTCTGTTTATTCTTAATATTTTTTAGTGCTCACTCAATAAATTAGGTAGAGCTAGAATTACCCAAAATACAAATATGAACAAAACTCAGAGTCTCACTGACGATTTTCAAAATGAATTCCATTTTCTTTGATCTTGGGGGGATAGTGAGATAAAACATTAAAACCACCTAAAATACATTATTTACTTCTTATCTGCTATGTTCAGAGCATCTCTCAAGTCATAAATTCAGCTTTTTTTTTTGGAAATTGCTTTTGAGATGTGGAATTATTAAGTCGGTGTCCTAATCCAAGCCCAAAGCGTACTTTCTAGATGCTGACTCTGCCTGCAGCTCTGATCCACACCACGGTGAGAGGAACTGGAAAATTCATGGTAAAAAAGGAGACACACATAGGGTCCTTCCACTGCTGAAATGTCCAGCAGATTCTTTGTAAAGATCAAAAAGCATCAGAACTAATTTAAAAAGAAAAAAAACATAAATAGATGAAGCTCATTTCTGCTGCTACATTTGCAGAAAGCTGCCTCGAGTTTTCCAGCTATGTGAGGTGCATGGAGAACAGAGAGGGTGATTTTCCTGGAATTCTTTTTTAAGAGATAAAGACAAATTATAAGGTAAAAATCTCCAGGTCTAGCCCAGCGGTGGAAGGCAGCAGTAGACTTTTTCCCAAGGGAACTTTTCCCAAAACTGGTGACTGGGGTCAGGCCTGAACTAGACTTTCCATTTTATTCCTCCATCACTCATTGGTTGAGTGGCTAATTCGTGACTGCCATCACTATTTGTCTTTGATGTTGTGGATTGATTATAAATAAGCAGGACTCAATCCTTGCTTTCAAAGAGGTGAAAGATAGATGGAGAAAGTGACAAATAAACAATTACAATGATTGTGATAAATGCCATGGAGTTTTACACTTGGGATCATGAAGGTTGCAAGGGAGCCCATGATTCTGCCGGGGCTGAGAGAGATTTCACGGAGGATGTCATGTGGCTTTTAAACCGAGATGATAACTTTGAGTAACAGCTCGCTGTCCTACAAAAGTAGAAAGGACATTCATTCTTGGCTGAGGTGACGAAATATACCAGAACATGAAGTTGAGAGATAATTTAAAGAATTGTATTAGGGTAATTGCAGGTTGCAACTTCAAGCTGCAAAATGTCTTGAGTATCAGGCACATGTATGGTGTGACATACTTGGGTGTGGGGGTTAAGAATGGCTGGAAGGAGATAAAGAGATAGATGAGAGCTAAGTTATCAATAGTGTTCTAGGCCATATTAAGAGAGTTAGACATTAGACAGTGAGAAATAATTGAATGGTTATAAAGAAAGTAAGTGTTAGCATTTAATCACTTTAAAAAGCACAGTGGCTTAATTATGTTGCTTGCTAGCACTTTTATTTGCACTGCCACAAAACTTAATGTTGCAGTATTCATCTGTAATTTTTAGTAGTAAGCTCTGACAAGGGTGTTTTGCGAGCTGTAAAGATTGTATAGCTGAGAACTGCCTCCTTGCTAGTTAGTATGTGCTCAGACAACTAAGAATGCTTTCAAGTCTTTTTTACTTGCCCTGAAATAAATGTTTGATAATATCACCAAGTGGGAGAAAAGACAATTATTATCTTGCAGATTGCCATCCAGTAGAAAATCTCTCTGGACCTCGTTATTTATTCATGAAATGTTTATTAAAATTTGCTTGCTATATATGGAACCCTATAACAGGAGCTATTTATGCAAAAATGAGTAAGAAGGCTTCTTGCCCAGAAGCTGAGGTGAGAGTAGTTTGTGAAAGGAACAATGGAAGGATGGAGAAAAAGAAGGAAGTTTCTGTTTTATGTTTCAAGCATGGACCAGGAAAGACCTTTAAGAGAAAGTGGCCTTTGGACTGAGTCTTGAACACTAAGCATGAGTTCATGAGGTAGGCGTGGGAGGGCATTTCTATAGGAAGTTAGCTATGCAGGTGAGGGAGACCTAAATAAGTTGAAGAACACTAGAAAGCTGCTGAGTTTAGGTGGACAGCTTATGTTTACTGTATCCTGGGACAGTATAACTTCGATCAACTTCTATGAGAATGCTGTGCCATTCCCCCAATACACACACAGTAAAGCTGCGCCCTGTACACCTTGACAGCTTTATATGGCAGACCTGCATGTCAACTTGGTGCAGGTGTGTTACATAATTAGTTATGCAATCAAGTGTCTTGCTTTCTCTTGGACATTCCTATCCTAAGAGGTGATGAGAGATGACAAAATTTAAGGTCATTTTCCATATCAAAATTTTGAGAGGAAAGCAGTGTTCTTGGGGGCCAAAATAACTGTGGCATTTGGAATAGGGTTGGTAGCCATTTGGAGAGCCGCCTGATCTTTTTATCTTCGCTCCTTCAGCAACCGAAGACACATTCTTTTACTGCTAAATCTTTGATGTGATTTTGTTTGGGTTTGCTTTGCTTTGCTTTGTTAGTTTTTGTTGGTTGAGACTTTCTGCCTTTACAAGTAATTGTTTCCTTCCAAAATATAGATTTTGTAGTACTACAGCTATAGAAAACACGAAGGAAAATTGTGCTTTTAGGCATCAAAGAAACTGGCTTTATCACTTTATTTTTTTATGTAGCAGCAAATAGGAAGTAGTTATTTTTGTTTTAGTTGAGATGATGAAGCAAATGTGCCAAACTGAGATACATTAACAGAACAACCTTTGGGATTTTAAAAGACTCAAGTCCTAGGTAAAAAGAGGAGATGGAATCTTCACTGAGACAAATGTTACCTAAGAAATAACAGAAGACCAAATAAATAATAAATAAATAATGAAACAACCTAGAACTCTGAGTCTTTCGATGTTAACTTGAAATATTTCAAAATTGAAATGTTAACCACATTATGAGATGAACGAAACAAAACATGTCAAATAGTAGTAATGATAAAAGAAAAAAAAATCAAATCCTGCTTACAAAAAGGAGAATAGCAAAGGTTTTTCTAAGAAATAAGAGTAGCGTCTTTGTTGAGTTAAGGAGGATATGTTGACAGGTTGATACTGAAAGGCTAGAAATACTGAAGATAAGTTTTGTTTATGTTTGTTTGATAACATTTCAAAAAATGAAAAATAAGGAAATAAAGGATGAATGAAGATTATAATAAAATGCGCAGGAAAATACGAAGGCTTGTATTCTTTGGGCTGAAGTACTTGATGTGATTGTGACACATGGAGGATGTGTCAGACTGGCTTGGGGCCTGAAAAATAAGTCTCTAATGGGACTTGCACGCTTTCTGTACACAGCCCATTCATAGGAACTTAATTATAGCATACATTTACAAATATTTCTGAGAGAACCTGGTGAGAACTGATAAAATTATTTTTCAGATAGCACAGCCTCTTCTTCCTATCATAAATGAGCAAGTTTTGAGCATCCAAGAAAGCCGTATAAACGTTCTCCTTTGCCCAGAGCAAGGCTACTGGTTTTGTCCTCATGGCATACTTCAGTAAACTATGAAATTGTGGCCCTCATGACATGTGGATTAATTAATATACTGTTGACTGGGATATTCTACCCAGAGAGCGGCTGTTTTTAACTTCAAAATGCAAGAAAAATCAATGATATTCAGTGGGATTCACTTTTGGTTGCTGGATATAATACTTTTATCAAGTCCTAGAGGCGAGGCTGTAAAATGAGTTTATTAAGTTTGCTTGAGACACTAAGTTAGGAGTGCCAGGCATAATCCTGAGAAATGACTTTGCAATCTTAAGTTGCCCTCAGGGAGCTGCAAAAAGTTTAGTAAAGATAATTTTGTGCAAAAGAAAAAGAACCTGAGTAGACATACTGAAGAATAATTGGCTCTAGGAATGTGGTCAAAATAAATTATAGGACACTAATTCATTATATCCTGACCATGGATCAGAGCTATAGCACCGAGCTTTTAAAAACACATTAATTTTTTTAAAAAAAATATTAAGCAAATATTCTTCCGGTAAGAAACTGCTGGTGACAAGCATTCTGTTAGGAGAGGGACAAACACTCGGTACTGGAGTCTTGTGGAAAGCAATGAATGTCAGAATGCCAGAGGACGACGACTCGGGTGGCGTTCAGATTTTCCAGGGTCTGGCACAGACGCTATGCAAACTCATTTCTGTGTTGCACAGTCTTAATCTTTAAAATAGGGCTAATGAATTTTACTTTCAACAATGTTTTGAGAAACTCAGCTATACAGATGATAGATGATTGGTACATAGATAGATGATCGATAACAGATCGAGGTAGATGATAGATAAATAGGTGATAGATAATTACTTTTCATCTGATTTTGCCTCTTTAAAATACAGAATGTCGTTGACTCTCAAGTGAAGACAGGAACATCTGAAGTGAATTCTTCCTTTTGCCTTTAAACTAATTTAATGAAGTACCAGATTTGAACCAAGCTCCATTAATTTAGAAAGCAACATCCTGGGTCTTTAGATGAAAAGCAATGAGAATATGATTTTTTTCTTCTCTAGAGAACTAGTCTGTGAGAAGGCACTGCAGAAATAGAATTTAATAGCATAACATTGAAGAGAAAGATGATTTTCATGATAAAATGGCTTATGATTTTTAAGTGAGGTTTGTGGAAATAAAAAATTAAAAACATATCTATGCCATCTAGATTTTTAATCTTCTAGAACTGAGTAAAAAATGTGAATATAATTTTTACATGCCCAAATCAGAAATCACTAGTGAAATGGAGATTAATAGTCCCTTAACTGTAATATCAGAGTTTCACAAAGCTTTCATTTTGCAGCTGCAATATAGCTGAATTTTCATTTCAAAGAACGTTCTGGAGTATTTTGTAAGCCATGGAGCTGGGAACTTGTTTTTCATCACCCAAAAAATGTCTTTGAAAAATGTACCGAGGGTGGTTCGTATTAAATATATACTCTGTCTTTTGATCATTGGAAAATTAAATTGTGGTTTTAAATACCATTTTAACCTATAACTTGCATTTGTTAGGAGATTCAGTTAATGGTGTTGAAACCCATCAAGTATTGAAGCTCTCAGTATTGCTTCCATAGGTAGGTGGTGGCATTTCCCATGTAGTATGGGCTATAGGGGCAGTGGCCTGAGTTCCACATCACTTCTGCAGTGTCTTCTTTAAGCTTTCTTTCATCTGCAAGATGAAAATGAGGATCAATTTGAATGCAGTGTTGCTTGGGGGTAAATTGCAATTCTAATGTGTAAACACTTAACAAGTTATGAAGCACATCGAAATAAAAAGAGAAGTACATATTCTTTAGAGTGTGCCTTTTAACAATATTTTAGAGAAAATAGAATGGCATCATGTCAGTTAAGTCTCTAATAAAAATGTCACAATATAGTGTAAAAGGAAAATGTACGGAAGGCAGCTGGCTTCCTCCTCACACAAACGCTCTGCCCCTTTTTCTGTCCAACCCCTTTTTTCACCTTTACCTGACCGAGGCCAGCCTCTGCATCAAGGTACGATCATTGTAGATGATGCTATTGGGAAAAGGCATTCTTTTTAAGGAAGGGTAGGGAGACTTCTACAATATATGGTTTTAAAATAACTCTTTGGTTTTGCAAAGAATGCCCTATAGAGTAAGAACAGCCTGTGGCATGCATCGCCCACATACATGGACATCAATGAATTTGTCTTCTATCTTTCACTGTGATTGTAGTAAAATCAGCATGGAAACAGTGATTTTACCATCTGCAGACTCTGAGTCAAATTGCTAGTTGTACTGAGGACGTTACCCTCCCCCAACCCCAAAATGATAATGATGGCAAAATTACAGCAATTGACAAAATTCTCAGGTACTCATGCTTTTTCATCTTGCCTGCTTTTTTTAAAGTAGAAATTTAGCAAATATTTTTCATCAACATAATTAATGAAAGAAAGTAACTAAAGGCAGTGTTTTAACCCCAGGCTTCTGCCATTTTTGTCTGAGAAATTTAGAATGATTCCAGAGATGTCAATTTTCTATCAAGTTCTTTTACTTCATAGCCTTAAATTAAAATTCTGAATTTTCTGTATTATTCTCCATGTGACTTCTCCAAATACTGACTTTGCCTCACTAGAAAGTCTGAGGTTCTTATCCGAACTTGCATTTGTGCTCACTAAAGTTATATAGTCTAATAAAATAATGCAAATTGAATTTCTGTAAAGCCTAATCATTTCTGTTCATTAAATATGAACCTCCAAAGGACAGCACAGAAATCAGATCTCATCTTCAGTTTCTTTTTTAAACTCTTTTCAACTCCCATCAGGAAATAATTCATTCTCTATAAGTCTCATAACCGCTCCTGAAAATGGAGCAGGACAGAGCCTATGTTGTTCTTATTAGTGGTCATTTACAGGAGACAAGGGAGGAGGGATGGGGAAAGGGCTAGACACTCTGGCTCTTGGTGAAGAGTTAGAAAATTTAATTTTCCATATTCTATGATTGAGAAATATATATTTGATGCATTAGTCAGAAAAGCTGGGTTATGCTGCAGTAACAAATGGACCTCAACTCCCTTTATCTTATGTATCATCTGTTCCATTGTGGGACAAATGTGGCTTTGCTCTGACATCTTCCTTTTAGGATACAAAGTTATGGAGCAATTTTGAGTTAGGATATTGCCAGTCATCATGTCAGAAAGAGAAGAGATCAGGCTTCCATTTGAAAGTGACACATCTTTTTCATTTACATTACATTGACTGGAGCAAGTCACATCACCAAAACCAGTAATAATGGGGCAGTATAGTATAATTCTCCCCTGAGAAGTGGCAGCAAATATTGTTGAAAATCTACTAACTACTAATCATAGTTATGAGCCAGGTATTATAACAGGAATTTACAAATATGAATTCTAATTTTCCTAATAATCTCAGAGTATAGGGCTTTTTTTAATCCTTATTTTTCAGAAGAGGTGACAGGGTCATTAGTTTGCCTGTGCTCACCCATTTAGTAATGGAAAAGCCTAAGATTGGACCCAGAGCTATCTGAGCTGTGCACTCACTCTAATCAATATTCCCCTGGAAGAGGAAAAAAGAGGGGGAAAACCTACCAGGCTCCTCAAAATCCACACATAAAGAACTCAGCTCATGAAACTATATATTCCATACTTTTCCAAATATAGAAATTCCCTTCAATAAAAGTATCATCTAAAAGAAGAACTAAAATGCATTCAATAAGGTTTCGATAGTTACAGTAATATATAAAATTCTAAAATTCAAGAGATTCACACAATCAAACTGGTTTTCTTACTCATGGAACTGTTCAATTTGAGCATTCCTGGTGAACTGGAGATTTTCCTCTCTCTCGTGATTCAAGAATTCAGGTTCTATCCGCCTTGTTGCTCCACCATCTCCTAGGACCTCAGGGTCCTCTCAATTCAGTGGATGGGAAAGAAAAGGTGAAGAAAACATACTTGCTTCTCAGCTACCTTACCTGATACCCATTACTTCTACTCTCATTCCATTAGCAAGAATTAGTCAGATGGCCGTAGATGCACGCAAGGATGGCTGGGAGGTGTAGTCCAGTGACTGGCAGCCACCACCTGTAGCAAAAATATATTATGGAAGAGGGTTCATGAATTTTGGTGAACTTAGAGGCACCTCTGCCACATCAAGCATTGTCATTTTTTATGATGATGCAGTGTAGAAAGTGAATTCATACAAAGGAGAGATGCATATGTTTTTCAGTTGGTGAAGTGTTTCTTATTTCCTTTCTTCAAGTGCAAGCAACAGAATTAAATATAGCGTGTGTTTGTCAAGAAAACTATTAAAAGACCTTCTAGAGTTTTTACTCGATATCGTTAGGGTATAAACTCAAGTATAGTACTCTTTTTTTCTCTATCAAGAGAGATGCCACGCGCACGATTTTCTCATTAGAATGCCAAATTTGGGACAGAAGGAATTCTGTTAGAATCTCACCAGTTAAGCAGGTAGCTGGATGAGCCTGTGTTCATACCTGTGAAAGAATAATTTTCCCACAAGTTGATGTGGGATTAAAGTTAAATAGTGGTTATAAAGCTCTTATGAAAAAGCAAAGTAAATAGACTGCGTGTGACTGTCTTATTCCTCTTTCCGCCACCCACAGGAACTAGTATATACAAATACTGGCCAAGCCTGGCATCAGAGCACACAATGAAAATTTAAAGCAAGGCATCGTGCTTCATTTATATAATCATGTCAAAATCTAAAAGCTCACCTTCTAGAATAGAAATGTAGAAATAAGGATCATCAATAATTTGCTCATTATTTCCTCCCTAATTTCCTACCTTGTTGCCCAGTTTTCTCAGTCCATCCAGAGTAAGGAAATCAAACCTACTAGGACTCTAGAATTGGTAGTCTACTGTTTATTTCAATCCATTGCTATAATGAGGGAAGAGACTGAATTATCATATGTTGCTACAGAGGAAAATAACTTGAATCTATGGTGAAAGTTTCCCCTTCATATTTAAAGCAAGGCTTGTCAAATGCATCTGACAGTGAAAGTAGCCCGGAGCATGTGCTAAGGAAACAAATTAAAGAACTTATCCAAACCTAGTTCTCAACCTTGAGCATGTACCTGAATCCCCTGCAGAGCTCACTAAAACACAGATTTCTGGGTCCTGCCCCCAGAAAGTCTTACACGATGGGCCTAGAATCAGGGGAGGGTGCTGAATCAATGTCTAGGACAGTTGACTGTCCTTCCTGCACTTGACTCTACCACTTACTACCTGTATGACTAGACCAAATGCCGTGTTTTTTCTGAAGTTCAATTTTCTCATCTGCTAAAATAGAAATGACTCTTTACATGTTTATGAGAAGTACAGAAAAGTACTTATGCAAAGTCAGGGCTCACTAAGTGTTCAATATTGCCTTTTCCTTTCTGCTCTCGGGTTCTAAAAATCAGACTGCATATAAAGCCACCAGATTCCACTATGTTCCAATGTCCATTATTAAAATGAAGTCACGGAGCAACACATTTCACCTTTTAAAACAAGGTTTTAGGTACTGTTTCTTAACAGTCCTTTCCAGTATTACCTATACTGTCCTCTGCTTTTTCTTATATTTCTGTCATAATTATGACACAGGTAACATAAAAACACCATTTATGAACATCCCAAAAGGACTGATTATTTTCAAAACTCAAAAGTCTGGCTGCTTGTATGATTAGGTCATGTATTAAAATGTGAATAGCTAGGACCTACTTAAAAACTCTGGTCTGGGGGATAAGATTGCCTGCTTTATTAGTTCTCTGTTTTGTAGCGGGTTGTGTCTTAAATGTAAACCTTACATTTAAGCAGATGTGTCAGGTCACACTGCACTGAGACCAGAAACCAATGAATCTGATCTCTGGAGTCTTGATAATTTGGGTATTTCAATTGAATAAATTACTGTTTTCTAAGTAGAGCTGTTATTTTGTTCTTGAGCTTTAGAGGGCAGTAGAGGAGCTGTCTGAAAAGTCTTATCTGTCACCAGGAAAATTGTTTTTCTTTCCCAAATTATTTTTACAAAGCTTTCTCTTTGGAAGGAAAGTAAAGGATTCTATTTTAAAAGATGCTTGTAATAGCCTTTTTTTTTTTAAGGAAAGAGATTGCCTTCTAGTATATTTTATATATAAAGAATATTTTTCCCTGTAAAAAAACTTACTTTATACTACTTTTTAACTTGTGAAGAAACCCAAAATCAATTTTAAAAAAGAAATTATTGGCTATAATAAAACACTGTAGATTTAAGAATTTTTATTCTGTTTGCATGTTTTTTACACTATATATTTAGAAGGACAAAATATTTTTAGAGAATTGTGACTATGTGTAAACAACGATGTTGAAAAATTTGAGGCAAACTTGTACAAAGACATAAATCTGAGAAAACTATTTTGCTTTAAGAATTTAAAAACACACAAACCAAAAGGTGAACCGACTTATTGTTTTGAAGAGTTAGAGTTCACTTAACTAAATTAAATTTTGGCAGCCAGTGAGACTCACATCATCCAAATTTAACCATCATATAGTTTAAGAGAAACTTGTTCAAAAAAGTTTCCAAACTCTTACCAAAGGTCGCAATGAGAATGGACATCCTAGATTCTCTCTCATCTCTGGGTGACTCCACATGCTCAGGCATGCAGCCACCACTATGATCCTAGTCCCCATAAATTAGGACATAGGATTCAAAAGCCACCTACACAAGCCACACCATATTTAGGAATTATTGCAAGTCTACAATGCAACAAAACAAAACAAAACAAGGGTATACTACATAGTATAAGGAATCAAAGTAGAACCTACCAGCTTTCTCTTGACCTGAAGTGTTTTCCTTTGGGAGTGGGTCTGCCTTGCCTGCTCTGCACTGGTGATGGAGGGTATTGTTCAGAGCTGGTTCTCTTGCAGTAGGAGTCCAGAGCTTATACTTTGCAGTAGAAGCTTCCTTGCTGGCCTTGCCCTGATTCTTTCCCACTGCTATGCAGAAACATGAGCTCAGGTCTTCCTCACACATTGGCCTCTTCTTTATTCTTGCTGATGTTTATTGTCCTTCCTAGTGCATTTTAATGCTAGTAAAAGTCTGATCATTTTTCTTCATCCTGGTATTTTGGTTTTCTTCTCTCTTTTTTTTTTTTTTTTTTTTTTTTTGACTCCTTATCTAGGAATATCTCTTTTTCACCCCCTCAGAACTCATCTTGGAAAAAAATCAGCCATGTGATTATATAATCCTGTATTTCCTCCAGTAAACTTACTGGACTGTGGTCAGTCTCTTCTGTTTATAACTCTCAAAAGAGACTTTCTGGGGCAGATCTTCCAGGTTTGTTCCCATCAGTACCAGCTTTCTGTGTAGCAGAATTTTTCAGGGTCTGCTGATACTACTGAGGGCTCTCTTCACACAGTGATGAGACAGCAGGACATTTTCTAAGGTTTTGTGGCTCTACTTGGTCAGGATGGCCACATCTTCAGCGACCTGAGCCACCTGGCTTTCAGGATCTAACCTAGCAATGCCGCATGCCTGCTGGAGACAGCCAAGTGGGAGAGGCAGCTCCAGAAATGAGTCACAACGGCCTTCGCACTTTCAGGAAATGCCAGGCTCTCTTTATTCAGAAGTCACAGTGAATGTGACACAGCAGGATTCAGAGAGTCTCAAACATCCCAATTCCAAAAATCTCATCGTAAATTTTATAACCTCCCCAGTCATGTCTCTTGTGAATTCTGTAAGGTGCTCTGTCTAAGTACGTGTCCATGAAGATATTCCCCTTGTGCTGCTTCTTTCCATGGATCATTTCAGGAAGGGTGATTGCCTCGATTTGAGTCCAGCACGTTCTTTCTAACCCAGTAGCTCTCAGGTGACTCCCTTGACTCCAGTTCCCAGGGAAAGCTGCACGTACTGGGACATAGTGTCTACGAACAAACAAGCAGGCCATATAAGCTCCCACAGCAAGTCCAAATCCAGAGAAATTTTTCAAGTTGGAAAGATACCTCACCGCATTCAGGTGTTTATCACATGTCTTCACTTTGATTAGCTTTCTTAAATCAAAATGCCTTGAATACCTACCATGAACCCAATAGGGCACCAATCCTTCTGTGGAATTAATAATCTTTAAGTAATACAAATAAAAATAATGCCAAACCTGAAAGGAAAGTTAATGAATCAGGTTTGTTTTAATTATTTTTCCCCGTTAAGGTCCAGACCATGCTATTATTTTAGAAAATATTTCCAATTATTCTGAAAAGCCTTTGAGTTAGGGAAAGGAAGCTTCTTTCTTTTTCTAGTGTACAGTGGTAAATAAAATGATGGTGACCAACGTGTTGTTTCTTCCAGGATTAGATGAGTTGGCTCCACCTCTGCTAGCCAGGATGGGGTACGTTATGACATTGAGATAAAGAGAGGGGTATGCTTCTTGGAAAAGTCTAGCCAACTCTTAAGTATGTTGATTTACTTGCTATTACATGGGAGCCTTCTTAGTCAATGTCATGTTGGGTACTTCTGCATGTGGGATGGGTTTTCCAGGAGATGGCAGAAGTGATACTTCATGCCTTACGTATCTTCACTGTGCTGAGCATGATTTGACCCGTCTATTTCTCTGTCTCATTCTCTCTTATTCTCACTTTCTCCATTTTCTGTATTCTGAAGTGATTTCAGAATCTTTTAGTACCATAGGTTATTACCATGATACTTAATTGTCATTGAACTGGCAGTGAAAATGTTAGTTAATAGATGGTACTTATTGATAAAATGCCAAATAGCAGATAACTAATTATAATGGTGTGTTTTGGAAAAACACAAGTTCATCAAAATGAGGTTAATGATCAATTTGCCATCTGGCCTAGATTAAGGGACCATCTGGGTCAGCGTTGAGTCACTCTAAGTTGTCTTAAGTGTCTCAATACAGGTCATATGTATCCACTGCCTGCTGTAAACACTGTGATTAAGACCCTGTAGTTCAGTGTTGGCTGTCTATAATTTCAGCTGAGTTCTAAGAGGTTTGAGGATCATGATGAAGAAATAGGAAAATACAGAAGCAACAGAACTTTGCAGGACAGCAATCCTGGTCTCAGAGAGTAGGATCTGCAAGGGGGCAGGGGAATAAGATATAAAGCAACATGGCGAACTTGAGTGTTGTAGGAGCAGAGTGCTAATTTCTGGCAGCAGTGTAGGGCTAGGTAGGTAGGTGGTCAGCAGAATTCCAGCTGACAGCCAGAGAAGCAAGAAGAGGAGATACTCTACCCTTAGCCATTTTGCCCCGCTGCCCAAAAGTGTCAGTTGTTTACAGCTGTTGGATGGAATGAAAGAACAGGTCAGTAATCTTGGCTTTGATTTATAAGAATGTCCAGAACCAGTAAATCTACAGAGACAGAAAGTAGGTTAATGGTTTCCCAGGGGTGGGGTGTAGGATGAGAAGGAAAGGCCTGCTGAGGAGTACGGGGTTTTGAGAGATGATGAAAATTCTCTAAAGTTGATTGTAGTGATCATTGCATAACTCTGTGAATACATTGAATCAGATAGGTGAATTATATAGTACACTAATTATATCTCAATAAATCTGTTCAATATAAATTCTGAATAATTAATTAGTAGGTGATGTTGTGTTTGCTAGAGAGTGAACTCCCAAGGTCAAGAATTTGAACTGATATTATCTACCAGCGAGATCATCGACCTTCACACACTGCACATGGATAGTGAGTGTGTGTTTGTGGTGAAGAGAATGATTCGAGAGAGGGGCATTAAGTTGGGGAATATGTTACCAGAATGCCGTGGAAGCACAGAGAGGCAGCCCAAGTCTATGTAGAGGATTCTGGGGGTTCTTCATAGAACCACTGGCTTTTGAACTGAAGTTTGAAGGGGAATTAGAAGTACACTAGGCAGGTGAGGAGGACAGAGGCTTCTCAGGCAGATGAACAGCCTAGGTACATGCAGGGCACAGGAGACCACGCTGACTCAGTTGGCAACTGGGGAAATAGCAAGAAAGTAGCCTAGAAACAAAAGTGGTGGCTGGATCCTAAATTGCTTTTTTATACTTCGCAACTTTAGCCTATGTTTTCCCAAAGTATGCCGTAAGGAAGTGCTTCTCAGATCATCTTCGGTAAGGACCAGATTTCCTTGTTGTTATTGTTATTATTATTATTAATCTGTCATGAGCTGATACTCTGAAACACATAATAATGGCAAATGACTAGAAAAATTAAATGAGAATCAACAAAAACCCACTGATAATGCTCTTGGCAGCCATGTCAAGTTGCTATAAGATTTTCTAAATTTTTGCTCTCAATTTCTATATTTTTCTTATTGCTGATAAGTAATCAATAATTTTTGAATCGGCGCTGGTCCACAAACCACATTTTGAGGAGCACAGGTATAAAGAACACATCCCAAGAGATGCCCTGATAGATCAGGGATCAAATGTGTGTGGGAAACATCAGGTTTGTCTCATCTTTCCCCAGGTTGTGCATAAACCACGTTATCTAATTAAAGAGCCCTAACAAATCTGGTAGTAAATAAATTGGCATAAATTTGTTTAAGTTGGCATTTACAATTGTTTCTTTCTTTCATTTACGTATAAACTCATTCATTTCCTCTTTCGTCAAATAAGCATTTGTTGAGTGCTCCTCTCTTTTCTCTGCAACGTTCTAGGCACTGAGGATGCAGACAAAAGTCCCTGATCTCATGCACCTTATGTCGCACTGGAGGAGACCAACAATGAAATAAAATAATTAAAGAGGAGAGTGAATTAGGTAATGCTAAATGCTGGGATGACAAGTGAGGTGGGAATGGGCTCTAACCAGGAGAGTTGCAGTTGAATAAGTTCTCACTGAAAAGATGACATTCAGGTAAAAACCAAAGTTGAGAAAGCAAACCTTGCAAATGCTGAGGCAGAGTGAGAGAGAGAGAGAGGGAGGGAGCGAGGGAGCGAGGGGGAGAGAGAGAGAGACGTGTGTGCAAATGCCTTGAGGCAGGACGATGCCTGTGAATTTGAGCAAGAACCAGAATAGAAGGAGTGGAGAGAATAGAGGTGAGATAGAGGGACGAGAGGGTCACAAGTCATACAAGGTACTGCAGGCCTCTGCGAGATTTCGGTTTTTACCAAATCTGTGGATTTAGGATCGGAAGCCATTGGAGGGTTGCATGAGAGGAGAGGTGTCATCCAACCTGAGTTTGCAAAGGGCCACTCTGATTGCTCTACAGAGAAGAGATGAAAGGAAACAAAGCAGGATGGCCAGTGGGAAGGTTATTGCAGTAATTCGAACTTGAGTGGACAAGGCTCAGAATGACGTGAAAGTAGAGGTTGGAATCTGAATACGCTCTTCAGTCCTGACAAGTTAACTTATAGACTGGATATAGAGTGTGAGAGAAGAGAAGAAAATAATGTATTTGACCTCTGCAACTAGAAGAATTAGCTTGTACTGAAATGAGAGAAAACTGAATAAGGAGGAGATTTTGAACTGGAGCTGTCAGAAACTCAGTTTTGAATTTGAGAAGCTTGTGAGGCCTAGGAGATATTTAGGTGGAAATGCCAAGTAGGCAAGTGGGCACACAAGTCCAGAGGGCCCATGTGGAAATGTAATTTTGGGAGCTGTCAGCATTTTACATGGTATTTCAATCCACGGAGTATTCAACCCTATAAATACTGCTGATGGTCGGGAGAGCCTCAGCTTGAGAAGTGGCCATGAGATTTAGCAAAGTGGACATCACTGGTGTCTTTAATAAGAGCAGTATTGGCGAGTATGGAGTTGAAAGCCTAATTGAAATATTTTCAAGAGAGAGTTGGGTAAAGAAGTTGAAGAGAGAGACCACAGGAACTCTTTCGATGAGTTTGGGACAGTAGCTGGAGGGGAAATGAGAATAAGTGAGGCTTTGATGGTGTTGATGGTGATGATGATAATGATGGAGTTAGGAAAAGAGAATTGCAGCATGTTCCCATATTGATGAAAGAAAATGCTAATGCAAGGGGAAGAGGAAGGATGCCTTTCAGCAAGTGAGAGGAGTTGGTGGGGGGACTTATTTTATGGAGGAGTGGGTTTAGAATGGGGGGAGGAGGTATACGAGCATAGATGAAGTTAGGTGAGTGCCGCAGCTGTGGAAACTAGAGGAATTCTGTTTTTGTTTGCCTCTAATTTCTCAGGAGGTTTTGAGCTGAGATTGAGGATGGGGCAGGTATCAGTAGTCCGAGATGACAGATGACATGAACCAGTTGTCTACCATCATGGGGTCTGCTGGCCAGGCAGCATGAGGGCTCTTAGGTTAGCGACCATGAACTTAACGTGAGACCTGGCAACGTGGCTGTGTGATTTATGCCCACCACAGTTTTTCAGGTAACACTTACTGCCAGTCAGCTGAAGCTCTTTGTACAGTACTCACTGCTCTAGGTCACAGGTGGAAGGCTTCAGGTAGGACATAGATGTGATCGTATTTACAGGGTAAGGGCGTCGCTGTGACACTTGCATATAGAATAGATTCATACAGAATAAGATGGAGGGTAAGAACTTAGATAACATGCCACTGAGAGAATCAGGCTAGACTCGATGGGACTAAGTACTGATTCCTTTATTTTTGTGTGTGTCTATGTGTGGTTTGGAGAGTGTCGTATTTGAGAACATATTCTCTTTTTTACATGGAGCAATACAGGAGTACGTCATTAGCCCTCCTCTATATGAGGTGGGTTTGGCCTTTGCTTTTGATTAACTTTGCTCTGAGACTGCCATATGCCAATCTTGAGTACTCCAGCATCTTCCATATGCCTTTACTTTCTACAAGAGGCAGGTCTACAGGAAAAGGGGGTGCCAGCCAGCTAGTCTGATTTTTATTTGCATAAATGAATTAGTCTTGCATTGTTTACATTCTATCGTTTTCTATCCCCATCACTCTCCAGTACCAAAAGAGATTTCTTATTAAGATAAAGGCACTTCTCATTGTTTTATGTGGTTCATTTTATGGAGGGAGAAGCTTGCAAGATGAGGAACTGAGATAGTAAATGATGGTGAAGGATTATCTAAAAAGATCGCTCACTGAGAATTGGCAGCTGGAGATGGGATTTTTCATCTCATTTTGGAAAAATTCTGAAAAACATAGCTGGAATGCTAAAAGGCATTAAACATGGCAGGGAGGTAAAGGGAAAGGGCCAGCAAGCCTCCAACAAAGAATTAAAAGAGATCATGGAATAGAGCCCAGAGCTCGGTCAGGCTGCTAGGGGCGGTCCAGGAGAAGCGGCAGGAGATAACAAATGATCAAAAGCTGAAACTTGATTCATTCAGTGAGAAATGAAAGTGGAAGCAAAGGAAGAAACCTAGACTTCACTATATGAAAGATTTATATATATATATATATATATATATATATATATATATATATATATATATAAAACAGACAGTAAAAATGGAAGGAGAGTGAAAATGGTAAAGTTAGATACAACATATGTGATGTTTTTTTACACAGCTGAAGTGAGTAAATGCAAAGGCCAAAGAGATCACCACATTCAGAATTTGACTAATTTGAAATGTGGAAAAGAGAACAGATACGGAATAGGCTCAGGACAGCCTGAATCCCCTGGGTAAACAAGAAGTATAATATGAAGAGGGATTCCTTAGACTTCTTAACATATCTGAGATCTTTGGGCATCTATAAATTTATGAATAGCTTTAGCCTCTATAATTCATCGCGTAAAATGAACCACATGTAACTCTGTGATAGAACAACTGCTCCAGCTATGTGGATAGAACGAGAGCTACTTGTCAATAATCAAATAACAACAAATCTATGTGGAGCTGTAGAGGCTGGATCAGGATAATTGACTCTGAAAAAAAGCTTCCTGAGCTTGCCTACTTCTCTTGGAAATAGATTCAGACAAATCTTAGGAGTAACTAAAAAATGAAAGCAGCAAATGCAAACTTTCCCAAGACCAAGCATCTACTGACTTCCCTTTATTAAATTATTTCAATTTATAAAGTGACATTATAGAAAAGAAGACATCAACCCTTTCTTTAGCAAAGTTGACAAAGAAAATACTATAATAGAAAAGTCACTGTTTCATATAGTGTCTAGCTATCTGAACCTTGCCACAAATAGTAAATAATTTTTAAAATATTTATATATTTATTTTAATATGTTTTAGAAATTATGTAACAAGTATGTCACATCTGTGATTTCATGGATAGTATTCCTAGGACAAGTCTTAATTTTAAAGAATGAGTTGAATTAAAGAAATATAAAGTAAAAAAATTATATAGATGGGAAGTAGATTGATGAAAATTGAACCAAGCTTTATGATATAACTGTACTCATAAATATAACAGCATAGCAAAGAAAATTTACCTCAATATAGAGAAATAATGCACCATCATTCAAACTTGCTTAGACTAATAAAATATGTAAGTAAATCTTGATCTGACTGTAAAGATATATTTTGGCAAACTGGAAAAAAATGAAGTCTTTTGGAGCAGATGGATCTAGAGTCAAAAGTTGGCTCCATCCATCTTCTTCTGCTGAATAGGTTTAGGGAAATTGTTTAATGCTCCTGTGACTAAGTTTCTTTATTTGACAGTAATACCAAATAAAATGCATAGCAAATGCTTTGCCTAGAGAAGGCACTGAAGAAGTTCTGTCACCGTTATTGCAGATATAAAAACAAGGTCAGTTTTCTACTCTCTGCATTGACCTAAAGAAAACAAGGTATTTGAAAGTCTGACAGTGATATGGATGGGAAGAGGACATGGCATAGCATCAAAAGATTTGGATCTAATCTGCAGTGTCAGAATTTTTCCACTTACTGAATGTGCAATTTAGTCAATTTGTTTATTCTCCCTTAGCCTAATATGGAAAATCTTAACTGGCAAGAATGCACAATTACATCTATTAAATATGTAAATATATACAAGACAGTGTTTGTAAGACTATCACATGCATATGAACATAAACAGAGAGAGGGTCAGAAAGCATGAGAGAGCAAGGGAGGATGGTTAGAGAGAGGAAAAAAAAAGAATATTTTGGAAAGATAATTGGCTTAGAGCCAGAAAATCTTGATTAAATTTCTAGCCTTTGGAACTGAAGGCAGTTTCAGTTACCTTACCTATAAAATGATGCAATAGAAGCTATATCAATTTTTTTTTCTGATAAATTTATCTCTCTACCTATGTGTCTGCCTACCTACCTACTATTTACCTACCTACCTACTTATCAGTTAGTTGCATAGAGTAAGTGCTTAATGAATGTCAGTCACATTTTCGTTGTTTTCTGTCACAAGCAAGCTCTCTGCTCTGATCTAATGAGGCATAGCTGATTTTAGTGGATCGTGACTCCCTGGTGCATTGGGAAAAGCAAAGCAAAGGAAAATTGAGTTTACAAGGTAATCAGAGACACTTTCTGAGAGATTGTAAAAGACATCCTTCGGAGTCATGTCTGAATTCTGTCTTCTCTAGGAATTGGTCTTTGTTTCACAGGAGTGGCCCTCAGTGGATGAAGCAGGCAGAGGTTTGTGCAATTTGTTCTTTGTCTATAGCTGATTGGGACAGAGGTAGACACATCTGACCCAAGCCAATTCAATTTGGAGAAAGACAAATACAAGGAGCTCTTGGATTGGACTGACATTAATTGCTAGTCAGAGAGTCTTCTTCGAGATCTCTGCTAGTGTAACCAGCTATATGTTTGTCCTGGACTGAGGGAATTCCCCAGAACCTGAGACTCTCAGTGCTCAAAGTGGGACAGCCCTGGATAAACAAGGGTGGAGAGTCACTTGATGAGCTGCCCTGATCACCAGCCTACTAAGACACTGATTATTGAAGTCTCCATTGGATTGCTTCCTTTGGAGAATCCTTTCAATAAATTTCCTTTTTAAGCTTAAACTATCCAGAATCAAACCAAAAGAACCTTAAAAAAATATAGTGCTATATGCAAAAAAAAACAAAAGAGAGAGAGAGAAGAAAAAAAAAACACGAAGAAACAGGGAAAAGAAAATGTTGATATAAAATAGAAACTAACTTAAGCTGTCAACCAGTAATAACATTCTTTATTTAACCCTAATATTTGTGCTAGAAAATGAATGCTTAGTTGAGCTTGCAGAAAGGATGCCTTTGTGGATGCTCCTTAATATTTAGTGAATTATGTTAGTAAATCGAGAAGGATTATGTACTTACTCTGTTTGGAAAACAGACTCATTACCTCTGTTACAGAAAGAGATGAGGGCATCTCAGCAACAGAAGCATTTTACCCTGAAGTCACAATGATGAATCAAGAATTCGATCAGGCTGTGTCTCCAGTGAATTGCACTGTCAAATAATGTTAATAGAACCAACTGAAGCCTCTCTCATGGCCTTCTCAAGCTTTCGTGTGCCCTACAATCTCTTTGAGAGGCAGTTAAACATCTGCTCCCTTGGGCCTTCTCCCTGCTGTCTGAGGCGGGGCCCGAGCTTCTGCACTTAATAAAGCATCCTAGTTCCTTGCTGCTCAAAGTGTGAGCTGGTCCCTGCAGCCCTTGGACCCCCTACAAGCTTGTGAGAAACGTGAAATCTCAGGGCTCACTCCAAACTTACTAAATTAGAATGTGCTTTTTTAGCATGGTTAGCACATGTCTGAGGTGTGCTGCCCTCGGAGATTCTGGGGCAGAGTGGTCTAAGAACCACATGTTGAGAAAATTTATTCTAGTGTCCTCTGGGCCAACACTGACAATGACGACAATAGTTAATGTTTGTGAGTGCTTATTATGTCCCAGGCATTATTCTGATAGTGACTTAGCTCAGTTAATCTTCTTGACAACTCTTGGGGGTCATTGCTTTCAGATGAGGAAATAAGAGGAAATAAGAGGAAAAGAAAGTTCCCAAATTTACCAGCAGGTGGATGCTTGACCTTGCTTCAAAGGCAGGCTGTCTGACTTTAGAGGTTGGGTGCTAAGCTATTACACACTCCTGCTTCCTTGGCCAACAGAAGGTTTGACAGCTAAAGGGAGATGAAACCACATTCAATCAGTGATTTAGGGATAAGATTCCTTGTGGCCCAAAAAATCAAAAACTCATAAAGCGTCTTTCCTTGTGTTGCTGATAATGAATGCAAAATCTGCCCTCTGGGGATTTTGTGTGGCTTTAGTCTCCTCCCCTGTGAGTGTGGTGTTGTCTTGAGGCTTGAGTGAGCTGCCAAAGGCAAAGGGTAGGCAAGGGCAGGATGGGCATGGAGGAGGGACTCATAGATGTTTCACAGTGTGGGAAGAGCTTTGGGGTCTGAGAAGCCTGGATGATGCTCTGTGTTCTAGAATGTTTGGTTCTTTCCAAATTGTGCCTCAGTTTCCTCACCTGTAAAATGAGGTTAACGAAACCCATCTTCTAGGATCACTAGAGTAATTAAATGAGATTACGTTCATTAGGTAGCAAACCACCTACTCTTCTATGTAAAGGATTCAATAAATGATTATTACTTATATTTTCATATCAGAATTATTTTTAAACTGAATTTTATTCTATTATCCTCTTCCAGATAATTATGATGTCTCAGCATTGGAAAGGATCTTAAAAGCTGTAAAATTTTCTCCCACTTGTCTCACCCTCCAGACTCCACGTACTATTAGCACAGCTGCCTCACACATTATTACCATGAAAACGTCCTAAAACAAGAGGAACTTCCCTTCAATTCTACAGCTCTAAAATGACTGCCCCAAGGCAGTAGAAAATTTTTTTGATGGCTAAAAGTTACTGTGGGTAGCCCCAAGTATCACATCTATGAAAATGATATTTTTCCCTCTAGAATAAGCACATACCCTGAGTGAAATTGGTTTATCAGTATTAATTAAAATAATGGAAGTGTACACCCCCTTTATTGAGAAAGCAGCCTCTCTTCACGTTGGTATTAGCATTCTCTTTCATGCTATTAATTATTTTAAAAGGCTTGCAAAAGGGATTTTTTTTTTTAGAGCTAACAGAAGCTTTGGCTTTCTTCCTATGCTCTGACTCCTCCAAAGAACACAATTCCACATGTAGGACAAATAATAGTACTAATGATGACAACGGGGATGATAATTATAGCAGTTGTCATGGTAGTACTTAACAGTAACGGTAGCTGATATTTACCATGCGCTTATTTTGTGCTAGGTGCTGTTTTGAGCACTTTACTGCTTCAGGTATTTGTCAAAACCACCCTGCGAAGAAGGTGTTATTATCCTCACTGATGTTTAGTGAGTTGCTCAAGTCCGTGCAGTTGGTAAAAGTAGAAGCCAGAGCGGGAACCTAGACAGTGCGATGACATAGCCTGAACACACAACCACAGAGCAGTCCCACTCAGGCAAGAAAGACCCATCCTCTTCCAGAAATTTCTACCCTTGATTCTCCAGGATTCTCTTCCGATGATTTCTGAGATTCTTCTTCCCCTTCCACATTGGCTGGATCTTGGAATTAAGGACTCTTAGCTGCATACTAGAGAATTAAATATATAAAATTTTCAATGCCGTGGCATCGTTTGGTAGACTTCTGCATCTTTAATCTTCTTTAAAAATATCAAATTGTGAAGTTCTCTGGCTTATTTCCCACATGTTCAGCGATCATAAATTCTCTCATTGCCTAAAACTACATTGTTTTAAAACAAGCAGTTAGGGGGCAAATTCTCCTTGTTAGCTTCTGAAAGGTTAGAGAAAGAATCTTTCTTCCTCCCTCCATCCTTCCCTCCCTCCTTCCTATCCTTCCTTCTTTCCTTCCTTCTCTCCTTCCTTCCTTTCTTTTTTGTATTTGGCTGTCAACATATTAAGTTCTTATTTAATTTAGATTAGTTTCTGTAAGGAATAATTATTCTAAGTAAGAATCCACAGCCATCTTGAATGTTCAGATGTTCATATGCCCTAAGAATTGCTCTCTTACAGTTTCTTTTTCCTTTAATGGTCACTTGACTTTGAGCCTGGAAATGGACTTGAAACCTATTTGCTATGTTGTTACCGGTGAAGATGTTTTCACAGTATTTTCTCACATGTACTTTTATGAGAATTACCGAGACCACCCTAAGATCATCTTGATTACTGTTAGCACACCACTGATATACTTGGCAATACTTGTGACTGTGAAATGCAACTTCATTATTTGTCATTGTTGGGGCAAAATAATCATTTTTGAGTAACCACTAACTTCTGTATAGCTTGCTACAACTTAAAGAGCCTTCACATGCTTTTGATTCTTTAAACAACTATGCAAAATAAGGGTTATTATTGTTTCAATTTTAAAAATAAGGAAAATCAGGAATGAAGAGATTAAGCAACATATGTCTTTGGTGGAACCAAAACTCAAAACCATTTTTTCTGAATTTAATCTCTTTTAGTACTCCATGGAGTTGAATTCACTTGCATTAGACTATTTTCTGGGATATTATACCACCATAAATATTTGAGTCAGTGATCATATTTTACAAATGACATAAACCGCTTTCTTACCACTGACATTTTACCTTGTTCTACTGCTATTCTCGGCCACAAAATGGCAGATGGGAAAGTGATCTTGTTACTTATTGCTCAGGAAAAGTGGTAACTCTGGAATAAAAACTAGTGTCAGGTCACAAGGAGCCACTTGCTATTATCACAAGTCTAAGAAAATTACCCCATAGCTTGTGATTAGGACATTGAATTTCCATTATCCAAAAAATTTTAAAATATTCTTTTCAAAGTAAGATAGTTTTTTTATGCCATTTATATTTACTATTATGTCATGTTTGCTCTGTATTTAAAACCACCTATTTGTCCTCATATCTGACAGCAGAATATCTAAAGTTTAATGTCTTGAATGATCACTTTTGAAATCTCCAGATTATTTCATAACTTTTAAGTAATCACAAATAGCGATTGGCACATGGTAGAATCTAATGAAAATATTTTCATGAAAAATCACTTTATAAAGTAATTAAAAATTTCAAAGTATCTTTATATGCTTTTATTTAATCTTTATAATATTCTTATGAGTAAGCACAGAAATATCATTAGTAAACTCATTTTATAGATGATAAACAGAGGCACAGATATGAGAGTAGCTTATTCAAATCCATTGAACTGGTAAGGTGTCAGATTGAGAAGAGCAAATAGAAACTGGTTTAGAAAAAAGTCGAGAGTTTGGCAGTGGTTGTGTTAAATTATAGGTGCCTATTTGGTATCAAAGAGGAGTTTCATAGGACTCCTGAGACACCCAGGACAGGGACATGAAGTTGGGTGTTGTTAGCTATTGATAGATTTAAGGCTGTGAGCCTGGAGGAAGTCATCAAGAGGATAAGTAAAGATAAAAACTAAACCCAAAGGCTCTTTGATGTTCAGAGATGGGAAAATGACAAAGAACCAGCTAAGAAGAACAATGGGAACTATCCAGGAGAAGGGAAGAAATTAGGTAGTTATGTCTTAAAAGATAAGGAAACATTTGTAAGGAAAGCAGGTGATCAACTGGGTCAAATGTTCCTGATATGCCAACTAATATAAGAACCGAAAATTACCTCTTATATTTAATATGTAGCAATCATTATCAACCTTGCTAAAAGAAGCTTGGGTTTAGAATAAATTTAAGAAAGAATGGGAGGAGATGAATCACATACAACAAATGTAAACAATTCTATTTTCTATTGAAAAACGATGTGGTGGAGACCAAGGACCCTCACTCTCTATTTGAAGCATGACTGTTTTTATGTCCTCGATGGGTAATATCAGTCAGGACATTGGTATCAGTGGTGACATCATGAACCACAGGTGCCAGGGAGAAAGAATTTTTAAAGACCTCACTTTTTTTCCTCCTGGGTGTTCTTTGCAAGCACCAGAGAAAAAGGGTGTGTAATGTAGCCTTCAGCTTCATTTGTTCCCTCTCACTGCCAGGGCCTGGCATTGAAGACGGTATTGAGAGCAATTTCCTGATCTTGGAAATAATGAAAAGAAAAGGGGGGGGGCACGTAAAATTGAAAAGTTGAAAACTAAAAACCAAGAAAAAATACAACACAAAAGAAAACAGAAAGCAAAAGTAAAACAAAAGTAAAACATAAGTTGATAAGTAATAGAAACTAGAACCAGTCTTGAGTATCTTACCTTTTTTCAATAGGTATTTGTGTTTCTTAAATGAATCAATGAAGTTGTCAGTAGATTAGATGTTCAATAAATATCAGATTTTTTCCCAGAACTGCCAAACCTACCCTGCCATTCTTTCTCAAATCTTCTGTCTCTGGTGTCAGACCAAGTATTTGAAATGAAGAGGGATGTGCAGCAGCTTTGAAAGTGATCATAGAAAGATGAGTGTTTATAACAAAAGAAATACCATTTGTAGGACTTGATCTTTTTTTTTTTTTGGTGCGGGGGGAGCAGAAAAAAACAGGGAAGTTATATAAGTTGCTCAAGTTCTGTGCTCTTTGACTCTTGGTGTATTATTCTTCCAATCGATTATATTGCAGTCCAAAAAGTCCTATGAACTAGAGCGACTCTAGTGAGTAGACAAAGGAGAAGGAGAAATTGAGAAAGGCATTATCAGCAAGGGTAGATGGAAGGCCCTGAAGCAGTGAGAATAATTTAAATTTGACACAGAAGGTGACATGTAGCCCTGGAGGTTTGAGAAAGGGAAGAATGTGGTCAAAACTATGGGCGAGGAAGATTATTTTGACAGCCGTTGGTACTGAATGAATATTTCATAATAGAAAACAGTGTTTGAGGTCTTGGGGAAAATAGTTTCTATCCCGTGATTTTTGTGTGTGTTTTTCTAATATATAAATTGCTGTATGTTCTAGGAATTAGACTCTGATTTGTTTTGCTTTGTTTCAGGAGTTCATGCAATTGAGTTACGAGACTGACACTAAATAGATCAAACCTCATCACTTCATTTGCCTTAGCACAATTTTCACAATATAGAAATGATTCTGGTATTTATTCAAGTCGAATAGCTATGATCCCATCAAGTTAATTATTAGGGGAAAAAAACGAAAATGTGATGTTTAAATAGCAGATGTGTTAATACAGAGTAATTATGTTGACTGAAAATGAGCAGTTCCATCAGGCACATGCCCAATTTTTCCCCTACCCGTCAACACTGAATGTCTTTTAATATGCTGGAAAATTACTAGGCAGAGCTGAAATAACAAAGCAATCACTGTAGGCTTTGTTTAAAATCCCTCTAGAGAATAAGACAAATAAAATGATTACAGTGATTTGAATAGTTGGAATTTTATAGCTGTTCACTTAGAAAAACAATCTCCCAATTAGTTGACAATTGATAGCTTCTGATATTTCCTGAAATAATTTCTGCATTCAGATTATTGATCTGCACGTCTGTTCAGTAAGTTACCTGAGATAAGGTTATTCTCATTATAGCGAACACATATGAAGTCTGTACTTAAAAATCCACATATCTTCTTATTTCAAATTCATAATCTAAATGCATTACCTATATCTGAACTTGTATCATTTATACTATTAACACTTGTATTATTTGAATTTGTATTATTTGAACAATATTATAATGGATA
>CM053513.1:82297062-82313027 GCA_028627145.1 Eidolon dupreanum
TTTTTTTAATGAGAATTGTATCACCTTAGCCAACCTACCCTCACTTCTCTGACCGTACTTGCCATGTGACATGGTACATACCATCTTTTAGGTGAGCCAAGAAATTTTATCAGCATTTCTAGGTCTACATGGTAAATAGTTTTTATCCTCAGGAGACTATTCAGTTGTAATAATAAAGATATCAACCTTATTATTTCAAAACATCATGATCTATTCATTTAAAATATGTAATATGGAAGAGATTAAACAACAACTGTTGGATTTGAATCTTGGTTCTAGCATTTAATGTCTGGGCTATTTCCAGCGATTACTTATCCTCTCTGAACTGAGGGCCTGGAATATAGACAGTAATAAAAAATGAATGAATTGAACTCAGAAAATGGCAGTTATAAAAGCTGCTTAATAATATTGTTGAAATTTTGCAGAATTAATTGAAATGTGTATTTACAAGTGTCTGACCTACAGTTTTTCTTAATAAATTATTAATTGTTAGTATTTGTTTATCTTGTATTTATTTATCTTACATCATATGTAAAGTATTTGATGGGTTTTATATACAGAAGCAGGTAGAGGTTAGGTTTCAACTAGGTAAAATATCAGGAGAGTATGATAGCCGATAGCTAAAAGCAACCAAAGGAACTAAGATTAGAAAGGAATTTTGGTATAGTAGAGCATTAACTTGGTAACTAAAGATAGAATAGAAGGCTAGGCTTGATTGGAAAGCAAAAGATAATTAAGATGGTGATTAATACCAATCAGAAGCATGTGTGTCAGCCAGCTATTGCCACAATAATGCTAAGAAACAACTCCAAAATGCCATGCTAACAAGAGTCTTTATTCTCACTCTCCTTCATCTGATGGGCACAGCTCCGTCTTTCATGCTGGAGTTCAGCTAGGCTTCCCTAAAGGCTGGAGGTTCAGTTTGGATCAATTCCATGGATTTTGTTCTGGAGCCCAGCCTTCAGATCACTAAGTCATAATAGAGAAAGCTCAATATAAATGCACATTTGAAGCGTCGGCTTGCATCAGGTCTTCTAATATCTTCTTTGCCAAAGCAAATCACATGGCTTCATGTAGTGACTTATGTCGCGCCCACCATCTGACAATATTATGGAGATACAATTTTATTACAGGGGAGTGGAGCATTGGGGTGAATAAGTTAATCTATCACACGGAGATTAAAATTGGAGTAACAGTAAGACTTAGAGATTGCTGAACCTTTGAGCTATTGATCTAGGGATTCTTCTGCCTCCTTTGCAGAGGGTCCAGACTTGTTCTGGAATCTAGATCTCAGTTTAGAGACGTTAATTCTGGGAATAGGATGAAAATTGCACCAGTCAAAAGACAAAGCAGACTGAGTATGACTGTGAGTCAACTATTTGACCTGGTCCATGCAACCTTCTATTTGTGGCATGTCATCATCCTTAAATGATGTGCTTTGGTCTTGGGATTTCATTTGCTGCTTTTTATCAATGCTGTTGGTACATATTGATGGAGCTAAGGATTACACATCTGTTTGCCTTCCTAATTTTTTTTCTCCGTGAACTTCACGTCTAACTTTTTTTTAATTTTCTATTTCTTGAGCAGTATTTGTAAGCATAATGCAGAAAAATCAGTTGCTTCACCATTGGTATTGAACTTTTTCCCAGCTGACTAATTTGAATAGTGATAAATTCAATAAGATCGTATCTCCTGGTTTTGTCCTTATGAATAGATGCACTCTTTGGGGCTGTTAAGTGTCATAACACATTTACAGAACATATTTTTACCAAAATCAATATATATGGAATCAATTCTGATTTACGTGCTTTTCTGGTACTATTATGCTCTGCTAAGGTGAAATGCTTTCTTCCAGTCAAAGAATGAGAAGCATTAAACTAAGTTTTATTTGGAACTTGTGCTGGCTTTGGGGAGAAATGACGGTGATTATTCAATAAGCAGCTTGAGCCTAATCTAGTTTTCCTGGCTTAGAGTTACACAGTCTACCTAGAATAATGCCTTCTTAATGTGCTTTACTCCAGTGGAGAACATTCTCCCTCTTCCATTGTCTGTGCTCTTGTAAGATGATATATGCATACTTCTATTGTAGCACTTGGAATGTAGTATGCATATTCTTATATCGCTGTTCCCTAATTAGATTATGAGAACAACATGGCAGGTACAGGGCATTTATTCATGTGTGTACCCAGAACCTGACACATTTATCAATAACATTTTATTAAATGACTAATTGTTGTGGTTTTGGGTGCATCGTACCAAACATTACGATCAAGACTTCAAACATAAATCACATTTTTTGTCTACAAATTTCCCTAATTGTGTTTCCTGTTACATCTGAGAAATGGTGATTTGTGGGCACAAATCTGTCTTGGCAGCTTATAGTTCAGTCTTTCATCATTTTAAGCAGATGACTGTATGCTCTTACAATGTATTAATCTAGCTTGAGATTTGATCCTTGGTTGAGGCATTCCCCTATACTTTCTTGCCATTTTGCATCATCTTAGTGTTAATTCTTATTCTATACATTTCTGGTAATATGTCTCTCTTATCTGGATGGTATCTGAGATACATATAACCCATAATCTGTAACAGAATTGCCTTTTGGGACCAGTTCTGAATTTCTACATGTCTGAAGATCATTTACTGACATTTTAAAAAATGTATTTCATTATTGTTTTTTAGTATGAGTGCATTTATAACATTCTGTACTGGAAGAATCAAAAACAAACAAACCAAAGAACTGCAGTTGGTACTATGAGGTAATAAAAATCAGTGTTCTGTCCATGTTCTTTTTATATTCATTATGTGTTCCTGAGTATTTTGAACTAGAACTTTCTGACATTTATTTAGAATTTTCTTTAGTTCTGTAGACTCTTAAACTTTTTCCTGAATATTTTATGATCCTCTTTGATATTCTTCTGCATCTTCTCTCACACAGTTCTTATTCTTTTTCTTTTCTTTCTTTGAATTTATTGGGTATTCTGGTCCTTCTCTTCCATTCTTTAATTTGACATTTTATTGAAGAAGTGCTCATGGTGAGTTGACAATAATCTGCCTCATCTCTCATATTTCCTTATATCTGTTGAGGTTGTTCTTCTAAGAAATACACCCCAGAAGCAATTGTATTTTATTTTTTACATTGTGTTGATACTCTTTTTGGTTTTCCTCTGTAAATAATATCTTAAATCAGTACTGTTCTTTTGAAGGTCTTTGAATCTATTTGGAAAAGCGTGACTATTTTTATCTTTGGCTCCACACGTATATTTCATGATCCAATTTAGAAGCAGTATAGTAGAGTGGAAAGAGCTGGATTTACTCAGCCTGAATCCTAAGTCAGACACTTACCTACCTAAATGACCTTGGGAAAGTTACTGAATCTCTCTGAGTCTCAAATTTCTCACCTATTAGTCTTCTGTTTTCATCTGCAGTAACTTTAACTCTCATAGGTTATTTTGAAGATAAAGGAAAATAGCTGACCCATAGTATATCCTTCAGAAATGATGGTGAAATAACGCTGACATCTACTTGAGAAATATTTAGAAAAATTTTTTGAGTTATCACCTATAGAGTTAATCTGGAGTAGATTGATTTAACTGAGGCTTCTCACTGTCTTTAGCATCATTACATTACATTAATAATAGGTATATGTCATGCTTCCCTGAAGGTTATTGCACGACCTCACTCATATAGTGCTGATCTCTTCCATTTTCATAATAAAATATTGCTGATCAACTTTCCCCTATCAAGCTTTTTCATTTACCTTCTGTTTGAAGAAAATTCATTCATAAGAAACTTTATCACTTTGACATATTTGTGTAAATCATTAAAATATATGCTAGTAAGTTACATGATGAAAGAATAAACTACTACAGAGTCACTTTTATTTCACATTATTAGCTAGAAGATATATAAAGAGTGAAATAAATTGGACTAGATTTTTTTTAAGGCTGATAGAAGAGGAGAAGAGAGTAGAAAAGCTAATTCTATTAATACTTGCTGAGAACATATTAGGTACAAGATACTGTTTTAGGTTTGTCAGTGATACCAGTGTTTCCGGATTGTCAGTGATGATTTTGTCAGTAGAGAGTCTTCTCAAAATGAAAGTTCTGTTCTTAATCCTCTCTGTGACTGATAAGATATGGGTGCTGAGTGCACGCTAGATTGAATGAAGGGAAAGATAAGAACTGATAAGACAATTAATGTTACTTCGGAGGTAGCTAGATTGGAAGAGAAATTAGAATCATCATTTTGGTAAGAATGAATGATCTAGTAATAAGAGTTATGGATTATGAAAATATTTTACTTTTCGATTTTGGGAATTAAGCAGGTGGATTTGCAGAATTATAAATGACCAAAATTTGAAAAAGAAATCTTAGAGATGAGGCTGGTCTGTTGTCTTAATTTTAGAGGCTTAGCTGAGCTTAAATTCACACTAGAAAATATGCACCTTAATTCCCACCATTTCTACCATAGGGTATCACCTTCCATCTTGCCCAATTAGTCAGAAAGCATGCTATAGTAGAAGATACAGTGATGTTGCCAATTAGAATTATTTCCATGGGATCCCATTTGTAAATTTTCTAAAAAAGTTTGTGAATTCCTCCCACCGCTAAGCATAATGACGGGCTTCATCCCCTCACATCAGCTGTAGTGGGGTTTGAGGCTGCCGACTGATTTTAATGCTAGCCAAAGTAAGTATAAATTAGATGAGTTCTTCTTATGGAAAAATGTCACTTTTTCTTTTATTTCAGTTAACTTTTATGCCTCCTCTCACTGTGGCCTCCTATCAGTGTCACAGTGGCTTAATGTCCCTACTGAACAATTGTGTTGCTAGCAAAACAGGATATTACATTTAAAAAGGAATGCATACACATAAAATTGGAACCCTTCAGTGTGTCTACTTTAAAAATGACAGTATAATGCTCTTCTCTGATTTAGAAGTAACAGCATGAGAAAATAACAGAGATAGCCCTTTGCTTGTAATAATGATTTTATTTGCTACCCATTTGTCTACGTGTCACCCACATGAAAGCCCTCAGACACTTCCCGGCACCTGTTCCTCCCGCTAGGTTACTATATCCATTACCATTCCAGCATGGAATCCAATTCTCCCTGACAACAAAGACGACAATGAATCTTTTCCCGTGACTTAGTTTGTTTTATGCCTGTATTAGAAGACTTCATGTTGGCTAGGGTTAGTGTCTGGCACTAAGTTTCCTTAAGAACCTCGAAAAAGAACAGGCTAACACTGTGTTGAAAATCCTCTGCTGTGTCTGCCTCATCTGGATAATCCTTGCCCACATGGTGGCAACACTTAGCTCCCACTCACTTCTAGTGAATTCACCTTCCTCTAGTTCCTGGTAAGTCCCAAAGGACTATTTTCCACCACATGCCTCAGGATTTCTGGGGCTGGGAATCTTGATTTTAATGAGACTACAGATGGTTTTTATGAGTCTCAGATCTGAGAACCCACTCTTTGAGTTACCCTTGTGTGAAGCTTTGGTCTTGGCTTAAGACTGAGCCTATTGCCTTGCAAGGAATCCCTTAGGAGTCTTGACTATTGTACTCACTTTATAAGGTCTACCTCTGAGCTGACCATTACGCACTGAGGCACAGAGCAGGGAGGTTCTGTACTTTGCTTCATTAGCCTTTCTCAATCATGGGTACCATCCGTTCCCTTTCTAATTACCCACAACACCATTTAAAAAGCCAAAAATCATTGTTTACTAAAGGTTTGGATATAATGAGTTGAAAGGTAAAACCTTAAAATTGGATTTTTTTCATAGTTTTATCCCCAATGCCTTAAACATTGCCTGACCCATGGTAAATGCTTCATAAATACTTGTTAAATAAATAAATGCTACATCTGACTATTCCCCGGGGAAAATAAATTATACCTTTACCTAAAATTTCTTCATGGATGCACCCATTTCCTAGCCTAAATGTCCTATATTGAGACCCGCTTTTCTTGTTCAGGGGCCTACTAAAAACATTTTCTTAGCCATGTATTGGAAATACCAACCCCAGTTTGGGGAAAAAAAAAAAAAAAAAACACTATACTCTGAATAAAAAGTGTTGGCCTTGCCCTCAGACTGAATTAGAGTCCATTTGTGAGAATAGAAAGGTACTTATTGATATAGAAGCTATTAAAAATATGATTTGATGTAAAGTATATTGAGCAAAACAGAGACAAAAAATAGGAGTTAAATGCTTAATTAATATTTCTTCTTTAATAGTTTGGATTTTACAGAAAATAAACCTAATTCACATCTTAGGGTACATTTAATGTTGACTTCTCTTTACCAAAGGATATGTTTTTTTCCATATGTTAATCAGTGAGAGTTGCATGTTTAAATACTCATAGGAAATTCAGGCATAAGTAAGAAATGGTGTATTCTAAAATGACGGCATGAAAATGAGTGTTTCCAGACTTTCAAAGCCCAATTGGTATACATTTTTGTTTTCTGTGACATCTAAATGTTTGATTATCTTATTCAAGAGTGAATACACAGATTTTTAAATTAGCTTAATTAAGGTACAATTTGTGTATCATGATATTAATTCGCTTAAAGTATACAATTCAATGATTGTCATTAAATTTACAGAAGTGTGCAACCAATACAGCAATCCAATTTTAGAACATTCCATCACACCCAAGAGACCTCTAGTGCTCATCTGCAGTCTCTTCTATTTCTACTTACAGACCCCAGTAGCCACGAAAATTCTTTCTGTGTCTTGGCATTTCTTTTTTTAGAGATTTCATACAAATTAAATCCTGTTTATTTTACTTAGCATAATGTTTTGGAGGTTCACCTGTGCTGTAACTTAGTGTTCCTTTTTCATTGCTGAATAATATTCCCACACATTGCTTTTAGTATAGGTCAGTGTGCAGTGCAATATTGAAGGCAAACATGTTTGAAATACTAAAGAGTTTCTTTTTAAAAAGTAATTCATGTCTCCAGAACTTATGAATGAATTATTATAAAAGTTAATGATATATAAAATTATATATATGCACAATATATAATCTGAATATATAGAAAAATCTTCTAAAAGTTTATTCATTTTATTCATTCATAATCCATTCTTTGAAATATACTTTTGCTGAAATAAATTCTTCACATTTACTATGTGTACATGCTTAATATTTCATTTCAAATATGAAGTATAAAAAGATGATAGTTAAGTTTTAATGTTTTACTGACTCATATCGAGAAAAAACTGTAGTGTTATCATAGACAGTTATCTCTTGACAAATTAGAATATTTAATGTAAAGTGATTACTTGAGATAAGATTTTACTAGGGGAAATTAGCTATATTGAACTTAAAATTATATTTGAAAAAGGTAACATTTTATGCCTATTCATTTTATTTCATTAATAGTTTTAAAGGGTTAGGGCAAGATAGAGAAAAGACCAGATATAACCAGATCCTTCACAGGTCAAGCAAAAATAGACTGTTGAGAATCATTCTATTTCTTTTATCTCTCCTAAGTTTTCATTTCTCTCTTCTCCAATATCTCTTTCTCCATCTTTTTATTATTTTACATATGCTTATGTCAGCCCTGGACTTCTTTTTTCGCATTTTATGAAAAGAACTTTGTTGTGAAAGACAAGGGATTTACAGAGAGTGGTTAGAAAATAAAAATAAATTAGAATAGCCTATACCCATTTTTAGGCAGATTCCGTTTAACCCAGCTCTTGCATCTCTCAATATATGGCAATGTGCATACCCTGTCTGAAAGACATTTGATTAATGTTTACTGATTCAAAATGATATAATATGGGAGAAATGAAGAACTTTCTCTCATCTCCTAAAGTTCTATGTTTTAATGCCTTTCTCTTAGATTTTAGGAATTTTAGGTAACTATTTAGTAGGAATGATGTGAGATGGTGCTAAAGAAAGAAAGAAAACTTCTATCACTACTCTTACTAAATACATAATAGATTAGATAGTCCAAATGTAAAGACCCTGTCCCTTTAATAATGCAAAAGGTAACTGTGCTTTTACACATCTTTACCTGTGCTCTATCCAGCCTTGGTAAAGCCAGAAATTGCTGAATAACAATAACAATAACAATAATAATAATAATACTCCATAAAAATACATGGCTCAAATACAGGATGCTGTGCATTCAGATGAACTGCAAATGGTAGTAGTACAGTTTTCTTCCTGTGGATTTTAGTGAAAACATGTCACCCCTAGTATCAGAAACTCTGAAATTTAGGAAGAAAAATCAATTGAGTTGAACGATGTGAGATGGACATGGAGTTCAGGATTGGAAGGGGGTGCAGAGAGAGTGATTTTGGGAAACAGGTAATGAAACGTTTTAGAAATTAATTATTGAAGTGCTATCTTTCCTAAATTAGCATGATTCATTTACTTTGTCATTTAACAAATGTTTACAAATCACCTTATTTTGTGCGCTAGGCAGTGTTACATGTGCAAAGATGAGCCATAGGGACACAGATTCTGTAAGTAAAGCAAAACAAAAATTTAGAAAGTACATTTCAGTTAAGTGAACTTATGTCATTTCTCGTTTGAAGAATCACCCCAGAGGGAAAGGTGAACACCTAACCTCCCATCTCTCTTATCTTTCTCTTTTCACGGCAGGAGTCTCTCTAATTCTTCTTTTGGTCTTATGAGACCTTCCCTTAAATCAATCCTGTCAATTCTCCCAAACCTATGGCTTAGAATAAAATACTATTATAAAGGTAGATTGGAAAATTTTAGAATTTTAAAAAGCCCCTTTTATAATTTTAATGCCTTGGCTTTCATGATTGTGTTCAGGCACTGAGTTTCAAGTGAGTGTTTATGAAGCCATAAACTAAACATCGTTCCTTTTTCTTTCATTCCTTCTAATCTTACGTTAGCAAAAGCTGGTAATGTAATCATTAAACAGGAGAGAACTTAGCTGCAAAGAGTTGATACTGTTTCCCCAGTCGATGAGAGACAGATGCCTTATAAAATAATGCAATGTAAAGAGTGATATGGGAGAGAAAATACAGATTCCATCCAAGGAACGGCTGTTTGGGTATGTCTTACATGGGTCCAAAATAAGAATGTCTTCTCAGAGAGAGAGGGAGAGAGAGAAAGAAGCAACATCTTAAGCTTCAAGCTAATTTCTTAGTTGAATAATAGTAGTTCCATTTAGAGAGAGAACGAAGAATGAAAGGTATGCGGAACAGTTACAGGGAAGAGGGTCAGGAGAAAAAAAATAAAGGACACTGGAGAGAAATTATGCCAGGAACCGGAAGATCTCCTAAGCCATAGTAAGGATTTTGGATCTCTCTAATGGGAGAACGTTGAAGGCTTTTCAGCAGGATGTGGACGTTACCTGATGTACATGTCGCACAGACAGCTGTGGGGAACAGAGTGACCAGAGGCAAGGAAGGAATAGAACAATACAGAAGAGAGAGGAGTCTGTAGGCAGCCACTGCAGCAGACCGGGCACTAAATGGTGACGCTTAAACTGGAGCAAAGTGGAGTGGTGATTTGGGGGAAAAAAAATCAATAAAAATCCAGAGATCTAGTGTAATACATTCCTAATTATGATAATATCTTAGTATGCTTCTTTCAGTGGAACTTGGGGCACTTCACGGACGTCACTGATGAGGGTATCCTGCGTCTGTCTGCTCCAGGGGCCTTATAGAGCAGCTTTTACTTGTGGGAAAAAGTAAGGCTGCAGCACTTGGGAGAGGCCGGACCCAACTCCTATGTAATGTCAAGGTTACAGCTGAAGTAGCTATGCTTGTAATTATTTTTGCTGTCAGAATGACCCCTGTGCAAATTCAGGAGGAACCAAAATTTAGCTTTTTAATAATTACCTGTCTCTGCCCAATTTTAACAGCTGTAGGCAGTGCAATTTCTGCATGTACTCAGGTTCACTTGGAGAATTTCATCTCATAATTTTTTCCTAAATCTCTTCTGCACATCCCATCTCTATGTGGATTGGTTATAAACAATGACTCGGCAGAAAGCAAAGTCAAATAGAATCCAACCGAAAACTCAATAGTTTCTTTTCTTGGCTTGTTTCTCCTATGCTTTACCTTCTTTATAAAAAAATCAATAATGATGACTAACAATAGCTAATTATTTTTGAGCCCTGTTAAGTGCTTGATACCATATTAAGTACTGTACACATATCATTTTATTTAGGTATCTCGAGATAGATATTATTTTATTAGATATAGTAGATGCTATGGTTGTTATTATGAGTAGTATTTCTACTATATAGATGAGCAAACAAAGGCCTCATAAACAAATAATGATGGAGATGGTGTTAAACTCAGTCCTCTCTGACTCAATATGACACTTAAACTCTCCATTCTCTTCCACCAAAATCACTGTCATTATCATCATTACCTTAGTGTATATATCACACCCTGGGAATCAGGAATATGCTCTAAAAACTATCTAGGAAGTTATTGCTTGTGATGGAAAGGGATAATACTCTGTATCATTAATTTTTCAACACACGTCACAGTCCAGATATGTGCTAGGTGCTAGTGCTGAGAACACTGTTATGAATATGTTTGTGCCTCACTATAGTACGGAAAACAGAAAAACTACGTGGCAGAATAGGACTGGCATGCAGAAGGATGCATCAGGCTTAATTCACATCCTAGGCGCAGTGCCTTAGGGAGTGTAGGTGGAAACTCCTCATGGAGGGCCCTGTGTGGACATGGCTGCTCCCCCTTAATAACTGGCTCGCCCTCTTTCTGACTTGCCCTTATATTCCTTTGCTACCATCCCCATCTATGAATAATCTTATTCTAGCTTCAAACCATACTCTGAAGGAAATAATTCTTATTTTCCCTGCTCTTGTGGGGAAATAATTCTCTGAAGATTTTCATGTTTCTACACAATCGAGGTTTTCTGAGCAAAGACCATTGACACCTGGATTAAAGGATGTTTGACTAGTGACCCTCAAGGTAGAGAAATATGAATTCTGATCTCTCCCCTGGAGACATTTAATTACATCCCAGGATGTTGGAATAGAGACCTTTCCCCCTCTTTCCCCAAATATGAGTGTTTATAGTGAAGAGAAAAAAAAAATCGCTTTCACAGGGGCACAGGGACAGATGGGAAAAACGCCTTATGTAAGCTCCAAATTTCATAATTTTGGGGTTCCTTTCCTATGGTGCAAATCTCAATGTGTACACAGGGACCATCTGGTTTCTACTGTATCACATTTAGGTATGAAAGTAAAGGCTGCTCCGTGAGTAAGTAAAGAGTTTGATCTCTCATCCCGAAGTCTGTATTCCTGTATGTGTGTATATGTATTTATGTGTGTATATGTGTGTGTATATATATATATATATACATATATATATATATGTATATATATATATGTATATATATATATATATAGAGAGAGAGAGAGAGAGAGAGAGAGAGAGAGAGACTGATAGAGATTGATAGAGATGATGGAGATAGATAGATGGAGATGGAGACAGAGATGATATAGATAATACCATCACTGTCTCTTCACAGTTCCTAACTTAATAATTACCCAGATAAAGAAACCAAGGCTAGAAACATGTTCTCATTACTGCTTTCTAGAGTAACTCTTTTGTTCTACTATTCTTTGACTCTCTATGTGGAGACCCAAAAGGCATAGGTGACTCTACCGTTAAATATTGGTCCTGCCTCTACTTTCCCATTAACTGCTCACTTCCGTTCAGCTGTTATAATGTCTAACTTAGGTCACACTGAGGAAGAGATTCCTGGGAAGGGGAAGCCATCTCAGAAGTATGTGCCCTGGCCAGTGACCTCAACCCTAACTAGTAGCCCAGGATTCACTGTAAAAGTGGAATTCTTTCTTGCTTTGTGTGGCCTGCTGTTATCTGAAGAGGTATAGTCAGGACCTACTTTATTCCATACAGAGAGAAGAAAAATCAGAAAGCCATTTCATGACCCCTCACGCTAGGGAAGGACTTTGCTGTTCTGGAGGATTCTGTCCTGTTCGTTGGTAGGTCACAGGGGGTGAGCTGGTGAGACCTTCCAACCAGATGCAGCTCGGATCAAGTTTCTCCAGGACATCATGAAATCTTCTCTGTCTTCTTTTCAAAACAGCACAGAGAAGAAGGATTTGGGAACACTACCATTCAAGTAAGATATCCTTTCATATCACAAAGTGGGGAAGAAAATCACACATTTAGATCCTTAAAGATAATCCTACACAGAGTTTCCCTTTTTTCTGTTTTTCTTTTATCCTCTCACGATCTCTTTTGGTGTCCCCCTCCACCGGCTACCTTTCAAGAAACTCTAACATGTGATAGAAACGCAGGCCTTCGCTCTCTCATCTTTCTTGTGCTTTGCAAGTTCTTCCCCGATGTTTGGGCAGCGCGTTAACTATGGCCTCCCTTTGTCTAGGCTTTGCTGGTCCCACAGGGAGAGAGGGGCTGCAGGACTCTGATATCTCCAGGGAAACAATGATGTTGGGTGCTATGGTTCTGATTTAGACTTTCAAAGAATGGAGACTGCCACCAGTTTTTTTTTATAAAACTCTGAAACAAGCGTATTTTGCTATAGCAAATATGATTCGTTTTGTCTTGTTTTGTTTTCTAAAGGCAACACAATCCCACATGGGGAAAGAGTCTTCTTCCTATTAGCGTGACCCTGACCTGCTCATTTCAAAGTAATAACCTTGATGTTACTGTTTAAAGAACATGTGATTCTGTCCTCTGAGTGTACCGGGCAAGTAGAATGCTTCTCAAATCAATTCTCCCCAAATATAACTGACATATAGCCCCCTGACATGGTGGGAAATAGAACTACATTACAAATCACTCTCAATGAACTCATACATTCCATAGGATTCCTGCCTCACCTCTGCATTTGAAATCAGTTCTTATAAGAAATATGTGAGTTCACTAGCTTATATTTTTTAATTGGGGAGCTTTAAAGTGTTTCATGCTCAGCACACTTCATTCATTTTTCCCTTTTTTCTGTCTTCCAACCATTTTCTTTTGCATATTTAAATGATGGTTACCTACAAAGAAAACCAAAATAGACAAAATAATTGTCACTTGTTCCTTTGTCTCTTAGTGGCTTGCTGTGCTATAAATGTATTTAATCTAGACCAAACTGGGGAGGTAAAACCTAATTTAATAGCTATCAGTCACAGGCAGCAGGACCGCAAGAGGAGAAAATAAAAACGTGCTTCTACAATGCAGTCCCCTCTCAGGAAAAACAAAATGAAACAGTAGATACTTCATATCTTTACAAGACACCTTTAATCCTTCTGCCAAGTTACACATAATTTGAAACTCTCTGTATTCCATTTCCGCTTAGATGCTACTACCCTCATTTAGAAAGCGTGTGACTGACACATTAGCTAAAATATTTAATATGAATTAAATACACTGGGCTTCATTACAAGGAAACAGAGCAACTTAATATGAAATTCAAATATTAATTAGGTATAAGCCTGTGTGGAGCTGAGCAGCTGCTTTTTTTTTTTTTTTTTTTAGCCCCAGAGTAGTGCACATGGTTATGCTTTCCAGCCTTCTCACGGTGAGACTGCCATCCGTGTTGTTTGTTAAATCCTTCCAGAAGCTTCTCAATTTACTCTGATTAAAAAGCCAAAGTCTGACAAATTCAATGACTTACTGATCTGTGATATTTCTCTTGAATTAGCATCACCTCCCCTCCTTAATCATCTCCTCCTTGCTCGCTCTGCTCCAGACTCCCTGGTTTTTCCTCTCACCCACCCCATGCTCCCTCGTGAGTCTTTGCATTCGATGTTCCCCCTCCCTGTACATGTGTCCATCATACTCCCCCACCTCCTTCCATGGTCACTGTCTCAGTGAGGTTCTCCTGAATACTCCGAAATTGCAATCCAGCCACTTCCGGACTCCCCACTTCCTCGGTTTTCCTCCATATAACTTATCACCCTCTAACACATTCTGTATTTTACTCATACATTTAGTTATAGTTTGACTCCCCCTGCTAGAATGAAAGGCAGAGAATTTTGTTTACTGTTGTATCCTCAGGCCAGTGACCAAACACCTGGTAGAGAGATAATAAGTATTTGCTGAATAAATGAATGTGAAAGCAGTCTGTTCTGTAGAAGCTGTAAGTATATAATTTCAAAAGGAAATAGAGTCTAATGGAATCGGAATAAAGGTTATTTGGGGCAGAGACTAATAACCCTGTGATTAATAGGTCGAACCACTGCAGCCTGCGTTATACCAATCTGGACACTTTAACTTTCTCCTGCTATTGAACATATCGGTTCTTGTTTGGAGATGAAGAAAGGAACAGGGTAAAAGAGTCAAAGATTAATTTATTCATATATTGATGGTTTCTAAAGAAACTGGGCTGTGTGCAAAGGCTCTAGGGCTATAATGCTAACTGGGATCTAGTCTCTGTTCTTACTTAGCTTCTAGTGTGCCAGGAAAACAGATAATAAAACAGTTCATTGCAATTCCACACTTTAAATGGTATGAGTGCCGTAAAAGCAAAGTTCTCGGGAACAAAAGGCCAAAATATGCTGACTCACCAGTAGAGTTTTGGGAAGGCATTATGAAGGAAGTTAAATTTTATCTGGATTTTTGTTGAAGATACTTTGAATTATAAGCAATGGGAAACTCAACGCAATTAGGCTTAAGTAATTAAGGCACGTTATTGGTTCAAGGAGCTGAAAACACCCCGTAGTAGAGAGGGTTTCAGAGCTAAAGATCAAAGCTCCACGGCCATCTCTGTGAGATTCTTAGATCTGGTCTCTTCTGTGTGGCAGCTTCATGCTCAGGCCAGCTTTCCTCATAGCTTGCAGATGGCTCCATTAGTACCACATCTCATGTCTGCCTACCCTACTGCCATACTATCTACAGCAAGAGCCGAACTATCCAAGGCTGCCACTCAATCTTTAAGCAGTTATTGTGGCCAGGAAATGCCATGGATTAATCAGTACATATCTGGGTCACCTGCCCAGCCCTACACTCACCACTGAAACAAGGGGGGAGGAAATAGGGTCTCTGGCTTAAAGCAGTGAAAGTCCATCTCTGAGTCAATGTATTGTAGGCATTCCTACTCAAGAACAGAAGAACTACACAAATGGGAAAGGAGTAGAGGAATGCTTGCACAGAAACTTTAATATGCTCTACAATCTTAAAGAATGATTTCTTCATTTCCAGGGAGATTGATGCACAAAAGTAACATTAAAGGTAGAAAGAACACCATATGAAAAATCATGGAAATATAAAATTGCATACATTATTGTGGAATAATTGTATTGGACATGGGGGCAGATAGACTGTCTAGAAAAAAAAACCTAAATGAGGCTATAGACAGATCAAAATGACTTCTGTATATAATAGAAAAAAATAGCATGATTCTGAGTCTTTTAAAATCAAATAAGCATATAAAAACGATTGATTGCCAGTGATGAGCAAGGTATGAAAGAAGTCACAAGAGCAGCAGTTATGGTCTCTTTTCTCCAAAAGCTGTGAGGACAATCAAGTGAGTTAACAAAGAAGCAATCCAAAGTGCTTCATTGTCAAGCCATGGGCCACTAAGCCTAATTTAGAAGCCAGATAAAGTTCTGTGAGAACTGGTGGATAAAGGAAGCCTTCTGAAAAGAGGCAAGAGCCTTGAGAAAACTTGGAAGATGAATCTATTTAGAATGATTGTAAAGGAGAAGAAAACATTCTTCGTGAGAAGCATGTATTCAGATAGAAGTTTAGGTAAGAACATTGTGTGGATAGGAATGAAGAGGTGAATAGCTGCTGATTATGTGTTTAATGAGCAGCCATCAAAGAGCTGCAAACGGTAACACCAAAGATTTTAATATCTTTGCTCCAGGCTCTGGACAATTCAGTTATTTCTCTCATATTCAGTTTTCTCATCTGTACATGAGGACAAGCATGTCTTACTTACATGGTAGTGCATTTAAAAGCTAAGAGATTTGAGTATGTGAAGTACCCTGCACATGGGAGAGTTTGTGATCAACACATTT
>CM053513.1:82313527-82337567 GCA_028627145.1 Eidolon dupreanum
GTGTAAAAGGAGAAACTAAGTAATAGATGATTTCCAAAGCCCTTCCTTGTCTAACATTTCCCGGATCTGTGAATGGTAGCAGGAGGGAGATTATGAGAGAAAGATACAGATGGAGAGGAATTCCAGTGCATTTTATGTGTCCAGGATCAAAGCACTGCTGCTGGAAAGAAAGTCTTAGTATAAATGAAACATAAGTTTTACTTATGCTTAACTGTTCACTTTGTTTGTTCTCTGCTTCTGTAGGTTCCTTGTGGCTATTTAGAAAGATAAATTTAGCTTTGAAAATTTGCCATGTGCGTGCTCACATTCAAATTATTGCTTAAATATTGACACCAAGTTGGTTTTTCTCTCCAAATTAATTTATTTGAGAAGAAAAAGAAACTGAAATCTGAGGAAAGATCAAACTTGTGACTTTATTGCAACATCACATGCCATCGAAATGACAGATCATCTTTATGCCATGAGATTAATAGTAGTTTGTGAGCTTTTGAAAGCCCTTTGAAATGTTCAGGTTAAAGAAATTAAGTTAGATTTCAAAATAACAAATCAAATTACTGATTTTTCTGAACCTTCAGATGAAGAAGATCAATTCTCCTTCTTCTTCCCTTCAGATGTCTTTTAATTTGTTCTCCTACCACTGAGACTTCACATTCAAAGCAGTTATCATTTTGACTTAAACTCTGGGAAAAAAGACCTGAATAGACTTGGTCAGACTTAACCTTGACCAAAAAAAAAAAAAAAAGAAAAGAAAAGGAGCTTGACCGGCTCAGGCCTCAGTCGAAATTGCAGCTGCCTGTCGTAAACTCATGAGGTCTGGCTTGTCAGCCTCCTCAGCTAACTCCCAACCACCCTGCAGGAAGAGGCCCCCGTGGTGTGTGCGATTGTGTTTGCATCGAATTTTTGGAAAATAGCTTAAGTAAGGGCTGACCTAGGGCTTTCTGTACCCAGCCATATTAGGATAACATGTCATTTTTATGACTTTTAATCATGTAGCCTATCCCCCCTTCAATTTATAGCTGCAAAGAAGAGCAACAAATTAGGAAACATGCCCAATGGCAAAGAGCTATCAAAAACGGGAGCCCTCCCCGCATTTGGCATACAGCCTCTAGTCCTTAGGAGCTGAAGTCATCATTGATCTACTGCCATATATAGGTTCTTGACAAGATCATCAAATCCATTGAACTAATTCTTGATCGTTGAGTAAGGCAGAGGCCATGTTATATTTTAAAACTATTTAAAATGTTTTTAACACTGGCTATTAAATCTTTCTGATATCTTGTTTTGAGGAATGATGTTTAAAAAATACTGATTTAGGATGTTATCAATAAATGTGACATGATTTTATGGATAAAAGTATGAATCTCAGTGTTTCACTCCAGGTGTTCCTAGATCCTCTGTAATAGTTGAAATGCCAAGGGAGAGTTTGAAATAGGTGCTACAGAGCAAAATAGGTTGATGTCTTCCAGATGTTGTCCCCTGGCTATTTGGACATAATTTATTAACACTTAGAGTATCAAATGTAAAGTCTTTTCTTTCAGATTTCACTTTTAAGAATCTTGAATATGAATATGCGGTTTTGTCTTCTTTTTTTTTGGGGGGGAGACCCAGCTAAAGGTTCTGAATAAGCACCCCCAAATGCAGAGGCAGATAATAATGTAAATATTGTGTTTGACTTCCCTTACCACATCCATTTCCTATTGTAGTGGTAATAAATTATCCCAAACTGAGTAGCATAAAACAATGCAAATTTATTCATTACAGTTCTGCACTTCAGAACTTCAAATCTGTTTCACTGGTCAAAAGTCAAGAGGTCTGCAAGACTGGGTTCCTTTGGTAATCTCTGCGGAAGAATCTGTTACTTTGCCTTTTTTCAGCTTCTAAAGAATCTTGCATCTCTTAGCTCATGCCACTTGTTACTCCAAACCTCACTTTCACATTCCAGCTCCTTCACTGGCCCTGACCTGCCTGCCTCCCACGTGTAAGAATCATTAGGATTACCTTGGGCCTGCTCAGATGATCCACACAGGGCCACTGGTAACTCTGATAGGACCTGGGTCCACCTTTTACTAATCTATGTAATTTTTGATAGTTTACCTCATCAACCTTAAGTGTCAGAATCCTCATTTTTAAGATGGGGGTAATAAGAATGAGTACTTTATATGATTTGGAGAAGAATTAAATGAGATCACATATATTTGGTCTTTAGCGCAAGTTCTTTCCACAAAGGGAATGTGGACTATATATATTAGCCACCTACTTAAAGCAAAAAAAGAAAGAAAGAAAGAAAGAAAGAAAGAAAGAAAGAAAGAAAGAAAGAAAGAAAGAAAGAAAGAAAGAAAATGAAAAATCACGTTTTCATTTTGAGAAGTTCTTGGGAGAGGTAGAACTGAAGTGAAAGTGGAAAATAAATAAATTTTATTTAGACCAAATGGTGGTTTTGAACTTCGAAGTGACTTGAAGTGTCAAGTTAAGAGTCATGATAGTTTCTTTGAAGGTTACTTTCCCTCATGTCATTTAAAAGGGAGTACTTTGATGAGTTGATGATGATGGTGATGGAAATGACATACGTGTGTGTGACTGTCTCTATAAACATTTTCTCTATGGACAGTTTCTCTTATTCACATACTAAAAATACAAATAATCCCCCATGTTCATAGAGCATACAGTATATCTTTTAATAGAATATATAAGTTTTGATTATAGTTAATAATTTATGTGTAAGTTTTCTATAAAGTAAGAGTTTCCTAGATGTAAGGTTTGTACCTTATTTTTTTGTAAGCCCTAGGCTTGTCATATAGTAAATGTTTAATGAATTTAATGAATTTAATGAAAGCATGACCATGCATGAAACCAATTTGTTCAACAACTTTCAAAGAAAAGTGTCAGCCAAGACTTTTTTCAGTTATAGGGGAAAATTCATTGAATTGAAAAGGGAATTTTTTGGCACGTATTATTTGGAGGCACCTTGTGGCTAGTTCAAATCAAAGGTGATATATAGAGACCACGAATCTGGAGACAAGAACTTGAACTGAGAAATAGCAGGACAATTTCCATCGATTGCTTTTCTTTTCTCTGCTTCCCACTATGTGTGAGTCTCTTTCTAGCCTACTCTAGTTAGCCTTCTTGAGTGGCATGGGACATTAGAGTCCTATATTCTCAGGTTAGCAACCTTGCAGGGTAAAAGAGTACATTTACCTTGGAGTGCATATGAGTAATCCCAAGAAGAACACTGATTGAACATGATTTTTAAATATATTCATTGTTTGGATTAATCACTGATACCAGGAAGACAGAACCCTCTGGTCAGTTCTGAGTCACGTGACTTCCTTTGTGACTGTGCATGTCAGGGGGAGGAAGAAGCTGAAGGAGTGGAATTCGTACTCTCCCTAGAAGAAAAGAGGAAAGAGGAAAGATCACCAATACACCAAATGCTATGGTCTACTATAAGAATTAAGGAGTAGCAAATTTTTTAAATTTAAATATGTTTTTTATTTTTCTATAGTAAGACAGGTATTGCTTTCATGCAAGTGGTAGTAATACTGAAATAATCCATTGCCATTATGGAACTATGAATTTTTATTTTCTCTTCCTAAATTTGTTCAAAGAATCTGAGAGTGTCTATAGGTTCATAATTCTCCTTTTAAAGTTGCTTAGTAGAGAAACAAAAAGTAGAAGTTTATTTTAAGGAAAATAACACTTCATAGAGTAGTCAAGTAGGAAATTAGTCAATACTTGGTGAATAAATGGATTGTTCAGACATTTTGATCAGTGGATTTGGGACCATAAGTTTTTTATATAGATTCTGTAGGTTCTAAATATCTGTATGATTCATTATTGGACTGTTAATCAGCACTTTACTAAGGTGTCTTTAAAATTAGAAACCTAAATGTAAAATGGTTTATGCATTAGAACAGTGGAAAATTTCAATTATGAGAACAAGGAACCTGTTAATCACAATTAAAGAAGAAAATCACGGAGCATTCTGAAAAAATAACATCACAGCATGATTCGAAGAGTTTGAAAAGATATGACAAGATTTTGATTAAAAAATCGATTCTTAATAACATAAACTTCTTGAGGTTCAGATCAACATTTACCATTTTGTTTTGTGTCCCAGTGAACTAATGAATACCTGTACATGGGTAGTAGATACCTTGCATTACAGATTTTCAGAGGCTTATTTTATAAAAGGCCTTCTTCTTTGCCAGGTCCGTTTTTGTGGTGGCCTTACTAAGGACAGGCACATTCATTCACCCCTGTAAAGTTATAGTATGACTCTGCTCAGTGATGTCCCTTTTTTCCTGTGCTTCCTTAGAGCCAAATTTTCTTCCACAGGGTGAATTTTGTGACACGTCGTGAAGATAAGACTTCAGAGTTTAATTAATTGGAAATCTATCTTCAGATCTTTTTTTAAGGGAAGTAAAAGAAAAATGTGCAACACCCAAGCATTGAGCTACTTTATACTTGATTTTAGATCTCGTGATGTACCTCGCTAATATTAAGTATCTATTCTGGTGGACATTTGAAAGAAATTTTCTAATAACGATCTGACAGTCTTTAACAAATTCATCTCAGATACAGTCACATGTCCACCTACTGATTAAATTTTTCCAGGAAAGAGGGACAAATCTTTGAACAATCCATCATCACAACAAATTTAATTTCATCTTTTGTTTATATTTCAATGACAGGCCTAATACCTAAATCAATGTGTTTTAAAAAGAATTCCCCTTAGGTTTCTTCAAATGATTTATTACCTTAGTTACATTATTGCTTCAGGTGTAATCAGGAATATTTTTCTTCATGTCATTGCAATGGAGATATGAGATAGAATATGCTAATGTGTCTGTCTTTGTACATAATGTTTTATTAGTCTTTTGTTTGTTTCAGTCTCTTAATTAGTGACAGTCATTTAAAGTCATCCATCTTTGTTCAAATTTATGCAAATATTATAAGTTAATAATGAGATTTTCAAAGAACCCTGTTTATCAGCCTTTATTTTGTGTGTGTTAGTTTGTTTGTTCAGCTAAATGTCTTTCTTTAAAGCTGTAAAGCTAAAATTCATCAATCAAATAATTATTAAAAAATTCTCAAGGATAATTTTGTATTTCACATCAGAGTACAAATGCCATTTGTGAAATTCAATGGGTTTTCATATATTCCACTATCGCTTCCATCTCAATACAGCCCCCGTCCATATCTTAAGTGACTGCTTAGGAAAATGATAAGGTCCTATTAACATTTACTCCCAAAATGCCATCTTGAATTTATTGACTCATTGCAATTTAAAACAGAATCCTCAGAGTTTACTAATGGTAATTGGAGTTAACGCTATAGAGGTTGATTAAAATGCATGTTCGTATCATAAGAAATATGCTCTTAATTATAATCTTCTTAATAGTTCATACAAGGCAAAAATGATCACTTAGTTTACAGCTTTGCATATTCATTGTGTACTTACACTTTCACATTTGGGTTACATTGTTTTAAGTCATACCTAAAAGAGATAGCTTGGAAGTGCTGATGTGCAGTTCTCAGCAGTATATTGCTGGGGTCTTTTCCCATTTATTGTTATTAGCAGGAATCTGTCTTTTGACAGAATGCATGAGACTCAATAGGGCCGTAAAATATTAGAATTGCTTTTCTCTAAATCCAGATTTTTTTCAGGGACTATGCTTGGTGGTGAGATTAATGATAAAATCCCTTGGCTCAGACAGTTTACAGGATACTTTTTGAAGCAAACACTGACTAGACTTATTTCAGCTTTCTAGGGTCAAGGAATAGACCATGTTCACTATTATATCTCACTATTTTGCATATATCAGGAACATAGCAGTTACGCAAATAGTGCTGGTTGAATTTAGAAAAGGTACGTGCACAGAAGGACGGGAATGGCACGTGTTGAATGGCTACCCATAGAATAACTAGAATTTTTCCAGGAGACAGAAGAACACAACATTTTTTGGGGAAATTGAGAAATGAGGTTTATTTGATGGATGATATGCACAGTTCAGGAATGGCATAGAGTGAGGTTGGGGTACTGGGGTGTTTTGAGTGGCATGCTGAGGAATTTGGATGTTATGTTCTATGTTGGAAGAGGCATCAAAGAAATGCATTCAAGGCATGTTCCCGATAGAAGCTGAGGAATCAGAGAAGAAGCAGAACAGAAGATGAGCTCATGTCCTCGACATGCTAAGGTGGCCACCTAGTATTAGAAAAATCGTCATTCGGGCTTCAGTGGAAGCTAACTCTAAATCTGCCACAGTTGTAGCAAGATAAATTACTCCATTTTCTGATCTTGAGTGCCCTGATCTGAAAAAGTGGGGATTATAATACCAATTTGAAGGTAAAATTTTAAATATTAGAGATTACAAAGTACTTGGAACATAATACAGGCTCTTTAACTATTGAAACGGTTTAGAAATAAATTTGTAATAATAATATTTGGTACTCAAATAGTCCAATTAAAAAAGGGCAAAGGATCTGAATAGACATTTCCCCAAAGAAGATCTAAAAATGGCACATATGCACAGGAAAAGATGCTCAGCATCACCAGCTATCAGGAAAAGCAAAATCAAAACCACATTGAGACACCACTTCACATCCACTGGGATAGCTGTAGTAAAAAACAGGTAGAGACAAATGTCGACAAGAAAGTGGAAAAATTAGAAGCCTCATGGACTGCTGCAGGAGCGGGGAGGGTACCTTTGCTTTGGGAAAAAGTCTGGCAATTCCCCAAAAGATGAAACATAGAGTTAACATATGACCCAACAATTCCAATCCTAGGAATACACTCAAGAAAAATGAGAACAGATGTTCACACCAAACTTGTACAAGAATGTTTACAGCAACATTATTCATAAATAGCCCCAAAGTGAAAACTACCCAAATGCCCATCATCTGGTGAATAGATAAATAAAAGGCGATACATGTATACAATAGAATATTATATAGCAATAAAAAAGAAATGAATTACTTATAATTGTTACAGCATGGATGACCCTTAAAAATATACTAAGTGAATGAAGCCGGCAACAACAGACCACACATTGTATGAAACTATCTATATGAAATTTACATGAAATATCCAGAATAAGTGATTCTACAGAGCGAGTGCCTAGGCTTTGATGCTGAGAAAAAGTGGAGGGTGATTGCTAAGAATAAAAGGCTCGTTTGGGAGTGGGGTGCAGGGAAGGTGTTCTAAAATTGATTGTGGTGATTGTTGCACAACTGTAAATGTACTCAACACTATTGAATTCACTGAATACGATTTACTTTAAAGAATGAATGGTATGGTCTATGAATTACAGCTCAATAAAGCTGTTATAAAAGAATAAAAAAGTAATTGATACATACATCGAGTACTTAATACATGAACTGATGTAAATAAATGTTCCCATTTGCTAACTGAAGCAACCTGCTCTTTGAAGTAGGGAGATTTTTAATACCATTTTAAAGGCAAGAAAACTAAAACGTAGAGGTATAGTGAGTAGGAAAGTTGGAGTTTTTATTAATTGTATTATATGTATATAAGATATATTATTACATATATATGTACATTTATATATTTTATATATCTTATGCATATGCAATATACATTATACACCCATGTAAACATAATTATATAATATTAATATGTAATATATTAGATATATTTTATATATTAATATATATTTATAATATATCATACACTAATATATATTTATAATATTGCAACTATATAATATACCAATATTATATAGTCATATTAATAAGTATTTATAATATATTATATGTATTATAACATATATATGTAATATATAATATGCGATTATAGTATAAAATATATTTTTGAAATAATAGTAATCAGTATAGTTTACTTTTCTGTAACTAGTTTACTACCTTCCCTCACTCTTGCTCACAAAATTTTTTTCAAGCCCTCTCTAGCTCTTCCTACTACTCCACCCCAGAGAAAGGTGTATATCTGGTTGTCTACCCCTATTTCCCTTCTGAGCGGTCCCCAATATCAGTTATGCAAGCTGAGATATTCAGGAGAAAGAGGTCTCATGCAAAACTAACTGTATGGTACAATCCTCGCTCCTAGCAAGGATTGATAAAATGGATGATATTTTTTTAATGCTTTTAAATACCAAGTGTTATTATGACATGCCTTTAATAAGCATTATTTTATTCAATTATTACACCAAATCTATGAAAGGAGAGATGAGATGACCAACCCATCTTGGTTTGCTGGGGACTTGCCCATTTCAGCACTTGAATATCCCATGTCCTCAGAAGCCCCTTAGTCCCAGGCAAACCAAAATGGTTGGTCAGCTTTGAGAGAAGATTCATATTGACTCACTTTCTGAACCAGGAGTTTGACAATGTACATTGTTCATTTTCTTTCCAAAAATGGAAAAATTTAAAGTGCAATTTCTAATTCTTTCCCCCTTTTGTAAGTTACTTTTGAAAAAAAAATATGTCATTTGTTGATTGGATCACCTAGCTTCATGAAGAGAGGCTGAAGACATCCTCAGAATAGTAAAGGAACCAAGTATATTTTAGGAGACATCAACAAAAGAGTTGATACAATAATTAAGCACACCTGAAATCTGGTGTAAAATATAATTACATGTTGCATGGAAACTTTTATACTGAGCCAAAGAAAAACACATCTCCTATTTAAAATGTCAAACTGATCATTGTTCCCTATTTTTCTCTTAGCTATAGAGTGACATTTTCATGAACACTCATTTCTGGTTTAGTGATACAGAAAAACACAATAGCTATTACCAATTATTTAGTTCCTACTGAGCTGTCCATTAAGGACATGTAAAAGCAATGACATCAGTTGATATTCCTTTCCTTCCCTTCCTCTCCTGTCTGCTCTACTTAAAAATAACATGATCTGAGTCTTGGTATGACATTAATCTGTCTTCAGACTTTTGCCTCTAAAATGTCATTTGCATCTTTACCTCCTACGTCTTATATCAAGAGGAAGTTATTTTTCTTTGGGGTTGTCCACTAAAATTAGAATTTAAAGTTTAGACTGTGCAAGAGGGGAGATAGTTTCTAGGAAATGAGCTCTTTGAATACTCTGTTACTTTTAAAGTTTGTGGAAATTATTTTCTTCAAGATAATGAAACCAGATAGGCAGGTATGATGGTGAGCTAGTTGCCTGGCTGTACCTGTCAGAAGATAAGCTCGCCTTCCAAAGTTTTGTAGAATATCTAACGTGTTGCCTGGCACAGTAAGCACTCTAAAATTGATAATCTTTCCTTTCTCACTTGAGGGAAGTAAGACAAAGTACCCTGTTTATGCTGAATCTACTAAAAAGTTGAATTTGTGAAGATAGAGACTAAATATTCCTTTTCATTGCAGCCTTGGTGTTACCTAACAGCATGTAACTTGTAGTAATGCTTAGAAATACTTTATGAATTAAGAAATGAAATAATGAGTTTCTTTGGCAGCATGTATCTCATCGGGAGAAATTGTATGGTTTGCCAACAGGAGGTATAGAGAATATGGAAAGTACTTTTCCTAATTCTTTAAGACAATCTCTTATAAATCTATGACATCTCTGTTTGGAATACAAATAGCAGGTATAAGGGGCCAGGTGATTGAGAACAAACACAGTGGAACAGAAATCATCATTCTCATGTACTCTTTGAGGAGCTTCATGTTATTATTGGGGGAAATTTATTGTCTCAGCAGTTGTCCAATTTCCTATTATTGTCTAAGAGAAGAGTCAGTTCTGCTTCAAGAAAGAGCAAGGAAACAAGAACATAAAGAAAAATACAATCACATATAAACCACCAGGATCTAAAATGTAAGTCAATCTCTTTATGGTTTCTAGAGTATCTACTATTAAAAAGTCATTCCTCAGAATTCAGGCCATTCATTATAAACTAAAATATAGCCTTAGAAGGAGATTAGAGTAATATTCCTTCCTGGCTGATGAGTAATAGACAAGTTCTCATGGCACAGTTTGTTCTAGTTTTCCTCCTACTCAGTCCCTTGTCTGAGCCAGTTTTGACATGGTCAGCAAAATTATGAGGAAGATGGGCACGGTCACTTTGTGGCACTTGGGATGAAATAATTTCTCCAATAGAGTTTTAAATATGACATTCTCCAAGTAAATCCTGTGGCATCTGATTTTCTCTCATTTGTTCCATCTAGCACTTGACCCATCTAACTACCCTCTCTAAGCTTCACAATTTCAATCCAACACTTCGATCATGGTGATGGTGAAGATGATGATGATGATGATGATGATGAAGAAGAAGAAGACAAACATTTCCTGAGCACTCATTTTCTTGAAACCAATCCAGATACTTTAAATATATAAACTCTTAATCTTCACAACCATCCTATAGGTCCTAGCATCACTGCCTTATGATGAAAAAGAAAGTCTCAAAGAAGTAAAGTCAATTACTTGAGGTCAGCCCTCTAGGAAATGGAAATGCAAATGCAAGCATTCTGGTACAGGAATTCACACTCCTACCCATTGCGCTATATTCACTACATACTCTTTATTCTGATGCTCTTATTCCCTGGTAGGCCCAGTACCCTTCAGAGAACTACAGACACTTATATGGATCACTCCCTTCTTAATTCCTATCCCACCCCTGTCCAGTTGCTCCTAGTACTGATAGAATTCCAGAAAGCCCTGCTTCCTGACAGCATAGAAGTTGTATGGAGGGATATCATGTTCAGGAAAAAACCAAAACACCCCTTCTTGTGCCAGGAAGAACTCAGTAAATCATAAAATATAAAAAGTTAATGATATTTGGCTGTACTATATTTCATCTCCCTTCACAACTTTCTCCACAGGGAGCTCAGCTACTTAAAACAAAATTCTGTTACTGCTCAAACTATCTCTAGGTGACAGAGACATGGCCAATATTGTCATCCATAATTCACAGAACACTTTATGTGGTTTAAATGTCTTGCTCAGAGTCAAATGACAATGCAGTTGGCAAATCCTTTGGATCAATTCTTTCCCCTTTGAATTACTGATTTGTGGACACACAAGAAATATTCAATGCATTCTAACCACTACAGACTTAACATGTCATGTTATTCTATGTCAGTTTAGGATGGAGTTTACTGCTACCTTTACCTTCTTGTACCATAGCATTAAATTTGTCTCTACAAGAATGGTTCAAAATCTTCCCTCTCTTCACTGCTTCATGTTAAAGATGGATGATGTGAATTTAAAATCAGAGTCAGCTTGGATGACTCGCATTATTCATTCAACACATATTTATTTAATATCTGTAACGTGCCAATCACTGTGCTGGGGAAAGCAGGGGAAAAAGAGATGCCACTCCTATTCTTGTGGAGTTTAAATTATAGTATGGAGAGAAAAAGGGATGTCAGGGAGGTGGGGAAGCAATTAAGTAAACAATATGGTTTAATATAAGATAGGTGCTATAAAAAACTCTAGATGATATGATAGATATCACCATACAGGAGTAGGCTTTTAGATAGATAAATTTGAGAGAACTTTTCTGAGAAAGTGATATTTTGGGTGAGACCTGAAATTTCAATAAGAAAAAGTTAGCTATGCGAAAACCCAATGAAAGAGTATTCTAAAAGGGAGGAAGAGCAAGTGCAAAGGCCCTGTGGCAAGAGTGAGCTTAGCATGCTCCTGTAGAGTGGCAAGAAGCCAATATGGCTGGGAGTGGGGCGAAGTAAAGGGATGGAGAATAGAATTAAGGAAGTGTGAGAGATAAGCATGTATTAGATCACATCGACCTTTGCGAGTAAGGGATTATTTGTTTATTTATTTATTTGTTTGTTTGTTAATTTTCTTATTTGCAAGTAGTATGAGAGGTTCCAAGGGCTCTTTAAGGAGGATAGTGACATTATCTAATTCAAATTTTTGAAGGACTCTTCCAGCTGTCATGGTGAGACAGAGTAGTGCAGAGAAAGAAGGGAAGCAGGGAAACTGATTTGTAGACATTTGCATCAATCCAGATAAAATCTGAGGATATTTTAGCCACAGTATAACAGATAAGCCTACCAAAGAATCAGCACTGAGTGACTCATCTGTGCCAGGTGTTCAGGTTCTCCCACTTGTTGTGCTGTTCTCCAGGCTTTTGCACACATACTTTCACATATTCTTTCTCTGAAACAGTCTTTCATCTTCTTCGTTGCCTTGCTACTCCTTAGCTTTCAACCTAGCTATCAGTTTCTTCAGGGAGCCTTCCCTGGCCCTCAGTTTAAAATTTGTCATGCCATAGCATCCTACATTCTCCTGATCATGGAACTTATTTTTTTCTCTTTCTGTATCATTGCTCATCTGTGTTCTACATTAGACTGTAAACTCCTTGAAGACAGACCTGCAGGTATGTCACTGCATTAGGTATGTGACTGCATTAGTTTGCTAGGGCTGACATGACGATATACCATAGATTGGGTGGTTTAAACAACAGAAATTTACTTCATCACAGTTCTGGAGTCTGGATATGACATCAAGGTGTCAGCAGGTGTTTTTTTTTTTTTTTTTTTTCCTAAGGCCTCTCTCCTTGGCTTGAAGATGGCAGCCTTCTTACTGTATCCTCATATGGTCTTTCCTCTGTCACACACATCCCTGGTGTCTTTTTACTGTGCCCAAATTTCCTCTTGTCAGAACAGCAGTCACATTGGATTAGGGTCCATCCATATGACCTCATTTTACCTTATTTACCTCTTTAAAGCTCTAGCTCTAAATTCACTCAGATTCTGAGGTCCTGGGAGTTAGGATTTCAATACATGAGTTTTGATGGGACACAGTTCAGGCCACAATAGTCACCGTTCTATGCACAGTATCTGGAACATTGTAGACATTCAATAAATACGTGTCGATGAATTATATATTCTTTTATAATTATAATAATAATTGTATCAAAGGGAGTATGAGGATGTTTATTTGATTTCTGGATGATTGAGGGTTTGCACCATGGGTATAGCTTGCTTTTCAGTAAATAAAACAATTAAATGGCAACAGAATTTTTATTATCAAATTTCAAAGGTTACTGCAGATGATGTTACTAAATCTTAGAGTCTTCCATGAATGCCCCATTTTTAGAGCAGGATTCTAACATCTGAGTATTGATGTGTTTTGGAAAATGCATTGAACCAGCTACTCTCATAAAGTCATAGCCTGAGGATGCCTTCATTAACTCAACTAGATACCTAGTAATTTGAATTTTTACTTTGAATGTATTCATATGACCTCTTCAATTATTATACTGATCCTTTGAAGCTGTCAATACAAGCTGTAATTATCCTTAATTTTCAGTTGACATGAACCTGCTCAATTCACTGTCCTGCTTAAAACTGATCTGTGTTTCCTCTTGCTCTTAGAATAAAAGCAATAATTTCCACTGTGGTCCGTGATGCCCCAGATGCCCCATTCACCTCGCTAAGCTCATGGCCTTTCATCTTCTCTCCTCCTATAAACTCTGGCCTCGGCAACTCTTCTGTCCCTTGATCATCTCAAGTGTTATAGACTTAAGCATTTGCTCTCATACCAGTCAGAAAATCTGTCCTTCTGTCCTTTCTGATCCTACATTCACCTGAGGTTACTCAAGATTTCTTCAGGGCAACTTTTTAAGATGTTCCCCTTTTTCTCAGACTGGTAGATACGATCCATCTGGTCTTGGCTACCTTAGCTTCTATTATGTCTCCTGCCTCCTTCACAGCACTTTGATACTTTCAATTATTTACTCAAAAATACATGTGTTTGATTAATATATGCCTCCATTGGAGACTATCAGCACCATGTGGGAGTTACTGGGTCCCTTTTTATTCACTGCTCTATGTTCAGGGCTCATCTATTTAACACTTAGTTGTTGCTCAGTGAAGAGTTGTTAACAGAAAATGAAGCTGGCAGTCATGGAAACACGAGTTTACTCCCTTGGTAATTGGAAAGTGGTGAGAAGATTGAAATTCCAAGCTCCCAATTTCATTGCACCCTCTGCTGTGGTTATAAATAGAAGATCTTTGGGAGAATATGAAACCTAAGTTAGACTTTAAACTAAAAATAAATCAACCATATTGAACTGAAATGTAAACTCACCACACTAATCATTGCCTCAGTGGGAAATCTCTATTACATGTGGCACATGATTTGCACCAAAGTTTACGTTTTACTTCTTTATCTTTATATTGGAGAAGAAAAAAAAAATAAGATGAATGGAATTAAAATTCTCAGACTCGGTAATTTCAGTAATAACACTCAACATAACTTAAAAAGATTTTAGTGGTAATAATGCTAAATTTCTTTTCTGTGAATATAAATTACCCGTATCTGCCAAATATTTTAAGAAGCTAAGTAAAAAAGCCACTTAGAGTGTGTATGCATATAAATGATAAATCTAGCTTCCAAAAATAGCATGTGCCATTGCTAATCATTACAAAACTATAATCTGCCTATTAATTATGTACAAAATATCCATTTTGTGTGACTTTCCTCCTGGAGAGATACAGAGATCTTGAAGAAGTAAAATAAAAGCTTCAAGTTTAATTGGGTGACAGTGAAAAAAAATCATAGAATTATTTTTTAAAGCTGAGATTTCAATAAAGCTAGTGGGATCACTGGAAGAAATGACATCTTGTACCTTCGCTCAAGCTGACATTTAGCTATTAACGAAGGTTCAGAGCACCTCTTAGTTGTTTACTGAAACCCATTGCCAAAGTGTAGACACCGCCACTGCAGATCTCACCCCAGAGGCCTCTCACCAGCCACAAATAAGAGCTTTGACCCTTCAGATTTAAAAAGCAAAAAACTAAACACACTTGGATTTGCATCCTAGGCTTACCAGGGCTAAGCAGAGAGTATGCACCTTTCACCCAGCTTATCAAGTGGCTCTTTCTGTGTCATGAAAATCAGTGGGCTGGTTGTGAAGTCAATCAATGTATCTGTGTATCGGTGACCTGATGGCAATATTGTACATATGTGAGTGATGGGGAAAGGTATTGAAACACAGAGGAAAATGAGTTTGGGAGATTATGTGTGAATGAAATAGATCTGTTTAATACGGTAAACAATAAGTAGTTAATCTATACCTAAAAAGATGAAAGTTGATTCAAGTTGGAAATCTCTGACTTTCTTCATTTACAGCCACTTGATTGGAATAAGTTTTAAGATGCTCTGTGTTTCTCAGCATTTCAGTGATTCATTCCTAGAAGCCAGTCTATCAATAACCATAAAAAAATCCCTCAAATTAAAAGTGATCTATGCTTTGCCTTGGAACTAGAAGCAATATGTAATATCTCTCAATCTTTCCCTCCCTCTCTTCCAATATTCCTCTCTCCCATTCTCCCTCCATTCACCTCTCTCTCTCTCTCTCTTTCTCTCTCCCCCCCACCCCCTCTCTCATTCAAACACACATCTACTAAGGGTAAAGGACAAATGAACTATATTTTGTTCCAGTGTTGAGGGCATCCCTACTTAAGAATCTGATTAAGGAGAATAAAGTACTAATAAAATTTGATATTGACTAAAAAGAATAGAATCTAGCAACATTTACATGGTATCACTTAAGAAAGCTATTCAACAACTGTACATGTAGCCCCTCCTATGCATCAGACAAGGAGACAGAAGAAGCCCATGGTGTGGTAGGGTGAGCTTATGTTTTAGAATCTGGCAATTGTACGACATAGGTTCTGCCTTTTTCTAGGTCTGTAAAAGTGGGAAAATTATGACCCTCTCTTTCCTCATCTGTAAAATGGGAATAATAGCAATATCTATCACCAGTAGCAAATATAAATTTGAAAAGTTTATGTGTGTAAGATAATTGCCCTGTAATGTGTCAAAGATGATCTCCAATTAGAAAATACTCATTTTCTCTGTTTACATACTGGGAGGCAATGAAGAACCAGTCTCTAAGGTCAAGTACTTCTATAATGTTGGGGAGTGAGGGGAGAAATACATAGTTACAATATAAAATGCAGATACAATGATAAAAATATTTGCAAAATTTACACAGAAAAAGGATAAGCATAAGTCTTTCTGAATGGAATACATAAGAAGAGTTAAGATAAGTGGATGATGAAGGAACTATTCTTGAAGTATGAAGGAGTTAAATAATTATTGACCATCTATCATCTACAAAGCCATAGGCTAGGGTGCTACAAAAGCATAAAAATGGTTTATACATTACAGGTATAATCACAAACTGATAAACCACTTGAGAAAGTACTATGGAAGAATTTAGTAAAATCGAAAAATGTGATTTGAATGTGTCCTAAGAGGCAAGATTTTATTTATAGGAATTTACCCTGGAGAAACTCTGCTACCTAGAGGAAGTTCAGTACAGCGTTATTCGAGGGGTTGAGTGAGTTAGTGTTATGGCGTGACTGCTGTGTTGGGAATAGAATTTTGGAGTCTCCAAGGAGGACGCATGGAGACCAGCTGAAGGATTTTCATAATTCAGATAAGATATATGGTGCCTTGGTCCAGAGCAGTAGCAGTAGGGGCAGCAGCAGAGAAGTCGCTGCATTCTTGATACATTTTAAAGATAAAGCCAGTGATGTTCAGTTCATGGAAAATTCATACATGAGATACTATTCAGCAGTTAAAAAGAATGAAGGTAGGTAATCTAAAAATATATACAAATCTCAAAAACAATGTTGAACAGCAAAAATAATATATGCAATCATACTTTTTATGATAGAATTTATGTGAATAAAAAAATTCACAGTACTATATATATACAGATACTTTTCTATAGAAGCTTAAACATGAATTATAAGGAGATACAGTAAATTCATGAGTGTTCTTACCTATCAGCACATGATCTCGACTATTTGTTTCATTCTTGAAAAAAATGTTAATGCCACAGAACAACTATGTAGTGTGTATACAGGTGGCTTACCACATTCCATTCTACATTTTAATTTAAACAGAAATTTAAAAAATACATAAAGATGTTAAGTTGAAATCCCCATAATCAATTAAGGATATATAAATACAAGACAATTTGCCTTAAGGGATATTTGAAAGCTATTTTAAAAATTATATGAGTGTTTAAAATATGGCCATATCGCATGTAATTGAGAGGGAAAAAGGTAGACAGTTTTAGGTCATTCGTAAATATTTGATAATATTTCAACAGGTAAAAATGCAAAAAAGCAATTCTGTGAGAGAAAAAATGAGCAATGTTTTTCAATTTGTAGAATTTAAATACAATTGATAAGCTCTCTCTACCCTCGAAAAAGAGAGAGCTGATTTCCATCACTGCTGCTGTGAGATAATATCGGGTAGCAAATTAAAAAACGATGTATTTGTTGGAGCATTTTGTTAAAGAAATTTATTATGGCTTTAGATACCAAGAACTACTGGAAAAAAAAAAAAAAGACATTAAAAGTAGAGAGCACTAGCTTTTTGTTAACGAAGAGATAAAATATACGAAAATTTGAAACCTAAAGAAGATTTAAAAAAACAAAACTGGTGGAAAGTTCCACTAGGTTCAATCTAAAAGAATTACTTGATGATTTGACAATCATCTCAGTGACTGACTTCTAAATGTGCAGGCTATTATGTATAACCTAGATGGTAATTCAGAAGCAAGTGTAAAGGGTGTGAAATACTTGAAGTGAAGTGGATATGTGAACAAGCTGGTTAAACAAGGCTATTGATACAATCACTTTAGTGCAAGCCTTGGGTGCTGCTGGTAAATTCAGCAGTCAAACTGAATGTCAGGAGTATGAGGTACAATTTAGAAGTCTGGTTTACAGAACTTAAAGGATAGGTGTGCAACTCACCTCTTTCTCTCACCAGTGTCTCAAACAGAGGAGCTGTAATATGCTCTAAAGGGCATGAAAAATGATCGTGCTTCCCATGCTTTGTCTGTTTCCGAATCTTTATTTCCATGTGGCATTCATTTATCACTTCTTTTTATGTGTACTTAATATTCTGACAAATTGCCTGATAAACTTGGATGCTAGCAACCAGCTATGAGGCAGAATGAGGTACCAATGTTGTTCAGTGATGTGGTTCCAGTAACATGGGACTTGAGTTTTTAGTTTTTTTTCTTTCTCCTTTAGCAGATCCTTTGTATGAAAAGACCTATTACAATTATTTTATTTTGGGAAGTTACCCACATATTTACTATAGAATTATTTAAACCTTGATGATAATCAATGGCCAAGTGAGATAAAAAAGCAAGTATCCCTTTTATTATTTTTAGTAATTGTCTCTGTATGCTCTATCGCCATTTATTTGCCACAGCTGGACTTGGTCTATAAATAGCTCTGGGAAATGATGGACAGTTTTCAAGGCTTGTTGGCATGGAATCATTACATAGCAGAAAGAACCATATGAATCAATTACATTGTCCCCCTCAGGGTTACCATGGAAGCTCCTGCTCCTCATACCACCTTACTTCTCCTGCCTGGGTAGGATTCTCCACATGTCTTTAATTAGAATGGATGCAATTTATTTAGTAATGGAAAGCTTACTTGAGCGAGTTCTGTGAAGGCGTCAGACGGAATTCAACCAGCCATGCATATTGAGAGAAGACTAATGTGAAAATGCAAATGTTTCTCCTAATTTAATTCCTTATTCGGGAAAAAAAAAAAAAAAAGAAGTAGGCCTCCAATCTTGGAAGTAAGCTTCCTTTGATTGTAAAGAAATTATGCTCGATACGTCATCTTTACGCAGACACAAAACGAGTAGTAGTTTTTAAAATCACCTTTTCTGCTGTGGATATAACAATCTGCTATATGCATTTATTCAGTTACTCTTAGCATTAATGTTGCCTAGGACAACTTCAGGTTGGGCACAATCCACAGGGCCAGACGGGAATAATTACTGTGTCCCCACTATGTGCCTGGCCCTGTGGGGAGATAAAGACACTCACCTTGTTCACAAGACATGAACAAATAAATAGGGGAGACAAATATGCATGAGAAAAACAAACACAATCACAAGTAAAAGTGAAGACAGGCAAAGAAGCAGATCTAACACAGGAAGCCTCACAGTGCAGGGCTACAGGAAATGCTTTAACCAAGGAGAGGAAGTGCCGGAAACTTGGCAATGTATGGGGGCTCCGGGCTATCTAGGACACTTCCCAGAGGAGGCTGTGTGCTTGAGATGGGTTTTGAAGGACAGGCAGTAACTGGCTAGCTTGATGAGGTAGAGAAAGTACAAATGGCCAGAGGAAAAGGATGTGGAAGGACGCGGATTACTGAAGGAACAGGCTGCATATGAGAAACTGCAAATAGGCTGTCAGGGCTGGGAAAATGCTTCCTAGGGTCTAGCATTCAAAGTTAAACATGATCATGAAAGAACTTGCGTACTGTCCTGTCAATTTTATGTTGAATGCAATGGTTAAGAAACGTTTCTATTTTAAGAAGAGTAACATGGAAAAGAGTATACTTGATTAAGCAAAATTGTGAAAGTGGCAAATTTTTGGTATTGTTATTATTTTAAACTTTTTAATTTAAAAATTTTATCTGCAACAATGGTTTAGAAAGAAGGAATAAATAATACACAAAAGAAATTTTCCCTAGAGCTTAAGATATTCCTAAATAGAATCTAGAAGCCAAGGGATAAACTGATTTCCAGATTAGACACCCTGGCTAATGTGTTTGCTTGTTTGTTTGTTTGTTTTTAAAATCTCTGCTCCCTCAGGGGAGACTAGGAGTTGGCAGGTACCTTTTTTGTCATGGGACTTTTTCACTCCCCCACACTCTATTGAAAAAACTAAAATAATAATTGTAATTACTTAATACACTTTCAATAAAATGTATGACACCAGACCTGAGCACTTTACGTATATTCCCCGTGTTATCTTTACCACCACAGTGTGAGGTGATTGTTAGCCCCTCAGTTTACAGATGAAGAAACTGAAGCTCAGAAAATAGTCGTATACAGCCCAGGATCAATGGGCCACCCTAGCTGAGAAGAGGTGACCTTGGTGTTGGAACCCAGGCTACTTTTACTTCTAAGCCCTTATTCTTTTTCCACTGTGGAGAGGCTGGGCTTCCACAGACATTCCCGGACATAGCAGAGCATTTGTGTTCCATCCAGTTAGGCTACGTGACTCAGGGTTGCACAGAATGTAAACAAAAACAGTAAACATTAAAAGCTACATTCTGTGGTCTTTATGACTAATATATCTCCAGAAACTTCTGCTTTTGAATACGTGAGTAACCAATTTGCAAGCTGTTGGGAAATTAAAATCGGCATGAAGTTTACACACATTCCTTAAATCAACACACTAAGTGCTCCCCCCCCCGCCCCCGCTTACCTCTCAATTCTGTAGCACTTCAGCTGTAAGCGTGCGATGTTTAAGGTTACTTTGAAAATATAAAATAAGCTGTGTTTCTTCTCTCCTTAGGTCACTGCACAATCCTGGGGTAAACATGCTTTGGGCAAGTGGTTTTATTTTATTTACAAAAGGAAAATCAAATTGAACTTGATGTTCTAAATACCTCCAAGAAATGCATTCCAGGGCAGGAGTTAGTAGACGTGAACGGTGAGCAGAACTGGGGCTCTCCGCCCAAAGCCCTCACCAGCCAGCACCCTTTTTCCAGGACGCTAAAGCCAGTATATCTGGAGGGTATCAAATGTCTCCCCAATGTCAGCCTGGTTCACGGGCAATGTGAAACGGGCATAATCTGATCCCTCATTTTATTTTACTTATTTATTTTTTTAGGCAAGGCAACCCTTGGTTGACCTCATGGATTGCGAGAAACTTGTCAGCTTACAATCTCTTATTTTTTTTATTTTTTATGCCTACAGCACCTGGTCTTTAGGTAGTCTCCCAACCAAGTACTAACCAGGCCCGACCCTGCTTAGCTTCTGAGACCAGATGGGATGGGGCTTGTTCAGGGTAGCATGGCCATAGACCTTCATTTTATATAATACACATTTACTATCCTCATGTCAATAATGAAAAGACCACCCACTGGTGAAAATAAACTGCTTTCATTTTTAAAAACAATCTATTGAGGTGTCATGTATATACCACATGATTCACTTATTGTTGCTATTGTTCTTTTTTTTTTTTAATTTGTAATAAAACTTATTTGTCACAGTTGGTCACGCTGGTCTGCATTTGCCAGCATCCACTAGGTATTCTTAATATCTGTGTAGCTATCTTTTATCAAACATTACTTACATAATCCTCAAAATTACCCTGCAAGTGTTCCATTTGTTTAGTACTAGTATTGGTTTTATTCTAAAAATGAAAAACCAAACGTTTATAAAGGTTATGTGACTTGTTCAGTTACACAGGGCCAGAGCTTGGCCATGAACCTCAGTGTTCTATCCTTGCATTCCTTCATCTTCCTCTTACGCCACACTAACACCAAGATAACATGACAATGTGTAATGGGGCTGAGGGGGTGGGGGGAGTAGTTTTCCAAAGGAAAACCCAGCTTCTATTACAAAATAAAAGAAAGTAGATGCTGTGAAAAGCCAAACACCAGATGTCCATCATATTAACCTCCTTAGTTTTCCCCAGATCATTTTAATTGTCATATCCATTAAATTGGCTACTCTTTCTAGCTTTACTTTCTAAAGTTTCCGAGAAAATTCTTATATCGCATCTTAATACTTTAAGAATATTCCCGTAGACTTATTTGCCACTAGAAAACGTGCTCTCTGATATAGTCTACTCAATGAATCATTTTATTCAACCCATTAAGACCAATTAATGGAGAAATTATATTTAAATTATATTTTTTGCCCAAGAATCTGGTAGGCTTGCGTTCACTTAAATCAAATTCTGTCAGCATAACCATACAAAATAGGTTTTCAGAAGTTAAGTTTTATTTCTACTCAGGAACCTGCCAACCTGGGAATAACATTTGTCTTGCAAAGTTGATTAATACTATTGTATTCACCCCTTAAAAGTTTAGGATATTCAGTATTTTGAGAACTGAACACAAAGTCTCTGCTTGATAACTGTTTCTTTTGGTTGCCTCTTTTTTTCTCTCTCTTATTCCTTGTAATTCTCGATCAGAGATTGACATTTCATAAACTTATTTGATATCATTCAACAGTTTCTTTGATTTTGACTTAAGTTCTCAATGCTGAGTTAAATCTGTTACAAAAATATATATATATATCTTTTCCCACTTCCACTTGCAGCTGTTAGCTGAGTTGCCCCAAACAGAGTAGAACCTATGGTTACATTTTAAAAACCTACCTGCTGTGATCTTTAATGTATAACAGAAGTGAGTGCTAAGGAAAGCTGTTTCTTAGAGAAAAGCAATATATATTGCTACTGAACTGGAAAACTTGAATGAGAACTCTATCCAATTTGATACTTGAGCATATATTACTTTTGAAGAAAATGAATTTTAGGATAGATTAAGAAATGCATAGGTAGCAATCTATTGTAATAGGTGATATAAGATTCTGTTTATAATTTGGGTATCTCATAAATATAAAGACTTCTTCTGAAATAGACTAAAATACAATGCTATGTACTTTCTGAATTCTTCTGTGTTGATGCTGGCTGTCACATTCAATAATTCTCATTACTGAGACATGACCATTAATAAAACATTTTTTGAAGCACTGGATTTAGTTCCTAGCCCATTTGAATTCATAAAACATGAAAAATTGGCAGCAGTTGGGAGATAGTTGTGTTTATTTAAAATTATGCCTTTTTTTTCAGTTTTAAGAGCTACTCATAAATATTTTTCCATTTCTGAGCTCGAACTTCCTAATTATTAACTTTTAAGAGCTATTCTGACCTTTGTATTATCTCAGGGGTTAGTCTAGATGAATGCTGTTATAAGACTTGGCATTTTAAATTATGAATTTGGATATTAGAGATCAATATTTAAATTTATATAATATAATCAGCCTCCTGAAATCATAGTGCTTTCAATCATGTTTCTTTCTATTATAGTCCATAAACCTGGGGCCAATTTCTCATATCCTACATATAACAGCTCACCTTTTGTGAGAATTTACTGTCTGCCAGGAACAAAGGTAATACCTTATTCAAATTATTTAATTATCTTTATGAGGGAGGTACTGTTATTATCCCTATTTTTTTTATATTATGGAGGGTGATTAGATAAAGAGAAATTAGGTACCATGCCCAAGGTTATGCAGAGAGTATGTGTTGAAGTCAGGACCAGAAAGCTGAGTAATTCCAGAGTCTTCCAGATACAATTCTTATTTTCCAGTCTTTCCCCAGAGGTATTCCTTCTGCAAGATGGAATCATTGACTAGTGCCCCACGTGCCAGACTCTTCTCCCCAGAGCCATCACTGTTGTAGATCTTTCCAGAATGTTCTCTCCTTTTTATTCTTTCATTCCTTCAAACCCCATAAATGCCTCTAAGTGCAGCACAAGTTAGACCATTTCCTTCCTGTGCGTCAAGTCCTTTAAAGACCCCAATTTTCCAAAAGGACGAAGTCCACACATCTGAGCCTGGCGTGGAAGACGCTTCATGATTTGGTTCCTTCACACCTAATTAGATCTCTGGCGGAACTTCCCTATTTGGCCTCTGTCGCCCTCCCCACGGTACACATGCACACATGTTACCCTCTAACCACACTTGTGAACTTGATCCCTGTCCCATTTCACTACCCAAGGGGATCACTTTACAATTCTCCCCTTTCTCTCCTGTATCAGCAGGGATTTTTTTCTTTATGTTCCACTAGAAAAGATTTTCTTAACCTTGCTTCACTCCCTGATTTTTTTTTCCTCCTTACGGAGAGTTACTAAAGTACATAGTCTCCAGTTTTTCTTCCCCACGTCTCTCTTGAACAATCTGTAATCAGGCAGATGTCTCCACAATGATCTTCTCAAGGTCACCAGTGGTCTGTGCTTTGCTAAAACTAATGACCTCCTCCTGTCTATTTCTTAGTCTTGCATGTCATTCCTCCCTCTTGGGCCTTTGCAAAAGCTGTCTCTTCTACCTGGCAAACTTTTTCCCTAGAGATACCAAACGCTTCACTCCCACCCCCTTTCAGAGCTCCATTCTTATATCATCTGCTTTCCTGAGCCTTCCCTATCTATTTAAAACCAGAAAATCTCCCTGTGCTCAACATACTCTCACCTCTTTCCTGCTTCATTTCTCTCATCAGCTCTCAGATCA
>CM053513.1:82338067-82380543 GCA_028627145.1 Eidolon dupreanum
TTTTTTTTTTTTTAAGAAAAAATCTCACTATGCAAGTATGCCTCCAAGACTCCACTTAGGTCTGTAATTTCTATGAATCCTGTTTCTAATTAGTGTGGGACAGGAAGGGAAAAGAGCCCCTTTGGATATTAGTGACAGGAGAAAAGAGCACAATGGGAACAATTTGATTAATACAGCCAAATAGCTAGCGCCTTGCTGAGTGCAGATCTCGCATTCTTCACGATGTTAAGTTTAAAATGACAAGTCAGTCAACCTCTGAAAGCAGGTGAAGATATTAGACTACATATTGAGTCAATATTTTTAAAAACCCCGTGGATTTTGTGCATCAGAACTGTGGTGATAGCAGAAACCACATAGGGGGACAAGTCCATCCAGGAAAGCCCAAAGAGCCAAAGGCCAAGAACTGAATCAAAGATGATTCTTACATTCCAGAGACAGTGGAAATAGAAGCACTGAGGAAGAGGCGTTAATCAGAAAGAAGCAGAAGATTATGGTTATTTTAACTAAATTAAGTGTTTCAAGAAGGAAATATGATCATCAAACTGGCCCCCTGGGTATACATAATTTGCACATCTGGGTGGGGAGGTAGAGTTAATAAGAATTATTAGTTAAAAGAAACTATTACAAATAATACTTTAAATTTGATTATCATTTCCATTAAATTATTTTTTATTTGAAAACACTTTTGCCTAACGATATCAAAATGCATGTGCTTTATGAATGTATTTGCACCGTTGCTTATCAAGTATATCAGAGAAGGATCAGAATAGAGAGGATGACACTGAGTCTCTGCTTATCTAAAGGAAGCAATAAAGTTAGAGATGCCAGCGTGTCTTTGAGAACCTGCATTAGTTTCCCAGACTGCCCCAACAAATTGGTTGGCTTAAAACAACAGAAATTTATTCTCTCACAGTTCTGGAGACTAAAAGTCTTAAATTAAGATGTCTGCAGGATCATGTTCACTCTGCTGGCTCCAAGGATGAATCCTTCCTTGCCTCTTCTTAGCTTCTAGTTGCTGCCAGCAATTCTTGGCATTCCTACATCCCTCCGATCTCTGCCTTGATTGTCGTATGGCCATCTTTCCCCTGTGTGTCTTCATATGATCTTATAAAGATGCCAGTCATTGGATGTCAGTCTTTTGGACCAATCTAATTTAGTGTGACTTCATCTTAACTAATGACATCTGCAAATACCCTATTTACAAATAAGGTCACATTTTTACATTCTGTGAATTTGGGGGATGCTATTCCACTTAGTACCTAGCCTTTCATGTGCCATATGTGCATGTAATGTAGACAGTGTAATGTATGGAGCTGGCCATATCAAGGCAAATCTGATGAATACTTAGTGCTTCTTTCTACTGAAGCTTCAGGTCCCACAAACTTGGCTATTGAATCTCATGCTGGCTTGGACCTTTGGTTGTGTACTTGACACATCATATGAAAAACAGATGCATATTTTTTTCTAGGAGTAGAATGGTTTTCTGGTTGATTATCAGCAGTGTGTGTATGCTGATTATAAAAAGAATTCTGAAATGTTTATTCCCTTTAGGTATCCTGAGTAGACGTGCATGATTGTAAATCTTAGTGGCAGTTATTCCGTAGTTTGAGCCATCCTATAGCTGCTGCTTGTGAGATCCTACCAGGTTATTATTCTATACATTCTAGAACTAATCAGAGAGAATATAAATCAAGTTCTGCTCTTGTGCAACAAATTTGAATTTATGTAACAGATGGCGTCAAACAGTTTTCTGAGATCAGACCTATAAGAATAATTAGAAAGAGTAATCTGGTTAATACTGATAAGATTTTTGAAATGTAAATGGACTGTTTTTAAATGAGAAGGAATTAATTTTTTAAAAATCTGCCAACAGGTGAGATAATAGACCTTGGAAAGTTTTAGCAGGTCATAAATCTATAAAGAAAAATTACAGTTAAGAAATTTTTGATGATTTTACTTGGGCCCAAAATATTATTCATAGCTCATTGAATAGAGGGGAAAAAACGGGGATGATTAGCATTTCCTTTTGAATCATTAGTAAAGAAAAAAAAATAGGGAAGAATGTAGGCTCTCTCTGAGACTCGATTTTCTTTTTAAAAGTGGAAAAATACTGCCTGCAGTATATAGTGATTACTGGTTGGAGGGAGTCATGTGAGAGAACATTATACAGAAGGACATTACAACCTCACAGAATTAGACATGTGCAAAGTAATTGAGTGATTGATGAATATAGCAATATAGAGAAAAATATAGAACATTATGAAAAATGACAAAGGATTTTCTATACCATCAGCTCTGTTCTCTCATTGACACTAGTTATGCAATTCTAAATTCTGTATAAATCCTAGATATATTTTACCTCTTGTTAAAACATTTTACTTTTCATTACTTTTACTTGTACTCATTACTTTTCATGGTAGCAATGATTTAGCTAAGGTTAAAAATTACAGGAGATCATGAGTGCTTCCATTTTTGCTTCCTAAAAATAATCTTCCATGGATATTTCCTCTCTGCCATGCCTATCAGACTCTCTCATCTATTTTCGTTCAGTCCATCTCTACTTCAGATCTTCTATGTTAGTTCTATTACTCATATTCAGGAAATTGTTGTTTTGGTTTTTCTATTCATTGGGCATATCAAATGAAGACTCCAAAAGCATGGTTCTTGACTTCGTTGTACTACTACTTAAATATATTCCATTTCTTGATAATATTGCCAATTTTTCTGCTTTTTAAGCTTTCAATAATTACCTTTCTATATTTTATGTTCAAACTAAAGCATTCTACCTGTCATTCTATGAATTAGAACTATACATTACTGCTTCTATATTGATTCACATCATTTACTCTGAAACAATTTTCCTCTTACTCTTACTGTAGATTCTCAGCAGTATCAAGGTGAACAAATTGCTATTTCTGTAATTGGATTACACTGAGCTATCATACTGTTACTTGGCCAAAGTCAACTACTTATGTGCTTTTGACCCAGTAGTAGACAGAAATCATGCTCTATCTACCAAGCAGGAAAACACTTCACCTGTTTAGGGACAACCTTGTCTATCTTTGTGGGAAGTTGGGACTTACTTTCTGCTATGGTAGCTCATGGAGCATAAGATACAGCCTTGGTGGTGTTGACTCTCACAAAGCTTCCTTAGGTTCCTGTATTTAGCCAAGGCTAGTTTACTAGCTCTCATCTCAAGTCCATAATTCTGTATCCTTCTAGTGCAATCCGCTTGTCAGTCAGATTAAGTTACATTTCATCAAATATAATGAAAAAGATCTGAATAGCAGAATCGGAGAAGGATCTTGGTGTAGGTATGGCTTTTGATTTAGGCCATGAAAGATTAACATGTCTTTGAAGGAATAGATATAACATTATTAATCATACATTAATGTAATTATTTTGGGGTAAGAGTTATTGGTTATTATGTGTTGAAACATTCATCTATTTTGTTTTTAACTTTCAAAGTTGACACTTTCATAATGATATATAGCAGGCACTGTTAATTACCTATCAGATTTTCATTTTAACATCTCCCTTGCTAACAGAACCTGATTTTATTTGGGGTAGCAAAATACTCAGCCAAAATATGTGGTCTTTTAGTTTCCCATGAGACAAGGTTTTGCCATCATAGCAAAAATGGTAGAAAATGTTTACTCAGGTCTTTTGCCTAGTTTTAATTACTTCATTTATTTTTTGTTTGTTTATTTATTGCTACTGAGTTGCATGAGTTCCTTGTACCATGTATATTTTGGATATCAACCCCATATTAAATATGTAGTTTGCAAATATTTTTTTCCCATTCCATAGGTTGCCTTTTCATTTTATTGGTGGCTCCCATTTGTTGTGAAGAAGCTTATACATTAGATGTATTCAAACTTATTTAGTTTTACTGTAGACATTTTTCCAAAGAAGACATATAAATGGCCAACAGGTACATAAAAAGAAGTTTAACATTACTGATCATGAGGGGAGTGAAAATCAAAAGTCACAATGAGATAACATCTCATACCTGTTAGGATGTCTTTTATTCAGAAGGCCAAGAGATAACAAATTCTACGAGGATGTGAGAAAAGGGAACTCTTGTACAATATTGGTGGGAATTTACACTGGTATAGCCATATGGAAAACAGTATAGAGGGTCCTCAAAATTATTATATGATTTAGCAAGCCCACTCTGGGTACATAGCCAAAGAAAATTATTATTTTGAAGAGGTATCTGCACTCCCATGCTCATTGCAGCATTATTCACAAAAGACAAGGTACAGAAACAACCTAAGTATTCATCAGTGGATGAGTAAATAGGGAAAATGTGGCATACAATGAAATAGTAGTCAGTCTTAAAAGAAATTCGTTTTTTTGCAACAATATAGATCAGCCTGGAGAGCATTATACTAAGTAAAATAAGCCAGAGAGCGAAAAATGAATTCTGCATGGCATTACTTGTATGCAGAATCTAAAAACAATCAAACAAAATTGAACTCAGAGAAACAGAGTAGAATGATGGTTGCCAGGGACTAGGGGAGTTAATCTACAACTGCTCTAAAAAAAATAGTCAAATTAATTAATTAATTAATTAATTAATTAATTAATGAAAAAAAGATGGGTCGGAAAGATAGACAAGGATCTTGAGTCATAGGTGACAACATGGAGCCACTGTACTTGTCTTGAGCTGGCTGCCTCTAATTTCTTATTATATGGGAAAACTAACAGTGACTTAAACACATGGAGACTGATTTAGGTATTTCATTACATGTAGCCAAATTCAATTCTAATACTACCAAACTGAGTTTAAATAACTTGCTTAAATAAATATTTCTCTTCGTAAGAGGATTGTAAAATTTAAAGCCATGTAACTTGCCTGCTAGGTCCATGTTCTTTACCCAAAATAAATTAGTTTATTCAAAATCTGACACATTAATTGTTTTTCAAAGTGAAATTCTCAGCCATTCTAGTTTCTTAGAAGGCACTTTTTCCTCTCAGGAATAAAATTTAATTTGTGCTATAAAAAAATTTGTTCAGGAATGCTAAGATTTCATCAGGTTCTGAGAGTGTTCTATACAAGTATGACTCTAAAGCAATAAACTTTGAAATCAACCTACCAGAATTCAAAAATCCTAAAGAGTATGTTTATTTGAAGTAGCCACCTTCAGAGTTTGCGTTCTTATTTCTACAGTGCTTCCTCCCATTTCTCAAAACCTCTGGGCAATACTGTTTGAGAAGTGACTATCTAGTCAAATCTACGAGCCTCACGGAAATTAGCTTTATGGCTTCATTTTTAAGTGAAAATAAAATGACCCTCTGTCTTAGTTACAGATTTGATTCCAAATTGCTTTGGGGAGGTTAAAAATCAAATCATCAAAATGATGAACATAACAAAAAACACTATGTCCCTGGCCTCATCCCTCCCAGAATTTACCTCACACCTGTGCTATAGCCACTTCCGCCTCTCCACCTCTGCCCTCTTCACTCTCTTGCTTTTACAACTCCATCCAGGCTCTTTCCTCTTCCGGGATTTCCTTTTCTCCATTCATTCCTGAGAGTTTCATCCATGCCACCGTGGATGTCACTTGTCCAAACCACCTCGATAAGATCTTCCCAGTTTCTCCTTTCCTATTTGAGTTCCATCCTCTGTGCTCTTCTAATAACTTATCTGTATATTTTGCTGGTGATAAAGTTACTTATGTGTTGCTGTTTCTTCTCCTGGCTTGTAAGCTCCGCTAGAGCCTCACAGAGTCAAGATCAGAAGTGAAAGGGGCCTGAGAATTTGTCCATTCCAGCCCTTAAGATTCCAGATAAAGAAACTGAGGCTGCAAGAGGCTAAGTGACATGATCAGGTTTCCACAGGTGGTAGGAGTGAGGACTAGATGTTAGCCCTCCGATGTCAGTGTAATTCTGCTACACCTCACTTTGCATTCTATACAGATACTCAGTGATTGTTAAATTTGTTTTTTTAAAAAATCCAATTGGTGACAGGCAAAAATTAAAGTGTTTAGCAATACCAAGTTTTGAGAGGCTGTGGAGAAATGAGACTTTTATAATTCATGGGTAAAGTGAAAACTGATGAAAACACATTGGATAAAATTTAGTAATAAATAGTACAGTTGAAGATGTCTATTTTATACGATATAGAAATTCTATTCCTAGACGAATATCCTGGAAAAACATCTTGACAAACAAAGGAGACAGACGCGAAATGTTTATGGGTGAAATGTTTGTGGTAGCGAAATATTGGATATCACCTAAATGTATATCATAGAAAATAGGATAAACAATCAATTTTTATTTAAAAAAAAATGCAATGTTCTACAGTGTGAATAATGATGAAGTAGAACTCACATATTAGTTCACGGGATGATTCTAACATATATAATATTGAGTGAAAACAATAAATTGCTAAAGAATACATGGTGTATGGTACCTTCTATGTGGATATTTAAACCTGAAAACAATACCACATATTACTTAGGGCAACATATATATGTAGAAAAGGATAAATATATTCATGGAAATAGTCATGATCACATGCAAGGAAGTGTTGGGGTGAGGACGGAGGGAGTTGACAGGATATAAATGATTAAGGATATAGTCTCCATAGCATTTGCAATCAATTATTTTAAAGCTTTGTGGTTGGTACATGCATGTTCATTTTATTATGCTTTATACTTTTGGCTATATGCTAAAAATTTAATAATAAGATTTGTTTGTTTGTTTATTTTGATTGGAGGACATTTCCAAAGTGAAATATCCTAGTATGCTCTGAGCAATATCAGTATAAACATAAAATGGATATAATCAGTCAGATGGCTATTTTGAAAGCGATGATTATTACTTGAATTTATGCTTTTAAAAATGTTTGGTAAAAACATCTACGGTATTCCATCATATTGATGTTTGTCTATGCCTAGTTGGCTCTGTGTGAAATGGTTGCTTTAGCAAACTATGGTCAGAGAAATGTAGTGATATGCAAGAACCTCAAAAACAAAAAGACATATTTAGAGTTCAGCTTGCAAATCTTGGATTCCCCATGCAGCTGGGCAGTATACAAATACTTTCTTTATCATTCACCTTCTGTGTCATTCTTTTTGTAATTAACACTGGCCTCCCAAGCAGTGCCAAGCCCAAAAAAGTGCCAGAGGCAAGGGAGATGATTCACTGATTGTGTTTTTGTTTTGTTGTTCAATTCTTTAGTAACTAAAAGTATTATAAGCTTCTTAAGGTAAAACCATTCAGAGAACATCTAGTTCCAACTTTGGTTCACAAATGTAGATACCCAATTTGCTCCCAAGGTCATAAAGAGATTTAGGGGAAAAAAAGGGCAGAGATAAGAAGAACTGACATGTGTTTTTCTACTCTCTTGTATGAGCTGACCACTCAGTAGTTACTGGTGAGCTACACTAGAACTTGACTTCTCCAACAAATTACATGCACTAGAGTCCATGAGGGGCAGATCCTTCACTTAAAATGAGGAAGGGAGAGTTGAAGGAATCTATCCAAAGGAAATGAAAACAAGTGTCTAGAAAAAGACTTGTAAACAAATATTTACAGCAGCATTATTTGTAGTTGTGAAAAGCTGGGAACAACTCCAATGTCGGTCAACTGTTGAACAGAACAATAAACAATATATTGATAGAATGGAATATTATTTAGCAATAAAAAGGAACAGAATAGTACTGATATTTGCAACCCTAGGGACAAACCTCCACATTATATGATAGGAAAGAAACCAGGCACAAAAGACCACATATCGTACAATTTCATTTGTATGAAATATTTGGAAAGGATAAGTCTACAGAGACAAAAAGAATGGTTGTTGCCTGGACTGGGGGTATGAAGGGAAATGAGCACTCATGAGCATGAGGGATCTTTTTGGGGTGATAAAATTCTGCAATGTTAGATTTTGGCAATGGTTGTGCAACACTATAAATTTGCTAATGGTCATTTAGTCATACACATAGGTGAGTGAATTTTATGCTGTGCCAATTATACCCTCAATAAAGGTATTTTAAAAAATGGAGAAGGGGCACAGTGTATCCTTTAAAAACTCAAGTTTATTTAACTCCATCAACTCTACCAACTACCCTGTTATCCTTCTCAGAAATTATATTCTCAAGACAGAGGATATCTTAAACTTAGGCCTGTTGGGACACATTATTCTCTGGTAAAAATTAACTTTTTTGAGATCTTACTACATAGTGGACATTTTGCTCATTTTGGCTTTTTATTCCTCACCACAACCCTATGAGATAGACAGTATGTTAACCCTATTTTAATGACAAGGAAACTGAGTAATCTGTTCTATGTCACAAAGCTTGTACGAAGCCTAGGACAGAGAATCTCAAACCATTGATGTTCAAAGCCCATAGTCTCAACCTGTTTACCTATCAGGTGCTCTGTGGATAGTTGTTACAAGAAAGATGAGATTTGGTGGTCACCTTCCTGAGCCAGCTTTGCAACAGCCAATGAACACTGGTATTATGAACTCTTTCTTTCACCACTTTAGTGCATTAAGGAAAATAATACTTTTATTATTTCCTGCAATTTATTTCTAATGTGATACGATAAAGTAGTGGTATGAAAATCCTCAGGGTTTTTGGACCGAATTATAAAAGAATAATCAAGGGCCACCAGCCACTAGAAGTTTGTTTTATCACTGGAAGCCTCCATTCTCTCTCTTTAAGGCATCTTTCATTGACTGTGGCAGGTTTATGTAAGACATTTTCATTAATGAATTTTTTGAGTTGTCTTCTAAGATATAATGCCAGTGTATGTTGGTGTGTTGTCATGTCTATTTTTTCCCTTGATACTTAAAACAAAATCCCCCCGATGGAAAAAAAATTTCATGATGAAATGTCAGCAGGAGGTAGAAAGTATTTTTGAATTAAATAATAATTTTGATTATGTGGAGTGAAAAAAGTGAAGCACTGAGCACTGGAATTAGATTTAAAAATGTGAGTTAAAATCTAAAAAGGACATTAACACGTTGAGAAACTTACTTTCCTCATTGGTTAAATGGAAATAAGACTATGTACCTTAGAGTGCTATCATTGATACTGAAGATGTATTAATGTGTGACTACACTTGTGTAAAGAGAGTAGATGCTGAGTCAGGGCCTGTCAAGTTTACTTATTGTAATTTTATTACGTTAGTTGTTCAACACATGTTATTTTAAGTGCTTTGCTCCATACTGGTCCCTGGGAATAAAATAACATGAAAGACAATCAGAGTCTTTGCCTCACAAGATTTATATTCTAGGAGAAAATATAAATAATAACCAAATAAAGAGAAGTGTTCTTAAATAAAAATTACCAAATGTGTTAAGAATTGATCAAATAAAATGATAGGAAAAACTGAAAAAATATGTATTACTGTGGAGGCAAGGGAAAGGTATTTAAATAGTGTGCTCAAGGAAGATCTCTCTGAGGATAATATTTGAACAGAGACCAGAATGCTTAAAAGGAGCCAACCATGGAAAAAGTAAGAGGGAAGAGCATTCAGGAAGAAGGAACAGCATGTGCAAAGGTTCTGAGTTGGTGAGGAGCCTGAGTTGGAAGAGCTCAAAGATTGCTGAGGCTAGAACATTGTAGAAACTATAGAAAGGGAGGCAAGGCTTGATAATTGTCATCAAAAAGGATCTGAAATTTTGTTTTAAATAAAATGTGAAACTGCTGAATTTATAAGGAATAAGATGATGTAATATATATTTTAAGAAATCCCCTCGTATTGAAAAGGGTGAGAGAAGAAACAAGGACCGATAGGAAGTGATTTTGATAGTAAAGACAAGACATAATGGGAATCTTTATTAATGCAATACGTTACAGGAGGTGGAGAGAAAGTTCTTGGCAGGGCTTGTTAAGTGTTGGGTGAGAGTGAAGAGACAGAAGGCAAAGTCACGACCACATCAAGGTTACTGTGCCTGGGTTTCTTCCTTGAGATAGTGGATGGTGGCATTTACAGTGATGGAGAGGACTGAGGGTGGACTTGAGAGTTCTCTTTTGGACACATATGTGTGAGATGTCTCTGAGATAGTCCAGTTCAGGCGACTCGTGCTGAGATAGAAAAGAAATTTAGAGTGCAGGGACTTCTGAGATGGAGATATAAATCAGGAGTCATTGCTGTAAAAATGGTCAAATTGAATAGCTGTAAGTGGTGGGGAAAGCTCCGTTCTTCTGATAATAAACAATCAGAATCTTTGGATTCAGCTCCATCTAGTATATCATATTAATTTACTTATAATATCCACTACATATGGTAATAAAATTTCTAATGAGTTTTGTAATATGTTGCATTTTGGGGGATGGAACACTCAAATTTATTGTTTATGATTTTATTTAAATAAACAGGTCTGAATTAATACAATATGGCTTTTAAAATTTTAGAGATCCCTGGAATCACTTAGTTTGGGCTTGTTTATGAATAGTAATACTACATTACAGGATGTTGATTTTTATCCTAAATCCTGTACAAGCAAATGCTCTTATTTATTATTGATTGAGGAGCTGTTGTATGTCATACATTGTTACAAGTATGGAAAGGCATAGATCATGTCTCTTCCCACAGAATGAATCTATTTGGGAGGAGATGGACATGTGATCAAGAAATTACTACGAAATGTGTTAAATGCCATAGTCTAGGGTGATATTAAAGAGAAGGGATTGATAAACTGCTAAAAGGTAGAAAACATTTTATGAAAAATCTAATGTTTAAGTTGAGTCACAAAGGATGTGCAGAGATTTTTAGAAACACAAGATATGAGAGAATATTTCCTGAATGAGAGAGGTGTAAGGTAAAGAAGGTGAAACAGAGTATAGATATCATGTGGCTAAATCAAAGGTTGACTGTAGTACTTAGGAGAAGTCTTGTCACATGTTCGTCACTCAGTCTGTTGAATGGATAAATGAATGAATGAGCCCAACAATTGTTCTTACGCAATACAATTTGCTTGGCTTCAATTTTTGGGTGAAGGAAATAGGAGGAGTCCTTGTGTATAGATTTTGTGTATTAACATGAGATATAAACTAATTGCATATGAAATTCCTAAAGACAATATAAACAGGTATTTGAGAGAGTGGTAAAAGTATTTGTATTTTTTGGAGAGGGAAGAGGGAGAGACAGAGAGAGAGCAGAAGGGAGGGAAGGCGGGATGGAGGGAGAAAGGGAAGGAGAATGAAAACAATTTTTAAAAGCATCTTGAGGGAAATAAGCATTAAAGGAAATTGTACTAAAATGACTTGAGGCATAATCTGTGAAATGGAAACCATGAACTGTTGGGCTCAGGGGGAGTAAAACATACCAGAACATTGGTTTTAGCCAGAGAAGGTAGAAACAGACTACAGCCAAAGTTTGTGATGGGAGTCAAATTAAAAGACTCCATCAACCAAGAAAGAGCAGGATCCAGTTTTAGAGGGGAATCCAAGCCAGATTATCAGGAACAGGAAAAATAGAGATGTCAGTAGGGTAATAGGGCAGAGAGCAAATCAAGACCTAATCCAATTTAATTTTAGTGCATAATTCAGATTTGATTTAGCTTTGGGAACCAGCAACTTAGTGTCTTAAAGGTGTAATTGAGCCCTGCTGGAAGTGATGGTGGGCAAGGCACAGCTAGGAAAAAAAGTGGGCTCTTTTCAAGTGGCAACAAGGGAAATAGGGAGAAATAAAGACACTACTGAGGACGGAGTGGGGAGATTCTGCTAAAATTCATTTGCAAAAGATAAAATTATTCACTGGAGGTAGGAACGATCAAGTTCAGTAAGGACACTGATTATGCTCAAAGAGGAAGCTATAGAGCTCGTTATTTAAGCACATCGCATTTTTGTTCAAAACCATTCATGTGGAATGTTTTAGGAAATTTCAATTAAATTTGTCCAGGATTAAATGTGAAATTATTTCTTGTTTTCACTTTGAAGGAATTAGTACATAAAGCCTTCCTTAACTTTATAAACTGGCAAAATGAAGGTCATCACTCGGTCTTCTAGTTTATTTTTATATGAAGTTGATAGTGCAACTGTTTAATTCTTAAAATTCATGTAATCAGAATTTTGGAGTCATAAATGTTATTGTCTATAGTTCTTATAACTTTGATTCCACTGTGTTCCTTACAGTTATTACTTCAAAAGAATACTTCACACAAGTATATGTGTAATTCTAACACTTAATCAGATTCAGAAATTTTTGTAATATATCCATGCTGGTCAATTGATGTATTTTTATAATTATGCATTTAAAAAGAATGATTCTCACTTTTTAGCTTTTTATTAGTCAAATATATTATGCTTCTGCTGCAAATACGATTAGTTTCCAAAAAGTAGATATGCTCTTGAATACTATTGAGCATTTAAACTATGTAATAGATAATTTATAAAGTATTAAGAATGGCCCTTGTCTATTAAATATACTAGCCCAAACAGGCAGGTATGATTTAGCTTATGTAGACTGAACATATTGCTTTTAAGTTTCTCCTCTAGTGAAAAGGGATGCTTGCCAATATGTTGATTGAGTTGATAAGATCCTATTTGAGATGGCCTTGCACTCATCACTAATGCATTTAGTGACATTCTAATGGACCTGAAAAAAATCTAGAATCAAAATTTCTAAATAGTATTTATACCATCCTCTCTATCAAATATTAATTTCGCTAATACATCCTTATCACAATCGGCCACACTCTTATATTCATTTTATATGGACTGATATACAATATCCCCTCTTTTTGGATTTTCTTCCTTGTGGCCTAGAAAACTCCTACTTGTTCTTCAAAACCCAGTGTGGGCCTCACCTCCTTTGGGAGGTCTTGCTTGATAAAACCTTCAGGCCCACTGTCAGCAAAATAAAACCCTTCCTCATCTGCATGCCATAGCACCATATACCCTTCTCTAAATTGCTGATCATGTCATTTGGAAACTGTATTTTTAGAAGTTTTCTCCTGCACTGGATTGTGGGGTTCTTGAGAACAATGATCTTATTCTTTTTTGTATGCCAATACCTAACACAAGTTCTAGAGCAGAGTAGACATTGCGTAAATATTGGTTGAATGAAGTCTGTTGAAAAGGAAATCTCCAATGGCTATTTAATCTTTTATTTATTTATCTTCTCGTACATGTATGTATTGCTTCCTAATGGAATTACAGGCTATATAAATAGAGGGACTAGGTCTTCTATTTCTATGTTCTTGGGAGCACATTAAAAGTATTTTTTTTACGTTGTAGGTAATTAAATACTATATATTAATTATCAATATTTTTTCTCAGTCAGCATCATATCATACAAGACATGAAGAAATTGTGTAGGTTGTTTTATACAAGTTTATAGTTTATTGGAATAATCCAGAAATCTAGTATACTGTTATGGTGACATAAGCACCAAAGAAGGAAAAAGATACTTTGACTTTAAAAGATGCCAGTTTATAGATGTGGCCGTGATTGGCCCATACATAATTTAGTAGTTGGTGAAAATTTGGCAACACATCAATTCATGACCAAGTTTGTTGGAAATTCTTTTCAGATCTTAATTACACTATCAATCCCAATCAGTTCAATTCAGCACATATTAATTGAGTCTTTACTGTGTGTAATGCATCGGGCAACTTGCTGAGTATTAGGTATAATGGAAATACTTTGAAGATGAGTGGACTGGAGTTCTCTTCATTCCTGGCTCTTTCACTTACGATCTACATGATTTAGGGAAAATTACTTAACTTCTTTGACCTCAGATTTTTAATCTGTAAAATAGAGGATATGAATCTCAACCTCATAGGAGGTTATAAAGGAGACAGCGCTGGTACAGTGTTTGGCATCTAGTTTGTGCTCAACAAATGTGAACCTTGTGGTTCACCTAAAGGGAGCATCCCTTTTCATCACTTCGGCATTTTATAGCAGAAGAAAGAAACGTGGACTCCTAAAGAAGCAGGTGCCAGCTACAAAGAGACAATGTAACTATAGTTTGTTTCCAGATGCCTTTATTTTAATAGCATTATTATGTGTTGGAATTTTAAAGAAGAATGCGTGCCAAGGAAGTGTTATAATTCAGTTTCAATTACAATAACTATTCTGAGTAGCAGGCTAGCCAAAGGTTGCCAAGTACCTTGTGCCCAGGCTCTGGATTTAATAGCAATAATGGCTATTCCAGCTCCCCATTACTGTCTTCCTTTGATTTAGGATGGCCTTCTCCCCGAAGGTAAGGTGTTGATGTCACCTCATTGACTGGCTCAGGTTTCTGGCGGAGATGTTCATTTTGCCTGAGAACTGCCAGAAATCTGTATCTTACATTTCCTGTTATGAGGCATAGTGCAACAAGTTTCCTATTTCTTGTATTTATTCCCTTTCTACTTTTTTAGGTAAATTCTGTCACCCACAGAAAGCAGTCACTTTACAGAAGGATTCCTTACACTCTATGGATTCTATTTTAGTTAAATCACCCATGAACATTTATTCATTTAAAATAAGGTAATTATTCATGTCTTTTATATTTTCAAAATATTTTAAAAAGTAACATCAATCTTGCTGTTATATTTTATAGAGAAATATATGCCAAGGGGAAAAAAAAATTTCCTTCTATCCTTCTTCCTTCTCACACTGTCTTCCTTCCTCCCTTCCCTCTTCCTTGTTCCTTCCCCTCCATCTTCCTTCTTTTTCTTCCTTTCTTTCTTCCTCCTCACACTCTTGCTGTTTATTCTTCTCTCCTTCTTTCCTTTCTCTACCTGTATGTTTTCTCCTCCTCCTTCTGTTTTTTTTTTCCTGTTGAACTTAATGAACCCCTTGTCAAATGTCCTCTTATTGACTACAGTTTCACATTTCATTTTGTTCCATTCTTCCTAATTCTATCTTGCAGCCCACTTAGAGATCTTCTGTCTTATCCACATATACATCTTCCCAATATTTGTAGATGCTTATCATATACCCTGGTTGTCACTTAGCCAAGTAATAGGCATTTATCTCCTTTAATCTGGCCTCATAAATCAAACCTTTTTTTTTCCTCTAATCATTTTTTTTTATCGTTTCCTAAATGGTTTCCAATTTGTCTACATCTTTTAAAAATGAAGTGCTTTAATCATAATGTAGGGATCTAAGGCTGAAAACTTGTTGGCTGCATTTTGCCATTTTTTTCCCTTCTGAACAAATATTTGATAACAAATAAGTGTAGTATGATTCTTTGCTTGCCTATTTATTGACTTGCAAATTCACACAGAATAAATCCTGAGGTTCTCTGAAGTTGATTAAAAATTGAATTTTTTCGAGGAGTCAGGGCCAGATGTTTAAACCTAGATACAACACTATTTATTACAATTGCACTTAAATTTTGTATAACAAACTTTCTTAATATGTAACACAGAATTAATAATGTCTGCCTTCATGAAGGGGGCCCAGACTAGGGTGAGATAAGCAAAGTTCACAGGACTCCTTACAGATTCTGAGAATGAATGCCTCCTTAAATTTTTACCCTATGTGCCTCCCTCGCTTCATGCTAGGTCTAGCCCTTTTCATGCAGATAAAATAATAAGTGTGAAAATGCTCTGAAAAAATGTGAAGACATCAACAAATATCAGGTACTGTCCTTATTGTTCTTCACCAGTTCATCTAAGCACAATTTAATAACAGTGGGATTACTAAACACGTGGAGCTCACTTTATCAAGTCCCTCTAGTCTCATAAATTCAGTCTTCCAAGTTTCCTAATGCCCTGAGCCCCTGCCTACCCAGGCACTTCCATGTCAAATCTAACCCAGTATACTGCTCAGACACAGTTATTATTTTTTCGTTCTGCCATTAAGAATTACTCATTTAGATTCTCATTCCCTCAGAGCTCTGTACATCTGCTTTCTTGAAAATAGCAAGCTTATCAGGTGAAATTGTGTTTGTTGTTGTGTCTATAAGGAAATGCTAGCTTAATGTGTAATTCATGTCAAGTCACAAATTTGCAAATTCATTAAAGTATTTTGTAGACACTGCTTTCCACTGCAGGTTTTCTAATACATAGTTTACAAACTATTCTGATCAAGAACTACAGTAAGAAATAAATTTTTGCATGACCCAGAACACACACAGAAACACACAGAAACATAATGAGGAAAGGATTTCACAAGCTAGTACCGGCCCTTTCTACTTATGAAACACCTATTCTCTTCCCTTCTATTCTATCCTATAAAATAGATCCCATTTTATTCTCTCTAGTGTACTCAATCCTGTACTAGTCTGTTTCATTTTTTAAAAGTGTTAACTATGAACAAATTAAGTTCATTTTGCTATTCATTATTATAACACACTCATTTTGGAAAAGATATACTCAAAAGGTTTGTTTTTTAGTGGAATGAGGTAGACCACTGTGGAACAGACTTTTAACTGGTGGTTGTGTACGTATGATGTGTGTATGTGTGTATGCCTGCATAGAGTGATGAAGACAATGCCGGACTGACTTGAGGGTAGAAGGCCATCCACCTTGATGGGGACGTCATTGTCTTGTGTGTGCTGATATTTAACGGGTTACTAGGTAAGGATCAGGAGAATTCTGCATGAGCTAATGAGGCTCATACTGGGTGGACAGCCTGCTTACCATAGTGCTGCATTGAGGAGAAGGCAATGTTCAGAGATCCAGGAAGGTGTCCAGCAGTTGGAAGCTTTCTAAGCATAAAAGAAGAATCCTGGTAATTGAAAGGCAGCTACTAGAGGTAAACTACTGATTTAGATATAAGGGAAAAACTAGTTACAGCCTGACTCCTAAGATCACAGTAGGACTGTAAACAAGGTCCATTCCATGCCATATCAGCATCTGTTGACATGTTGCTCCTTAAGTCTGTTCTTACTTCAGATATTATTGACCCAACTACATGCAAATGCAACCAGATGATCATAGCTTCAAGAAGACCAGTCTGAAGGTACAAAGAATGAGGAGTGCCTGATAGATCTTGGGGAGCAGACAGGACTCAGCTTATCTTTGACATTTCTTTTTTGTGTCTGTGAATAGAGCAAGCTCTGAGCACCACACCAGAATTTGTGCCTTTCTGAATTATCTTAATGTATTTTTTCTGACTTATTTTATAAGTTCTCTCATCAAATTGCTCTGGTATGGCATCTGCTTTGAATTATATTTCATTCTTTCCAGATGTGCATAGCTATTATCAAATTAATATTCCAGACTTCATTTTTTAACAGGAGGAATTATACTAAGTTTTCTCTATAGCTTATTGATGGCTTAAATATGATTCTTCTATAAACAATTTCTGACTGAATGACTCTTTATGTTTCTGATGTCCAGGGAAAGTATAAGCTCAAGAGGGTTTTTATTAACCTTGTAAAGTTACAGGATAAAGTGCATGAAGTGAAAATATAAGCTTTTCTTCATGCCCAGGCTCTTTAACAGAATGAATCCTGAGTTCATGTATAAACTTGCAGTTACCAAGAATACATATCAAGGAGCACTACAAATATAACAGGGTTTTAGAAAGAAAAAAAAATGCAGAATTGTGTGCCATTTTCTCCTCCACTATTTGGTGGTACAATAGTGGCAAAATACTTTGAAACACAATGCATAAGTCTCAAAAATATAAAATTAAATCACTGATAAAATACATTAAAAAAATGACCTTTTCGAAATCCCATTTTAAACTGTCAAAGTCAGGAGCTTGAGTGAATGGTGAATCTAAGATGCTTTTTTAAGTGGAAAAGACTTGTAGGGGCTCATTTCTATCTGAAGCAGCAAGGAATTATTAGGATTGCTTTGACTCACAATGATACCGTGATACCACTAATTATTCCAGGTAATTCAGGCAGAGTTTGTGAAATTCAGTGATAACACAAAAGGCTTATTTTAACCATGGATTTCAACCCCCTTCCCTAGAAAGCCTTTACATAAGCCAATGAAAACTAGTCAAGTTGCTCGTGCATCATTTTACCTCTCTCCCTTGGATATCTCCATTTTTGGTGACATTGTTTATAAGACATAAAGTAGCCAGTGTGATGAGAAGGGGCTATGCCTTTCCTGTGAGTTGGATAAAGCTTATGCTATTGGCACTGAGGACATATGTGGGCTTCAGGCAGACTCCAGGTTCTACGGACGTTATACCTATAGAAACAATCTGCAGAGGGAACCTTGGCCAACCACTGCAAGCTTCTGGAGCCCACAGCTGCTGGGTAGCCAGATATGACATTCCTGGTGAGGTGAGAGAGACAAGCTACTATGTGAAGCCTGAGCAGCTGCCAAGGTGCTCATCACATCTCCAGGGTTCACAAAGCATTCATCATAGAAGCCGCCATCTTTTTTCAGAATAGCTTACCAATAAGGATATGGCTCTTAAAATGCTATTTGTTCTCATTCTCACTGGTACAGAGGATTGGAAGGTTTGGGCCTGATGGCAGCCAGAATTTAAAGGGAATGCCCAAAAGGAGCTCCAGAGGTTTTCATTAAGGGCAGCATCACTGAAACCACCAGAGAATTTCTTGACACAGCTTCTCTGAAGGTAGAAGTCCCATTTGGATGCACAAGTTTTGGCAGTAAATATACATACACGCCTACTTTCTGTTCCTTATAGTCATAATTTGTCGCCTTACAACTGTAGAATAGGAACGAATGTTTGCTTATGTATCTGGTTGTTGAAATTACCTAATTGTTAAAAAAAAAAAGTTGTTGTAAATACATATTTGCCCATTTGATTCCCTCCATGAATTTTACTGTGATATTTTTTCCTAAAGGAAAGAGAGTCATAAAAATATGATTTGAAGTGATTTTGGGACACTGAGTAGTAAAGATATTTTTATGAATTTATGTTCACGAATCAAAATGATTTCTATGTTCATTAATCAAAGTGCATTCATTAACTTTATATTAAAATCATTAGGCTTTAAAAATTAAGGAAAAAAGGACAGTTGGCATGTGAATTGAGAGTTTGACCAAATCCAAGATATTGTAAAAACAATTTGAAATACTCAATATCCCAGACCAGATGTCAATTTTTCCAATGACCAGCCTGTCTATCCCACCAGATACCCCACGGCATATCTATCCCATGCTGAAATAGCTTTCTAGTGTCTTTTGAATGGTTGGCCATCCAAGAAGCATGAAAGCCAGAGCTATTCATAAGACCAAATTGAAATCACCTTTGAGAATTCTGTCAGGCACTTTATCCCAAAGAAAGGGAATAGATGAAACCCTGAGCCAGTTGGTCCCAACACAGAAGCCATCTTCTGTAATGTTGTTTAATAATTTGGGAGGCTGCATCAGTCAGTGCGGTGGCTAGAAAATTATCATTTTTATAAGGTAAATGTGAACGTTTCATACAGTGAAAACTTAATAGAGACAAGAAAGAAAGTCACGATTTTGCAGATTAGTGAATGCCTTAGAACCTCTGGATTATTTTAAATGTTTTGATTGTCTTAGAATCACTGGATTTTCTGTTCACCTAAGTTACCCCATTGGATAAGCTTCTGTGCTTGCTAACAAACTGGCTCTTAAAATATCTCTTTCATGCATCAATGCCATCAGGCATCAAAGTACCAGTTGCCAGTTGTCTCACTTTTCCTGCTCAAAGGTAATGAATGAAATTCTTCCACACCAAGAAGTTCATGATAGATTTCTGCCACCGAAGTTACTTTTGGAGATCTCAAATACTTAATGTGAAAACTGAAATCATTAATAGTATGATTCTAGGCATGGTGATTCTTTGTTGGAAGGTTATGCATCTGGTTTAAACCTTCCTAGTGTCCTAAGATAGCATATCTTAGCTGGTCCTTCTTTACTTCCCCCCTTTCATCCCTCCTTCATTTACTGCAACATTTACTGAGCAACTAATTTATTCCAGCACATGGATAAGTACTGAGAATAGAAAGATGGATATGGTAGGATCCCTCCTCTCAATGACTCATAGTTTCATAGAGGAGATAGTTATGTCAACCAGCTCATAAATCTTAAAAGAATCATAGTTGAGATAAATACAAAGCAGCCAGAAGAAGCGGGTCATCCATGCTAGGGAAAAGGATTTGTGAAAGACCCCACCCAGGTGAAAACATTTAGGCTGATTGTTAAATGATGGGTAAGAATTTCTGAGAAGGAAAAAGAAGCAATTGGATACATCACCCTGGCGTTTGGGCTACAGCAGTAGTTCAGCTTAACTTGAACACAGGATGTGAAGACATTGTCAGGAGATAAGGCTGGCGAGCTTCTCAGAGGGTTGGGAGGAACCCTTGCCTTGCTATTGTTCTGTAGTTAGTGAGATACCACTGAAAATTACAGCTGGGGAATGACATGTTTCTGCCACTCTTGCAACAGCGTAGACTGAGGATAGAAGGCGGAAGAGAGGCTCTGAGTTTTAACAGCCGCGCGTCGAATGCATGCCAAGGGCCAGATGTGGCACTGGATTCTGGGAGCCCAGTACCCACCTCGTTCTAATGGTGACAGTAGCAACAATAACATTTATTTAATTGTTGCATTGTACTGATCTGGGTGCTTCACTTATTTTAAGTATTGCAGCTCAACAACTCTGAGGTGTTGTTAATATGTGTCTTATGTAAAAAGGTGAGGTAACTGAGATTAAGAAATGGTGTCTGCCCAAAGCTGTGTAGCCAGGGAAGTATCAAGTTAGGATTTGTGCCCAATTTGATTTCATTATGATCTACTGTGATGGGAGTAAAAGAGAGAGTCACAAGGTCATAAGGTCAGCCACGACTATAGTAAGAACAGAGCTAGGCCACAGTTGCCATTGGGACAAGGAGCAGCTAAAAAAAAAAAAAATACGAGAAGAATCTGCTCTGTAATAAATGGAATCTAGAAGCTATCATCTTAGTACCCCAGACACGTAACTCCTCACCGTTTCCTAGATTGTTCTCTCTGACTTATACACTTTCCTGGATGAAGTCATCTTGTTACTGTGCAGTCAGTGCTGGAGTGGGCGACTGCTGCTGTGGATTTTTCTAGCCATTTTTTCTCCTCTTGCTGCCACAAGTGACTGGTGAACAGCTTCCACTCTAGGACTTTAAATCTGTGTGTTGGCTCTTATGCATTCAGCAGCCAGATGCCCGGTAGCTTTATGCCGAGCTTTCTCCCAAATTGAGTTTGAAAAAAATCATAAAATAAAAATTGTCCTTCAGTCTCCCATGACACAGAATACCTGGCACGTTACTCCTAGTAGAAACATAACGTGGTAGGCAGAATTCTCAGATGGCCCCAGGGTTCTCCGCCGTGGTGTATTTGCCCTATAAAATCCCTTTCTCTTATGTATGAGCAGGACTTGTAACTATGATAGGCTATCACTGTCCATGGTCATCATGGTGCTGGATAGAGCAGAAGTGATTTTATAGATGTAATTAAGGTCCCTTATCAGTTGACTTTTTGTTCACCAGAAGGGAGGCTATCTTGGGTGAGGCTGACCTAATTAATTAATCCTTGAAAAGAGATCGAAGAGATTTGATAAATAAAAGACATTTTCCCACTGGCATCGAAGGGCAAACTGTCATGTTGGACAGAGGGCAAGGCACTAAGCAATTTCTGGAAACTAAGAGTGGTCCCTTCCAACACCTAGTAAAAAACTGAGGATGTCAGTCAGTCACGCAACCACAAGGACATAAATTCTATGAACAACCTGGGATCTCGAAAGTGAACCCAGAGCTTCAGATGTGATGATAGCCCCAGCCTGCACTTTGATGTAAGCCCGAGTAAAGGACCTGGCTAAGCCATAACCAGACTCTTCATCCACAGAAAATGAAATATGAAGTTGTTCTAAGTCACTCAGTTTGTGATCATTTACTATGCAGTGGTAGACAACTGTCACATGTGCTAATGCCACAGTCCAGGGTGGTGCCATCCTCAGTTGTCAAATCAGGCCATGCTCGACCAGCTTGTTCTGATGACCCTTCAAAAAGTTTTAACCTGTTCACGGCTCACTCTATAAATTGAACATTCTGTGCACTCAGTTATCTATGAGAGATAACCTATAAGTCTTCGAGGACACTTTGTGTTATTTAATGAGTCACATTTCATTGCATCAATGATCATTTTTCTATTCGGTGTGGTCTTACTAGCAGCTAGTCTTGTGCATGTTTCACATAAGAACTAAGCTTAATAATAATGCAGAATTTGATTCTAGCATAATATAAATATCATAGCATTATATTTGAAATATTCCTGTTGAAAGCGAGGTTATTAAAAAGTGATTAAGTTAGAGTTGTTAGTAATTAAACTACAACGTATAAGTAGCATGAATAATTGTTCAAGTAGATTGTTCTGTATTACTTTTCATATTTTGTATTTCTTTGGTGCAATAAAAGAAAATAAATTTTTATACTCTATTATAGTGAGGAAGTACAACATGTCAACCGTAATGAGGAATAATGTGTTGGAAGGAACAATATTTGGAATGAGATCTGGCTAAATATATATCTGCAACTAGAGTTCCATTAAGCAGGGCTAAAATCTGTAGAAATTGCCCTGGGTTTAATGATCACATAAATAATCCTGTTTCAATTACTTGAGTCTTACATGATTTCATAATAAATGAATTATGCATCAGACAACTTTGTGTCTTTTGTTACTTTTATAGTAGTGATTTAGATAAAGATTATATCTGGCAGAGTAATGGGAAAGGGCTCCATGTGGCTGCTGAGATTTTATTATTATTATTATTATTATTATTATATCTCAAACTGAAACATCTACTTTATCTGAATCAACTTCACATGTCCAAACATTGGCATCCATCAATTGCTATTTATTTCACTTTGTTTGGTTATTAAGATGGCTGCATATCAGTGTTGTCCCTTACTTAAGTCATTACATTTGCGGCCAGGAGGATGATGCTCCGTGGATAGATTCATGATGGGAGCTAGGATATCTAACATTGCAGAGGAGTGCAGAATGGTTCACAGTTTTATTACCATTTATGTTTGCATCTGAAGCTCCCTAACAAAAGAGAGCTATAATGGATACAGGGAATGAATCATCAAAAAAACTTTGACAATAAGAAATGGAAACTTGTATCTACTCACCCACAATTTAAAATATCTTACTTCTTGTAGAAGAGAAAACTTTCTAGAGAAGTCTGAGAAACTGATGGAGCCCCTATTTATTCTTAACCATATTGAGTTTGGAAATTGTGTGACTCTCGGCTAGTTTTTAATAAGCTGGGGGAGCGTCTCCCTGGAGGCTGTGTTACTTACTGGGTGAGCGTGTTTGAGCAGATTAATACAGTGTTTCTCATGGTGTGGTCCAGAGAAGTCTTGCATGAGAATATTTGATAAAAATGGAGATTCATGAGCTCTAGCCAAGATCTACTAAATCGAAATCTTGGGAGAAGGTATGAAGAATTATTTTACGATCTCTAGATAATTCTGATGCACACTAAATTTTGAGCCCTACCAGTTAATATATATGTATAATAGTTCTCTGTTTTCTCTTGCCAGTGCTGAATAATATTGCTCTTATTTACAACCCTCTCCTCCCCTCCTCCCCACCCCATTTATCTTTAATCCCGTAAGGATGCACTGAAGTACAGCTTCAAAGTGTTTCTGAGTCACTGCCTATTGTTCCTCCATTTAACTCCCTTCACCCACTAAGCAGGTTGTCTTTGCTATTCATCCTGAGGACAAGGTTATGGGCGAAGCCTGCTGTGGCACTGTTCCCTACCATTGAGGACTTTGTCTCGTGGTGGAATGTTGAGTGTGATGCAGAGGTGGCTGATGAGACTGCTAGAGCAATGGAATATGTCTTCAAAGGTGACTTTCCTTAGCACCTGACAGGACTCTTTGAAAACTCAGTCAAATCTGAGTAGTCTATTGTCTGATACTACACAAACGCCTCATTGTATCTGTTTATCCTGTGCTGTTTTTCAGAATGGAAGATGACTAAGATATTCTCAAAAGCCAGTGCCCAGGAAAGTTGTTTCAATGATATTAACTTTTTTTTTTCTTTGCAACAAGGGTGTGCAGATGTTTGTTTTTCTTAAAAAGAACAATTTAAAAGCCAAGTCATTGTAAATGAACAAATTATTTCTATGTGAGTTGTAGTGAAGATGGTAAACTCTATGGGTGGATGTGTTTTCTTTAGAATCCCAATTTAATTGAAGATACCCTTCTCCTCCTCATCCATGTGGTGGCTGGGAATAATAATAGTGTTTGGCTAATTGAGTTGTACTAGGGATTTATTGCTATAATTCATGTAAAGCAATTAGAAGAATATGTGATGTGTACCAAGGTCTCAATTAGTAATAGCAATAATAGGTACCATTTATTGAGCATTTACAATGTGACAGTCTCTGTTCCGAGTGCTTTGCATAAATCATCTCAGCAATTTGCTCGAAGTCATGAAGCTCTAAAGTAGCAGAAAGAGGATTTGAAGCCTAGCATGCTCCTACCCTTTGCATCATCTGCTGCTTTCATAATGTGGGTCATTACTTCTTCACGTTATTATTTAAATACATTTCTCATTTGATGTTGTACTGCTGGTTTTTATGGCAGTTCATTTTGAAGGGCCAAATATCCACTATTCACTCAATCACATGGATTAGTCAGGCTTCTGTTGGATAGCGTAACTGCCATCGGAGAGGAACAATTTAGAGGCAGGCAACTGAGGTTCATTTTGTGTCAGAATGGGAGACTGAGAGAAGAAACTTCATAGGGGCATTGGAGCAAGTGATTTCGCTGGCTGTGAGTGTTTTCCAGGCTCTGGGTGAATTCTTTGGCAAATCTAGTCTTAATCTCCACTGGTCATATAATGTACACTACTCTTGCTATGAAAAAAAAATCAGCACCTAATACTTATGTGGTCCAAGCGCATTGCAATAAATTTGATGTTGGTTCCATTCTCCTACATCCCATTGCCACTCAGCCTGAGTGGGTTCTCACCCTCATGGTCCTTTCTATACATCCTCAAAGGCTTTTTTTTTTTTTTTTTTTACCAGATGTTGCCATGGATGGCAGTTGTTTGCAATTATGTCTAAAACACTATCTGATCATGATCTCTGGAGTCAGACCTGGGTTTAAATCCTGGGTTGAATATTTCCTTTTATAATTTATAAATTTCCTCAGTTTCCCCTCTACAATGGAGATGACAATGGCACCTCCTGTGATTTGTGTCAGGATGCAATAAAAGAATACAAATAAAGTGCTTAGTTCACTAATCTGTCAACCACTGATTAACTATTATCATCTAAATTTCGTTTTAATAGATTTTAAGCTTTGCAAAGACTGGAGATAGGATTTTTATTACCCACACCACCTGGACCATAAATCTACCAAATGAATAAATGATGAATAATCAGAAAGAAGTAAGTGGAATAGAGTTTTTGACCAAGACAACTAATTGAGGCTCTGAAAGTAGGATATGATAAAGCTCTCCACCCTACTCCCCTCACCTTCTTCACCCCCCCCCCCCATTTAAGACCATTGCCAACATGGAACCAAAGAGGCAAGAATAACCAGAATTCCTTTGTTCCCTGCCTCAGGTCATCACAGGGCAGCATTACCGCTCATTTTAGAAGAAAACATTGTTTTATTTCTAAAAGCCATATTGCCGAAAATGAAGCAGAAATGGGTTTATTCTTGCCGGTAACTGGTGGTTTTTAATAAACAGCACTTCAGAGCTATGCTCTGAAGTGCAATAGTAAGAGCATCTGTAATTAAGCTAGTTCATTTTTCTGCTGACAGGCCAGGGAAGCCTTCATGTGGCAGCCGTGCCTGAGCAACTCCCTAAAGTTGCTTTGTTGAACCTCCTTCTAAGCCATGAGAGCTGAATCTTGCCTCTCATCCTCCTCATTAGTTTCTTGAGAGCAGATCAAGTGCGCTTTTGGCACAGTCTGATAACAGCACCCCTTTCTCTCGCCACTGCCTCGTACTCATTCTTCTGCCCTCTGCCACCCCCAAGGTGACACAGAACGTTCCTGTGTCTAAAATTGCACAATACAGAAAGGGCAAGCCATCTAAAAAGTTTCCGTAAAGTGTTGGTTACTCATTCCATTGACATTGGTGTGTTAGTGACGGGAAGTATTTATCACGTGCTGAGTGTCTCTCTGGCCACGGGAAGTCCCCTGACGGTCAGTGTATGGCTGTCAGCCGACTGGTTTCTGATGCTTTGAAACATGGGGCTATTTATTAACTCTTCCCAAGCCTCCATTTCTTTATCTATAAGATGAGAATAAAAATCTTCATCTTCTTCAAAGAGTGGCATGAGGATGGGACAGCAAGTGTGCTTAGCCCAGTGCTGGGTGACGTGTGGGCTCCTTGAAGCGTAGGTGTCGTTTACGGATGTTACAGCCTGCATTCTTCACAGCATCCCTGAGGGATGTGTACTGGCCCCATTGTGAAAACCAGAAAACTGAGGTTTCAGGAGTTTAAGTAACTTGAATGAGGTCAAAATTTTGGTCTCTTCTTTCTACTGGTCCCTCTAGTATTTGTCTTTTAAAAGGGAATGCCAGGCTCTATAGGAAGGAAAGATATCGGATTAATGCTTTAATTTGATTCCAAACTATGACTCAAAGCTCAGAGAGGTTGAAAAAACCACTTTGTCTCTTTTGACTACAGTGTTCTTTTAGCTGAAAAATTGAAGGATGGGAGTGGTAGCTCCCCCAGGCCCCTCTCCCTCCACACCAATGCTGTTTGGGTATTTTGGACGGGGAAACCTTCCCTGAGACCTCCTGTGTTCTGCTTTCCTTAGTCACATTGTTGAGAACTGCGTATTGTACATTAAACACAGAAAAAAAACACAGCCGAGATGTCCCAGTGTGCAGTGCTCATGGCTTGCGTTAAAGAGAGGTATCAGGAACACGTTGTGGTGGCTTCCTCAGCAGGAGGCCTCCTAAGAAAGTGGGCAGGAAACTCACAAGGGTCCATAGGCAGACTTGGCACTCTACATAACGGGCAGTGGAGTCCTGGCAGATCAGTGCAAGAGTAGGGGGCCTTTTAGGGAATGTGAGAGTATCAGCTACATCATTCATGCAGCAGCGAGTCACTGCCTCTTATGTGCCAGGCACTAGTCTAAGTTCTAGACTATCCCAGTGAACAAGATGGACCAAGATCTCTGCCTTCATAGGCAGGAGGTTATATGCTAGCAGGATGAAAGATCAGATACACGAGTAAACGAATACACGTGTTGCGGGGTGACGACATGATATTTGGAGGAAAGTGGCACCTGTTCAGAGGGTACTGACCCCAGGGTTGGGAGAAGATGTGGTGTTCCACATAGTGCACTTAGCAATGGCCTCACTTTTGGGGAGCTTTTGGAGCCAAGACCCAAATAAAGTCACTTATCGATGGAGTGATCTGGGAATAAGCATCCCAACAGAGGGAAATGCAAGAGTAAAGGCCTGACCTTATGAAGTAAAGAACCTGAGATGAGACCCCTTTGCCCAGGTCCTGGGAAGAATAAGGAACCTATAACCATAACATCCAGACCATGCGGAAAGACTCTCACTCTGGACTTTGTACCAGCAACACGCCTATGCACAGTTCTCAGCCCAACAGCAACTTTATTTTATTTTAATAAAAATTATATATATTTGAAGGTGTATAATATGATATTTTGATATACATCTACATAATGAAATGATTACTATAGTCAAGCTGATTAAAATATCCATCTCCTCACATAAGTACCTTTCTTTTTGTCCTGAGAGCACCAGAAATCCATCTTAGCCTATTTCAAGAACACACGGCAGCATTATTGCCTACTAAACATCATGCTACGCATCAAATCTCTAGAATTTATTTATCCTACACAGCTACAACTTTCTGCCCTTTGACCAACATCTCCCATTTGTCCCACCACCCTGCCCTTGTTAATCATCATTCCACCCTCAGCTTTTGTGAATTCAATGCTTTTAAATTTGACGCATAAGTGATAGCATGCAATACTTTTCTTTCTGTGTCTGGCTTATCTCTCTTAGCTTCATGTCCTCCAGGTTCATCTTTGTTGTCACAAATGGCAGGAGTACTTTCTTTTTAAGTCTGAATAATATTCCTGTTTGTGTATGTCCGTGCTTGTGTGTCTGTGTGTTTATCCATTTATCCATAGGCAGGTTGTTTTCATATCTTGGCTATTGTGAATAATCATGTAATAAGCATGAAAGTGCAAATGTCCCTTCGAAGGAGTGGTTTCATGTTCTTTGGATATATATACCTGGAAGAAAGATTGCTGAATTATATGGTTATTCTAGTTTCAATTTTTTGAGGAAACTTTATACTACTGTCTACCCTAATGATGGCACCAATTTAAATTCTCACCAACAGTTCATAAAATTTCCCTTTCATCTACATTCTTGCCAACCCTTGTTATCTTTTATCTTTTTGATAATAGCTATTCTAACAGGTGTGAGGTTTTATCTCTTGTGGTTTTGATTTGCATTTACCTGATGATTAATTATGTTGAGTGCCTTATCATCTACCTGTTGGCCATTTGTATGTCTTCTTGGGAAAAGTCTATTCAGGACCTTTGCCCATTTTTAAATCAGGTTATTTGTATTTTTGCTATTGAGTTGTATGAGTTCCTTATGTATTTTTGGATATTGACCCCTTATCAGATACATGTTGTGCAGATATTTTCTCCCATTCTGTAGGTTGCGTTTTCGTTTTGTTGATGGTTTCCTTTGCTGTGCAGATGCTTTTCAGTTTGATGTAGTCCTGCTTGTTTATTTTTGCTTTTGTTGCCACATCTACTTTGAATGTGGACAAAAAGGACCTTCATTTGACTTTGACTTTCATTTATTGGACAAGTTGGAGGCTTCTAAAACAATCCTCTTTGGAGACCAGAAGTTGATGTTTATTTAAGTGACAATAATCCTATGAATAAACAGGAAGGACTATCCATGAATTCAGCTAACTAATTTGGAAACTTCTCACGTTGCAAAGTTATAGGAGTTAATGGATTAATTAGGATGTCACAAAACAGTTCAGGAAGATCTTTTTGGTTAAAACCTTCATTCCTGTGCTGATAAGTACTTGTGCCAGTGTTTGGATTTTTTTAATTCCTTTAAAGCTGTGCAGACTAATGGGGAGAATAATGGGCTTTGAGTTAAACAGATCAGAGTTTGAATCTTGGTCCCATCACTCAGCAATAGTAGGACCTTGAGGCTGCCATTTCAACTCTCTGAGGCTCAGTGTTTCTCTGTAAATCTTATCTAATTATTTCCAGCTTGGCTAAAAGGGAAAAGCAATGTTACATAAAGCGTCTGTTATGTGGCAATTAATTAATGCGACTATTGTTATCCAATAAGTTTGTATTCTGTACATCTGTGAAGTATGATGTGACCCCCCTGGAGGCATGTGAGGAGCAAAAAGGAAAGGAAGACATGATATCTGCCCTCTAGTGTGAAGACATGCACCCAAGTAGCTGTAATCCAATGTATCATAAGAAGAAAAAAGTACTATAAAGAGACACACAAAAAAGGAGAGATTTTCTTCAATTCTGCTTGGAGAAGTTTCATGGAAAAGTTTTAGGGACTTGAGAGGCAGAGGTGGTATGGAAAGGATTTTTCAAATAGATACAGTGTTTTGAACAAAGCCTGGAGATGGAGCTCAGAATGATCTTGGGAGAAGGAAGCCAAGCTGTCATGTAGAGTGGATGGACAGATGCGGGGCCAATCAGGTGCAACCTTAAGCTGGTGTCAGATGATGGAGAGACCAGGATACTGTTAAAAGAAGCTTAGATTTTATTCAGGAGGCAAATAGGGAGCTGTGGAAAGTTTTTATTTAAACAAATAAAAATATGAAGGCTGCATCTCAGAATAATTGCTCTGGCATCCCTGTGTGGTATGAATAGCAGAGGGAGAGACTTGTAATAAAAACAAAAGCTGGCAGCAATGGAATGCTCACTCTGTCCTAAAAGTATGACTCAATTCCTTCAACATTTCAATGAGCTAAGTGCTATTATCATGTCTCTTTTACACATGAGGACATTAAGGCATGAAGATGTTAAGTAACTTACCCGAGGTCACACAGCTAGTAAGAGGTCCTAGACCTGAATCCAGATGGTCTAGCTCTGGAGTCCGTAAGCTGGACCATTATATGCCATTGCTGCAGGAGCCAACCAGAAGTTCGGGATGCCTGTGTTCTACTCCACTCTGCCTTTCCTCATCTTTCTCGTTCTTTCTTGGTCCTCACTTTGCTCATCTATTAAATAAGAGCTGGTTTTCTGAGATGCTTTCTAACACTTGTTTGTTTGTTTGTTTGTTTGTTTTAATTCTATATTTTAAGGTGGGCCTGACCTATTTGGGGAGTAACGGGTTTGAGGGAAGGAGGAAATGATTGTGCAAGAGAGAGACAGAAACTCCAAACAAAGTTTTGTTTCTGATTGCTTTTTTTTTTCTTCTTAAACTTTCTGTGACTCCCGATTTACTTGGGTCAGTTTTTGAAAAAGCATAGGAGTTACACACTGAAAATCAATACATATTTCATTGTGTTGAATGGAAATGTGCTAATGCGTAAAGTAGCTAAACTTTAAAATTTACATATGTGAAAAATACTTATTAGTTTATCATACCCATGCTTTGAAACAGTGATTGTTACTGTTCAAACCAGACTATTAGTTCACAATAGCTCAGACTGTGCCCTAGGATAAGGCAACTCATTGAAAAGAAGAAAGTCAGTATTGCAGGACTCGCTGAAGCATCATTTCTCTCTGCAGTCAGCTAGTTGGGACAAAATACACGCTTTGCTTTTCCTGACTAGTAAACAGCCTTTTCCGAGGCAGCTGAATAAAAGCTGTTACTCCGCCTCTCGGCATTTTCAGGTTTTTCTTATTTCAAGATGCCGTGCTCTGGTCCCTGTCTGCAGCAGGAATCCAGCCTTGGATAGTTTCCGTTTCCAAGGCAACTGACCAGCCCAACAAAGCCACTGGCAGCTCGGCGCGGGCTCGCTGGTCCTGGGGCCGCCTAGCCATCCCTGCCGCGCGTGTCATGTTTCCTTGGGACCTTCTGGTGACCTCCCGGGTCTTCGGGTGATCTGCGTGTTCCTTCATGCATGGCTGTCTCTCTGTGTAAGAGTGATAACGAGGAAGCTGATGATTCTGACAGGGTGACTTTATCCAGCTGTCACTTCTGGCCTCTGTTACAGTAGACAGGATTAATGCATTTTCTCTCATTCAAGCCCTTTCTCTCAGCCTCTCCATTTCATCGTCTCCTCTCTCTCTCTCTCTCTCTCTCTCTCTCTCTCTCTCTCTCTCTGCCTCTCCTCCTCCCCTATTCCTCTGGCAGTAGCCTTCTTAATGTAGTTTAATGGCTTTACAAAGAAAGCCAGGCAGACAAGCACTTCTCACTGGCTGTTGTCGGACCATGACCTAGCTGACCATGAACTTGGAGGGGCTTGAAATGATAGCAGTTCTGATCGTCATTGTGCTTTTTGTTAAATTATTGGAACAGTTTGGGCTGATTGAAGCAGGTTTAGAAGGTAAGGGAGTGCTTTTTAGTGACTTCTAAAAATTCTCTGTTTTGCAATAAAAATTTCTTAAGAGGCACCTGAAATGAGATCAGAGAAACGTTACTCTGGGGTAGACATGAAGAAAGGCAGGTTTTTCAGGGTAGAAGAGATTAATAAAATAAAGTTTTTCTAAGTTTCAGTGCTGTTTTCACCGTAAATGTTAAAACTATGAGAAACACTTTAAATCAAAATGTTAGAACCCAAACTGAAGAAATGAAAGGTTTTTAATTGGTATAGCTGCTTATATTGATCTTAAGTTATTTTATCTACTATCTCCTTTTATTGTCTCAGCAAATTTTGTTCGGATATTGTGAGATCCATTTGTTTCTTGCTTTGCAAATGCATTTATCAAATGGTAATGGATATATATTTATTATCATTTCTTATGGAGATGGGAGCCTAAGCATGACAAGCTTTTGCTAAGATTGTCTTAAGAAGTATTTATAATATTACCTGTGTTACATCCTAACAGAGAACTTAAGGGGTAGAGTCCCCAACTCATGTGACAAACCTTAACGTACATTCCGAATAACAAATTGTTTTGCAAGTGTCACTGTTTATGTTTGTCTGAGGCTCATTCTCCTATTTTCTGTAACAGTCACCTTTTCCTTTAATAAGTTAAGATGTATACTTGCCTGTATCTTTTTCCTGAACTAAATGTTTCTTTGAGAATCTGAGTAAATTTAGATTATAATATTCTTATTGCTCTGAACACATTTGAGAGTGTTTGCATACAGCTAGTTATTGTTTCTCTAAAGTTGTCAGAGCAATTTTTTAACTCACCCCTAGGTGATGTTTGACGTAGTTATGCTTTGATATTCTTCTTGCTTTAAATTTTAAACATGAGTCAAAACATAAATATGTTATAAATATTTTTACATTCACAACTAATCTAGTCCTTTAGAGAATGGCTGCCACATGTGACATAGAGAAGATTTCATTTACAAATAGCAAACAACAAATGGCAGTAAGTGTGTCATTCTGATACAGGTTATCAGAAACCTACATTCGTAACTCGTTGTGGGGGGGGGAGGTAGAAAACAGGTTTTTTAAAAGTAATTTTAAGTAAGCTTGTAGAATGCTTTTTGAAGTCCTCTTTGATGAGAACATTTGTAGTTCTCAAAATAGGACACAAGTCTCAGTTATGGAAGGGGCAACTGTTCTTTAAAATTAACTTTATCTTGTGCATTTTCATGGAACCAATAACTTGGTGTGGCGTCTTTGTTTATCAATGTGTGTTATTTTACCTGGCAAGTGTTGGGACTTCCTATTTTAATGCATTAGTTTTTATTCTTTCTGCGGCTGACAGTTATATGGCGAGTGTCAGTATTCCCAGCTGTGTTGAGGGACATTTTTTACCTGATTTCATGGATGATGTGGAGTCATTCTTTAAACTCTTTTGTTGGAGTCTTTTATTCTGGGTTTTGTGATGAAACCTACTCTCATATTAGTTTTATTTCAGGAGCATACATATTTTTTTCTCCCAAATGACAGTATATGTTTCCTTCCTCTAAGGGCTAGTAACTTTTATGATTATTCCCTCTTTTCCTTATTATTTATATTTCAAACTGTACTGATTTATATGAATGATTCCTTGTATTTTATATTCTACAATATTTACCATTTCCAGGCCAACATTGTACTAATACTATTGAGAGAATAAGAGTGTCTGTCTTATAAACTTCAACATCAATCCATATCTGATTTCCAATGATTTTAGAAAATATTTTTAAATGGTAAATGTTGATAACTACATTAAGGAGAAATCATATTTAATGTGTAAAAGTTGATGGAGAACAAAAGTGCTTTCTGTTTTGAAGTTTGTAGATGGCTTATCTCTAAAGTGAATGCTAGAGCCAGAAAACCTTCGAAAACAAGATTTAAGTTGGCCTCATATTTTGCTTACTGGAGCTATAAAACAAAGGAATAGACTGAATTGTTATATTTCATTGGAAATAGTTGGATATAGATGAGAATGTGCATATTCTAAAGTTGTACTCTAGTTTTAATTTATGAAGATGATAAACATTTCATATCAAAATAGCATCTTAATAGATTTTATGAAGCTTTCTTAAAAAGAAACACTGATGCTTATTTTACTTAGATTTATCTTTAAACGAGAGTTCCCTTTCTTCTCCATTCTATATATCTAAGTTGAAAATATTGATTTCTTTCACCCTTCTTATTTGTCTACTCAAGTGTAAAGAAATTTGAGTATTAAGTAAAAAAATTTGGACGGACGTTTAAAGCCCTATGAGGATGGTTCTGAGTTTTTTTCTAAACAATAAAACATTTTCACCTAAACTTATAATTCTTACACATAGTTATCATTTAGAATGTAGTTTTTCTTTCTGTATTGTTATATGTGCAGTATGCATTAAGTTCTTAAAGGCGTATATAATATTATGTTTGCATAATTTAGTTATTATCTTGCTTGAAATATGTATAGAATAAATGCACTTCAAAATAAATTAATATCCTTAAAGTCTGAAATTTTTGCATTTACTTATCTTTGAGTACTTTGAGCTCCTATTCTTTGCAGAAAACTGGGGAATGGGTCCTGGATGTCCTGGATCCTTCTGTTCTAGTCTATATCTGATCTACATCAACACATAATGCTACATGTAGATCCATAGCATATATTTATAAACAAAAGGAGATGCATTTAGTGGTGACATTCCTTAACAAGAGAAAATAAAACAATAATAGGACTATAGTTTCCTACCCTTCTGTTGCCACTTTCTTGCTTTCTAAGCTTGGATAAGCTACTTTATCTCTTTAGTGGTCTAAAATGAGAAAATTGAACTTGATAATCTCTATGGAACTTTCCATTTCAAAAATTCTAGGAGTCTCTCAGGTAATGAAAGTTTGAGATTCATATATCACATATCCTTTCTTATAAAATAGGTATCAATGGCCTACTTTGGAATTGATATGCAACGCAGATGTTGAACTGATCTTTCCTTCTCTCCCATAGTGGGGTAATTCATCATACTTCAGGGAGATTTTCATTGTATTTCAAGAAAATAAAGAAATGTCCTTTCCTGTAACTCTAGATTTGACATTTTGGGCTGCTATTTTAAGCATCTCTGTGATATAATTTCTCAAAACTTGCATGGGATTCCAATAACAAACAAGTACACCACGTTATAATTTCTTAACATTTCAAAGTTGAATTGTCTTTGTTTTTTGGTGTTTTTTTTTCTTTTTTCTTTTTTTGGTTTATTCTCTCTTTTTCTGTAATTTAGTTAAGCTTAAACATGTCTTATTTTTAAGAAAAGTAATCGTAACACCAGGTCGATATGTATGCAGATAATAGTTTTAACTTGAACAAAGTTTTGAGGATAATGCACAATTCCAGTGTTTGAATTCACCGGCTCTCTCTACTTACTGAGGTGTTTAGGAAGTGCCAGAGTTATGCTGGTTTGGAATACTAAAACCTCATGACAGTAAATTGCCTATTTTCCAGCTATAAAAATAGAAGTGGTTTTCAGTTAACACAATCTAAGGAGAAATTGAATGAAAATTTTAATGGCAAAGCTATTTCATTATTTCTGTATGCAACACTGGGCTGTGAAAATATCTATTGTTCATCCAAATATGTATTAAATCATGCTGAAATAGGTACTGAATTAAGAAAAAAAAATCCTTCCTCCTACTACCAACCTTAGTAAAAAGCAAAATTTTACAAAAATGCCATAATATACACGACCTGAAAAAAGTCACTTCTATTGGTAATTATCTTTAATAAAAAGACAAAAAAGAAATCAACTGATAATCTGAGTCTTTTGTAGCAGATACATTACAATGTTTTGTATTTATTTAGTTGACTTTATTTAGCAGGTATCTGTAATACCATAATGCAAGCTTTTTCAAGAGGTCTAAACAAGGTATTATCTGTATACACAGAGATGGAATTTTGGGACCCAAGTTCTTAATTTTCCTGTGTTGTTGACAGAAGTATGGATGTGTTGGGTCATCAATTAATTGGGCCAACTGGAAAACAGAGCTGTGTGTCCCTTCCATGACATTTAATGAGGGCCAAAGTGCTGAAGATGACTGGAAGGGGGCTGTTATTTCTGTCTCAAATAGCTTGATTGACGTTTATAAAGCCTATTCTTTAAAATTCTCCCATCAATTCTGCTTCCCCAAGTGCAGTGGGATGCCAAAGCTGATGTGTGTTTGGACTATCAGGAAAAGTTTTTCTTAACTGCAGTGCTTAAAAAATATAAAAATAATTTATGATGATATTAGAAAACAAGCATACTATCTTTTTACACCATCTAGGAATGAAATAAAGGGAATGTTTATATGATTTGGCTTCCTTTAGTGTTTTCTATAGCTAATATTTTCTTTATTTCAAGAGCATTCACTAATGCTTAAAGAGAACTATTAGAAGAAGGGGCTGTAGTATGTTCAGAGATTATCCTCAGAAAATGCAGGGTCATTTTGCTTGGATTCTAATCACAGCTTTGCCTCTTAATAGCCATGTGATTTGGGGCTATTACTTGACTTCTATAATCCATATTTTTTAAAAATTTTAAAATAAAATAATGATAAATAATATTAATATTTTCGTTTATTGAAGATTACCTATGCATAAGGCAAGTGTTCAACACAGGTAGAATTAAATTATGTATTAAAGTGTTAAACATTGACTAATATTAGTATAGTAATATTTAATCTCCACCATGGTTCTCTAAGGTAGGCACTATCATGCTTAGTTTAGAGGTGAGAAAACTTAGACCTATAAAGCTAAGTAACTTAGTTCATATTTACTCAACCAATAAGTCATAATACTGGAATTCAAACTCAGACCAACAGGCTTTATATCATGTTCTGTAATTTTAATTTCCTAGATGCTACAGCATGATGGCTATGGCAGATAATTTGATGAAGGGTAGAAAGTGATAGGTCAATTATCCATAACTCTTTCTACAAGCCTTTCTTGAACACATTTTATATGTGAAACACTCTCAATTTTTGACATTGCTAATAAGCATAAATGTTTATACTGACTATACTATTCTAAATACAGCACAAAGAGTGTCACAAAGCCTCTGCCTGATACATCAGACAAATCTTGTAACATAAATGAATCTGCATTACAGTCTAGTCCAATCAAGTATAGTATTCAGTTGGGCTCTGTGGTAAAAATTGAGAAGAAGAAAATAGAATAATTTAGACTGAGCCCAGTACTATCTGTTTTGTTTTATTTTGTTTTGTTTTGTTTTGTTTTGTTTTCTGGGTGACAAGTGGAACTGCAGAAAATAGATGGGACAGGGAAGGGCTGGTGATTTTGGAGAAAAGAGAAAATTCTATATTAGAAGCTATGATGTAAAGATGAGATGCCAAATCTAAGAAGGAGATTATTTATGAAAAGTTCTGAGATTTATAGGGAGGATTGGAGCATGGACAAATAAAAGTAATAAGACGATCCATTTTGGATTAGGATTTTGGAGTAGGGGCATCATCATTGATTAAGAGCATGACATAAGCATCAGTGAGATTTTAGACTTACTCAGGATAGTCATATCGATAGAAAGTATATACACCACCCTTGCTCAGCAGGTGTAAAGGAAGAAAGAGCACAGATAGTTGTCATCACAGGGAGCAGAGTACAAGGGAGGGAGAATCTACTTTAGGACAAACAAAGTGAAAAGAGGGTTACAAATGCCATGCCCTGGAATTATCATATCAACCATGCAAGAGTATAGGTGTTATTTCTTTTTTAAATATGGAAAACTGGAGTTTCAAGAAGATCAAGGGTCTTTCTTGGTCAGGGTCACAAGAAAATAAGTGAAGGAATCATATTAGTTTCAATATCTTTGTAGTAGCACTGATTCAAATGGCATACAGAAGGTAAATATTCAGAAATTGGATAAAATGTAAACAGATAAATAAAATAAAAGCCTCATCTAATATAAATCTTTCCTGTAGACTATGTCTATTAAAAAAAAAGGAATAGTTTCTTTTTTTTTTTAATTTGACTAAAATTTTTCACTTCTAGTTTTATATAAAATGTTCTATGTGGAAGCACAAAAAATGAGGAAGGAGAAAAAAAGAGAAAAGATATGCTTATAATTCACATAATTGGATTTCTGATTTATCAAGTCTTCATAGAATGAAAGGTTCTTTAGAAATTGCCAGTTCCCAATTGATTATTTTATAGGTAAATAAACTAATTTCCAGGGAGATGAAATGACTTACATGACTTTTTTTTTTGATAGAAGTCTTCTTTGCAGTGAAAAAAAAAAAGTAGTGGATTTTACTCGGAAAAAAAAAAAAACTTCAAATATGATTTAAATTCCACAAAGTATTTATCCAAATTGTAACTTTCCTTCATTATTCTGCTAGTTGACCAATAACTCCAAAGTCCAAGAATCATAAGACTTGGGTGATGATAAGTTGCATTCTGTCTTAGCCTTATCAATAGAGATAGGTGCTACTACAAAAGATACTTAGACTGAGGGAAGAGGCGATAAATTGAGGTGTTTTTCTGCCTCAGTGGCTTGTCTGAATTAGTGATAGAGAATCATTACTATTTGACTGCTATTTAGTGGTTCAAAGGATGAGTTTCTGGAAGACCCAGATTCAATACCCAATAGGTACATTTACAAATCCCAAGAGCAGTTATCCTAATTGTTCATCACTCTGATTATGAAAAGCAGAAAGCTAAGTCTCTCATGAGCCTCACTACTTACACCATCTCACAGAGGCCTACCCTGACCTCTGCTTAAAATTCACCCCAGAGCTGTTGGAGGCAGGTCTTTAAAATCATTTGCATAGGTGAGGAAGTTCTTCATCTAGACAAAACTTACTGCTGAAACAATGCCAATTGTGTGTTTCAGTTTTTCTACAGAGAGATCATAGAGTATAGATGCTAAGAACACAGACTCTGAAACCATAATAATTGTATTTAATAATAATTAAATACCAGCTCTAAAATATATTAGTTTTATAACCTTAGGTAACCACCCTCTGAGGTACTTAACTTATATCTTAAATGAGACTAATCGCAGCACTTTCTTGTCCCTGTCCTGTTTTTTGACTGGATTGACATGAGTTAATATTTGTATACACTTAGAACTCTGTGTTTTTCCATGATGGCTAGGCACCATGATCTTTCTTTCCAAAGAAAGGAGGCCACCACTCAATACCTGAAACCAAAAGCTGAATTCATTGTTTGCCAAGCAAGTGAGAACTGTACTCATAGAACAGTCACTCAGAGCAAAACGCTGTTGGTGCGTAGAGAGTTTGGGGTTTCCAAAATGTGGCTATTACTAATAGAGAGTTGTCATTGATTGATTGGGTTGGATTTAAAATTGGTTCTGGTGCTACTTGTTAGTATAATCAAAGAACAATCATTCATTTTCTTTCTTGAAATTATAGTGCGGGAACTTTTTAAAAATTTTTCATAGTAAACAACATTTAAGGTTACGTATTTAGCCACTCCTATGCTCCAGCCGCTGTTCTAGACATTGGGGATGCAGCCATAGCACAGAAAAAACTCCCGTTCTTGCAAGCTGAAATGCTAAATTTTGAGATACAAGCTATAAATGCTATAAAAAAGTACAGGAGACAGAATAGTCATAGCGAATTCATTCCTTCACTAACTATGTTTTCCTCTACTGTGGTCCATACCTTGTTCTAGGCACGGTGATGTACATAATCCAAGTTGTTGCAGAATTTATGTTCTTTCAAGAAAGAAGACCAAAAGTTAAAGGAATATATAATCAAATATTTAGTAGAAACAAGTATAAATTATAGTAAGAGGGCAAAAACTGGAGTGTTATTTATAATAAAGTGGTGAGAGAAGACCTTTCTGAAGAACGGACTTTACTGCTAGTACTTGAAAGGAATGAGTCTGGGAGACATTGTAGATCTGGGACAAGAGGATTCCAGGCAAAGGGACAACCAAGTCCAAGAGCCTTTATCTAGAAGTGTGTTTCCTGTGTCCAGAGAGCACAGATAGGCTAGCAGAACTGGAGCAGAGAGAGCCAATGAGGGTAGTGTGAGGAGCAGTGGAGGGAGGGCCAAATGCGGGGCCATTGCAAGGACTTCGGGTTTTATTCTTTGCTTACTGTGAAGCCAATGAAGGCTGAGGATAGGAGGTTTCTACAAGTCTCCAATTCCAGCTCTTTTTATAGGTCATGATATCACTTTCCACACTGTATCTGCCTCCTCCAATCTTGGCATAGAGTCTACACCCAGACCCTTCTTAGCTCTGCCCCAGACACCTGCCAGGATTTCAATTCATTAATTTTTGTCACTCCTCTCTTATCTAGAAAAACTGCCTGACTTCTCATGAACAATCTTTATCATATGTTCAGACTAAAATATTCATTCTTCTTTGTCCTTTTGCCTACTCTATGGGGTGAGCGGGTCCAGTCTTCATCACCTTACCAGACTGCTTCAAGATCCTGAAATATAAGTCCCATTCTTAATTGCATCCATAGGACCAATTAAATTGTCTTAATAAGACATTACTAGAGAAAGCATTTTAAAAAATCAGATAATATTCCTTGAGCACCTGCCATAGCGAGAGTATTATGACAATGGAGGTGAAAAGGCAAATTTCACAAAAAGGAAAACCATGTTGTTTTTTTTTTTCTGAGTAATTCCTCCTCCCCCACATATTAGCTTCAAAGATAAATATTTAGATTGGGCATATTCCAAATTGAGATGAGAATAATACATTTATATCCCAGGTATTTATACTAGTACATTTTTTTGGAACTAGCAAGAATCATATAGACTGTATTCTGACCTCCTCATTTATGTGTAAATTGAAGATCAGGAAGGTTAATTGACTTATTAGAAATGACAAAACTAATCGGTACCATTAGATACCATAATAATTACATCATCTACGATAGAGTGATAACTTCTAGGTGAGACGTTAATAATTTTACATATTTAGAAGTATCTAATTTTTGTAAAACCCTGTAAGAAAAATCTCATTAGCCACAATTACAGAAATTCTGGCTCCTTATTTACTTAAGAATATATTATGAACCTTTTTCCCTCATATCGCTATTTTCTAGTTTTACTGACTTACATCCAGGAATATGGGGGAGGATTTTTTCTGGAGTGCAGGCAGAGACAAAGCTTCTAAAGAAACTGGTGAGGTATGCCAAAATGTGATCCACAATGGTGAAGACACGGGGTCAAATCCCAAATGCCTGGTGCTCGGGCATTCAGGCAGGCATCGAATGAATGTCAGAGTGGGGCTTGGGGTAGGAAGTTCCCAGAGCTGGTAATCAAGAAGATGGCATAGGATGATAAAAATACCATTGATACCTGAACGAGCATCTTGTGGAGTTATGTCAAGCACTGTGCCCAGTACTTTATATGAATTATTTACATTGACAGTCATTTTTATGAACCGGTTATATAATTGAAGATTTAACAGATGAGGAAGTATACTCTGGGATTTTTGATCAGTTGCCTAAGATCACACATCTAGGATGGTCCAGCTGGGATTCAAATCCATCCTGTCAACTTGGAGAGTACAAGTTCTCAGCCATCATGTACCTGCCTCTCATGTAGGGCTAGGTCATGGTCAGAGACAGAATTATGTTGAAGTAAATGAAGCCTAAGCTACAGGGCCCCTCAAATGTGTATATACCCTTTCCTATCCTTATTTTAAATAAATCTTAACTTTCATACCAAATTTCGGATATGTGATTTTTAAAATTTTTACTCTTCTCTTAGAGACTCCCTTCTTCCAAATCATGTAAGATTTAGGCCCTACAAAACCAAGATCTGTCTCTATTGTGACCTTAGAACATCTTGCCTTTTCTGACATGATTAAAGTTCATGGCTGGGGATATAGAAAGCAAGATTCATCCTTCAAGACAAGAAGCTAGATATAAAGTTCCTGTTAGGGGTTCCCATTGTTCTTCTGCCTATCTCCATGGCTACCCAGACTTCATGACTGACACAGTGAAGGTAAGATGACTTGGCAGCATGACATTTCCAGGTCTTGCTGACTATAGGGGGAATTTAGTCCTGTTCCCTACAGAAGGGACTTAGGACTAATTGGGCATGAATCTACAGGAAGTTCGCAGGAGCCTACTGGCGGCGAGCTTAGTGGAGAGAGCATGGACTTGCACATCAGACAGATATCAGTTCTAATCCTAACTCCTTCATTTCCTTATTGACCTTGGCAAATTACTTTTCATCATACAGAAATCGGTCAGTGTTTTGTAGAGATGAATGGACAATGCCTGACGATATTAATGTTTTCTACAAATGCGACCATTCATTGTTAGACACAATGTAAAAGCCAGGTAGGACAATGACTTAGGAAACGAGGCAAGAGTAAACATCTCTTATTTATTTATCATTTGTTTCATATATGATTGTATAGATATATGCTGCGCATTTGGAGTACTGTCCTAGAAATGCTCATGTTTGCACTTGTCTTCTTTTAAGAAGCATAGGGCCTTTCATATTCATAGGTATTCATTCATTTGTTCATTCATTTAACCTATATTTAGCAAGCTCCTATTGGTTGGTGTTCTAGGGGGTAGGACATGACAGGGACAAAAATACTGAGGTCCCTGCCATTATAGAAGAGTTGGCTTTGGGTGAAGCAAAGCCTCTCCTCTCCTGTATTGTGTTATATGCTAGGGAAGGCAGAAAATATGGGCGTAGATCTTGATACATTTATAACAGGAAGTTGAGAGACAATGTGTCTGATTGCTTTCTTCTTCTGTTAATATGAAATGAGGTGAGGTGAAAAGCATTTGTGGGGGAGGTGGTGGGTAGTAATGGATGTTCTAAGGACAGAGAAAATACAGTGTGGTCTTTTGGGAATCCGGGAAGTGAATTTACAGAGCAAATATGAGAAGACTGTTGAGTAATGTTTAGTGGTCACTTGAGATCTATAGTCATACTTTTGAAAGAGGACTCTTCCCCATTCAAATAAAGTGAGCACTTTCTTGGGTGCATTACTGCAAGATCATTTTTTCCAGACACGTTCAAAGAGAAGGACAGAATTTGGTAGCAAATGGGGGAATTGGAAAAAATAGCCAGGGAATTAGAGAGAATATGCTTAGTACAGCCTCCAAATATGCAGAATCAGGTATAAT
>CM053513.1:82381043-82479501 GCA_028627145.1 Eidolon dupreanum
GTTAGTTTAGGAAGAGTTTTCTCTATAACTATTCCTATATCCAGGAAGTTATTAAGGGCCCAGGATATTGATGTTTTGCCTAAGAGCCTCACTTACCTAAAAGAGGAGCTCATTTTCTGCACTTTTTAGGAGGAACTGTATTTTATGACTTAGGAATAAACCATTTCACGCCATCGATATGTTTTGCTTCATTTCCTCTGAAAGGGAAATTGAACTGGGTGTATGTTATGCGGGAAAGGCCGGGCGGGGTGGGAGAGAGCTGAGGGGTTTGCTGCTTGTCAGTAATTCTCAGCTTCTCTTGCTTCTGGGTTTCAGTAATTTTCTTTCCTGAATAGCACCTTCCTGGCATCTGAGTGGGCACCATTCATGCGAAAACCTGGGTAAGAATTATTTAATATGGGGAACAGATTAAAAGGAAAGGATTGATAGAAGCTTCGAGAAGTACAGAAGCATTTAAGACCAAGGCAAAGATTTCATTAAATGGCTTTCTAGCAAGGAATTCTAAATACCTCTCATACCAATTTTTGTTTTTTGTTTTTTGTTTTTTGTTTTCCTTTCAAAAGTATTTTATAAAATTTGGCTATAAGAATGATCCACATAATTTGGTTTAGGGATAATTCACATAATTTTCCTTTTTCATGTCTAGAGTTTTTTTTTTTTTTTTTTTCCTTTTCATGAATAATGAATGTGAAAAAGATTGGGAAACCTTGATTCAAATCAATACAATTCGGGTAGGGAGAAAAAGAAAACATACTCTGAGGCTCTAGGCTCAGAGTAAGTTTTTGAACTTAAGTTTAAAAACAACACCCCAAAATGTTGACATCATGAAAAGAGCAGAGTGTTGAGTTCAAATAGTCTTGTATTTTCATCCAGACTCAGCCACTAATAAGTTATCTGATCTTAGTTTTCCTTCCCCAACAAATGGGGACATGGCCACTCTCATAGCTTTCTTGTGAATGTATAAACATCAAGTGCAGTAGCCTGCAGGGAGGGGTCACTCAACCGACACTTGTTATTCATGGTGTGACAAGTGGCCTCACAATGTCAAGAGCATGCAGTCTGGAGTCTGATGGCCTACCTTTGAAACTCAGCCAGGACAACCACCTGCTTTGTAATCTTGGACAAACTACTTATCAATTCTGTGCCTCAGTTTCCTCACCAGTAAAAAGGAGATAATGATAACATTGATATCGTAGGGTTTTGAGGATGAGTTAAAACGCGTAAAGCACGTGTAGTGTTTGGTCCGAGGTAAAGTCTATGCGAACATATTTACTCTTATTATAACTGTTAAATCGAATTTCATAGTTTTTAATAAGTGCCAAATCATTTTCGAAATCTAGTCTAAATGGTTAGTCCACTTTTTTCTTTTAAAAATGCTTTCGTAATAGTGATAGTGGCTTCTCTTTTTGCTTGTTTCTATAGTTTCACATTTTTTTGTGTGTGTGTTGCCTATAGCCTAAACACACACCTGTGTGTGGTTAAATTTTTCAAGAAAGGCAGGTAGGTTACAGGTACATTTAATGCCTTGGGGAGTAGCAATGCTGGAAGCCAGTGCTAAGTACAAGACTTCACCTGGGCTACTCATCACAGAGATGTGCTTGTGCCTCTGGTAGACAAGGAAGACCTCGCAAGAGGCTGTGCATGAATCAACAAGAATCCGTCCACTGATGGAACAAACCCAGCTTCTGGTAGTCAGACATCTTTGCTCCCAGGAAAATCAGACATCTGTTTCAGGGCAAAAGAGTTTCTAACTCATGCTTATATCCCCTGCAGCAGTACTTAGTAGATTCTCAGATGGATGCAAACAAGGGAGTCAGACAAATGACTATAAAATATTACTTTTATACAGTTAAATCAAATTTTATGTTTTTTTAATTCTAAAATCTTTTCATATTCTCTCTCTGTCTCTGTCTCTCTCTGTAGGTTTCAGAATAACAAAAGCACACACACAAAAAGGGAAAATGGTGGGAAGTTAAAGAAGAATGTCATAGTCGGAGTCCTTGTTAGTCTTTATAGGCTACAGAAATCCTCCAAAGGCATCTAGACTCCTTTGCAAAATAGATTTAAGTGAGAGTCATAAGTAGTATGGAATTAGCAGAAAACCATGTGGTACCAGGTTCTACCACACATTTGCTTGGGCAAATCATTAGTAGGACTTTTGAAAAGTAAATTGATTTACTTGTGCCCCGGTTTCTCATTGGTCACATAGAGATGAAATCTATCTCAGGAGTTGGTAAGATGATTAAACGAATTAATATAGACCAGGCACTGAGAACAGTGCCTGGCTTTACACAGCTGCGTTTATCACTTTATTATTACGGTACTCATCAGACATCACATGAATATATTATTGTTTTTGCCTTTACATTATGATTATAAGAGATAAGGAACTTATAGTACATGTTTATTTTCATATATTTATAAATGCCATCTAATGGAAATATATGTAGTATTGTTAGTATTATTATAGCAGTGTTATCTTGATTTGTATAAATGACAGTTTGTTTTTTTCTTTCCCAAATTAATGCAAGCTCATAACATATCAGGCAATGAAACAGACTGGCCGGCTTTGGCTGGCCCCTAAACAATGCTTGCCTCCAATTAACATCCAACACGACACATTTGGGAAACATATCACAGGAGGCACAAAAGTGTGGAAAGAACACGCACATCTAGGTCAAAGGTCTGGGTTTGAATCCAAACTCTGTCCCTCAGTGAATCTGTATTATGCTTTTTTGTTTCTTCGTCCCATTTTTAATTTCCTTCAGTCTCAGTTTTCTTGTCAACAATGTAAGGATAATATTTTATCAAAGATTCATTGGGAAAATTAAATGACAGATGAAAAGCAGAAGCATAAGTAAGAAACGTTACCTTCTTTCTCTTCTCTCCAATGAATGAAAGGAAATTTACAGAGAGGTTTCTGACAGACATCAGGAATCCTTAGGGAAGTGTCTTGCTAATTACTCATTGAGGAGAAATGTTTCTGGCTATGGTTGAAAATAGGATATAGGATGCTTCGTTCTATGAGATTACCTTTTCAGGAAAACACATGCAGGGACTTGGTCTTTGCCTCACACTTTCTTTACCTTAAAGCAATAAAATTTATCTCCCCATTTTGTCACTTCTAGGGCTTAAACTGTCGCCAATTTGGGGTGCCATTTATCACATGTTCAAGTCATGTTAATTTTCATCTTCTCAGCCAATTATTGTGTCACGGTAACAGGGCATGGTGGCCTTATCACAGGCAAACGTCCAGAATAGCATTTTATTTCCTCTGTGAAATGTACACACCATGTCATCAAATCAAACATTCCGATTACTCCAAATGTTCTGACCTCGTGGCTACTTATTCTAAAGTTGAGAGCTCTGAGTTTGGCTTTCAAAATAGGCCAATTAAGAAAGGTAAAGGGAAAAGAGAGGTATGCAAGGTAAGTGGAAAGCATAGAACCCTCCCCCACACCCATGTATCTACATTTAAATGGAAAAAAATGCTGAATTGGGGGAAGGACAGAAATAGATGAACATAGGCTCCAAGGGTGCAGGCAAACATTTTTCATTTAGCATTTGTCATTCCTTATAAACGGTGCTTTGTATTATTGCAATAAGTCATGTCATCATTGGAATGAAGCCAGGTCTTTTGTGCAGTTCCGGATGACAGGCGTCATGTCATGCTCTTTTGTTTTGTTTTCGTTGTTTCTAACAGTAAATTCCATTTCCCTTTACGATTTTGTCTCTGATAAAAAGAAAGTTAAAGGTACACAGTAATTTCTCCAAAATTCAGACTGACTCATTTGGAACATGTAGTGATTGGTGCAATGCCTGAACCAAGGTTCTGAGCAAATCTTTATTCATCGAGAATGTAAATGTGTTAGTCTGAAGAAGATTTGAGTGGGGAATATTTAAAATGCTGGAAGATGTCAACTGTTTTCAAGCAACCTGCAAGTTCCTCAGACGCTATTTAAATAATGCATGTAATTAAAAATTATTTTTATCTATTCATTAAAAGCAAGATTAAAGAAGGGTGTCAAATAGGCTTGACTTTGTCATCCTAGTTTGAATTAATATTTAATTTAAAAATAGATGCTAATGGATCGGCCTAGGCCGTAACAGAGGGGGTTGTGCATTTGTGTGTGTGTGTGTGTATGTGTGTGCATGCATGTTTTAAGGCAAAACCTAACAAAATGTGATACTGAAGAAAAAAGGCAAGGAGTTAAAAGCACTGATATAGAGATCAGATTAATGGGGTTTCAATCTGAAGTATTCTCTATACCCAGGGTGCAATTTGGGTCAAGAGCTGTAACAGAGGTCATTGGTGCTTGCCCACGTCTCTTGGGACCCTTTTCCTGGTGGGCCTGTCCATCCCCCAGCTGTGGGCACTCACTAAGAGCTCACACATGTGACCTCTGAAGGGTTACCTTTGGTTGATTACAGCCAAGATGCCTGGAGTTACACACACACATACACACAAGCATGCACACGCCCTCACACACATGCACTCATGCAGTAGCTGCGACACTCGGTATATTTAGTCTCACTCCCTTTTGTCAAGACTGGACAGATTTTGCTTTTCTGTTTACCCTTCAGAACTCCCCCTAGATTAGGCTAAAGCTGGACTTCCCTAGGAATCATCCCAACCCCTTCTCTTTCCCTTTGTTGCTTCCTATGTCTCATTTCTAGTTTCTCTTGAAAGCATTCCCTCCTCAAGCCATATGCACAACAAATCTTCCCAAGGCTCTGCCTCCAGGGCACCAGCCCTAAAACAAGTAGCTTAATTTCACTGTGTCAAGTGTCTTTTCCTGGTATAATAGCTGCAGAATGAGGAGCACCCAGCACCCTCAGCACCCCAAAGTAAGTGTTCACTAAAGGCCATTGCTCTGAATGTTGCTGCCTTTGCTGCTGTTATTATTTTTTGTATTCGTAGCTGGTGTGTTGAGATATTAAACTACTTTTACAAGTTAAATAAGGGTGAATTTCAGATTTCAGAGCAACTGAAGAATACCCACTACTGGGCATTTTCACATGTGTTTTTATTATCACTTTAAATATAATTTGCTTCCTCTGTTTAGATTCAACAGTATGTATTTTTACATGGAATGGTTCAGAGTAATTTATGTATTCAAAAATTTACAGTCTAGTAAAGATATTAGACAAATACTCAAATAAATGTAATCCAAGGAAGAGTTGAAAGGCCAACGACCAATTTCTAAGGTTTAAATAAAAAAAAAATGATATGTTAATTCAAGACAAGGAAAGGCCACTTTCAGATTGAGACATGAGAGAATCTTAAGGGAAAGAAGAATGGGTGAATGGACATACGGAAGGCTAGCTGAGCCAGTTGGCTGAAATGTTTAATAATTTCATTGAGGAGCAATTTATATTCCCATAATTTACCCAATTTAAGTATGTAATTCAGTGAATATTAGTAAATTCACCATGTTGTGCAACTATCATACTCATCAAGTTTGGGAATATTTTTACTCTTCCCCATAGAATCCCTCCTGTCCATTTTCCATTAGTCTCTACTCCCACCCACAGCTCCAGGCAACCACTAATCTACTTCCTGTCTTTATAGGTTTTCCTTTTCTGGAAATTCTGTACAAATATGCTCAGACAACACATGGCCTTTATTTAACATTTCAGATCCATCGACGTAGCATATATCAATAATTCGTTTTTGTGTATTGCTAAATAGTAGACCATTGTATGGCTTTGCTACATTTCCTTTAACCATTCAGTTGTCAATAGGCATTTAGATTGTTTCCACTTTGGGGCTAGTGTGTGAGTCAGTTTATGTGTGAAGGATAGATACATATTAAGAGTCAGATATGAGCTAGCAGGGAAGGAAATGCAGTGAGTAAGGAATGAAGATGGAAAGTTTGTGTTGTGCTCAGGAAATGACTACTCACTTAGAAGCAAAGAGCATCAAAGAGTCACAGAGGAATATGAAAAACCATGAAAACGACAACATAATTTGTCAATATGCATCAAGAGGGAAATGTATCTTCCAAAGTATTCTACCTAGAAAATAGTTCGTGTTCAGAACATTTGTAAAACGTTGGCTAGCAGACAGCCCTCTGGGAAAATAATAATGCTCATTGGTGTTTTAAAGGTTCTGAGAAATCTTATAGTAAAGATATCAATTTTTAATAAATATTTTAAAATTAATCTAAATTTTGCTTGACCTGGCATTTCACATGCATAAAACTTAATGATGGAGTCTTTCTATTAATTAACATTATTACTATTTCATGAATCTAATGTTCTATGTACACACTTTGGTTAATGCATATAAAACAGATATATACTAGGTTCTGCCTTGAAGGCTAGGATAGGAATTATGAAAAAAGTGCTCTTTGTATTGATAGAGAGGTGTTCATACCCTTTCTAATCCCAGTCAATCTTTTGATTATGTAAATGAGACAGTCTTCTTTTGATTAACACATCAGAAATAGTTGTTTCTCTCTCTTCTTTGAAAAGAGGTAATGGTCCTGAGCTCAGACCTAAACCTTGAAAATAAGGCTGTTTCATTGCCTTTATATCTGTAGTTACCTCTTGATGGCAAATAATACTTATTAGTAATTTGGTAGGGATAAAATATTTCCTTTAAAAATAATGTATTTAAGTGTAAATTGAATGAATTAATTTAAGAAAAATAACAATAGTAAAAGTAAAATCTGGGTTTTGATAGAGATAGTAAAGGTGAATTTGAATAGCTGAAAATTTGGAAACGCAATTCTAAGCTTTACCTAAACTGAGAATGTCTTTTTCTTTATGAGAACTTCCTTGATATTATTTTTTTTGTTTCATGTATCTTTGGTGATCATATTCTGTTACCTGGGAATCAGCCAGTCTATTTTAGAAGATAGCCAAACAAACAATATGCGATTATAAAGAACTGAAGGTTTGCTGGTGAAAGGGAAGGCATGGCTTGAAAACCACTCTTATAAAAAATTTATTTTGCTTCTTTCTTTGCCAAAGTATCTGCAGAATGATTGGAGCCTGTGATGAAAAAAGGCCCATAGCCCATTTCCCACATCTCTATCTCATTAGATGCCATCAATTCAGTTAGTTGTCAAAGCCAAGGTATTTCATTTAATTCAATATTCAGATCAATGGGAAGTTGCCATATGTACACAGGATATCAATTTTCAAATGATTAGAATGCAACAAAAATAGGCCCCAAACTTTCCTGATGCTGCGTGTAATTCAATCTAGCCTTATTGAATTGTCATTGAATCGGGGCTTCAAACACTACTGAGAATATCAGTTGGATTTGTACCATGTATGTGCAAAGATACCACTTAAATTTCAATTCGTTGGATGCCAGATAAGAGTTTACTTGAGCTCAAGTTTGTCTACCACCTTTGGGATGGGCCAGTCTCTGTTTTACATTTGACTCATCAGTATCTTAACTCCGTCTCGTGTTTGTTTCTTATATGTCCATCTGCATCAGGGCACTGTTACTGCATCAGCAGGAGTAACTGGTTTGCGTTTAAAAAGCCGTTACAGAGATTTACAATCATGTTTTAAGAATCAAGGAGATGATAGCTAGGGATTTAGGATTACCGGTGCATGTGCTGTGTTTTCTCTCTTGTGTTTAACTAGATAACAACATAATTACCAGAACATTCATGTTTCTGTCATGTTTTAAGTTCCAACTCATGTTTAAGTCTCTGCTGTACCAGGTATCCAAACGGTTACGGCCCACGTGAACTTCTCCTTCTATCCTCTCCAAAAGACCTTATCCACACACTTTTCCTGGGGCCAAGGACTAGATTGTGTTTTCAGTGTTCTGATTGATTTTTATGCTGACTTTAGTGCCAAACAAGTCACTGAGGGCAAGCAAGGATTGTGTCATATGTGTGACCCGAGTCTCATTGGTGATTGATAGACTGATTTTTCCTTCAACAAATACTTTTTGTGGGTACCATAGGGAACTGGCCTTTAGGAGAGAGCAACAAAGATTTGGGGCAGCGGAACATTATGATACAGCTTATATTTTCAATGAGTTACTTTAGCTGATGTCTTCATGGGTTGGAGATAAGGCAGAAGCAGGCAAACCAGTGTGGAGAATTTTGCAGTTACCAAAGTAATGGTGGCATAAACCGGGTGGCATAAACCAGGTGGCAGAGGTCATAGGTGCTTATTTGGTACTTTGCAGTGGGTCTGATATGTTTCTCTTTCCAATATATTGTTTAATAAATATATGATACTATATTCTTATCTGCCTTATAACTCCACACTTCCCAAACTTTTGACCTTCTAGTAAATATAAAAAAGGTTTTTCTCTGCGTATGTACAAAATATCCTCAGTATCCAAGAGATGGGCAGGGAATGAGGTACATTACATAGTTGCTGTGTTCAGCAGAATCGTTCTTTTGCATCATATGCAGTTGAATGCATTATGATTTGAATAGTTTCATTAGATTTTTTAAAAATAGGCAGAATGAAAGAATGGAATGGATATGGACTACATATTCTGCTAATAACAACATCAAAAACTGCAATATTTAGGCAAAAGTGAATGACTAGATGCAGAATTCAGCAATCTGCCTATTAGGACTAAGGATATATGTGGTAGTTTGGTGCTATCGATGGTTTTATCCCTAATAGTTCAGTTCATGAGTCTTAGAAATAATTATGAAATTAGCTCTTTGAATATTAAAATGCTGCTTTGTGAGATGCTTTCTTTAGCACAGAAAAATTTTAATATAGACACATCCTCAAAATTCATTTTTGAAATAATGGGCAGGTAGTATTATGCCTATATTAGAGATGAGTAATCCAAGTCTCAGATATATTACATGGTCAAGGTCATGCTATTCCCAACAGAGAGTTTTGTCTATTATGTCCACTGCTGTATCCCCAATGCTTAGAATAATGCCGGCTGAATGAATATTTGAAGAATAAATGACTGAATGAGTAAATAAATGAAAGTCACAGAACTAAGACTATGATAAAGATGTAACTTAAAATGTAAGAAAGGGAATAACTTGATAAAGTTTCAGAAAATATGCTCCATACATCCATAGTAGTGAAAAACTAGAAAAAATAGTTAGTATGCATGCTATTTAAAAAAAAATATTTGTGATAAAACAAGCCAATATCAATGATCAATTTTCCAAAGTCAAATATTTTTATTTTATATTTACTTTCATGAAAGTTGTACATGAACTAAATAAAATAAAATAAATTTGTGCCTTAAAACTTGTGACCCATCCTCATAACTGAAAAACACATAAATAAAATAAAATATCAAAAACAGCCACTTGAGATAGTCTATTTCTAAATCCTCCCTAGAGTTGAAATTTTGGACAATTTCTTCTATTTTGAATTCTTATAATAAATTTGTCTTTGCTTATATTTCTTGACTTTTCAATTTTGCATATTACCTATTATCTTGGTACAGAAAATGAGGATTGCTCTCTCTTACAAGACAAGACCCCTCTCTCTACACCCAAATCCCCTCCCCCATCCTCCTAATATTTTCACTCAGCATCCGAGGGCTTCCATTATTACAAACATATAATATCATTCAAAGCTCTTTCAGAGTGTGTGCCATGATTACTTTACTTTTTTGTTGTCTCTTGAGTTAATAATGGCTTTTTTTCATTTTAGTTTGTTAAATCTTCTGTGTATGAATGATTTCCCAGTCCGAATCTCAGTCTCGAACTGTAATTCTCCTCTCAGTACAGAAAGGCAGATTCTAATATCCCTTAAATCCATTTTTTCCCCTTGAGAAATCCCTTCTTGGGCTTCTCTTCACAGTTTGCATCTGCTGCTCCCCAAGTCTGCTGCATATGCCTCCTCCCAAGCCCCTTAAATTCCCTTTGCCTCTCTCTCAATTTCCATCCAATGGCTTCCTCTTAGTCTCTACTCCCTCCAATTAGTGGAGTGTGTCTTCCGTTACTTCCTAAGGAAAAAGGTTATTTTTCTTTTTAAAGATTTTCATTCTCAACTTTTAAAAATGTTTTGCCATCGCTTGTGACCTATAGTCTGTGTTGGAATTATAAGTTGGAAGACAGTTTCCTTCAGCATTTTAAAAGTTTTACTTTTTCAATCTTCCAATATCTTGTTTAAAGCCCACTGCCATACTTTTAATCTAAATTGTTTTTTTTTTTTTCATCTCCTCCTGAAGCTGTTAGCATTTTATCTTTCCCTCCAGGTGTTCTAAAATTCCAATTCAGGTGTCTCTGTGTGGGTTTCTTGCCTTTTGCTGTTATGTACCTTTGGTAGGTGTTTGCAATTTGAAAACTTAATTCTTTAATTCTAGGGAATCCTTTTGCTTTACATTTGTTTACAATATATTTCTCTGCCATTGGGTCTGCTTTTTATCTTTCTGCAGCTTCTATTAGTCATCTATTGGATCTTCTGAATTGGTCTTGTAATTTGCTAATAGTTTCTCTCCTTTCTTATAGCATTTTTGTCGTATTTTTTTATGTGAGGGTCTGAAATTAATTTTTCTTCCTTAATGAACTCCTTTTTATGTCCCCTAACACATTTATTAATTTTTCTTTAGATTTTGTTATTTTTAACAATGACTATTTTTGTGAGTTTAAAAAAAAAAAATATATATATATATCTAAAGATTTCAAATATACTTAAAAAATTTATCTGCTTTTGCTCCCTGTACTGAATGGTTCCTCTAATTCCTTTTTATTACTTGTTTTGGTCTCTGCCTTCCCATCCTGGGCTGTCTGTGACTATTTCAGAGTGAGATATTAACATGCTGATGGCGTCACCTGTGTGACTGATCAGACCTTGTTTATTAGCGGCTTTCACTGTAGGCCAGTTAAAAATCCAGCCATTTCATCAAAAGATCCTGAAATGTTCCCATCTGTGGATCTTTTCTCTGAGGCTAGAGCTGATTTCCTATCGTTTATCAGTTGGAAATTGGATTAGGCTGTATGGAACAGAAGTCTAACTTTTAGTTGTTTAATCATGTAAGATTTTTTCTGCTTCCCTCTCAATAAAAAGGCTGAAGACCTGCTCAGATTGTGTCTTTATCCACCACCACACTTAGCAGATGGCTTTTATCAACCCCACTTATCATTCATAGTCTCATCATGGCTGCTCCGACTCCAACCTCACATCCGTGTTTCAAACAGGAAAGAAGAAATTTTGAAGGAGAAACGGGTAGCTCCTGTATTACAATAACGGAATGGATGAATACATAAACATCCCAGAAATTTGTAGCAAACTTCTTTGGCCAAAACTATGTTATTAAACCATTAGTCTGCCCATGTACAAACCCATTTGTGCCACTTCCTAGCTAGCTCTCTGACATTAGGAAACTTGTTTAATATTCTTATGTCTCAGTTTTCTCATCTGTAAAATTGGGAGTAATAATAATGCCTAGCTCATATGATCGATGTATGTAGTAAATGACCCACATACATAAAGTATCTTTGGTCAGTAAGCATTTGACAAAAGTTAGCTGATTTAAAAATTATGGTTATGATGAATATTTAAATGAGATTGCTCAATAAAGAATTAAGCAACTGTATGCAAAACAGGATGATTCAAGTGATTAGCAGGTGTGATTAAGATTCCCAGTGAGGCCTATCTTCCCTCAGACGTTGCATTAGTTTGCCAGATCTTCACTAAGTAAGTAAGTACCACAATTTGGGTGGCTTAAACAACAGAAATTTACTGTCTGACAGTTCTGGGGCTGGACGTCTGAAATTAAGGTGCCTAAGGGGTTATTTACTTCGAAGGGCTCTGAGGGAGTACCTGTTTCGTGCCCCTCTCCCAGCTTCTGGGAGCCTCAGATGTTCCTTGGCTTGTAGTTAGTGTTCTCTGTGTCTTCACACCATTTTCCCTCTATATGTGTCTATCTCTGCATCCAAATGTCCCCTTTTTATAAGGACACTAGTCACACTGGAGAAGGGCTCACCTTAATGACCTCATCTTAACTTGAGCATCAGCAAAGACGCTATTTCCAAATAAGGCCATGATCACATGTGGTGGGGTTTAGGACTGCAACACGTTCAGCAGGGGCTTTGGGGTGGAGGGCCATTCAACTCTTAATGAGCATGACTGAGATGAAGCAATAGCTAATGTGCTTACTAAGTCTACATGCAACCTAGGTGGCAGATGGCAGTTTGTGCCTTGGTGGCCTTGAGAAATTGATGGGATCGCTCTCATGGCCTTGGTAAGTCCTAGGCCTCAGAATAATACTAGCGGACACCTAGTAATTTTTGGTCTCGTGGATCCTTTGATCTCAGGTTATTGTGTCCTTGTGGATTGCACTCTACCTGACTGACCCAGATGTGAAACTCATTGTGGCCTTCAAAAATGATTCACTAACACACACACACACACACACACACACACACACTCATCAGTGACCAATGTTGGCTCTGGTGAAGCTTTTTGAAAGGAGGGAGAATTTTTAATATACACCATATAGTGACTTTTCATGGGATGGTTGAGAGGATTACATGGATTCATGTTTTTCATCTGGACTTGGCCTATGTTAAGATTATTAATAATGAAGTCATGTTAACATCTTCATAACTGAGTATGAACACTTGCATGACTTGAGTGCTTATATTTGTTCATTTTGCTCCACTAGGCTAAATTCTGTGCGTTCAGGTTTCCTGTTTTATATTTTTATTCATTTGTTCATCACTATGATCTAATGTGGTCAATGACATTTAGGATGGGGTCCAAAAGATGTATGTTGAGCATGGATGGCCTGGTGTATGACCTTCTAGGATGCAGTGTCTCCCAATGTAAGGAACACTGGATTGGATGTCAGAAGACTTGGATTATGATCATGGCTCTGCCATGAGCCAGCTGTGAAAGTGCGAGGGGTCTGGGGAAAGCATTTTTCTCTCAGGATCTCAAATGCTCTCATGTATAAAGTGAAAGACTGAATTAGAAATGTGTAGACGCGAATGTAGATTCATGAGTCAGCATATCAGAATCAATGTGTGCCTATGAAATAAATATACCAGATCCTGGGCTTCATTCTAGACCAACAGGATCTGAACATTAACAGCAGGGCCCAGAGTAATCTCCTCTGCGGAATTGCCCCAGTTTTTAGTACAATGGGATTCAGTGATCAATTTCTTCTAAATTCGTGCATTCTGTAGATTTAGATTGTCACATTTAAGTTTTTAAAAAGTTCCTAAAAGAATAATTTGTTGAAAGGAGGAGAATTAAATTCACATTCTTCATAGTAATTCTAGAAATCAAACGGAAATGGGTCATCCAAATACGAAAACCTCAGCTGAGTACATTTTTGGAGATCGCACTTTTACAACTCTTGCTGCAGTGTTAGAGTATTTGTACTTTGGGCTCCTGAGTTCTGCAGACATTGGTTACTTGTGCTTAGAGAAAGTAGATGTATTTACCAAGTCATTCACAGAACTCGAGGAAATACGACAAGTTTCATCAGAGTTGAAGACATTATAGTTCTGTGCTATTTTAAGTAAAGCCCATTAGGCACCCCTCGTAATTGAATTTTTCCACTGTAGTAACCTTTCGATATATGACCTTCTACGTTGAAGTTAGAAGTGATTAGCACAAGTTTTCTCAATTTCCTCTCAGTGCCGTCGGTCTTTAAGGATTCTAAATTAATTTGTGAAATGTTATATCCCAAAGGGAGAAATAAAGATTCTTCTCTTTGCGTTTAGATTTCTAAACTCTTCCTTAAAATGTTGATTGTTAACTGAGACATAGTTTCCAAAAAGCACTCATCCTTCAAGAGTAGTTTTTCCTTCCTTTTTCCTCCTTGATTTGGGTCAGCAGTATCTCAGTCTTTCACACATAGGCACGGCGCTTCACAGCATTTAGAAAGTTTCACAAGTATACTCTAGTTGGATTTTCACAACACATCTGTTTCATAGGTCATATACGATTATGTTCTTATTTTTTAATAAAAAAATAAGTTTAAGCAGAAAGAAGTAATTTCTCCAAGCTCACGTGAAAACTGTGGGCAAACCGACAGTCTGTTCATTTTAGTCATCATCAGTTAATTCTGCAAGAATTTATTGGATATGCCCAATCCTACCATATATCAGAAACTGTGCTGTGCAACCTGGGACTCAGATATGAACAAGACTTTGCCTGTGGAAAGCTCCAGTTTAATAGACACATGCACACACATACACACATGTATATACACATATGTGCATACATGTATACAAACATACATATAGTGTAAAAAATGCAACAATAGAAGCATATATAAGATACAGCTGTATAATAGAGAAAGAAGTGATGAACTCCCATGAGTTTGGGTGTAGGAAGAGAAACAGCTGGTAGATCAGTAGCAGCTCCAGATTTCATTATAGGGGTAGCTTAGGTGCTATGCTCTTTGAAAAGAAATAAATGTTACATCTGTTACAATAGAATTTATGTGAACATCAATTACCCATTTCAAAGAATACGGATAATATGATGATGCCACGAGGCATCCTTTCTCACCGTCACTGTCGAAAAATGACTCTCAGATTCCTGGCTTGAGTGACTGGTTGGATGGAAATGGCTTTCGCTGGACTAGGGTGATATAGGAAAGAAGTCAGGCTTTCCACAGGAGACAATTCAGCAGCAATTGCTCTTAACCATGTTGCCTCTACCTGACATACATTTATTAGTAACAATCCACAGTAAGAACTTCCCTAGAACTAGTAGGTCTATAAATGAACCAATGAGGCAGGCGCTTAGGATATAGTGGGGCAAACACTTAGATCACCTCAGTAGAGTCAGAGGGATTGAGTACCTCTTAGAAGAGGTCAAATTAATAAAAAAAAATGCTTACTTAATTGTATCTTTCAACATCCAATGTACTATTGGTAATACTTAAGAGTAACAACAGATAGTGGCTACTTTATTGTCAACAAAGCAGTGCTTAAAAATCTGCCTGTATTGGCTTTGGCAATGACACAATGAAATGAGACACTGTAATCTAGCCACGTTATTCACAAAGCTATTGCCACTAAAATGCTTCATCTAAGAAAGTGATACTGTTAGGAAAATACGGCAGTGAGATTCGCTTTGTCTTATAATAACTGTGCTATAGATAATTGACAATTGGCTCTAAAGGAAAAATCATAGGATCTTAGAATTCCATTAGTATATATACCCTTCATCATGCTAATAGCACAAAAGAAAAGCCTTTAAAATATTTACATGTACAAGCTGTGTAGTAAAATAATGACGTTATAGTGAAATACGATGAGATTACTGCCATGGCTTATGGAGGTATAAACTGTTGAGCTGAATTAAATGAAAATAGCAGCCTTAATTCTTCTTTCTTTGGTTGAGCTTTTTTGAAAGTAAAGTACGTTCATTTCTTTAATGCAAAATGAAGTATTTAAATTACTGGAAAAGAGATTTCAAAATTCATACTCAAGAGGTGGTAAAGAGGGGTGATAAAGAGCTTCGGTCCTGGGCTTTGCCTTTCAGTGTCTTAATCTGTAAAATGGGGATAATAATGATTCCCTCTAACAGGCTACCACAAAGATATACTTGACTACAGAATTTTCATCATGAAATCTGATGCACAGTAAGCACTCAGTCAATATTAGCTATTGTCATAATTCGCTTTTGTTTTTACAGATGAATAAATAATAATAGCCAACTCTAATATAGTATTCATAATACAATGGAGACTATTTTCAGTGCTTTCATGTAGAAGCTCACTCTTCTAACAGTCTGAAGCAACGGGTGCTGCCATTATCTTGATTTATAGATGATGAAAGAAAGGCACAGAAAGGTTAAGAAAAACTTTCAAAAAGTGTGTAGTGGGAATGGAACCCACCAGTCTGTCTTTGAGACTATGTGCCTGACCGCTATGTGGTACTTGCCTCAGGATAAATTACTAGTAATACCATCACCACAAATAATACTGCTATCTGATTAAGAAGAAGCATTCTTTGTGTTCTACCGTTTCAGGGTAATGATGTTTCTTCAAGGATAAATAGTAAAATAAGTACTATGTTTGGGATGATGTTGGTGAAAGAGCATAAACACTGTGAATGCTTGAATAGGGTAACCTCTCCACTTTGTCCTACCCTAAGAGCCATTTTTGATTGCTAATGACTTGTTTTCCCTTTCTTGATAAATTGCTGCCAAACCACTTGATAATTATTTCCCTTTCTTATCTTACCGATAGTTTCCGTCCTATTTTCTTTCATTATGAGCCTTTTAGCAATCTGCTGCTTCATTTATAGAAAGACTTTATTGTTCCCATTGAGCCCAGTCTTCTAGACAGGCTTCTCAAGAGCACCTTGCAGTGATTATGAGGCCAAAGCACGCCCATGTGTATACCCTCTGTCCCCACCCTTATGAACAAAGATGGGAAGTCACCCACCAGGCCTCTTCTTTTCGGCTTCATCAATCTTTTGGGCAACATTAGCATAGTTGCTTCCAAGAATTATGTATAATCACTGGCACCCTGAGAATAGTAAATAACACATGTTAGAAACTCAGATGAACAAGTTGCATGAATAATGCCACATCCCCTAAAATTCTGTGCCTCAAAGCATGAATCGGTTCTTTTGATTGACTGCCAATAGCTTTTGCTGTGTCTAAAGGGCAAGCTCAGTATTTAGAAAGGAGAAGCAATTCTTTCCTATCTGATTGTCCCTATACCACCTGGAAAGACAAAACAAGAGTAAAATAGCTCGACACAATGTCTCAGATTCATCTGATCCATCAGTGTAAGAATGAAGTGTTAGGCCATAAATCTTCTAGACTAAAGACTAAGTCTTTAGTGTCTGACCGTGACCTGTCTGATACTGCTGCAGAAAAAAATAAATAAATTTTTGGTTAATGACCTTGCAGAAGGACCTTCTGTATTAGTCAGATTTTATATTTTAAAATCAGATGACCAGACCAAAAGGCTTGTTCTCAACCCATTCTCCTAGAAAGTAGCAGTTCTTCAAGCTGAATCAATATGCTCCTACCCCAAATTGAATAATGCAGCCATTTCCCCCATTTCAGGGGATAAAATGTAGATAGAGCTTTTGCACTTTTAAGTTTTCTTTTTAAGTTATTTGTGTCTGCTGGGAAATTCTGTAAGAAGATAATTTGAATGAGCAAATAGCAAACATCTACTAACAGAAACCAAGAAAGAGTAGCAGATCGTATTTTGATAGCTTTGGATTCCTTCATACATACAGATAATTATTACATGTGAAATATTCTTTCTGCAATTTAAAATGCCCTTGGTCCATTTGTTAGAATTAAATCTATGAATATTTTAAGCCGTTATACTATCAATAGCATGGTTTCTAAGCGTTCTATCATCGGAACACTTTTGATTGTTGTCCTTCCTTTAGCAAAAAGTCACCTCTTAGCTTATGAGTATAAGGGTGCACATCAGCCTGTCATTTGTTTCTGCAGCATTCCTGTTCTTCATGATATGAGTGTGAGTGCATTGGCTGGGTCCTCCTCGTGTCTTCTTCAACCAAAGCAGCAACATTTTCATCCTTCTCATATCTGGTACTTTGAATTTCCATATAAATGCTAATTTAATGGGGGAGAAAAATCCCATTTCTAGAAAAGGCTAGAATCACTGTCCTAGTGTTTAAGATCACTCAGAACTTGAAAAGTCTGTGAGCCTGTGATACTCTCTGGTGACCCCTTTCCTTAAATGGAATATGAAAAACTACCATTCACACTTCCCCCAACACACCTGATTTAATTATTGAGCGATACTCAAAAAGGTAAACTCAAATGAGCTTTGCTTAAAAAAAAAAAAAAAAAAGAGTAATAGGGCAGAACTAAGGTGCATATTCAGTTTAGCTGTCTTACTAAAATATTTCTTTTTAGGTCACATCCAAAACCAAGGAGAGTTCTGAAAATCATGCGGTTGTTAGTTGCAATGCTAATTTGAGTTCGGATGCCCGGAATCCCAGTCTTTTCCATGCAATCTCCATCTTTTCTTCTCCCCCATCATTTGAGCTGTTTTCTCTTTCTTCCTTGTAAATTTCTAATCTAGTTTATGTGAGTCACCCAGGCCACCCTAAAGAAGGCATCAGAATGAAGGAGGAAGTAAAAAACTTATAGATGGATTCCTTGGGTTTGCCCAGATGGAAGCCGCATGGCCCTTACTTGTGATAGCTAGTACACCAGCAAACCTTATCTATTAAATATCCCAACTATCTTTCGATCTAATACATCGACTCCATTCTTTCTGTTGCTAGAAAACCATGTTGCATTTAGATCATTAAAGCAACCTTCTGAGATGTTCCATCATCTTCCTCACAGCCTTCTAGTCCTTCTTCCCATTCTAGCCAAGTTATGATTATACTATGCGCCTCTATAAAACCACAGCCAGGCTCTTTAACTGGGTGTACCAGGCCCCTGCTCAGTTTTCAGGCTTAACCACTTGACTTACCATCTTGTGAACTTTTTCATCTATACTGAAGTACTTGTATGTCCCTTACCAAGACAAAATCTACCTGTACTTGGACACCTGCAGATGCTGTTTTTCCTGCCTGATAGATACCCCTCACCACCCTCTCCCCCAATTCCCAGTCAACCCCCTTCTTTTTTTCACATTTTAGTTTTAGCAATGACTTTTGCCCAGGAAGCCCTTCCTAAATGCCAAGCGCAAGACTGGATTAACTCATTCCTGGCTGTCTACCCAAGAATCAAGTCAAATATCCCAAGACTGTGAGATATTTGAAATAAGGCACCCCAAACCATCTACATCACAACGCTTAGCACAGTGGACTTTAATCACCTATTTCCTATTCAAACTCTCCAACCAGACTGTAAAACCCTTGAGGCCAGGGACCATTGTACTCTGTGCATTCTCTTATCTCTTCCCTATCCATCCCACTTCATCCTGAAAACACTGCTTGATGTAAAAGGCATTCAGAAAGTATTGGTGAATGAGTTGCTTTCTAGTTCAAATATCTCATGGATGCAAAGACCACATGTGAAAAAATTTTCTTTTTCTCCTTGATTGAAGCAGGAGACAACACACTAAAACTTTCTGTTCCCGCCTGCCTCTTTCAAGATAAAGTCAAGCTCATTAATTTAGAACTTCATCAGTGATCTATGTCTCTCAAATTAATTTTGTGGAACATTAGTGGCTAATTTGTGAAAGAAAGCATAGCGGCATTATTATTAAAGTAAGAAAATGTTAAAATGGAAAATGTCAGCCTTGTACAAAATTTCCTAAGCACGGGAGCACTGTGTTTGATGTTAAAGGCCTCTGTGTTTCACTTGGTCCTACTAAAAGATCAGTAAAACCTGTTTATGTGCAGCCAGAGACTCTGTTTTCATCTAAAAACATTACATTATTATGCAAATAGTGATTTCAAAGTATACACTGAGGCTTGAATATTTATTCAGTTAAAGAAAGCTCTGTTGTTGAAATTCCAGAAAATGTAAATGTAGAAAGATTGATACGTGAAAAGCCCGATTCATTAAAAGTGACCTTTTAAAATGGATTTTAAAACTTAGCTTCAGGATTGTTATGTTGTACACAGGATAGAGGGTACAAAAATAACTACCGAAGAGAGTTTTTAAATCTACCTTTTCCGTTCAGGGCCTGAGATTACTCCAACATCAGACTGTGACATTATCCTCAGGAGAGAATTAAAAGGCAGCTTAATGCACTCCTCAATGAAAAGCAAATTCAATCAAAAGTACACATAAAACAGTAGGAAACTGCCACCATGAATATTATTCTGGCTAGGTAAATTCAATAATACAAGTTTTTTAGTCAGTCATATTTGCAAAAAAAAAAAAGAAAAGAAAAGAAAAAAAAGAAAAACTAGAGCCAATATCCTTCATTTTTTGTCATTACAATGACATTTTTATTATCTACAATGATTATAGCTAAACTTGGCACTTTGCTTGTATATCTTATTTAATCTTATAAGTAGCCTGAATTATGGGAGCTATCATCCCATTTTATAGATAAGGAAATTGAGGCTTAGGGAAATGATGTGACTTGCCCGATATCTCACCAGTAGAAAATGGTAGAGCAAGGATTCAAATTCCATCCTGCTGCCCCCAGAAATTCATGTTGTCTCCACCTCATTACATCTCTTCCTGTTAATAAGGAACTGTTATCAAATAGTCAGTCTGGGTTGTCCTCAGCATTTTTAATTTTCTTCATTTTGTTTATTTACTTGGCATTCTGTTCTCAAGTAATAATTTGTTAGCTTCTAGCAGATGCCAGACCGTAATAAAAACATCATTCTATGAAAACCGAGGGATAATTTTGTATGAAAATAGACTGTAATAATAAAATCAATCTATTTTCTTTTCACAGCAAATTTTGAGAAGTTTTATGTTTATTTCCCTAAAAATCAAATAAATACAAGTGTGACGAGTGCTGACATCACAGGCATCATCATTATGGGTTGCCTCACATTCAGAAAGACTTGAGTTTTCACTCTGCTATTTGACTTCTCTGTTACTTGAAATGAGCATTTAAATCTCTTTAAAACTCTGTTGTTGTTTTTTTTTTTGATCTTTGAAATGAAACTAACAATAATCTACCTCATTGGATTATCGAGAGGACTCAATGAGAGAATATACACAAATTGCTAGCATAATGGAAATGAGCAAGTGCTTGAGAAACTTGAACAGTTATTATTATAGTCTTACTGAATTAAGTCCCCGATAATTATCTTATTTATAGGTACTTTACACAGTTCCTTAGATCTTTCAAATGTATCATTGTTTCTTCGGTGTTCCAGGCTTCATAAAAATTGATGGCTTATTCAATGTATTCAAAAGTCAGAAGCGAAGAATGTGTATTTACTTGCCTTTCTACTAATCAAATGGGGAAAGACTGCTGGCTTCTAACTTGGAGCACCAATTTCTGATTGTGAATGTTATTTTTGATTGTGCTTCTCTCTCTCTGTCTCAGAGGTCAATACCTTCACTCAAAATAAGCTACTACAAATTTGACCATTGCAAGCAAAATTGGTTTGTCTGCTGCTATTATTTCCCAGACATCTCCTTTCCCATGATAGTTCATCATTTCAAGTTCTTGCCACTCTTGCCTGGATCACTCGTGAAGTTCTATAAGTGATTTCCATGTTTCCAACTCCACTTAATAAAATCCATCTTCCGTGTTGTGATCGGGGTGATCTTTGTAGACTCCAAATCTGAAATTCTTCTTGCATAACATTCTCTAAAAGTATTTCATTAATAACATAAAGTCAGAACTCCCTTTTTATCCTCCAAGGCCCTTTATGGCCTAACTCCTGTTATCCAAGAGCCTTCTAACTCATCACTCCTTGCTTCCTACATACCTGGGATATGTACACAGGTATATAACAAGTAGCTTCTCGTCTTCCTCCTTTTGCCTTTTCTCTTCCTTTTGCCTGTCTCCCTCTTTCTCTTCCCTTTATTATTACTTTTTTTTCCATTGGTGAATTCCAAGTCATCTCTTAAGACTCACCTCAGATGTTACATTTCCATGATCCTTTTCTGGTCTTTATAACTTCATTCCAGGCTGAGTTACATTTTCTTTTTCTGCATGCCTATAGTATCTTGTGTCTATTTTATTCTAGCTCTGATCTATTTATTGAACAAACTTCTGTGGTGCTCATTATGTATCTGACATTGTTCCAAACACTTTATTAGTAGTAGTAATTCATTTAATCTTATGAACAGAACTCCAGGGGATGGATATAGTATTTTTACCTTCATTTTACACATGAAGAAACTCAGACACAGAGAGATTAAGTAAGACAGTAAGAGGTAGAGTGAGCACTCAAACTCAGCAGTGAGCCTCCTACATGTGATTAACTTCTACATGACATTCTTCAGCACTTCGCCACTATACTGATGATCTCTATCATCGCACTAGTGTTAGAAGGTCTCTTCCTGGTTCTTATTTTGGCATGTCTTTCTCATATCAAGTGCGTTCTTGCTGTATGTGGATTTTGGATAAATATAAGTAGTTAATACATTAACAATTCAGTGCTATCCCTCGATCTTTCCCTTGGCTTTTTATGCCTTTTCACTGTTGTCTCTTTGGACTATAAAGCCAAACTTTATTTTGTGGAATGCTGAGCATCAGAACACTTTTTCCAAACTCCCCCCGCCCCCACACGCACCCATATAAATCCTTAATCTCAGCATCTCCACTGTTCTTAGGGAGTCGAAAGCAAAGATATTTCCTTATCCTTAGCATTCCTCATCTGTGGCAGAAAATGAACTACAGTTTGGGGGTCAGATAAGCCTGTGCTAAAGTTACTGGCTCTGCCAAGAGCAGAAATTGGTGGTGGCGTTTTGAACATTCAGGCTAGCTGGAGCTGAGTAGTTGCTCAGATAAGTCATGGCATTATTGGATTTGGTTATTTACTTTGAAGACCCAGAAGCTCACTCCTTCCACTCGATTAATTTTCAGGAGGGTGACTTGAGGTTCCCAAAGTTGACATAGGACAGAGGCAGCTTGATGAGAATTAAAAGCGTGCTTCTTGAGAGGTTCGGGTTCTAACAGAGTCTTTGCCACCGATGAGTTGAGCGACCTTGGGCACATTCTGTTGCCTGAATCTTAGATTCCCCATCTCAGAAACATAGATGATGCCTCTTCTCACAAAGATGTTTTCTAGAATTTCATAAAAGATCGTATTTTTACTTTAATTCTACCTGGCACATTTTACCTCTCACAGGATAATGACATGTTATAACAACTAGAATTGTCACATGGACAAAATACATGTCAGAATGCCCAAGGAAGGCTACCATTATATAGTCAAGCCCCCATGAAAATCTGAATTCTAATCAGAAACTAGTTGATGGATGCCATAGAAACCAGAGAAGGGACAAGTAATTTAGCCTGGATCACGAGGGGAATTGGAAAAGGATTTGCTATTTCTTAAATCATTCATTAAGCAAGTATTAGCTAGCAACTACTACTAGCCAAATACTATACTCAGTGCTGGGATTTACTAGTTAAAAGATAAAATCGCTGCCCTCAATTTGTTTACAGTCGATGGTGATACAGGCAATTAATAAATGAACAAGAAACTCAATCTATAATAACAGCCTTTGACACATGCTAGAAAGAAAATAAATGGTGTGCATTGCCGGAGAATAATTGGGTAAAAGTTGGAGTAGTCTCTTAGTTTGCTTTCCCAGAAGCAGATCCTGAGATGAGATTTTGTGTCAGTGTGATTTATTAGAAGGTATTCCCAGGGAAAGGTGGTAGGGAAGTGGGAATAGGGCCAGGAAAGGAAAGAGGGCACGCGAGAGTGCGGTATTAATCAAAGACTCTCAGAGGGCGACTCTGGCTCCCCCCTTCAGGAGAACCCTGAGGGAATTGTAATTCAACTTCAGAGTTGGGCCCATGATGAATCAAGGGAGCTGGAGCATTTATACACCTCATCCATCAGGCATGGGTTAAGGCTGCACTCCAGGATGGAGGGCTATATATATCAATAGGCACTTTTTAACCCTCTATGTACAGTCAAAGCCATTCTGATAGTTAAAAATCATCCTTGGGTCAAGAAACACAGATTTGGGAATTTGGAAGTAAAAGGACACTGGGAGTTCAGATTTAGGAAGACAAAAGGGAGACCGAGGTGATGCAGGCAGAGTGCTGACAGCATCTGCTCTGAGCGATGTCATCTGATGAGATGATGTTAAAACCAAGACCTGACAAGGAGGGTCCAGCCTTGTGAAGGACAGAAAAATGTGTTTTCCAGAAGAAGGATCTGTTTGGGAATACATTGAGATAGGAAAAAGCATACTGTGTGTAAGGAATTGAAAGGATCTTCATGTCAGGAACATAATGAGTAGAAGGAGAAATGTTATAAGACTGAGGGGATGTGTAGGGTCCAGGAATTTGTTGGCTATGGAAGGGAGGAGGGTTTATTCTGACCATGTTGAGTTTCCATTTAAAGATTTGAAGCCTTGAAGTGGCATTATGAGATTCAGGTTGTAGGGAAATCTCACTCACCATCATATGGAAAATAGATTGGAGCAGCGGAGAAAGAGAAGCAAGGCTACCATTCTATAGTCAAGGTGAGAAGAGATAGTAGTATTTCCGAGGGTGGGGGAGTAGTGCTGACTGGGAGACGAGGGTGATGCTAGCATGTGTTGCAAAGGTAGAGCCCAGAGGACTTACTAATGAATTGGATGTGCAGGTGAGAGAAGGGAAGAAGTTGGACATAATTCTAGCGTTCTGAGTATAGTACCCGGGAGAATCAGGCCACCGTTTACTGAGACTGGAAAGAATAAAAACCAGTAAGACGTGTCAGACTGGGATAACGGTAAAGTCCGTAGATAACCTTCACCTTGCCTTCCAATGTTGTGTCAAATCTAGGATTCTTAGTGATATTTATGACGAAGGAGTATAATTGTTTCAGTGGAAGATGGTGACTTTGGCATGGGGGATTTCCTCTTGATGGCATCGAGTCTGCCTCTGAAGTGGCACTGGCGAATCTGTTTTCTAATACTCTATGAGGTGTGTAAGCAGATCCACATGAAACAGCATCTTGAACAAAACCTATCTGAAAAAGCTTTCCCTTTTCTCCCAGCAGTGGGTCATATTGTCTTGTCTTTTCTTTACATAACATCATTTGGTTTTCCATTTAAAACTAAGCATTGATTCAAAGCCAGAATCCCTTCAGTGTACTCATCGAAGGTGTTTTACACATTTCCTTTCCTTCATGTCTGATATTATAATCAAGTCTTATATCGAAACAGACGAGTCACTGCCAAAAACGGGAGCAGCAAACTGCAAACTTGGCAGTTAATTCTAAAATCATCATGGAGGTGGGAGGAGTTCTGCCAATGGAAACCTGTCGATGTGAAAGTTGATGTGAGAACAGCTGAGAACTCAATTAAAAATCATCCCTTTACCTGAGATCATCTCTCTGCACCAAGCAGCTGGGCTGATGACAAGAGACAACATCCAACCTTGGATGTGGTGGCAACTTGACTACTTATCTGCTTGTCCTCGGAAAGTCATGGCGTCTTTCCGAGAATCAGTCTCGTCCTCTGTCAATAAAAGAGTTTGACTGACAGAGCAATGGCGGATGGATTCAATGTCATAGGCCCACTCACATCCACTGTCAGGGAATGCTTGAAGCTCTATGTAGAGAAAGATTCTAAGATCATTGCTGGATTCAACAAAATAATGTACCCTTGTAGATAAGCTCTACCTACAGTGGACGCCAGAAGGAAGTGTGACAGCGATAAGATTCTGAAGTTTTTTTCAATTTCCATATCTAATTGTTTGCCTTTTCTCAGAAACTGAATATTGTGCATGTCATTTAAAAATACTAAACAACATTAAAGATATAACTAAAATCTCTAGCTTAACTTAAGGACTTACAGCATAAAGCTATCCACAATACTTACATTATCAACAGCTACATGTGATTCTCTGGAGAAGACTTTATATCACCAGATTGTCCAAAAAAAATTAAAATATAATATTGAACTCATAGTTTAGGAGAATTCACTCATACATTAAAATCCCAGAGTATTTCAAATAGACCTCCTAAGAAAATATAGTTAGGTGTAGCTTTTTAAAGCGAGAGAATCCTCGGATATAAATATTGAAGGCAAGGTCAAAATTCTCAGGACTAAATTCCTGATCATCCCATCTTCTTACAGTTACTGTCTTTTTTTATGTTTTATCAGCTTTAAATTTTGGTCACATACTGAGGTTTGATAAGAAACAATCAAGCAATTCTGTTCCACATATCTGACATGCACACACATCCACACATAGGCATGTGCAAAGTGTGCACGCGCATGCACACACACACACACACACACACACACACACACAGATTCGTACTTCTTTGAACACTGTCAAATGTCTGATCATCAGGATATTTTCCCCTTGGATAAAAGTAGAAGCAGGAGACTTTTTTTTTTTTGCCAGGAAGAACCAGGACAACTGACACCCAGGGTGACAGCCAAGACAATTTGCAAAGAGCTTAGTTTAGATCAAATCCCTTATTTATTTACATGTCTCCCTTTCCCACCTGACTTTAGGGCCCATAAGAAAAGAGATTGCTTTTCTTCATGGCTATATCCGTCATGATCAAAATGGGCTTGCTATGTAATAAGAGCTGAACAAGCTCGTGTGTGTGTGTGTGCGCGCGCGCGCGCGTGTGTGTGTGTGAAAAAACAAAAGTTCCAGCATCAAAATCAGTAGCTAGAGGCAGAAAATTAGATGGGAGGGCGTGCGCATGTGTTAAAAACTGAAAGATTAAAGGTGGAATTAAATGATGTGAAAATTTGAGATTGTCAACAATAGTAACAGGAAGAACTGGTGTGTATTTGTGACTAGCCTTTAAATAAGGAAATTGAAGACTGTTTTTTTCCAGCTGGATATGTTTATGCCTACACAGCCCAACAGTTCATTGGTATAATTAGAATAGACCCATATGGATCTAAATGGGTCTTCTCATTGTTTGAACCATTAACTCTGATGATAGGCATTCATGGATATGGTGGTGATTGTTTTAAGCAGGCAGAAGTAGAAAAGGTTTATACCACAGGTTTTGGAGTCTGACAGTTCTGGGTTCAAATCACAATTTAGCTACTCATTATGAGTGTCATTTGGAAGATATTTATTACTTAAACTCTCTGATCTGTAGTTTGACCATATGTAATGCCAAGAGGAAAAAGGTAGCACCTCCCTTATGGGCTGGTTAAATGTTATCAATCATGATAAATCATAGCTAAGTGGCTGGAACACAGTAGGCGCTCAGAATATGCTTGCTATTATTATCATTATCAGCATCATTAATGTTTCAGTACTCTTAACTACAGAATGAAATAATGCTCCCTCTTAAGTTTTAAAATTTGTTCGGATAAAAACCGAACCGTTGTGTGTAGGGTTTCCTAAACCAAGCTAAATCTGACAATATATTTTGAAACCACATTGAAAATTCTACAGCTTTATGCAAATAAAGGAATGTTTCATTATCATCATGCATCTGATAGGCTAAAAGCATTCCAGTAGGGGAAGGGATGCTATTTAGGTTTTAAAATAAAGCGAGACAGATGAAATTGGCAAGAAGCGATCTCAGAGTGAGGAAGATTATGCCAGTTTTTTTGATGCCGATTTTTTGTATTGTTCAGGTAATTCAAAACAGAGGTCAAAATACAGAAACACTGAAATGCTTCCAAATGCACATTTGACAGTATGAGAAGAGTAAAGGCACAAAGAATTATAGAGCACTATATCAGTTATTCTCTTAAGGAAATAAAGAAACTGATAGTTAATCATTTCAGATTATAATCTATTTACCCTCCCCCCAAATATTCACACGTTGCTGGATATGAAGAGCTGGTTAGTGAGTCTTTAATTAAATAAAAGAACAGGTTATATATTATTACGGTTTATATCTCTGTCTTTGTCTCTCTCAGTCTCCCTCTCTTTCCCTTGCTAAGGTGAGTCTGTACATTTTTTTTAATCCTGCAATATCTGTTTCAGGAATTATTCATTCGGTCATTGAATATTTGAGCATGTATTATATACTAGATTGTACCAAAGTGTTAGGAGGAAAGCTCAAGATCAAGGTTTATTTATTCCATATTTACCAATAATGATGTTTTTGTCTCAGTTCTGCCTAAATTTTTATGTGAATGTTAATAAATATCCTAATGAGATAATGCCTAAATATGTTCATACCTGATGTGGTGTGTGAACTCTCATCTTCACTATTAAATAGCTGCTCCAAAGCTAAAATTAAATGACAGATGAGAGAGTGTTTTGGAACGCTAAAATTATTTTTAGAAAGTTCTGTTGTTACCATCACTATATAATTTAAAAGAATATAAAAACATTCGATTTAGTAGGCAAACTAATTAAAGCAGTTAGGGAAAGCTAGCTGATGGATAAAGGGAGATTTGATGAGAGGCAAGAAAAAGAAAATCGGAACGTTTTGCTAGTTTGAATAGTCAGCCCACATCATCTATTTACTGTTCAACTCTTTCTGATGATTATATCTAACAGTTATTCTTAAACTTCAGCATGCAATAGAGTCATGAAGAGTTGAATCACGAATCAGTTCAAGTACAGATGACTGGAGCCTCTGTTGGAGTTCCTAATTTAGTTGGTTTGGGGGTGGGGCCCAGACATTTGCATTTCTAACAGGTTTCAGGTTAAGCGGATAACTAAGAGTCTGAGGAACACACTTGTAGACGATAAGGGAGCCCCCCACTGTTGCAAACTTGAGACAAAGCTGAACGAATGAAAAAAAAAAATTCCAGCCGCGAGCTTCAGACACAGTATGAAAGTGTCCAATTTCTGAGGCATGTCAAACCTAATGTTCCCAAAATAGAACTCTTGCTTCCTCTTCCAGTCTTTCCCACCTGAGTTTATAATATACTCTCAAACCAAATTATCAAATTAAAAACTTGGGTTATCTCAGTACCTACGCCTAAACTATTTATTCATTTATTCAATAATGCTCACTTGTTTAGCATTTACTGTATGTCAGGCACTGTTCTGGAAACTAGGGGGTGGAGAAATGACCAAAACAAAGTCTGAGGGCTCACATAACTTAATCTTTGTATGCACAATAGGAAACCCCAAGTAAATGAATAAGAATATAGTATATACCATATACCCTAAGCAAAATATAAGCGTTTCACACCATCATTATTGCCACTACCCCAGTTTCTTGCCTGGTCTACTGAAATAGACTCATAACTAGTCTTCTCCCAGTGTTCCTCAAGCACAGTCAGTTATCCGCACAGTATTTAGAGGATCCTTTAAAGAATTTATCAGATTGTCACATTCTCCTACCTAAACCTCTTGGTGATTTCCCTTTGCATTTAGCATTAAATTCAGACTCTTTAATTTGCATGGCATATAAGAACTCTCCAAATTCTCTTACTTAATCTCTGCGTCATTCAAAAAACTCCTGTGGCCTTCTTTCTGCCCCTCGGACATGCTAAGTTCCTTTGAACATCAGGGCCTTTGCACTTATCTTATTACCACCTTCATGTCATGCCCCTTTCTGAACATCTGATTTTCTTTGACATCATTTAGGTCTTAGAAGAAATGTCACCTCCACAGAGAAGTCGTTCCTGACCCCACTTCTAGCACACCTCAATGACATAACCTTGTATTTCATTACTCATTTTTTTCTTTCATAGCACTTACCATTCTCTGATATTATCTAGCCAGCTAGATGGCTGTTGTTACTGAAATGTAAGATTCTTAAGGGCAGTGACTGGTTCAGACTTGTTTATTGTTATGTGTTCAGTGAGTAGATATGTGCCTAACATGTTATAGGCACTCAGTAAAAACGAACTGAATAAATAAATGAATGAATAAGGCGCTATGATTGATAGCCAAGATGTCTCTTCAAATCATTGTGAAGTTCCTCAGTGTCTGATCATGTCTATTTTATCTTTACACCTCAGTGTTTAACCCAGTGCTGTGCATACAGTAGATGCTCAATGACTGTCTGCTGAATAAGTAAATAAGTCAAATAAGCATTTTACGTCCTTATACCTCTGTAATGACATTTTGAGTTAGATATTATTTTTTCTATTTTAGAAGTAAAGATTCTGAGGGTAACAAAAGGTTAAGGTACTTGCTTAGGTGGAGGCAAAGAACAAGAATACAATCAAATGGAAACAAAAAGAAAACAATGGCTGATCATTCCAGAGGCCAAGAGAGCATAGAGTTTAAGATGATTAAATGTCAGGTGAGCAGATGCTGAGGCGGAACTGAACATTGACAAATGGATTTGGCCTGAAGATGGATTTTAATAACTTTGAAGAGAATTGCGTCAAGAGGAGAGTGGAGTTAAGGAAGGAAGTGGTAATGAGACATTAAAGAGCATAGGTATGAAAAAGATCATTTAAGAGCACAGAAACAAAACTCATTTTAAAGTCAGATGGAATTATTACTCAGAAATGGGGGTAGAATTTACGTAAACAAAGGTGAGATCAGAGGAGAGGCAGAGAGTCCAAGAGGGGGGCACAGAGTCCAAGAGGGGGGCACAAGTTTGGGAGTGAGAGCGCCCAGGCAGTGAGAAGGGGTGAGAAGTTACAGGAGAGATGGCCTCTCCCTCCAAAATTATGAGAAAGACGGACAGGGACAGGCACAAGGATATAATGCAGTAGACAGGGCAGAATTAGAAGAACTCACCCAAGACTGACTTGGAACTGATAAGATGTGATGGGGCAAAGGTGAGGGGTCAGATCCCCCTGAAGTCATAAAGGTCTGGCAGTGTCAAGAAAAGGTCATTGAAAATAGTGGTTCACTTGTTGATGATTCAAGGAATGTACAGAAGTGATTATCTGGGGAGTGTGGATGATATAAAAGTATAGAGAATTCTTGGAACCATAGCTGACGGTAGAGACAATGGGTTAATTAATGACAGGCCAGTACCTGATAATTGGATAGAATAACGTAAGCATGTCAAGGAGTAAAATGTGAAAGAACTTTTGAGAAAAATAAATCTCAGTTTGGTTGCTGGTTTTACCCATTTCTAAATATGTACTGTAGGATAAGTCATTTTATTCCTCTCCCCTTAATTCCTCTCTTATCATTTGTTAAGATTAAAAGAATGTACTCAACACTTACCAGAGGAGCTGGGCTGAGAGAAAAGCTCAGAGAAATGATAGCTAGCTAAGAGTAAGGAAAGGTCTAGAGAGGGTCTTAGACATAATTTTAAAACTTAACACATGAGAATCACTTGGGATTTTAAATGCATATCCCTTCCCTGGCTCCCTCTATGAGATTCTGGGCCTATAGGTCTACAGTCCGGCCTGGGAATATGCATTTGGAACAAGCCAACCCTCTAATTGACATTCTTAAGAGCAACCCATGAGTCAGGCAGAGAAGAGCCTTGAGAAATGGAGGGGTGATCCACGGAGTTGACAGTACGAAGCCAGTACTGTACAGTTACAATGGTACTAGCCTAATAGCTATGTTTGATCCTCTAAATGAGGGTTCTTACTCAGTAAATACCTAAAAAACTATTCATTCACTCATTCATTCATTGGTTCATTCATTTACATTTACAATGTTGTATACCTACCACTCCTATTTCCAAAACTTTTTTACCCCTCAAAAGGAAAATCTATGCCCATTAATCAGTTGCTCCCCATTTCTCCTTCTCCATTGCCCCTGGCAACAACCAATCTTCATTCTGCCTCTGTGAATTTACCTATTCTGGATAGTTTATGTAAATGAAATCATACAACATATGAAATGTTGTGTCTGATTTCTTTCACTTAGCATAACATTTTTGTGATTCATCCAATGTTGGAGCATACATCAGTACTCCATTCATTCTTTTTTATGGTGGAATAACATTTCGTTGTAGGCTTATACTACATTTTGTTTAGCCATTTATTTATTGATGGACACTTGGACTATTTCCACCATTTAGCTACTGTGAATAGTGCTGCTGTGAATATGCACGTGTGAAAACTCTTAAAACATCTTTCTGCAGACACATTAGCCTCAGAGATTCTAATTTAATCCATTTGGTTGAAATCATCCGGGAAATATTAACGTGGGGCAAGTACTGAGAACCTCTGTTCAAGGTATTGATCTGAAGAAATATTTGAATTGCTATGCAATTTTAGTAGTATTTAGCAGGCCAATTGCTTTTCTCAGACTGATGGGACATTCCTTTCTAAGACTCAGTGCACTGGTGATACTCAGTAATTCAGGCTGGAGAGCTGAAAAAGAGCTATGATTCCAGAACATGTTGGACTGAACAACTGGTGTGAGTGACTAACTCTCTGTCCTGCCTCGAGTGTGGCCATAGCACAGGAAGTCATAAATAACTTCCTGAATGTATTCTACTTTTCTATCCCTAGAAGATTGCTTTCCAGCAATGCCTACAGAGAGAGGTAGGGGGTAACATATTTCATACCTGTTGGCTGAATAACGCAGCTGAAGGAGCCAAAAATGAGCCTCAGAGACCCCTCACAGTGATTTGAGAAGGGGTGTTGGGATTTGCAAAGGCTGCATGTGAATAATGTCCATGGAAAAAAGAGAAAAGAAATTGCTGTGGCAATTATTTTAATGAAAAGGAGCGCTCAGTGTCAGACCTATACATTATCCCATCCACAAACCACTCATTGAAGTCTTAGAAAAGTATGAACGTATCCTTTGATGAGAGGCTTTGAACTTCCATTAAAGCTCACTTCAGAGGAGTTCAAAGTGCTTCCAATGGACTTTCTCGTAGTGCCTTTCAACCCCTTTGTGGGGTAGATGATAAGCGTTCTTCTCATCTCACTGACGATAGGAAAGCGGAAAAGCAGAGAGGTTAAGTGGTGTGTTCAAGGCTTATCTTTCCATCTTTTAGGGTGGGACCCAAGGCTCTCCTGGCTTCCAGAGTCCTCACAGTTGGCCTTGCCACCTCCTGCCCTTTTATCACAAGGATAACATATAATAGTTACTTAAAAAAAAAAAGTATCTGCCAGCATGAAAGATGGATATTTCCAATTTAGTACTGTCAATTGCCTGCACTGATTTTTCTGTCAGGGTCATAATATCATTATTGATTCACAGCATGGAGAAAATGTCCATATTCATTTATTATTATTATTATTATTATTATTATTATTATTATTTTGTTGGATTTCACACAGTTGTGGTAATATTGTCAGTATTTCCTCAGACCTTCATAAGCTATCATCCTTAGGTGGTAGCCTGAAATGGTACACTTTCTTGTGACATTTCATGTTGTTGTCACAGAAAAGATATTATAAAATAAACTTGAGCACATAGTCTACTTAGAAGATAACTGAGGTATGATTATTTTTTAAAACATGATAATTCATTTTTTGTTTAATTAGGCAGAACTTTTAGTTCACCTTGTGGATTTGATTGAAACCTTATTCTAGCATCCCAATGTCACATGAGGCTCATAGTATTCTCAATACAGAACGAACATCAGAATTACTGTATTTATTGTTGCTTTTTCCTTTTAAATTATAAAAGTGATACGTACAAGCAAAAATCAAAATAGTAAAATGGAGCTCATAGAGAAGGCTTTAAAACAAAATGTCAATGCTTCTTTCTCTGTATCACTTTGCTAAAATTATCTGGATTATGCTACAATCTACCATATTCTAACAATATATTTTGGATCACTTTTCTTTAATTCACTTAAACTATAGAAATCTAACATTTTGTTTCTATTACTTAAAAGTATAACATTGTTTGGCTATGTAATCATTCATTAAATCAAACCCTCCATTGTTAGAATTTAAATTGTTTCTAGTTCTTCAGTATTTAAAAAAAGCTATAATGAATGAACGGTCCTGATATATTTGCAATTTTATGTGTCAAAATAGAGGATAGTAGTAGATAAAGAATTTCTAGGATAAAATGTAGCTATAGCTTATATATGTGTATTTTAAAATATGAGTATATTCATAATATGTAGTTAATTATGAGTATAATATATATTTATATATGTAATATTTTACACACATTGATATAGTTAACACAGTTAACTAGAGGATATATTGTATAGTATATATATCTACTTTTTCCCTAGGAGATTTAAAACAAAAATTATAACCTATCATGTTGGCAGATTTAACACAGAGGAAAACAAACTTGCATCCTGGTATAAAGTACCTACTAGATCAGAATTTCCTGGGGTGTTTGTTGAATATCAATGTTTTTCTTTTTTAAAGCCAAATAATTAATTCTGAATCACAGCTTAGTTAAATCCTCTATCCCATTGTATAACCAGTCCAAAACATAAAGATCTGTTTCCAGTCCATAATCTATGTAAAATTATAATTTTTAAAAATCATAAAGAACTGATAGATTTTTATATAACTGTTACTCTTGATACAGTATAGATGTCATTATCGAATTGTGTGTCCTGCACATTGCTCCTAGAAAACCATCAGTAAAACTCCGCAGAACGGTAGATTTCTGCTTCATGAGACAGGCAGTTTTTAGCAACTGGTTTTAGTAACTTTAGAAAGATTAGGCATCCTCTCAAGCAGAATACCCATCATTCCCGCAGGTGGAAGTTTCAGAGCTGAATATGAAAAGAACTGAGTTGAAACTGCAGGGAAGAAGTCTTAATACTACATAGACCTTCGTAAGTCTGCAGAATTTTGGTTTCTCATTTTTATTACGATTATCAGTGATTTGGTGCAGGTATTAATTTTTTGAACAGTACTGGGATTTTAAGCAAGAGTGTTGTCATCTCAGGCATTATGACCCACCTGTGGTCTTGCAGAATACCAATTGTGGAAAATAAAAATGTAAGAAAGAAATGGAATGCTTCAGCCTTCCAGAACAATTTACTGCTCTCTTTATACTTTTAGGAAATATATTTCTTGGATAAGATCGCAACTAGAAAGCCTTAAGGGATATCAAGAAATCACCACTCTGAACCCGAACTTATTAAAAATTACATAGAAACCAGCATTGTCACAAGACAGTGCTCTTGGTTATCAGGATGCTATTGTGCTTGCAGAGAATAATTAAACCACTGGCAATGAGCTTTATTGAATATTTCAAGGGGAAAATTATTTCATAAAGAATATTGCACAAGTCTTAACATAATCATTGTTACTAGCACATTCACTTTTTCATTACCAAAATGTTGCTGCTTTTTAGAGCACCATGCTGATTTGGAGACTGATCAAATTTAAATTAAAATATTTTGTGCATATTCTAAATGAACACTTTCAAATAATTTTATTATGTTAGTACATTTAACACAGAGGAAAACAAATTTGGGGGGGGGTGGTATTGATACAAATGGTAAAAAACTATTACCTAAGAAGAAATCCTAAATCAGCGGTCCCCAAACTTTCTGGCATCAGAGACCGGGGCTCCTTTGAGAATCTAATGCCTGATGATCTGAGGTGGAGCTGAGGTGGTGATGCTGGTGCTGGGGAGCGACTGCAAATACAGATGATGCTTTGCTCACTCAGCTGCCGCTCACCTCCTGCTGTGCGGCCCAGTTCGTAACAGACCACAAACTGGTACTGGTCTGCGGCCTGGGGTTTGGGGACCCCTGTCCTAGATTATTTAATATTTTACTGTCAAGAATGAGGACATGAATTCAAAAATGTCAGGGTACCTGCAGTTACCATCACTAAGGGTAAGCAGCCAGCTCCTGTTCCCTACTACTATGCCTGGCTTTAGGCTACCCAGCCCAGAAACAAGTTCACATTCAAGTGCCCCAATTTATTAGACAATAGAATCTTGGACAAGTCATGAAATCTCTATGTAGTTCAACTTTATTGTGAAGTGGTCAAAATTATAACATTTATTTCACAAGTTTGCTAAGAGGGTTAATTATTATTGGAGAGGTAAAGTACTTGGTACAGTGTCTATACCTAGGAAGCGGTCATTGTCATCCTCATCGATTGGATGCATCTCTGGGGCCATTGTGATTAGTTATCCCTAAGAGCATTGTCCCCAGTCTCCATGGCTTGAAAATCCTCTATGAGCAGAGAATCAATAAAAGGAAAAGGAAAGGGAAGAAGTGATATTTATGGGTAGCTATTTTGTTCTAAACACTCCGTAGGTACTTGATATATATTATTTCATTTAATCTTTTTACCAATCTTACAAGGTCAAGAAAATAAAGCCTAAAATTGTTATTACTTGCCCCAAATCACAAGGGTAGCAGGATATGGAGCATGTATTAGAAACAGCCAGTTGGCCTGCTGGATCGGAAGGGAAGACACTCAGTATTCACATACACGGCATGGACCTCCTCTTCCCCCAATACCATCACTAATGCATCACAAAAGGGACTATTTTGAACTATGGTACTTTCGTTTCAAGCTCTAGGCTTTTTCCCTGTCAGTTTTCTATTACCTAAATCTGCTTTATTTAAATGTATATATCACCGTGATGGAGGGACACCCTGTATAATAATAATAGCATCATGATCCCCAAGGACTGAAAATATCAGCTTCTTTTATTCTTTTGAGTTGCCTTGATACACAGGATATCAGCAAACCTAGTAATTTCTACTTTAGACTTAAAAGAAAAAATGATTTTCTAGTCTAAACTGAAAATAAATTTTGTCCAGTGGATTGTTCTGTGTTAGGTAGAGAAAGTGTGTGGTACTTACTAAATTTTTCACTAGCTGATCACTTGTATTAGCATGATAGAGCAAATATAATTACAAAGCATTGACTTTAAAATTAGTATAAATGGTTACAATCATTCTCAGCTACTTAATGGATACATGACTTTAAAAGATATCCAACCTCTTTCAGCCTCAGTTTTCAACAATAATCGACTTATTCTATGGAATGACTATTTAGATAAATGAGATAATATATGCAAATTCCTTTCACTGGGCCTGGCCTACATTAAGCCTTTCAAAATGGTACATGACATCAAAAAACTGCTGAGAAACCACTTCTAGAACTGGGCTCCATTAACACCTATAATTAGAGCAGATTAATCCCAGGAGACAAATGAGATATTCAGGCACTGCTATTAAAGGGAAAAGGCATAAGTTTACATATATTATTACTGTGCTATTGGCTTGGCTGAAAAATGCAGCATTTAGAAATTCTACAGTTTTCAAGGCTTTGGGCTGCCTAAGCAATCACTAGTGAACAACTGGATATTCAGAGAAACGCAATTAACAAGTCTATGCAAAGATCCCCAGGGAAAGGAGTGAATTTAAGCACAAATCATTTTAAAGATGATCTTTGTATAGTGTGTGTTTGCTAATTGGCTACACTTAACTTGTTCTTGCTCTGCTCCTATGAGGCCAGCAGCCAACTTATGAGCTTCAGAAAATTTCACAAAATCTATATCGTTGGTATCTTAGGAAAAAAAAATAAAATAAAAGATCTGGCAAGACTGGACCCAGGAACACACAAGTGAATATTAAGGTAGGCCTGAGTCTGGCCACCCTTTAAAGTGGGACATGCCATCTCTGGTGACCACGGCCCTCAGCACTCACAGTATTGCTTGTGCACTTGTGCTAAGCAGGACACACCTTCCATGCGAACTCCTCAGCCCTTGTAGGCATTTGCCACCTTAGAACACACATGGATCATCTTCCTGTAAATGTCCTTTGGACACGCCTCCCTCTCCATGCATATTGGGAGCGATGTCTAGAGAATACCAGAATTATGCTTCCCGCTTTTAACTCCTAGAAGACCCCAGGCGTTTTTCGTTCCAACATTTTTAAACTTTTCTTGCGCCCTCCACTAGCAAAATTCACGTTTCTGGCTCACAAAATCACAACACCTTGCACAGTTCTTTAAACACGTAGGTAGTAACTGATATTAAATAGCTAACTGAAGGAATGAGAAAAATGACAGAATGTGAGGTGGTTTAGGAATTGGACCTATTGACGATTAGCTATGTGACCTTCAAGCATGTAATTTATCCTATGGGTTATACTGTATATATAATGAAGTTTGGATTAGGTGATCTACACAAAGCCCCTTTAACTCTAAAATTCCTGAACCCAATGAAATACCTAATCTCCCTTGTTCATTTATTTCTAGTTTAAGTTCAACTATACTGGCCTGAGGTAGGCTACTAATGTCTCTACAACCAGAATGTTAGTCATGTAATCCTTATTTCTTGGGATCTCTGTGAGAATTAATTAATAAATAATGTGGAAAAACTTAGATGAAATACAAAAAAAAAAGGGAAATCACTATATTTTTATAACTGCATTTTAAATGGTAATGATTGTGGGTCTATATTTCACTTATAAACAGAACTTCAGCTATTAGTGCTTATAAAAAAAAAATTAGTTCTAATTTTACATTCCCTTTTCCCTGAAGAACTAATTATCCTTTTATTATTATTTTTCAACCTTTATCATAAAATCCTCTACAATCCAGTGGATGTATTGCAGTCAATTTTTGGGTTCTGCATCCTTATTTTATTAGGATAAAGGCTTTGCAGTATGCTTCTCCCTCACATTCTCCCAAGGACTAACCCAGTGCCTGGCAAGGAGTAGGTACATCAAAGCTGCCTGCTATTTGAGTGAAGAAAGAAAAGCAAAAATAGTATCAGTGGAAACCAACCCTTGGCAATTGTGTAGACTGAACTGATGCTGGATTGCCAGCAATTTCAGGCATCATGTCTTCAAAGGTTTTGTTTTATCGCTCGTATTTTGCAGGATGCCTCCTCACATGACAAATGCTCTAAAACTAAGCTCTAGTTAACAAAATCAGCTTAGGGCTGGGAAGTGTTTGGAGGGATGTGTGTTTATCTTTTCACTTTGGACTAAGGTGATGACAGCTGAGATCAAGGCTGTCAGGCAGCCTGTCTTCTGGGCCTTTTGGGAGAGAGGGAGTTAGGATGTTTGAAAAGAGAAAACTTCTAGCAACCCAGGGCTACAAATGTCTGCTACCCGCTTGTAGGAAAGGGACTTCCTGATGCTCTGTGGTTCTGTACATTTCTAGATGACAGACTGCTGTTAAGGTGACTGTGGTCCATTCATAGGCAGAATTCCCAGTCTGCCTCAGACTTAGCCATAGTGTCCCACAGAGCTGTTGCGTCCTAAACTGGATTAAGGCTTTCTACTTTATATTACATTTCTATCTAGTTTTGAGATTTCTGTCATGTCAGAGAGATACTTCCTCTTCATTAGGAAAACACCTCAGGGTGTTTGCAAACTTTCTGAATACTATCCTTGTCTTCCATTTGTTGATTTTTATGTAATAATTTACAATATCAGTAGAGAAAATATTGCTACTTGCTGATGACATCCCAGTTATGTTGTTGTCCTTCGATCACAAAGTGATGTTATCCACACACTCACTATAGCTTTTGTCATTAGTGACAGAAGATTTGTACCATTCTGTTCATCTCTTCTTGTGATTGGATACATATTTGAATACATTCGTTTGGGGCCACGTGCAAGGCTGTAACTCTGAGAAAGAATTGTGATGTGTGGTTCACAAGAAAATTGTAACTGATGTATTTATGTTGCCCGTGGCCCTGAGTTTGGCCTCTTTGAGACAAATTGGAGCTGGTCTTACAAAAGTATCACTTCATAGAATTTTTATGGTCTTCAAGAAATCTTATATTTATGTTGTCTTCTGTATCTGCATGTTTGACATTTCTTTTTCGTTTCTTCTTTGCCTCTCTAGCTTGACCTTGATTGGTTAGTATTAGTTTTCTATTGCTGTGTAACAAAGTAACACAAACTGGGCAGCTTAAATGAATACACATTTATTATCTCACAGTTTCTGTGAGTCAAGAGTCTGGGAACAGCTCAGGGAGATCTTCTGCTTAGGGTCTCACAAGGTAGTTACCAAGATATTGGCCAGGACTGAGTTCTCATCTGGTGGTTTGATTGGGAAAGGACGTGATTCACTGCTTATATGGTTGTTGGCCACATTAAATTCTTTGTAACTGTAGGATTCATGGCAGCCTGCTTCTTCAAAACCAAGAGGGAGGGGAGAGACTCTAGCGACACAGACAGTACAGTCTTGTGTAATATAATAATGCACATTATGTCACCTTTGCCACATTCACTTGGTTGGAATTAAGTCACAGGTCCCGCCCAAACTCAGGGAAGAGGATAATAGACACAATTTTCAGCAGGTGAGAGTCAGAGAGGGACAAGTGAGGCATCTGTCTGCCACATGGTCCTTCAGATACTCTCATTCTTGGTGTGGCCCCTGTTGCTTCTCTTGAATTTCCTGTCTCAGTTCTGACATATCTTATTTTTTCTCTCTGACCCCTCTATTATTAGGCATTATTCTTCCCTCAAAAACAAATCACACATGGTCTGCAGGGATTTTGCATGTTTGTTCACTCGACAAGTGTTTATTAAGCACCCACTATATAAAAGGTATAGTAAAAATATGGACTATGCAAAAGGAGCAGAAATAATGAACCAAAGCAAAGCTACATTAATGGAGCTTATACCCAGAACACTGTGAATTTGGGATACCTGTCTGCTTATTCAAATTAGATGTGACTAAAACAGATGAGCAATTGTAATTCTCCCAAGCACTGTAAGGTATGTGCAATGCAGGAATATGATGGAGTCAGAGAAGTCAGCGAAGGCCTGGGAGCAGAGTGAACTTTCAGAAAACCATTCTATTCCTCATTGCATAGAAAGGACAAGGGAATGACATTTATTTTCTCATTTTAACCTCACAGAAATCTAATAAGGTAGCATTGGTGTTCACATTTAATAACAGAAGAAAACTGAGGTAAATAAAGCAGTCATAGGTCAAATAGTTTGTAAGTCACAAATGTCAGATTTGAGACCTGATCTTCTTCCCACTAATATGAGTGCCCCAGGCTGTTGTTCATATGGAACACAAAGGCTTTTGCTTTTTTATTTCTATCCATTTTATTCTTAATTTAGAAATAGCTTTCGGATTTGGGCAAATTGTCAATCTCTGTTGGCTTTTGACTCGATAACATTCAAGTTTTTTTTTTTTTAAATAAATTTGAATTTCAGTAGTGCATACACAATATTCAATTTGTCATTTTATTAGTAATGAGATGGAAGCTTTAATTATTGTTTTTCAAGACTTAGCAACTTAAAGAATCAGGTCTCCGAGATGCATCTCATTTAAATGTGCATTTTAATAAAGCATTTGTTCCAAAAGTTGAAAAATATTCTAATAGTTTCAACTAACCTCAAACTTAAGTATTTTGTGATGCATTAAAAGAAATATTTTTAGAATCAGAACTCATCAATATTGCTGCAGAATTAATGTTATATGTCTCAGTTTGATAGAGAATTCAATGGGAAAGACATTTTCCTCTCTGTGGGATTAGTGTGTTTATATTCGATATTATAAACAGAATAGATCCATAGCCAAGTGTAAATGGCTTCTAAAATTACTTATTTCTAGTGGTGTAAACGTAGATTATCTGTCATTGTTATACAGCATTATGGCTATCTGAAGAGAAAAAATAAAGTATTTAGATTACTGAACAATTTATAAGAGCTATTTTTGGAATGCTTTGGTCTTTAGCTACTGATAGCCTGGTTTTGGTGGAAAGTGGCATTAGACATGCTACTCTGTGTTCCATATACACTGTCACATTCAGTCATTGTAACTACCTGCTAAGTAGTGACTATTATTGTCCCCATTTAACAGATGATATTACAGAGGCAGAGTCTCAAAAGCAGTATAGTGTTAGCTCAAAGTCTCGCCTAGGTGTAGTGTTTATAGATTGAGAAGATTTAATTTTTACACATGATTGTTTTGTTAGTTGTTTCCTTTGGATGTGTGATATATAGTATATATTCAGAAAAGCACTTCACATTTCTTTGCCCCTTCCAACAACTCTGATCGGTGAGCAGATGGAGAAGGCATGCCAGTACCCACGGTGCATCCTGTGGTTTTAGTGGCTAAATGTTCTGCACCATGATGGGAAGCCTAGAGGTTGAGCTTCTATTTGGTACCTAAAAGCTACCAACTCTGCAGCTTTAAACGTACAAAACAATACAGAACAAACACAAAACCCCAGCCCATCCCAGAGAATGTCACATCCTGCACAAAGAATTTCTTCCCAAAATAAGTAAAAGCCCCATTGGCTAATCCCCAAGTCCTCTCCGATTCCTTCATGCCATTTCTTGACAGAGTGCCTCACACCCCATATGACTTATTCCTCTGCAAAGACTGGAGTTGGTTTTTAGCTAGTTCTCTGCTTTTACCTTTAGTCTACACCCTTTTTTACCTGGAGACACAGCCACAAGCCTCTGACTTGACTCTAACCCCCACCTAAGTGTCAAAGGATGAACCTGTTGCTTTTTCAAGGAGTGCTCACCACTCAAAAGGAGAAACTTTTACAAAATAACATCTTTTCCTGATTATGAAAGGTAACTCATGTTGGCTTTAGAAATTATTGAAAAATCTTTAGTAAAGCACAAATAAAATGTTTTTTTTTTTTTCAAATTATCCAATTTACTACTATTAACTTTTGGTTTATATATATGCAATTTTTCCATGAACATACACACAATTTAGATTGCACCATACATACTGTATGTAAACAACTTCTTCTTCTTCTTCTTCTTCTTCTTCTTCTTCTTCTTCTTCTTCTTCTTCTTCTTCTTCTTCTGCTGCTGCTGCTGCTGCTGCTGCTGCTGCTGCTTCTTCTTCTTCTTCTTCTTCTTCTTCTTCTTCTTCTTCTTCTTCTTCTTCTCTTTTTCTTCTTTTCTTCTTCTTCTTCAACTAACTGTATACCATCAACACACTCTCCTGCCACTAAAAATTCTGCAACATCATTTGTAATAGCTCTGTAGAATTCTATACACATGAGCATGTATATAATTTACATTAATTTATCTAACCAGTTCCTTATTATGTCCTATTTAGATTCTTGCTTAAACTTTTTCAATATCATAAGTAACAGTGACATGAACATCCTTATGGATAAATATCTGATTGTATGTCTTCTTAGTTCCTTAAGGTGGAACTTGACAAGAAAAATCTCTGTATTGAAGCAAATGTACATCTTTAATAGAAAAGTATCTCAACAATGTTTCAAAGGATAGCCATCTGTAAGGCGCCATTCTTACACTGTGGGAAAATTGGGAAAGGTATTTGGGAGGTGGCTGCCCTGTCGGGAAGTAATTTTTCATTCACTCTCTTGCCTCTGATTTTCCAGTTGCCTTCCTCACAGCTATCCCTGTTGTCTTCAATTTACCTCCACCTTCCAAATTACATGGAAGCCAGGAAGCCTTTCCTCGTGGACTATACCCCACACCACACCTGGACTTTCTCAGACAAATCAACAGGGCTTGGAGCTAGGGACTGGATGACATTTGGGAAATCCTGCTGGTGAAGAATTTTACTGGAATAAGTAAATTTCGTGTGGAGGCAGGATTTCAAAACGTAACATTTTCTCTATAGCAGGTCCTCTTACACGAGTGTGTAAGGAAATATAGGGATTTGTCTTGCTTCTTCTACAGGAAGCTAGTTTGAAGTATGAGGGCTTTGTAGGACCAGGGATTAAATTAGATTGCCTTCATTCTAAGAGACTTTGAAGATCTATGTGGACCAAATCTCGCTATTATCTATTTTATTGTCTTCTTAACACTTGTAACTATCTGAATTCATTTATTTGTGTGCTTGTCCATGACCTCTCTATTGTTAGAAGGTAAAGTCCATGAGACAGATACCCTGTCTAACTTGTTCCCTTTATAATTTCAGCATCTAGCACAGCATACGGCATTGTTTTGATTGCAAAAATATTGGTGGGATAAGAGAATGACAAAATTTTTATCTTTTTCTAACCCTTTGAATGTCTACATTTTTAGCATGTCATAAATTGTCCGATTAGTTTTTTATTTTGCATATGGCATTGGGTTTTTGTTCTGCATACGTACATGTCCGTGGTTTTATCATATGCTCATGAAGGACAAAGGGATGTAACATAGAGCAAAATTTGCACCAACCAATTGAATGCACATCTTAAAGGGCAAACTAAATGACCATTTATTAAGTATGTGTTCACTAACTGAAGCCTAATTAAAATTATGTCAGTTTCTGATTTTAGCATCAGATATAACTTCCTGGATCTGGCATTTTCAGATAAGGTTTGCTGACATTTTATCTAGAATCACTCTTTCAATTGGCATACAGCCGTGCACATCTCAAGTCTGGTTGATATAAGAATTTGAATGAAGGAAAAAAATCAGTGGAATCAATGATTTATAGGTTAAGACTCAAATGGATTTGAATGGTTGTAATATGTTTTAATGGAAAAAATATATCAAAATTACCTTGTAAATGTAATGTAGTTATATCAATACAAATTATATGCCAGTTTCATCTGCCTGGTTCTTTGTTAATAGAACTCATCTGTCCAAATTCCTACATGATATTTCTATTGCCATCTCTGTTATTTATATAAACCCACTTTGGGTTGCTTCTTTAAAAATCCTTAACTAATACAGAGCCTAGAGAGTAGAGAGAAAATCCAAAGTCAAGACCATTAAGGCATGACTGAGAAAGCCATTTATTTTCACTAAACATGACTTCACACTATCTAGATTGGAACCTAAACATCTTTCCCACTGAAGTGTTTAATTTTCTGTTTTTCTCCAGTCTCCAATGACATCAAGACTGTGCCCACACAGTACATCCTCCTAGGTGTTGGCCTTACTTTCTGAGGCCCCAGAATAGGCTGTGCCCCACATCTAAGCACTGACCATACACATGCTCTGTTTCTACAAATATTAACCAAGCCATTGCTACCTGCCAGACACTATGATGTCCTTAAACCAAAGGAATCCTTGCCTCAGGGAACTTGCTTTCTAAGAGGCGTTCACTAACCAAATATGCAAATAAATCTATGATACAGTGCTGGGTAAATAAATGTTGTCATGAGAAATAAAGCAGGGTGAAGGGATAGAGAGTCATGGGTAGGGGACACTTTTTTAGTCCTAATCAGGATAGGATCTCTGAGATCTGAACACAGTGAAGAAGCAAGCCATGAATATTGGCGGAGATCACACTGACAGAGGAAGGCATGGCAAATGCAAAGGCCCTGAGGCAGAAGCATGCCTAGTGTGTTTGACAAAAGGCAAGACATATTACAGCAGGGCGTGTGTGGATAGAGAGAAGGAAAGGAGGCAGAGAGAGAGAGAGCCAGGAACCAGTTCTCAAGCAATCATTAGCAGGGGCCTTAACCTGAGGTAGGTGGGCCGGAACACTCAGTGGGCTCATGAACCTTAATGCAGAGAATGTTCCATCTTTATTTTCATTAACCCTTAAAGAAATTTAGCATTTAATCATGAATGTAGGTAACAAAACACTGTATTATTAATAACATCTGTGACTTCATAACCAATAGACTTTAAAATATCTTCATATCACATTATAATTGTAAATATCTCAAAATAGTCTATGTGTTCACTACTTTGAAATTATAGTAGTTATTAGGCCCATTGCTAATGTGTCTTTTTAATATTTTGATTACTGTATTGTAATAGGGTTGACTTTCTTTGTAACCTTATGTCTTTTATATATTCAAAGACATTCTTCTGAGGTGTCCCCAGGCTTCTGTAGACAATCAAAGATGTCCATGGTAGAAAAAATATTTAAGAACCCCCACAGTAGTAAAATAAACACTGTGGGTCTTAAGCACACTTTTTCAATAAAATGGAATAAAATGTGAATTATCACAGAGCATGACACATAGTAAAAGTATATAGTAGGCTTAAATTTGTTGAAACTTTTATGCAAGGTGTGCGTGTGTGTGTGTGTGTGTGTGTGTGTGTGTGTGTGTGTCGGGTCACAATATGAGATGTGTTTCTTAGTGTAGGATCATAATACAGAATGGTCAAAGTTCAATAGATTAAAGTGGAAGCATGTTGACAAGAGGTGGGATGTTTCTGGATTACTTTTGTGAATCTCTGTAAGAAATCTTACAGTCCCCAGATCAATGAAAGTGCCCCATACATGTGTCTCTGTTGAACTGACCTAAGAAGAGATATGTTCTTTCTGCTTCAAGGCTCATCCTTCTACTGGTGTTCTTGATCCCTCCCCTCCTCTGCCCTCCCTCTCCTGAGCACTTGGTCTCTTGACATTGAACTCTCTCTTTTCTGAATCTTGAGCTTCTACTTTTTCACCGACAATGAATCTATAAATACACTACAAGTCTCCCTCAAAACATGATCTTCGTTCCTGAAGCCATATACTCTCTCCTTTCTTGTATTTACATTAAAATACTATAAATGTATCCATTCCATATTTAGGGAATATACACTAGACACCATCTATGTTTGAGCACCATAGACCAGGCCTCGGCCTCCTGTAATATAGTCTCACATCTCTTTATATTCCAGCTTTGTGCCCCTCAGTCCACTAAAATAGTTTTCGTTATGTCACCAGCGACGTCCTAATCCCAAACTCAGTGGATGTTTTTCACTCTTCATCTTACTTGATCTTGGCCTATCTCTGTTTTCTTTTTTCCACATCTCTTCAGCTTATACCTTCCTAACTACCATATCAAACAACTTAGTTACCAAATTTTCTGTTTCCTTTTTCTCTTTCACTGAAAGCATTTTTCCCCGTTCACTGGAATAGCTTTAGTCCTAGATGTCCTTTTAAGAAATTTCTAATCATCTTTCAAATTCCAGGTTTCGTGTTGCCTCCTCAGTGAACTCTTTACCTTCTCTGCTCCTTTTACTCCTTCCCACATTCTCCCAGAGCTAATCATCTCATTCTCATTATCACAAAAACTCATGTATTATCTATATCAGCATCATATTGCATTGATTAATAAAATTATGTAGGTTTCAAGTGTACAATTCAATAATACATCTGTATGTTGCATTGTGTGTTCACCACCCAGTCAGTTAACTATTTTCTTACCTACTTCCTGTTCAAGACTAGGAAGTTTCCTCAAAGGCAAGGAATAACCCTGAACACAATGCTTTTCACAGAATATGCACTCCAAAATGCTTCTGAGTGAATATATGAGTGAGTGAATGAGTAAATGAATGAATGAATAAAATTATTCTACTGTTCCTTCAACAATAAATTAAACCTCAGGTCTAGGGCAGTGCCTAGCATATAGTAGGTTATCAATATAATTTATCGAATAAGTTGTATTTTATTTATAATAGACATAAAAACCATTGAGTGATATATAAAAAGTAATTCTTGAATTTGGATTTATTTTGCCTATTAGATACACTCCAAGTAGCCAATTGTTATAATCATTTATTACACAATGCCTTTTATTATTTTCCTCCTTCTTTGTAATAGTCATAAAGAACTATTTTATAAGTATTAAAATATGTCTTCATTAAAACATTATATATAAATCTGTTTTTGTAATTCAATAAGTCGATTGCATTGCTCTTCTGTGTGTACAGCACCTGATTGATCAGAGTGGCCTTGATATTTCACATCACTAAATTCAAACACTTTGCTAGGGTATTTGAACCTGTGCATACCAGGAAAAAAAAACAAAAATAATATCTCCAGTCGGTGACAGGGTCTGAACATAGACACATTCATTCTATCCAGCAATGGTGATTTGAGGCCCCTTTGTCAAATACAGGCATTGGAGTAAAGAACAGGTAATTCTACCTCATAGAGCAAAGTATCGCTAACCCGCTCACATCCTTTGTGTATGTCCTTGCCTATCAGGCAGCTTCCTCTCTTACTCTGATGGAGTGTGTGTGCTTAACTGTGTCTTGACTTTGACCACAAGTGGGAAAGGCAGGCATCTGGGCCACAAGGTTTGAACAATAAAGATAAATGGACCTGAGCTTCCACAAATCCTAGGGGTTACTACAGCTCCAAGTGACACGCCACCCTCTCCCGCACCTCCTGACAGATGGCTTCCCATCTTTGTCAGATGAAATGAATGCTAAGGTGACATTGTGGAGAGTGGGCAATGACATCTAAAGAGAAGTGTGATCATCTCAAATCTTCCTGTAAACACTCTTGATTATCCCATTGAGCAGACCTCAATGACTGCCTATTATTTCCAGAAAGGGGAGTAATCATCTATTTTTCACTAAAGAGCCAACTCAATATTGAAGCACAGTTCTAAGAAATAGAGGGACCTTCAAACCTTCATCTTTATCAAAGACTATACAATAGTAAAATGTATTCTATCCATATTCAGAGATTGAATATTTTCTTTACACGAGCAACTTTTCCTTGAATGATTAAGCAATATAAATTGGGAAATAACAACTTAGGTAAAATTTAACAAACATGTACCAAACCTGGAACTACTTTATGTGAATAAGATGTATCACTTCAAAGAGCTTAAAAGTTCCATACTTAGAAAATGGGATGAAACTCAAATTTATTTAAACTTAAATAAGATTTATTTACCTAATTTTGATGCATTAAGGAAACAAGAATAAATTCATACACTTTTAAGAGAATCTGGTTATGCCTCCAATTTGTGAAATTTATCAGAGAGCTCTGTGGAAATTAAGTTGTCTAAGGACACTAAGCAAGAGGACATTTCTGAGATGATTAAGCCAAATGAAGACAGAGAGTGTATGTATATGCCTGATCTATTTAGGTTGCTTTATTAGTTTCCTAAGGCTGCTGTAACAAATTACCACAAACTGGGTGGCCTAAAATGATAGCATTTTTTTCTTCAGAGTTCTGGAGGCTAGAAGTCTAAAATCAAGGTGTCGACGTGGTCATGCTCTCTCTGCAGGCTCTGAGGGAGAGTTGTATGCTTTCCTCTTGCTTCCGGTGGCCGCTGGAAATCCTTAGCACTTCATGGCTTGTAGCTGCATCACAGCGATGTCTGCCTTCGTTTTTACATGGCTGACTTCCCTCTACGTGTGTCTCTCTGTCTTCAAATCTTCCTCTTTTTATAAAGACATCACATGAATTTGGGACCCATCCTAGTCTAGTATGAGCTCATCTTAACTAATTTCATCTGCAAAGACCCTATTTCCAAATAAGGCCATAATCTGAGGTCCTAGGTACACGTGATTTTTTGGTGGGGGTGGGGTATGCTTTTCAATTCAGTACAGTTGCTGGGCTGCTTTATTTAAAATAATTAGTTAAATGAATCTTAGCAACACACGACAAGCCCCTTATAACTTCCTGTGAGTATACAAAGAAATCTAGAGAAAATCACAGTTTAGATTCTTAAAACTACGTCAGGGAGCACAATCAAATGGGAAAAGCAATCAGATAACTGTAAAGTACCAGTATGTCAAACTAGCCTATTGAATATTAGCATTCCATATCATTCCTTATTTATGTTTTAACATATTTAGTGTTTACTTTCACTTATGAAATTATTTGGCTTGCAAGAACTATTACTTCTTTACACATGCTCAGTGACATGCTCTTCCTTCCTAAGTAGCCACTGCTCTATCTCAGTTTATTCCCTAGTGGTACAACCTGCCTATACCTCCTTCATACACCATGCACAGTTGTTTCCTACTTTGGAGCCTCTGTCTGGTGGTCCTCTCAGCCTAAGCACCTTCCTCTCCCCCCCGCCCCCACCGCCGCCCGCCACCTTCTTCATGCTTACCTTTACTTGTGACCTCACCTGGTACCTCATGAACAAGGACTCGCCGGACACCGTGCTCACCTTTATCCTGAGCTGCACATTCTCTCTCCATTTCCTGTATCACTCAGTACAAAATACTCTGTTGGCTCTTAACTAATAGCTTGATCATTACCTATTTGTTCATCTGCTTTCCGTCAAGAGACTGAGTTCTTGGAAGGCTGGGAAGGTATGGCTAGCACATAGTACGACCAGAAAACTCTGTGTAGGCAAATGAATGAGTAAATAATTAACCGAGGGTCGAACAAAGGCCCGGTGCTAGGTAGTTACTAGAGGGTAAGTAAGGCATCAATTCTGACCTCAGAGAGCTTGTATGGATGGTAGGTGATGTGCCTACAGCTCACCATGATTTGAGATGTAGTCTCTAGTGCCAGAAGAAAAAGATAATGAAATACATTAGGAAGTTAGCAGATTAAGTGATTAGTCCTACTGCAGCATGATCTGTAGAAATTTCGTGACAAGTATGACACTCAAACTGGGCACTGAAGAATAGCTTTTTTTTTTTTTTTTTTTTTTTTTTGCAGAAATGGGCTGGTGGGGACACTGGGGAATAGTGAAGGAAGGGGAGAAATTTTAAGGAAGAAAGGAAAAAAGCATGATTGAAGGTGCGAAGATATATAAGTCTAGAACTTATTGAAAAACTAAATAATTCAGCTTTGATGAGGGTTTACAAACATGATTAAATAATTGTGATAAAAACAACTGAAAAAGGAATTAGATCACAGGAGCCTTGAGTTTCAGTGTGAAGAGAAGACATCACAGGAAGTGACAGAGGAAAGGTCTGCTCAGAGGTCCATCTGGATCTGTGTGATGAGCCCTGACTACCCAGTTAAGGCAGCTCTGTAAGGCATAAGGATAGCACATTGCTGAGGAACAGTCTGTGACTGGATGAAAAACAGGAGAGAAACAATATATATGTATAAAAAAGAACAAAAGTGTGATTTAGAAGGGAGGAGGTGACCAGATCTAGTGTATTCTGATGGAAGCAATGGGAAAGCAGACTTGTAAGATGGAGGTAGTTATTGGCCTTCAGGGAAGCAAATATGGAGGAAGAAGAAAACTAATGTTTTTCTGAGACTGTTCTCATGCCTCAACCAGGATCAACTGTACGCTTATTTGTGTTCCAATAGCATCTTATTTAAGATGTTTTAGGAAAGTGCTACTCAAATTGTAGTCTGTAGGAGGGAGTTGTTTTGCAAATTTTAAGTTACTCATTCTCAGGGACAAAGTACAGAATTGAGCAAACACATTTAGAAGCTATCACAGCAATTTGTTATTGTCATAATATCTATAAGTGCTATTTTGTATTTTACAAGAGTATCTGTGTAGATTGGAAAGAAAAAGATGAAATTGATCCTTCATCATAGACAGTTTGAGAAACTCGTTCTGTAAAACCATTCAGCCTCATGGAGATAAAATATAGTTTATCTGTCTACTCCTTAAATAGCTTATCAGTTCTGTGTGGAAGGTAGAGGGATGTGTTTGAATCCTTTGGGAACACCCAGCTTCAAACATGGAACAGAGCACAGCACACACGATCGAGAAATCATTAAAATGGAATTGATCTTGATAACTCGTTGGAAATTTTCTATTGTTTTGAGAGCAACTTCAGGTTGGCCACTTGGGCTAGAAGTCACAGATATCAAACTCTGAAATAAACACAAATACATACATGTAAGCAGGCAGGAGACAGTCCTCATTAGATGCCACAAAAGAGGGAAGAGCAGCGAAGGGAAGCTAGAAATGGTAGACCAGTTTTATGCTTCAAACTTTGAGGAAGAAGTTTTTAGAGAACAGGCTCTAGATGAGAAGTGACAAGAGGCTAAAACTGAAACAATCTTCAAAATCACAGGGAGGTGAGGTCTCATTGATCAATATGTGTTCTATTCTGGGACTAAGTGCTTCTGGTTTCTGATCCATCTCAAAATAAGCAACCTGGTGTCCTTGACCCAACAAAACTCTGCTCTCGATGATAACTTTCCCTCAGAAAGACAGCTGATTACTGAGTTTACTGCAACATGTTCAGTTTGTTGACAGACTGAAACCGTTCTGGGCGCAGGGTCTGCTAGAAACCTGTGCAAGCTTTTGCTGTTACACTTGATCTACCTGAAGAATGCCAATTAGTTTCCATCTGTGAAATATAAAATTGAATTCTTCTGAATGCCCTGAGCTCTTTGCAAGCACTGGGCTACTTGGCCAAAGTGACAATTTGCAAAGAATCTAGGCCATATTACAGAGAATCAGAGTCTAGTCAAACTTGAAAGGATTTTAATGATAACCTAGCCATGCTTTCATTTTACAGAAAGGGTAACTAAGGCACAAAGTATAGTAAAATCACTAGTTTGAGCTCACATTATAAACTATTTCAGATCAATTAGAATAAATTTTTTTCTTTCTGTAAAACCCTGAACACTCTCCACTATACCTTAATGCTTCTTGGTCAGCTGTTCAGTCATCATAGATTTCCCAATAGATAAAAAATATCCTCCCAGACCTTGAAACCAGATGGTTCTTCTAGAAAAAAAAATATATGATACGTCATTTTTGTCATTTCCTCGTAACTATAGAAGGCCTCCCTGATCTTTAAAGATATAGCATTCTATGACAGATAGGTACTACAAATAGAGTTACCGTTTTTAAAATAATATCCGTAAAATTAAAGCAACCTTTACAATGAAGAAAGTCCTATAAGTTTTTAGAAATTTTAAAGGCATTTTGAACTCTCTGCTTCTCAAATACAAATTTTAGGCTTTTAATTGTTTTAATTAAAGAGACAGAATTCTATGTGAATCTGCAAATTTTATCTTTATAGTGAGATTTTCATAGTACTCAACTTCTAGAGTTATTAAAAAGATGATATAAAATTATCCACGTCAGGTGTTAGCACAGTGTCTGAGACATGGTAATCACTCTATAAATGTTACCCATTGATGTTAATAATTAGGAGATAGACCTGTCAGCGATGTTACAGGGGTGCTTCTGCCTGAAAAGGGGAATTGGACTCGATAATGAGTACTATCTTTTTCTTTGAGATGCTATGACTTTGGTGGTCCTTCCTGTATTTAGGCCATTGGCAAGTTGACTAACTTTGTCTCCATCTTCAGCCATATCCTACTTTTCAATACCTTCTCCCAAATTAAATTAATCAACGGACTCCATTGTGGTTGCATTCCTCTCCACAGTTTTAAGGTGGTCAGTTCTTACCAAAAAGAAAGGAAACTAACCCAGAGAGAGCATCTAATGAGCGCTGAGATCATCGCTCATGTTACTTAATCCATCCAGCATCCTGTGAGGGGTAGCACTGTTGCATTTTATAGATGAGGAATAAATCCTAAGATGTATTAAGTGAGTCATCCAAGGTCCAAGATAGAGGAATCGTATAATTTATCGTACAAGCTAGAACACTTTTTAGAGTAAAAGGAGGCACTATTAATAATTATGAAAGGTCGATAGTTATAAATTGGACTGTCCCAGGTAAAGTGGGGCATATAATCATTCTCCTTGTGGATAAAAAAGTTTTAATGGTAGAATTTAAACACAAGAAAAATTTTAGCACCCTATGTTTAACTATAATTATATTGAAAAGATCTTTCTTATTATCATTTTATTATACTGGGCTGAGAACCATTGTCTTAATATAATTAAAAACTGATACACTAATATAAAAACCTGGTAATCTGAGGTGGATTTAGGGATCAGGACATCTTAGCCTCTGGAGTTAATATATAGAGTTAAGGGGACTGTGTGTTACTAGCTGAGAGTTGTTTGTGTCCTTCAAAATTGATATATTGAAGCCTTAGCCCCCACTGTCATCGTACTTAGAGGTGAGGCCTTTGAGAAGTAATTAGGTTTAAACAAAGTTGTGAGGGTGGGACCCCCATAATGGGATTAATGCTGTCATAAAAAAGGGAAGATACATGAGATCTCTCTCTCCGTCTCTAACTGCATTTACCAAGTATAGGCCACGTGAGCCACAGCAAGAAGGTGGCTGTCTACAAGCCAGGAAGAGGGACCTCACCAGACATTAAATCTGCTGACACCTTGATCTTAGACTTCCAGTCTCCAGAACTGGCAGAAGTAAATTCTGTTGTTTAATCCACTGAGTCTATGATATTTTGTTATAACAGCTTGAACTAAGACAATGATGATATGAACACATCATCTTGAAGTGCTGGGAAGACCCTTAATGTTGAGGACAAGGCAACTGATAGGCCAGGCAGAGAGAGAGAGAGAATATGATAATCTAGATGTAGGCCAAAAAAAGCAATTATCTTGGTCTTTGTCCTAAATGGAAGAAATGTGAAATTGCCTGGAGAAGATCCCCTGATTGATGACTAGGTGGCATCAGAAGCTTTTATAGGGTATACTGTGACCTCCAGTGTGGACATGGGGACAGCTAACGGAAGACTAGACAATCCCTCTTCCCAGGAGATACGCTAACCAAGCAGTCCAAATGAAGACTGTTATACAAAGAAAAACATATATTCACACCTGGTATTAGTCAACTAAGTAATTCTGGGAAATGTATCACCAACATACAGCATTTGCAAATTGAAGAATAAGAAAGGAGTCATTGTCATTCATTACATTTGATTGGCAATTTGTCCTTTTACCAAGAGTTAATATCCATTGAAACCATAGGACATGCCATGCACTGTTATGCATGTTTTGTGTGTATTTACAGATTTAAACTATGTTGTGAGTTAGGTGATGGTTTGTGCTTCATTTTAGAGATGAGGAAACTGAGGCACAGAGAGTAAGCTTAACATGCCTGAGATCTTTTATAGGAAAAGCTGGCAGCTTAGTTTTTCATAGCTGCTGGAACCAGTGACTACAAACATAGTGACTTAAAGCAACACAAATTTATTCTGTTATGTATAGTTCTGGAGGTCAGCAATCTAATGGATTGGCAGGACTGGTTCCTGATGTAGGCTCTAGGGGAGAATCTCTTTCCTCATCTTTTCTAGATTCTAGAGGCTAACTGCATTCCTTGGCTCATGGCAATAGTCTCTGGCTTCAAAGCCAGGAGCCTAGCATCTTCCATTCTGTCTCTTTCTTTCTCTCTCCCTATCCTTCCTCCTGTCATTACATCACTTTGAATGACCTTGACCCTCTTGCTTCCCTATTATATGGAAATTTGTGATTCTACTGGGCCCACTAACAAATCCAGGGTAAGCATCTCAAGATACTTAACTTAGACACACCGCTAATTTTCCTTTTACTATGTAAGGTCACAATGCATTCTGCCTTCTACAGCAGTGTTCATGCCCAAGTCTGGCTGCAGAAACTGCTGCCTTAAACCACTGCAACATAGTGCCTGAAAAAACTTTAGTAAATAATTTACGAGTGTGTGCTGTATGCTGAGTATCTGCCTGAGTACATTGGATGCATGATACTGAAGAAAATAAACGTGATCTTGCTCTCATGTGGAATGCTGGCATTAAAGAAATACACAGTGTTAAAAACTGTGTGAAGTTCTACAAAGCAAAGTACAGTGTCCTATGGGGGAAAAAATAGTGGAGATGAGGAAGGGTCAGCATTACAAATTAGAAGTCAAGGATGACTTCTCTAAGGAAGTGACATTTAAGCAAAAACCAAAGGATAAAGAAAATTTACATGGTTGTGTTCGTATAAATAATACTTGAGATATTTTTTTCAAAAAGTTTGTTGACAGTAGTTATGTTGAAAGATGAAATCATTGGCGATTCCTTTCTTCTGTGTTTTTTCTTTTTTTTTTTTTTTGCCCCTTAGTTTTTGAAAATTTCTATAATGACTTCTTTTAAATTAAGAATACTACCTTTAAATTAGAAAAATGAAAGAAACTTTATTTTATGAAAGGAGTGAGGTGTGTATTGTTCTTTGAGATTGAATCTGTAGCAAATGTCTTCAATTATCTGTGAAAATGAAAACTGGGCCAGTTTCGAATGGGTCTGTCATGCAAGTGCATTAAAATTTTTTTTAAGACCAATTCTTCCTTAAATAGTATATTCCTCTTCGTACTCAACACCATGCTGCAGTGAGAGAAAATATGAAGTCAACACTCTAAAATACAACATAAAAAAAATGGAATCTGTTTGGGGTTGTTTTAAACATTTAGCTTTTTCAGATTATATTATTTTTCATTTCAAGTTTGTTTATATTTTGGCTATGGGAAGGACACTTCCTATACTGGACTCCAATTCTAGTCACTTCTATTGCTCTATGAAACCTGTCCAGTCTATATTTAGAACAATTGACTCAGTAGAAAAGAGAACAGGGCTCTTTCATCAATGTTTGATCTGATAGATGCATCCGAACGTTGGTCAGCTTTCCGCTGGATGTTACCACGGGCAACGGTTTTAAGAACTTCATGTGAATAAAAGAGAACAGAGAAAAGAAATACTGTATGACTATTTATCTGTGTGGCCGTGTCCATTTTATTCACATGGCTGACCAGATTTAGATCTGAACATTTTATCGATGCATTTCTCTGAGCCCTTAACCATTCTCCCCTGGAAGACTGAAAGGCACACCTAATTGGCCTCCCTCCCTATTTCTCCCTATCCCATCCCAGTCATTAAACCCAGTGCTGCCAGAGTAATCTGCTAAAATGATGCTCTCACCACATCTCTCCCTGTTCAATAGTTAATGTACTGCTACGACTATTTACTGTGTGGCAGGCATCATGCTAGGGCTCATGTGTCTACCAGCATGAGTAAGAACTAGTTTCTGCCCTCAAGAAAACTCAAGGAGGTTTCATTTACAATCTGGTAAGAAGAAAAAAAAGAGTTCCAACACAGGGCAAGATGACATCAGCGACCACTGAGTCTAAGAGCACAGTGAGATGAACAGTGAATTATTTAAAAGCCCAACCTCCAGCTGATTAAAGTACCTCTTGGAGCCCTTTGTTTCAAGTTCTGATCCCTTTAGATTTAGCCCATCCTTTGTATTCATGAACTTTCATGTCTGTCTTGGCCTTATCCATAGTCATCTCTCAGTATCTGCAGGAGATTGGTTGTTTCCAGGACCTTCTTCAGAAATCAAAATCGGTGAGCGCTCTAGTCCCTTTTATCAAATGCTATAGAACAATGTGCACATACTTTTTGAAACCATTTTATGTTATCAATGAAAAAGTATTTCTGGAATTCCTAAAAAATGCCATCAAGATTTGGAGTAGCAACCTTTGGAATTTGAACTCCTGATTTAGGTACTTCAAACACTTACCTCCTCGAGGCTGTGGATTATTAACTGTCACACATACATGTGGGACACTTTATTGAGATGTTTTTAAATTATTTATAACAATATAACAGAAACCCTAAATGTAGGTCCTTCTCAAGGTTTGCAGTGAGAGAAACACTTGACTGAGCCCACAGTTTTTTGCTGTAAATTCCATGGAGTCTAATCTGTAGGCTCCAGGGTGCCTGTGAATCGACCGTAATTGTATGAGAAATTGCAGTATGTGGCCTTTTTCTAAGCAGATAGTTTATGGGCTTCCTCATCTCTCTGCAAGTGTCAGTGTCTTGTTAGAAGTAAAGAAGTTCTTCCTTTATTGTGAATATAAAAACTGAGAACCATTCTTTCGTTTGCTCTTCATTCATATAATAAATATGCATGGGTGCGTTCTTTATGCCGACCATTATTCTAGGACTTAGGAATACAATGGTAAACAAGGTAAATTCCTCATAATCATGGAATGAAAAATACAGGTAATAAAACATAAACATGACTGTATGCGGCATACATAATTTCAGGTACTGTCAATTCTACCATCAATCAATCAATCACTCAATCTTTCTGTCCATACAAAGAGTTAGTAACCAGAAGCTACTTTGGATACAGTGAGTAAACATTAGCTGACCTAACATTGCACAGTTCTGGATCCTTCCAAAATCTGCATTCCTAACCTTGTCTTTTCCTCAGAAGGGCTATGCTTAGTCACACAAATTTCTAACAGCCTGCTGGATACCATCAGGGGTTGTCACTTTAGCTCTAATAAATCAAGTTTCCCAAAACCTGGTTGACATTTTCCTCTCCTTAACCTCTTTCATGCCTTTGACCTAACCCCAGCCCCAGCCCTAACCCATTTTTATTCCTTTTTTACTCTACTTGCATATAGGCCACCTCCAGATCCCACTTACCCATTTAAGCCCAGTCCCTCAAAACTTTTTACTCTTTCTTGCCCCCTTGAGGCTCATATCCAATCACTTTCCACCTCTAGCACAATGATCTCTCACTTCTAAATGTGGATTTTAAATGTGCATTTTAAGAATTGGGTTCTAATTAGGTTATCGGTCTGTTATAAAGCTTTTTTAGTTTTATGATAACTTCTCAAATCAAGGTCAAACTCCTTCTGTCCTTGGCATGTGTGTGTGCACTTTGTGCCCCCAACTTGCCTTTGCACACATACCTCCTACCACTTCCAACACCAAGCCCTTCACCTAGGGCCTGTGGGGACTTTCCTGATGTTCTCTGTAGTCTCACTTTTGTGCCTTTGGTGATAATATGGCTGATAAGGGATAACGACCATTACAATTACTATTGAGCATTTATTGTGGACCCAACACTGAGCTAAGTACTTCGCAATTATGAATGGAGGTCTGAGTAACATAGTGCTAAGAATTAGGGCTTTGAATGCCACCTCTGCAACCTCTTTAACTGTGAGACTTGGTCAGTCACTTAGATTCTACACCTGTTACCGGGTATATTAAATAAGATACAATAACATCCACCTCATAGGTTGTACTGTGGAGTGGATAAGATATGTAGCTTCATGCCAGCCTGGTATACAGTAATCACTCAGTGAATGTCAATTGTTAGTATCAGCATTAAAATTCCTAACAGGTATTCAGAGTAGTTATTATCCATATTTCTGTGTGAGGCTTACTGGAAAGGTAGATACTGCATATTCTTCTGTTGGATAGTCTCATTCTCATTTAAACGTGTCAGAAATCTTTGCAGGTTTCTTGCAACCTTCTCCATGAAGACTTTAGTTGATTTTTCTTCATTAAATATCATGACTTTTTGTTTACACCTGATCTAGGATATTCTTCACAAAATAGGGATATTTGTATATGTGGTTTTTTTCTTCCTTAATTGGATAGTACCTAATTCTTTTTGGGAGACCATGTATTAGTATAGAAAGGAGTGAGACTTGGGGTAAAAGATCCAATTTTGAATTCTGGCTCTGCCACTTCTCAGCTGTGCAATGTTGAGCAAGTTGCCTACCTCTTTGGTCATCATTTTTCTAATCTCTAAAATGGGGGCAATAATAACTTCCAGTGTGTTCATGCAAATTAAGTAAGCTGGCAAAGGAAGAGCACGTAGTACAGTGCCTGGCATATACGCAAGGCCCAGTACAAAATAAATCACCCCTTACGTTCTCTTACTCAGCCTCATATTCTTAAGAGCAATTAGCACACTGTCGTACAAACATTTGGTGCTTAGAAAACATCAGATTAAATTAAATTATTGTTCCATTCAGTGATAGCGAATGGCAATAAAAACACTGAGGAAACATTGTGATTTAAAGATTCTGGCTACATACCTGGTTGCTCCAATGTTATCTTCTAAATATGATTTAGTAACCACCTATCAGAATTATCCCTGGGGTCATCTCTTAAAATATCCCTTACAAACCACTAGTCTAAAGAATAGATCTTTGTGAAATCCTCACCATGTGAAGTAATTTCTCATGAGTCTTTTCACACTTTGGAGACACCCGCCGTAGACTTTAACCTTTGAATTCTAATTGTTAGTTTGCATTTCCATTTTTTCTTCTATTAAACAGTGATCAGCTCAAGGAGAGGCCCTCTCTTATTCCACTTCTATGCCTAATCCCTGGCACAGCACCTAGCCTGTAGAATATGCCAGGCAACAGGCCTTGGTCCTCAAGGAACTGAGAAGATAGAATGTCGTGATGAAGTATAATTATGCCCCTCGCATACGTAGAGTTCCAGGTAAGCATGAAGAAAGAGCCTCCCACATAGATAAGGAACCCAGCAAGGCTGTCTGAGGAAGTGATATGAGAACTATTATTTCAAAGGATAAGAAAGAAGAATGTGTTACTAAGAAAAGAACATTCACTGGTTTGAATCAATGAGTGTATCTTTTAGTTAAATTTTAGAGAAATGTAAATTACAACATTGGCTATTGAGCTTAACCACGAAAAGTCTCACATTTTTCATTACCACAAAGCTGCACCACTTGCTAATTGAAGTTTGTTCATTAGTTGAAAAAAATTATGCAGCAATAGAATAAAGAGACTTTATAAGTCGTGCTTTATAAATCAGATCCTTTTAAACTACTCTGAGATGTTCCATTGTTCAAGCTCATCTTTGAAATGATCAAATAGGTCTCCCAAACCATGTTAGAGTGAAGAGAATATATTCTGTAATCACTGCAGTTAATTTGTGACCACGAGTAATTAGATACACTGGCTGTTGATATGCACCTGTAGAATTAAGTGATATTGCCATTCAGTAGCAAGCCATCGGCACACTGCATGCACGTCAGCGCATGTTCTCAATGGTATTTGGATGCCAGTGCTCTTGGGACTCATAATGGAAGGTTACAAGATAAATATTATAAATCTTCCCAAAAAGTTCACCTAGGGCATTTGCTAAAAATTGGCCCTGGAGCACTGGGAAGACTATGTAAATGAATCACTTCCATTTTGTCTGTCCCCAGAGTCCATCCTCGGTCTGGAGAAAGGGCTGTGATAATAAATGAGAAAACAGCATGAAAAAAGCAATAGGTGTAGACTGTGGAAGATAAGGACTAATTTTCAAGGGAGATTTCGTATATATACCTATATATATCAAAAGGTTAATGGGGTAGTCAAGTTTTAAAATAATGGAAGATAAATTTGTATACAATGGTAAGGATTTATATCGCAAGGGATGAGAATAAAATGCTATATCTTTATATATATTTATATAGATCTATATAGATATATAGAGATGGAAAGGTGAAGCTGTCTTCATGCAACACAAATAATCAAACTTGTGGAACTATAAACTATATTCATCATTTAATGAAAATTATTAATAAACTTGATCCTAGGTACTGAGAATAGAAAATTATGTAAGATAAAGATCCTCGTTCACAAGAAAGTCAGAATAGTAAAGGAGACGGGCAAGTAAACTAATCATTTAGTTTATAGTATGAACAGCGCCAGGAGAGAAGCATGAGCCACGGCAGAGTTAGAGAAGACAGGGATGCAAGTCGATCTTTTTGCAGGAGGTGATGACATCTAGGCTGGGATTTGTGATTTTGAATGCACTCTATTATTCCAGATCTAAGGAGAGAATAAATTTGCATTTGAAATTATTATATCCTCATCAACTGAACACTTACTACTGGCCAGGCACAGTGCTTAATGTTTTATACATTTACTCCTCATGGCTGTAAAGAGAGTACACCTAAGTAGTCCTTTTTCATTTTACTGATGAAAAAAACGAGGAACAAGAAGAGGAGAAATCAATTACAGCCAGCCAGTCATATGTCGCAGGGTCAGGATTCAAATCCAGACCTTTGCAAATGCAATGCGTAGGTTTGTAAGGCACCCTGTACAAGGAATTAGATCTTCCTGGAGGAGAAAGAAGATGTAAGCTAGATAAGCCAAAGATTTCTTGGAAGAGTGGAACTAGGACTGACTCCTGAGAGATCGATGGAAGGCAGAAAGGCAGAGAGTGGTGGCGGGACATTTCGTGTGCAGAGGTGAGCACATCGAGGACATGATTTGCTCTTGTGGGGGCCAAACCCTCTGATTCTCTGACTCTTTAACACCATAGTGGTCTGATCTTGCCAGTTCTTCTGGACTTCCGTCGGGTTGGATGGCATTTCAGCACTCTAGCACAGGGGTTGAAAAATGTCCCGCATTCTACGCCATGTGCTCTAGGATAATGTGTGGTGACACTCCATGGCTGAAGCAGCTGAGAAATGATGCTTTTTATTTGGTTCTGACCTTGTTGAGAACCAAAGCCATTGTAAATTTCATTCACGATAGTTACATTTTTCTCTTCTGTTGCCGGTGTTTCTCAACCCTTTTTTTATTATTGTCCTCCAAAAAAGCCTTTGTAGAAATTTTTTTCTACTCACTGCCAATTAAGTTTTAAGATCCTAGATATGTTGCAGATCCTTATATGTATTGTATGCACATCTGTGCTTTATACATAAAATGGGTAAGACTTTTCACCACGAACCAGTTTTCACCAACTTGGGACTGATAAGGTCCCCGATGATGGTGAATGCCTTAATACCATACTTTGTCTCTTATTTTATATTATATTGTAATAAGAACTAGGGGGCTATGAAAATGGACAATTTAGAATGAAACTAACTTCTAAGACAGTTCCCTAACCTGCCTGCATACAATTTTTTTGCCATGAAAAATGGTGATAATAATAATGTATCTAGGGAAATTTTATTAACAGATTAAATGAAATAACCCAGAAGCAAAGACATAATAGGAATTTAGAAAATACGACTTTCTCCCATTTCCATGGTATAGTTTCTTTCAAACTCAGCCTTTTTCATCCGCTGATTTGTTCCCTTGTCTGAGAGAATGGAAGCAAGGAGGCAGAGTAACCAGAGAAAGGATTTGATACATGAAAGAAGTAGCAAAAGCTCTCTGAGCAGCTTTGCTTCCTGACATGTCATAGGGTACAGTTATTTCATATATGCAAGGGATAAAAAAATACACACTTTTTACAACAATAAATATGAGGATAATAACATATTTCTAGAATATTTCATAGATGTAACACATTTTCAAATTCATATTTCATAAGATTCTTTGGTGAAATACATAGAAATGACATTATTATTTCTACTTAAAAGGAAGAAAACTAGGATATTATGTGACCGATCCAAGGTCAGATGGTAATAGATTGTGTAGTTGGAATTCCAATCCAATTTTTCTGATTCTAAATCTAGAGCTAAACTTCACTGTTGCTTCGTATTACTTACAAATCCTCACGTTTCGAGCATAAAATCTAGTGAATGTTTAAAAGTTCTTGCGAATCTATAGTCAGACTTCAGTTCGTTTCAATTTTAATAATTCTCCATTGGTAAATGTTACTTACATTTTGTGCATTTTAGATTGGTGAACCCAAATTTTAACTTTCACTGAGATCTCATTAGGTCTTTGATTAATGTTTGAAATTCAGCTTAATTCTCCATCTAAGAAAGGATTTGAGAAAATAGTATCTTTTTTCATAGGTTTACCGTGGAAGGATTGAAAATTGTAGCCCTTTTGTCAGGAAGGAATACTAAAATAAACTTTTATGATACTACAGAGTTTTATCCATAAGATGCAATATTGGGCAGTAATGATCAAACTGTTTTTTGTTTGTTTGTTTGTTTATATCACTTAAGTTATGCGATAAAGCCTACCTCTAGCCAGATTCTACAAATGTCATTCTAAAATATATTTTAAAGGACAATGATAATTAAATTGTAACTAGTAATTGCTTTACATAAAGTATCTACCTTTCTATACCTGGATCTATGCAAATAATAGGATTCTAGCTTTCAATGGCAGTCAGTGGCTTAGTTTTAATCTATACGGTAATGCTTTAGACTTTTTTAATTGTAGAACATCTCACCAAGGCAGAAAGCAGATCAGAATACTAAATTCCAAAAACACAGCCTCTTCTTCCTATTGGATTTGGCAGTTAATAAGAGCAGCCACTAAGAACAAAATCACTCAGAAATACTTAGAGCAGTAAAAGAAAAAAAGGCAATAATTCTTAATGAGCCAACAGTCTTTACCAGGCGGCTAGTCTATCTAAGATAACTTTTCCCATTATTCATGAGTCTTTGAGGGCACTTCAATATAGGTTCCTTTATTAATAGCTCCCCTGTCATCCATTATTTACGCATCATTCCATATTAAATCACCAATGTGTCAGTCTCCTAAAGCAATACACCTGAGAGTTTTAAATAACCACTTGACAGGAAGTTGTCAGAGGAAGAGCTTATTTCAACCAGTAAAGAATGTGAGTATGAGAGATGCTCTGTTTATAGACAACAGCATAACAGATTAAAACTTAAGTATAAAAGTTTGTTTAGTTCAAAAAATCTTGTACTTAAAATTCAATCTGTATTTGTTGGAACCACATTTAGTTGGTGCAAGATTCAATTTAATTAGTTATCATGAACTGAAATATAATACAGTAAAGTTTTATCAAGTATCTACTATGTTCTCGACACTGATCAAGACACTGATAGAGATATAAAGGAACTACATAGATTACTTTCCTGACTTTCAAGACCTTTTATTCCTGTCGGAGAGACAAAGAATGTGTATGTGTGTGTACAACCAAGAGAATAATAAAATAAATTTTATTAAATGACAAAATACATGGTAAAAATTTACATTACTGAAAGATCATTAAAAAAGAGTGTATTCAATATGCATAATAATTTCAGAAAGCTTTAAGAAGAGATCCCACTAAAAAGAAGAGAAGTAGAAGAGCAGAAAAGAACCATCATAGACTAGGAAAAATAAGAATCGAAGCACAAGACCAGAGGCTGAGCAAGGAAAGACCATAGGGTAGAAAGGCTGGGAACGTTGATGTTTGTTAAAAACCCAGGGAAATATGTTTGGATGCAAAAGTAAGAGAACCAGATTATGAAGAGATTATTTTGTAACTATTTTGGGAGGGATCTATAGGTAATGAGGATGTTACGATATGTAGTTACATACTACGTTAACTCACCTGTCACATCTTAGAGAGATAAGCATGATGGCATTGGGTCTGCAGTTAAGAAACATGAGAAAGGAGGAGGGCAATTTAGAAACTGTATAAATCTAGAAATGGGGAGAAGAGGTCTACGTATATATAATGGAGGAAAAAATAAGAATAAATAAAAAAGGATGCATTTCATAAATTACATGGTTTTTTTTTGTAATTGGTCTATTTTAATTGAGAGGAAGTAAATACAATTTTTTAAAAATGGAAATGATTAACATTAAAATAGGCTCTCTCTCTGAAGAGTTCCTGTCATATAGTTATTTAAGAGGTAAATAACTTTAGGAAGATGTCACACTGATGATTTAATAGGGAATGAGGCTGAAAATAATGGATGATGCCAGAAATATTAACAAAGGGACGTGTATTTTTTGATGCCACCATTGTCTAGTGAGTTAGCTTAGTCTAGAAATTTGCCACAAAGTAATTTGCTGTCTGGGATGTTAGCTAGCTCAAAACTGCTTGATTTGTGTTTTGCTAGCCACGGGCATGTATATGTGTATGCATCCGTTTATTTTTAGTACACAAATGATGGACATTTATTGTGGAGATGTTAACAAAGTTTAAAAAAGAGAAAAGCAAGGAATCTACAGCCATGCCACTCTGAACAAGCCCGATCCCGTCTGATCTCGGAATCTAAGCAGGGTCAGACCTGGTTAGTACTTGGATGGGAGACCACAGAGGAAGACCAGGTGCTGTAGACATAAAAAATAAAAATAAAAATAAAAATGAAAGAAAGGAAGGAAGGAAGGAAGGAAGGAAGGAAGGAAGGAAGGAAGGAAGGAAGGAAGGAAGGAAGGAAAAAAGAAAAGAAAGGAAAAATTCTGCAATCCTACTGCCCACAGATAAATATTGTTAACATTTTGTAGTATTTTGTTCTTGTAAATTCATGTATATATTTTCTTGTTGTAAGAAGTATTTCTGAGAGTAATCTCTCTTCTGCCATCTCTCCCTTCCCTGGCTTATCTTTAACTCTTATACTTTCTTTTTGTCTCTTTTATTTTTAAATATACTTATTTGAATATCATCATAACTTGTAAAAATAAAATCATAACATTTCTCCTTGTCCCACATTAAGGAAACATAGGGAATTACTTCTACTTTCAGTAAAATTCAAGAGACTTTTATGGACACAACCAGTAACAACCTTGCTAACCAGAAATATATCTAATTTTCAGAGTTTTAGGAAAGCAAATGTTGTCAGAGAAGTAGCAAGCTGCAAAGCGGTATCAAAAACCACGAACATTCAACACTTCTAGGAAGTAGATGGGTAGACGTAATGACACCAAAGTGCACTAAATCTAAAGGAACAATGGGTACATTTATAAAAGTGTAGAGTTCAATGGCACCGTGATGGTTAAGGGCACAGCTTTCCCAGCTGGACAACCCTGGGTGACGGTCCTGGCTCCACCACACTTTCCAGCTGTGTTGTGATCTTGAGCATATTGCTCAACTTCCCTAGGGATTAGTTTTCTCTTCTATAAAATGTGAATAAAAATATTCATCCCACAGGTTTGTTCTGAAGAGTAAATCAGATAATATACGTTATGTAGCTGTTTACAATGTCATTCTTCAATTATGTCCAAATAGTGATGCAATGTTGATGCAGTACAATCTTGAAAACAATAAAGCAACTGAGCTGTAGAGAAAATAAGAGACTTGCTCAAGGTCACATCAGACATCAGCATCAAAAATGAGATGTGAATCAGGGTTTGCATCTCAGTCCAGTACTCATCTCACTTTAGCAAGAAGCCATTCCATTCCCAATAAATGGTGAGAGTGACTACCCATTCAGAAAACCTCAGGAATGCCCATTCCCCTAAATCAATGAATTGTGGAACTCTAAATCCCAACTGGGAACTCTCTCCATAATGTACTTGCAACTATTTAAGCAAAAAAAGAAAACACAAAAAAACAAACAAAAGAAACCTCTCTACATAGTCTGTTTGACTCTTAGGAAGGGTCACAGTCACTTAATATGACTAATTGGGCTTGAACCTTTTAGCTACTGCAGTATCCAGAAGTAATTTATTATCCTGATGTTACATAAAAGAAGTAAGAACAAAACAAATATTCAAACTGGCATTTTAAAATATGTTAGCGGAGAGAATCAGAGAGTCTCCACTCCTTACTTTATATTAAGATGAACCTGTTTGGTACCTGTCATGGAGTGCGGCTTATCTAGATGAGACAGGATGCAAAGGTTATCTTCAACACAATAGAAAAGGGCAAATGAATGTTAACATTTAATTAAAGCCACAGGAAAAGGGTGACCAAGTGCAGGTCAGTGGTGGAAAGAATGGTGTTGTTGGTGCCTTATGGCTGGGCGAACACAAACAGGCCACATCTGTATGCAGACAGTTGAATTCGCAGCTCTCTTGGGGTCACCAACTTATATTACAGTTGTTTATCTTCAGAAGAGAGCACATAAGAGGAGGCGGTCATTTGGAGCAGTAGTTAAATGTAAGGACTTTGAAGTTGGATCTTTCTGGATTTGAGAAGTAGCTCACAGGCGAGCAAGGACTGGGAGCCAGACCACCTGGCTTCAAACACCAGCTAAATACCACTTACTGTGTGATTCAGGGAAGGTCACCGTATCTCTGTTTCTTACTTTCCTCTTCTATAAAGTTGTCATAATACAAGTACCTACTCATACGGCATTTAGAAAGATTTAAAAAATGAGTATTTGTAAAGTACATGGTCAGTGTTATGTAAGTCTTTGTTAAATACAGTCAACCACTCACCTGTACTCCTAACAGAAGTTATTTAGCCTTTCCGCCCCTCAGGCTTCTTACCTGGAAAATGGGTCTAACCATGGTGCCTGGCTTACACAGTTGTGAGAGATCGTGCATGGGTAGCACCTGGCATATACCAATCAAAGACTTATCTTAGATTTTACTTCACCACCTAGACCAGAAACTCTGAAGCAGATGTTCTGTCATGTTCTTCTTGGGGTCCACGTTAGGGCTTTCTACATTAATGTTTGTAAAAAGAACAGAAAGATGTAAACACACAGATAAAACATACATGTAATACAGATACATTCATGCCCAAACTTAGAACATGCCCTCAGAAAAGAAACCATGACACCTACTAAAACATACAGGATATAGATGGAATTATACTTGGAGAATCGTGAAACGATGAAGTTTGATCTACTTGTCACCCAGTGCAGTAATATTCTGTCTTGCCTCCTTAACAGATGGTCACCAGCTTTCATGGAAACTTTCAAGAATCCACAATTAAATCTTTCACAGAATAAATGCATTTCTTTTTCTCTTACATCCAGTGGAACTTTTAGAAATAGCTCTTTAGTAACAATGAAGAAGTCCCACCATTATTCTTGAGGATCCCTCCATTACTGAATAGTAAGTCCTTTGAGATAAAGGATAAAGGATCACTAACTTATCATATTTATCTCTCCTAACCACATACAAAACATTCCTCTGCCCCTGGCAGCTGCTCAGTAAGTGGCTATTGAACAAATCAATTAAATGATTAGAGATGTCATATAATATTTCTCTTTCTGAAAATGTGGCTTTTTAAAAGTGTAACATCTCCTATATGTAATCTTTCCTTCTGTTTATGTATACCTTATCATCTTTAAAATCTTGAAATCTAAAGAGATCGATTCTAATTTCCTGACTCAAGGATTAAATTTAAACTGGTTTTAATACTTGACATTTTGATTTCGTGAATTATTAAAATTTAAGAAAAGGCAAAATCGTCTAGTTATTTTGCATACTGAGAATCCACAACCAATCAGCAGAGCCTAGATTTTGGACCAGGTCACCTGACTCTTAATCCCACATTATTTCTACCGCAACATTCTTCAAACACTTTACAGTTTACAAAGCTCTTTTCGCCTACAAAGAACTATAGCTTTTTGATCCTTAAATCTATTTTGTAGAAAGAACAAACATTATGCCATTATGTTTCAGAGAAAGGAGGTCTCAAAGAAGTCCAAGGACAGCCTGCATCAGGAGAGTAGTAAAACCGGGGGGAGAAGTCAGGTCTTCAGATTCGATTCGTTTTGTTTTTGTTTTTGTTTTTGTTTTTTACTTCCATTAGGCCAAACTAAGCAAATGTCTATAAAAAATAGGGTTATATTAAAAATGGGAAAAAATGCAAAATAAAGACATCTCCCAAGTGGGTGCTGATAGTCAAAGTAGAAAGGATTTCCTGCTCATTAAATATCAACTGGACAATTCTGAGGACAAAGACAACTGAGTTCTATAATGAGTTCTACTCATCCCAAGGATGAGCACAGAGCAAGTTTCACTCTTATATAATTCATTAGAAAAATACTGTATTTCTCTCCTTCGGGGCCATTTTGGGATAGAAAACAGGAGAAAGATAAACAGCCCTCCCAGGTAGCTGAACTTTGGATAATTTTTCTTACTGAAAAAGAGAAAACTGAGATGTATCTTATCAGCAAATTGAAATGGATACACCACCCCTCATTTCCTGCTGTCTTGATATCACCTATACTATTAAAATTCATGAAAAAATTTTTAAGAAATTCCGAAGAAATACATATGGGGCTGCCTCATGGATATATGTCTGACATAAGGTTCTCAGAAGGATGCACAATTGCTTACCTTGCTTCCCTACAGTAGTGCCTGCTCCCCACAGAGTGACAGCTGGCAGGGATATGAACAGGGCAGTCATCTGCCTTTCAGAGGCAAAAGTAGTAGGGTTAGCACAATGGTTCAGCAAGCTGGAGATATGTGTCTGCCAGGCAGAGAGAAATCACAAAATTCTTAATGAGGCATCGCAACTTGGCTGTTCTCAGTTGGAATCAGTAGAGTAAGCTGAAGACATCTTATAGATGGTAAATAATTAGCAACTCCAAGGAACAAAATAAGAACTGTGATTATGGATCTTTGATCCCTAGAGTGATCCCATTTATTGCAATGCTCCTCTTTCCTGTCAGTCGTCCAGTCAGTGAACACCTTCTGCAGACCCATGGGCACCATGATTTTGAGGGGTTGATTTGGAGTCTCCTCCAGCTGTGCCCCTCCCCATAGGGCTAAGTAGCCCTGACTACCTAGGTCTACTATTCCCTATTCTGAGGACCTAAGCTCCCAGACTCACTCACCCAACTGGTCCAAGTCTGCTTTCTGGGCCTGCATGAGCCACTTTCTTGAGTCCAACTTCTGAATGGTGGACTGCACAAAAGTATTCTGGAAGAGTAGTCAAATGCTGGTTGTTTGTGGAGGGTGTGAAGTGAGCTTGGACTTAGGGCATGGCATATCCATACAGATGCACACACGACTCCTTGTTGTGCAGGACTGAAGCGGGGGTGAGAAGAGAGGAGAACAGGCTGTTGGCCAAGGGTGTCCACATATATTCTTGCCATGGCCCATAAATATGAGGAGTGGGTCTAGCAACCTTTTTAGATTTTGCTCCTTAGTTTTCTGTTTGGTGAAGTAGCAAGCAGGCCACCCACCTGGCCCATTCTAGGATTTATAAGTAGATACATAGGAATTCATTAAAGTCTTGGGAGTAAAAATGAATACAATGGGAAAAGCGAGTGGGAGGAATGAGACAGATATGTGTACCAGGTCCTGACCTGCTACTTCTCAGATCTGAGACCGTGTGTAAATTACTTAACTTCTCTGAATCATGTCTCTAATTTATGAGGCTTAAAATTTTACCTGCCTTATAGAATCACAGTAGAGGGTATAGACGTCAATAGGATGCACTAGATACTTTATCCACACAGTAAGCATTTTAGAAAGGTAGTTATTTTATAGGTGTGAAGTATAATGATGAAGTAGATCTTACAACATAGAAAAGACTTAGGATGATGGGGGAGGAGGGACTATTGACCTCAGAAAGGTCGTGATTAATCAGAAAGTGACACCTACTGAATGTCTAACAGAAAGATTGTTTTAAGAAAAATGATTTGCCTAATTTCTTAATACAAGTAAAAAACAGTTCACCCTTCTTAAAAAAAAAACTATAATAAATGGACAGTAGATGCTCACAATTCTAAGTGTTATGCAACTGTATAATTAATGAAAATGGGTGAGCACTTAGGCTCCTGTAGGCACCACTTCTGCATTCTTCTTTGACATTTAATCATGTTTTCAGTCCCCTATTTTTGTATCTTTCTCCTTTATTATTCTTCAGTGGTTGCCCTTTTAACTTGAATGTTTTCAAAGCAGGTCAACCCCTGGACTGCAGCAATTAAAAGATGTGAGTTAGCTTTACACTACACTAGTGCCCCAGTTTAAAAGCATAGCGGATAATAATAGATACTGCTGGAACAGAGGGCTGCATGAAGCTCACACTGGAGAGTGCTACATAGGGGTCTGCAATCTTGTGTAAACCCTCAAAATGCATCCTGCATTCTCTCGTAAAATGATATTACATAATAAAAGTTTGCAGAGAGAAGAATATGGAGAAAAACTCATATTTGGAATGAAAAGCTCCAGCCCAATGCATCTCAGCCCCTCTGCCACTGGGTGAAGTCAGACAATCACTTACCCATTCTTTGACTTAGTTTCTCCTCTTTTGTGAAGTAGACAATATGCCACCAATTTCATAGGTCTGTTGTAAAGATTAAACTTAAAAATGGTTATAAAATGCTAAGCAACCTAACATAGTTAGAAAGCCCTCAATAATGATTGCCCGAAATAAATAAATGTTTGAATATCCCCTAATCATTCTCTAATGCCACTCGCCTGTATTCTCCCAGTTAAGTTATACCTGTGTGTGCTCACAATCAGTTGTAGACAGAAGGAAGTGCTGATGATAGCAGTGGCTCTTTAGGTTAAAACTCTCAGTACTGACAATATCAGCCACATGGAGGACTCCTGGGGGAGTTGGGGAAACACACCAACTTGCAGTTATTTTGAGAAGTGAGAATAATATGATTGGAAAATTGTACTCTTATAATGCCAAATGTCTGTTTTGCGCAGTAATTTGGGCTTAGTATTCTTACTTGGATTTTCTAAACATCTGATACTTCCATACATAATGCATACACACACACACACACACACACGTACATACGTACATACATACATACATACATACATACATATATATGATAAAGAGATCTCTATAATAGAGTTTCACATATCTTTTTATTACTTCTCTTAAAAACATCTTGCAAGAATACCTTGACTCCTTAAATGGAGTTGACGAAGTTATGATTCCTCACTCTAAGATTTGAGGCAATATATTTAAGCTTTAAGTTTCTTTATTTATTAGAGACATTTAAGCATATTTGTGCTCCTGGGTTGGTGTTTCTAATAGAATCCAAAGTTAAGCTATTCTAGAACTGTACATAATAAACAATTTAAGGAAAATGTTCAGAAAAATATAGATTGCTTGTATAGGTTTTTGTTTCTGGTAGGATAGTCAGTTTAATTTATTAAGCATTTAATACATTTATGGGATATTTATTAAACATTTAATCTACGCCAGGTATTTGGATTGGTGTGTCATTGGTTCTTTCTAAGATTTTCTAAGACTACTCTTTACTATATAAGAGTAATAAATACAGCTGGGTTGCATATGGAAAGAAACTAAACTAGTATCGGAACTAGATTTGATGCCCTTTGCTAACTCTGAGACCCTGGCTGTAAATTCTCTAAATCTCAATATGGAAAAAGATCTGTGACAATTGAGAGATTTTTCTACCACAAGGGGTTGTGAGGTTTAAAAGATCTAAATATGTGAAGGAATTCAACATGCATTGGAGTCAAAATGAGTTTTAAATGATGAAGGCATAAATATAGCACTGCGAAAAGTTATCACCTTGGATATTCAAAAGTTTATACTGATATCTAGTGAAGTGAAACATAAGTTTACCCCATGAAACAGCAATTCTACTTCTAGTCATATACACAAATGAAGAGTGCATACGTGCACCAAATCATGTGCAAGAATGTTCATAGCAGCTTTATTCATGTTAATCAAATATTGGAAACAACCCAGATACCCACAACAGTAGAATGAGTAAATCGTGATGTCATATAATGGAACACAGTACAACAAAATAAATGACATTATGCAACATGTTCTACCGCTAGACCATAAATTAATTTCACATATTTAAGGAATAAAAAAAAAGATGAAAACTATATTATGTATTATTCTATTTATATGAAGTCCAAAAACAGGCCAAACTCATCTATGGTGATATATTAGAATAGCGGTTACCCCTGGTGCAGGCAGCTCCTGACCAGGAAGGAATTTGAGGATTTGAGGGAGTCATATGGTGGGTGCAAAATGTTACGTGTCTTGAAGTGAGGTGGTAGCTACATGAATGTGTTTACCAATTCATCAAGATATACAATTAAGATTTGCATATTTTATGTATTTTCTACTTCAATATTAAATCGGATAGACAAAATGATACCTATTTCTCTGAATAGTGAAATTTGGACCTAGATCTTGGCCTTGCTTAAGTATTTACATAGAGATAGGACCCAGTGTCAAATACAGTCCCTTTGTTCAAATATTACTAAGAATTTTTTTTGTGCTGGCAACCAAGTGTGAGAACGTAGTAAGTACTGCGCCCTGTGGGACTATATAGTCTGCACGCCCACAAGGTCAGTCCCTCTCAGACACAACTCAGAAGGTGTCCTCAAAAGTGAGACAGTCTTGCTGAGAAGATTGGGCATCTACATGGTGTAAAGTGAATGATAGAAATTTCTAGTTCTGTCAGGAAAGCATAACTTTGGGTTAAAGTGGTTATGTCCTTTTGAGCTGGATGACTAAAGTACAGTTCTGCTTTATTGAAAGGGCAACTTTCAATAGAATAGAATAAATGATTATTATGGGGAAATACATAAAAGCTGATATTAGATAGGATTCCTTAGAGGGGGAAAATTTTACCTGAAAGTTCTGAATATTCCATTAAAATGAAATATGCGATTTTTTCCATGCCAGAAACGAGACATTGACAGGGCCCAGTGATAATAAGCTGGAATAGAATAGCATGCGTACTAGTGATAACTTTTGATTTACTGATTGACAATTTTTAATACTGTTTTTATATTACTTTAATCATTAACTATACTAAAATACTTTAAGAAGTCCATGCCTCCAGGTTGAAGCATTGATACAAGAGAGAAGAAAAAGTGATCATGAGAATAAAGTATGGGAAACATAAAGGGCAGATGGGAGGCTTGGGTGTGCCCAGGTGGCTGGTCGTGGACTTTATTTCCTTGTAAGAGAGATGCTTACTTATCTGACAAAGTAAGAATCAGCCGACCAGTGTCATCAGGTAGTTCCCTGCCTTTCAGAGACAGGGTCCCTCGATGTAGCATGAGGGTTCAGCACACTGGAAAACCAAAATCTACCTGGGTGGAAAAAAAGTCCCAACATCCTTAACGAGGCTTTGCGTCCTGGCTGCTCCCGCTTGGAATTAAAGTGAAGGAAGTTGTCTTGTGGATGCTGAATAACTCTCGACCTTGAGGAATAAAACGAAACAAAACAAAACAAAGCAAAATAACTGTTACCATTTCCTTTCTCTGGTGCCTTGAATAGCAATTAAAGTTCCCATTTATATCAAAGCCCCTGTTTCCTGCTACACACCAGAACAATAGAACCTTTTGAAGATGTAGTGGTGTAAAGCAAGCCCTTCATTACATGAATGTTTGATGGCTGAGCTGCTGTGTTCTCAAATGAATATGGGCCTTGAGACTTTCTATAAAACTTTTCAGTTTCTTAATGGATGGTTGTATTATCAGTAAGTCTCCATTCAGCAGATATTTGAAACACAAACTTTTCAAGGTTTTAGAAGGCTGCTGACATAAACGAGGTTTTGTTTGCATTCAGATTTAATTTTATCCCAGCCTGCATTGCACTGGCAATCACCTCCCTCAGATATCTCTCGGTGCCCTAAGGGGTGTTACATATGTGCTCACGCGCCTTCTGCCCTGGCCTCCTGGTGGCTGACCAGGGCTCCTGAAGCCATTTTGAAGTCTGTGCCTGGAAGGGAACAATTGTGGCAATGACAATTCTCTGGATAAGTGCTAAAGAGGAGAGTCAGATGATGCCAAAGAGAGATGTGACTAATCAGGAAAAGAAGTTTCTCTTGAAGAAGTGACACTTGGCTGAGTCGTAAAGGATATGTTGAAATTAACAGGGCACCATCAGGACAGTAAGAGCAAAACCCTTTGGTGAGAGGGAGTTTGGTGTGGACAAGGGAAACATGTGAAAGAAAAAAAGGCTGCTGTAACAACAACAACAACAACAACAACAACAACAAACAACAACAAACAACAACAGCAACAAAACTCTGAAATATCAGTCCCTTAGCGCAATAGCTGTTTATTTTTTGCTTCTGTAGTCCAAAATTGCATTAGGGGGCGCTGCATCATACAGTCCTCAGGAACCCTAGCTGATAGACTTCACTGCTTGACCTTCAATGTCAATTTGCAAATTGACAATCCAGCTGTGAAACAGCTGGAAAGAGAGCCTGCGAGATAGTGCGTGGAGTTCTCAGGAGTCAGATCTGGAAAAGGTATATAACACGGGCACTTATATTTCAATCACCCTAACAGGGCCCGAAGGATGGCCAAACCTATGGAGGAATTAATTTTTTAAGAAAATAATTTAAAGTTTAGAAACTTTATGTATTACCACTGAGACCATTTGAATACGAGATTGTTACTTACTTGCGGCTGAGTTGAGAGATAGGCTCACTCATTCCTTTACTCGTTTATTCAGCCTTTCATCCATTTATTCTCTGAACGTTTATCAAGTCACCACATTGTGCTAGGCTAGTGGTCAAGAAACCACATTTTTATGCAAAGCTTAATAGGGTGGACAAGGTTATAAATGAAAATGTCAAAAGGAGACATGGGCAAACTTTCTTCATTTCACATTTCAACTAATCATTTAAGGAGAAAAATGCAACTGCTCATTGGTGCTTAAATTAAATTCTTATCAATACAGAACAGGTAGAATTAGGGAGAAAGTTTTAAAGTAGGGAATTTATGTTTTTCTTGGATAAAAACGATCAACTAAAATTTGTGAAAGTATATTTAGCACAATTCCAGTGTTCCATTCTTTCAGTTTGCTTCGTGCTTCTAGAAGTTCCAGGCGTAGTCATTCCCATCGCTGTCCGTGAATCTCCCCCTTTATGCACTGATCACCTCAGGAGTTTGAGTTGCTTTACTAATTGCCAAGGAAGATGTTAAGAAACATGGAATGACTTTGACATGTCCCTCTTGTAGTTTTAAAGTCAATATTTAAATTGTGATATGTGATCAATACTGAATGACTACAAAAGAGGGATTTGCAGATCCAGAAATTATCCAATTAGAGGGAAATGTGAATTTTTTTCTTATTTTTGACTACTTGGTGGATAAAACATTTTTCTAAGCATGAGCAGGACCCTATATAAACACCACTCCAATTATCAAATAAATCCATTAGCTTACGTTACACCCACATTTAAATAATTTCTCTGCAATCTTTACTTTTTCCTTGGCTCAGCTGTGACGCATAAAGAATGCTTTAAAAAGAGTGTGAATAATTAAAGCAACAAGCAATTAACTAATTGATCCTAAAATGTAGCTTACACAACATCAACAGCATAATTGCAGCCATTCTGTAGGGCAGCCTAGGCTATGATCATTTGTGGGTCTCCAGTTTTACTTTCCTCTAATAAACAGCCAGACAAAATAATTTTGCAAACCAATTTCCACTGGTGCTTGGAACATTTTAACCTTCTTTCAGTTGTTCTCTCTCACCTACGTCCCTTTCCTCCCTCCATCTACCTGAACCTGCTTCTTTCCTCCATCCTCACATGCTAGCTATCAAATTATCTATTACTGGTTATGAGAAACCTTCCTTTACCATCTCTTCTGCATTTCAGAGAATGCATTTAGAATCTTGCTCTAGGCTTCCATAGTCTTCCATTTTGCACCTCGCATAGCTGAGACCAGCTAAATAATTTGCATGGCCCAGTAAAAAAATGAAAAGGCAGGGCCTGTGTTAAAAAATTAAGAATTTAAAGATGGCAACATCAGAGCGTTAAATCAAGCTGGGAGGCCTTCTAAGTATGCGGCCCTTATCAGAGCACTGTCTTGTGGTTGCTCCTGTCCTTGCCTCTGAAGTTAAAGCTGCACAAAGCAAGAACTGTGTGTAACTTGTTCTTCATGCTACCTCCAGAAACAAGTGCCTTGGGTGATGGCCTAGTCCCCAAGGCCTCCAGTGTGGTGGTGTAAGCTACTGGGTAAGACAAAGGGGGCAATCTGCGATTTTAGTTCCAAAAGAAGAACAGGGCAGAGAGGATCTCACTGAGATGTGGGGATTAGATGTGGCAGGATTAAATATCATCATCTGCAAGGCACTATGTGACCTGGATAGTCCTGTTTCTGTGATTATATCACTCCCCTCTCTCGAGCCAACTTTCCTGGAGCCACACTTGCCCTGTTGGATATGCATCGTGTTTCTATCTCAGGGCCTTTACTTATGCTTCACTCTTCCCTAACAAAGTCATATGATTCTGTAAATCTTTTAGGTCTTTACTCAAATGTTCTTTCCTCAGAAGGCCTTTCCTGTCCGCTACTAGCTCCAGGAGCCCCCAACAGGCAAGGCACTTTTCATTACCTTTCCCCTGTATCCCCTGAAGGGAGAAAACAACACAAAAGAAAACCTACTGATACCAACCACATGCTTGTTGAATGAATAAATAAATGAATAAATGTTTCCAAAACTGCTTCTTACCCAATCTTATTCATTTGGCAAAAATTTGAGAATAAAAACTTAATTTTCTGCCCTCAAATGCAAGGGATACACAAACTACAGCCTGAAAGTCAAACCTGTTTTGTTAAATAAAGATTTAGTGAAACACGGCCATGCCCATTTATTTCTGTCATATTGGTGTCTACTTTTATGAAACAATGGCTGAGATAAACAGTCGCAATAGACAATGTGTGGTCCACAAAATCTGTTTACTCTCTGGCTTTTAGAGAAAAAGTTTGCCGACATCTGGCACACCACTTGCAAATATAAGAACAAATTACCCATCAAATAAAATCAGTTCAGAGCCATCTACATTAACAAAACAAACAAAAGGTAAACCAACTGCAAAAGCTATTTAATTTTTTTTTTAAATGAAGAATTCTCACATTTATCTGCCTCTAAGTGAACAACAGCTCCAAGTGAGTCTGTTCGGTGAATGTGTTAAATCAACTGGGTGCTATAGCTAATTATTACTTAAAAATGGAAAGAGCAAGAGAGGGGAAAGAAGACAATAAAAAAGAGAAGGCAAGACAGAAACAGACAGCGCTGCACAAAGAGCCAAAAAGATGGAGACAGAAAGGACATTTGAAGAAGAGCAGAGAGCAAAATAGTTTGGTGGTTTCTCAAAAAGTCGAACAGATACTTATAGGATGATCCAGGAACTCCATTCATTGGTACAGACCCAAAAAATTGAAAGCAGGGACTCAAACACACTCATGCACCAGTGTTCATAGCCACATCCTTCACAATAGCCCAACAGGGGAAAAACCTAAGTATCATTCAACAGATAAATGGATAAGCAAGATGAGGTGTGTACACACAATGGAATATCATCGGGACATAGAAAGCAATGAACTTCCGATACATGCTGCAACATAAATGAAACTTGAAAGCTTTGTGCTAAGTGAAAGAAGCATTTAAAAGGACAGATATTGTGATTGCCCTCATATGAACCAGAGGAGTCAAATTCAGAGGGTCAGAGAGTAAAGTAGTGGTGACCAGAGAGTATGGAGAGGAAGAAGGGGAGGTGGTTATTTAATGAGTTTAGAGTTATTTCAGATGATGAAAAGTTTCTGGATTTCTGGAAATAGTGGTGATGGTTACACAACATTGTGAATATAATGCCACTGAATTGTATACTTAAAAATAGTTAAAATGGTAAATTTTTGTCATGTGTACTTTACACAATAATATTTGATTAAAAAAAAAAAAAAGAAAGAAAGAAAAACAGAAGCTGACAACAGAGATACCAGTTTCTTGTATGTCCCTAAAGCCATGCATGATTCCAGCCTGAGAAAGGTACCAGCCTGAGACTACAGCCTATGGAGAAGTAGTGGTCACACTGGGTGTGGAAAGTAAAACTTTCTGTGATGAAATCGGATATTGTACTGGAGAGATGTCTAAGCAAAGTGTTGAAGGAACAGCTTGGTTCCTCCCGATGATGGCTTATAGTAAACTTCAAGATTAGAGAAATGAACTGAAAACAGAATTGTTAAGCAAAAATGAACCAGAAATGAAAGATTTGGAAAATTCTCAGTCTGTCCATATTACAGACAGTAAGGAAACGTGTTTGGAAGACAACACTAAGGGGAGGTAGGAGACTATTCAGTAAGTATGATTCATGTTGGTGTGAACACAGAACTGATCAGCCACCCCAGCAGGAAACTGCCAGTCTGAAGGGGAAGGAAATGGGACCTAATGTAGGGAAGCTGAGAATGTTCACTATCTTTCAAGAAAAGGGAAGAAGGGCCCTGAAGGCAATTCGGAGATTACCAGGAACATGGCCTAGGTGTCATCAGGTCAGACAAGCTCCGACAGAAGCCATAGGGGTAAGACTACTCAGCCATTGGGGTACAATCCCCCCTGGGCAGAGAGCCACAATGTGGGCAGCATTGTTCCAAGCTGAGGTGGTGGTGACATTGCCACCCCAGTGAGTCTACAAGGTAGAGCGTCAAGCCAAAGAGGGTTGTTTTCCAGCCTTAAAATTTCATAGATTTGTCTTACTAAGTTGTGGACTTACCTGGGACCACTCTTGGTTTCTTCTTTCCTATTTCTCTCTTTTGGAATAGGAATCCCTATCATATGTCCGTTGCATCATTGTGTTTTGGAAGCACATATCTTATTTGGTTTCACAGACTTACAGCTGAGATTGCCAAAGATTAGTCGAACCTGGAGGATCACCCGTATCTGATTTAGATGATATTTAGATAACACTTTAGACTTGAGAGTTGATGCTGAAACAAGATTTGGGGGCTATCGTGATGGAATGAATGTGTCTTGCATGTGAGAAGGACATGGGTTTGGGAGGGTCAGGGAGATAAACAAGCATTTAATCCACAGCATTCTGCCAGAATGCTATGGATTGAATGTGTTTTTTTAACCCCTCCAAAATTTCTATATCTTCCCCCAAATTTATATGTTGAAGCCCTAATGTGATGGTAAGGAAAGGCGGAACTTGGGGAGGTAATTAGGTCTAGAGGGAGGAGCCCCCACATGGGACTAGTGTCCCTATGAGAACAGGAGGAGAAGTAGCCCTTGCTCTCTCCTTGCAATGTGAGAATATGATGAGATGATGACAATTTATGAACCAGGAAGAGAGTCTTCACCAAGAAGCCAACCATACTGGCACCTTGATTTTGGATCTCCAGGCTCCAGAGCTGTGAGAAATAAATGTTTGTCATTTATGGCACCCAATGTATGTTGTTTCATTATGGCAGCCTGAGCAGACTAAGAGTAAACTGGAGATTGATCAGAGTTGTCACTAATAAAATCAGTATACTTAGTCTCTGTGTTAATATTTTTTTTCTTTTGATATTATAGTTTCAAGTCCACATTAACAGACCATGAAAGCTTGTAGGATTCTGTATGCTAATTTTATGTACAAGTTACTATCAGTTTCCTTAATGTAAAAAACAACGCACAATTTATTATCTTAGAATGCTTTTAAAACAGAATATTTTGTAATTAATCTATACATTCAATGATGTGTTTTTTTCAGGAGGGAAAAAAGTTGAGACTAAACTGATAATGTGCCCCCAAACTGATGTCATCATAAAATTAAAGCAATATCTCATTTTGATGAAACTATTTACCTGTAAGAAAATGTTGGCATTACCTACTGGTGAAATACTCTATAGTTGAATTCCTCTCTTGAACTGTCATAAATTTTCCTTGTGAATTGGTTGGCTGCTTATAAGTTATATCTAGAGAAAGTATTCAAAATCAATTCATGTCTTTAAGAATAATATAAAAAAATGTGAAATAGATAACAATTAGAGAGTTAAGAATTAAAATCTCTATATGAAAACAAAAATGAATCATATTGAGATATCATCCTAGTGAGAAAAATAATCATAATGGTAACACAAATAAGAATTTGTATGATTTATTATATGCCTACTATGTGCCAGGCTGCAGACTCTCTGCTGTACACATATCCAAATAGTCAAGAAGGAGGGTAAAATGGGACTAACAAATCAAAAATGAAAACAATGCTTCCTTTTAAGCATTGTAAGCCATATTGTTTGAGACTAACCCTGCCACCCTTAAATTGTTTCCATCCATCATTTAAGAGCCTAAACCGATCTGTAGAAAACTCTGTGTCATCGTGAGGGATTGTTCATCTTCTAAGCGTGGTACAGCTGTGTTTCATTACCGAGTGCACCGGCCATGGTAAATGTGGATCTGTGCTTCTCATTTCCTAGCTGACTAGCGTTCTGCTGTTGCACATGCGACCACCACCTTTCAGCACTAGGGAATATTTCCCTGAAGCACTCAGAAAGGGATTATATGGCACCAATAAGACAAAGGGGCCTATGGCGGCTCCGGGCAAATGATTTTCTTGTAGCATAGACACGCTTCAGAAGACTGATGTCCATCTTCTATTGTTAAGCTCTATGCAATTGATCATTCGTGAATTCTTTCTGGGCTCCATATGTGGTAGCATAAGATTTCAGTCTCTTCTTCCCTTAAAATATCATTTCTCCCTCACCCGCCCCCCACCCCCCACCCATCACACATCTTAACACTACAGTAAACATGATTTCTTCTTCCTTTGCTATCAAATACACAAAGCTCTCAGACGAGGTGACTCAGAATGGTGGATAAGTAACGTGTTCTTTGTTCCCCCACGTTTGTGGATGCTATCAAAATCTACCTTTGTTCACAATATCTCTGTGCTAACTGCAAATAATTCTCTTTTGGACCACTTTTCTTCTTACTGTAATAAATGACAAAGAAATTGAATACATGGAGGGATTGCTTGGGAAAATGATTCTAGCAGATTGAATTTCAGGGTAATGCTATTAGTTTTGAAAGCCACAATTCTCGGATCTACCAGGATTTGCCTTTCTTTTACCTATCCAGGGAAGGATTACTGCTGACAAATTGTAACTCCTTTTCAAAATATTTACTCTTTTCTTTCAAGGTTTCCTATGAAACCTTTGAAACTCACAAATAAATGTGAGGAAAGCTATGAGAGCAGGTGTGCTATCTAAATGTAATTACACATTTAATTTGCATGAGACTTGGTAGGTAGAAGAATATGTAAATACATTCTTATCTCTATTGGCTATTAGAGTTTCTTTAACAGTTTGTTTTCTTTTTTTCTTTTTCTTTTTTATTTTTTTAGGTATGGCAAATAAAGTACAGTGTCCCTAGGTTTACTTTTAAAGCCCGTGGAGTTTAGGATGTTGGTTGATAACTGTTTGCTAACCTTTCTCGTACAGTTACTGTTCATCTCTCCTGGTTTATCGTTGAATCTCCACACCTGGCCCTATGTCTGGATGTAAGAGTTACCAGCCTAACTCCCAACTCCCCAAATAAGAAACAAGAAGAAACTGCACTTAGTTCTAAATGTTAAGAGGAATGTTACGCTCACTGTATTTTTGTTGAGCGATGCTTTCCTATGTACCTAATTTCATTATCCAGTGTTGCTAGAGAAAGATAACGTTTATGTTTTTTCCACAGTTAGTTGAAAGATAGGGCATGAAGTCCATGTCTCGCATGGCCCAAGATTGTTTAGTAGATGGTACTTAGAAAAAGAAACAATAAGCTACCCAGTTAAAAGTACTAAGAAGAAGCCAATAGCCCTTCTTTCCCTTTGTGCCTTCTTACTGGGTGAACTGCTGTTGGGGAATGAACAACACTAGTATTTAGAAGTGTGAAATTGTCAAAGCTATTAACATAGGCACGGGAATTTTGAAATCTTCTTTGCCAGTCTGTTCTCGTATTTTAAGAATTGTCTTTCCTCACAAAGATCACGTTAGTTGTTGTTGTTGTTGTTTTTTTCCCCTTCAGTATTTAACCACAGCAATGGACTTAAACTACAAAATTCTAGACACTCAGGCACCTCCATGGTTGGATGATAAACATGTTTGAATCCCTATTGGTGTAGCAAAATGCATAAAATGCTAAAGGAAATGCAAATTTTAGAATTAAAATAAAGGGGAAAGTGAAATCCCTGAATGTAATGGTTTACCAGACCTCTGACAATTTGAATAACGATTTTATAAAGCTGAATAATTACTAAAAGTGTGATTTCTATGAACATAATTTTCTCCTCTTGAGTGATAAAAAAATAATAACCAAAGAGAATAGAAGAATTAAGTTAATAGAATTTCAGAAGTGGCATTTTTATTTCACATGGCGAATATTTGTGTGTTTTGCTTTCGTATATATCCATCAGGTGACACCTCCTGTTGAAGAAAACACTATTCTTGGAGAACTATCATTGGGCTTTTAAAACATACGTAGGCTTTGCAAGCTATTCTATGAGAAATATTTTTATATTGCTGATGAACATAAACTGCTGCTAGCAACACTGATTTTGTCTTTCAAAATATTAATTGAGAGCAGGGATGAAGTCTTAGATATCGACTGTTAGCAGTATTGCATTTCAGTGGCATTTTATTTGATGCTGTAACATGTTTTCTGTTGAAGTTTAAAAGGGACCAGGAAGCTAGATGGATTTCTAAAGGACATGTGGATGGAGCCGTGGAGTGGAGTAGGGCATGGCGCCTTTGAAAGGCTCTACCAGTACTGGGCCTGGTCTTCATCATCGCATTAAATAATTAATTAATTCTACATGCATCTATTATGGAGTCATTGCAATGGTGATAGCAATTCTTTACGAAACACTTGATATGTATTAGGTACAATCCTGTGTGTTTGATACACATCGTTATCCTTTTACTCTTCACGATAGCTCTGCAACATAAGTATTATTCCCCTCATTTTATCAAAGAGGAAACAATCAGGGAACTAAATTCCCTAACTTTGTTTATGCAGAGCGTTAAGTTTTATTCAGATTCAGATCCGAGTCTGTCCAGGTCTAATGCTGGCTCCTTAGTGTGGCCTGCTCTGCCTCTCCAAACTCTTCTTGAGGGTCTGTTGAGTGCCTGGCTCCTTTCTAGATTCTAGGGATGAAGTAGTGAACAGGCATGATTCCTGTTTTTAGAGATATTGCTCTCTAGTGAGTGAGTTAGACCTTAAACAAGTAACTATATTAGTAATTAATCTGTTAGCCTGTTGATTAATGCTATGAATAAAAAGTCCAAAATGCTATTGTGGGCAGAGGGCTTGGCACTCAAAAGAGACAGAAGTCCCAAAATACATATGGTGGGAGTTCCACATGTCAGGAACCTTTGTTTTATCAACATAATTTCAAAAAACATCAATTTAAAATATTTTTATAATGCTTGTTTAATGTGCTGAGGACAGAACTGAGTTTCTTAGCTGCTCTTTATGGACAATATATTTTTAGAAACAAAATAATGTAAGAGATGTTAAATATAATATATTATTGTTACCTTTAACATGTTTTTATGCCAATCAAAGAGAGAGAAGGAGAAACTATACTTTGATTCAGTGTCCCATTTGATTCAAGTGTTTGTTTGGACTGCCTAGTCTGTGGTTGCTTGCTGTTTTAGATTTAGCACTTTAAGTGAGTTGAAGCAGGATATGGTGAGTCAAGAGGTTTTTGCTTTGAAGGTTTGCTTTTCCCCTGCTGACTTTTCCTTTTATTCAAGGTAAACTGTCCCCTTTTATAAAGGTACACTTATAGGCAATTGCAATAGGAGATCTTTGAAACGATCTTCTCATCACTCAAAACTCATGGCGTACATAAACACAACACAGGTGTTAAATATGACAAGCCTTTCCGCCACCTAGAGAGGTACTGTTTCCTGGCCGCCAACTATGTGCCAGGTGCTACCCGATTTGTAAAGGTTTTCTCCCATTTCTATCACAGCAACCTAATGAGCTAGGACATGGTGCCAGTTACTGTTGTTGGTACTGTTAGACCCATTTGACAGATGAGAATATTGAGGTTCTGAAAATTGAGTGCATTTCCCAGAGTCAAGGCTAGTGAAGTGTGGTCAGGTTTCTGTTGGGCTAGAGAGCCTCTGCTCCTTCCATCCACTAGGCAGTTATTCTTTATTTGCTGTCATTTTGTGCCAGGCCCATTAGAATGGGAATGGTATGCTGTCAGGGTATATCAGACATAGACCTTGCTCGATCTGCTGGCAGAGCTATTGACCTCTGGGCAATGTGTTCCTGACAAGCGACTCTCCTGTCCTTTTGAATAATCAAAACCCTACTAAATTTCTCACCAGTTTCCTCTGTGCCTAGTAGAGAATAACCATGCATACTTAAAAACGAACTTCAAAAAATTAAGTAAAAATTGTCTCAGTGAGAAGGATTGAGCAGGTCTCACCCTTAGAGGTTACACCCTTTGCAACATGCCATAGTATCTTGAATTCTTCTTTTACCCTTAATAAATATCAACCATCTGATTATATATTTAATACCTTAGCCATTAGAACATCTATTTGGATTCTACTGTCTGTAGTCACACATGGTTAGCTTCCTTAGAATTTTATATTTGCTTAATTTGAAATGAGAAACTTAAATATATGCATACAATAGCTGTTTTAAAAATAAATATCATGATATGGTCTTGAGAATTGTCAGAAATGGATCACATATCCATATAAATGGCAACTTTGACTTTTATTTTCTTCAGCTGAGCTATCCCTTAGAGGTTTAACAAAATAAATAACTTATTGCTCTATTACCCAGAAAAAAAATAAAATGAAAAAATATTCATGTTGCCTTAAGCCAAACATATGGAGTCTAGAAAAAATGTAAAAAGCCCATGATACCATAAAATATGATGTTTGATGGCTGCTTTTTCCAAAACCTGTTAACTTGGTCTCTTGAAAAACATGAGTTGAGAAAGAAAGGAAGGAAAATTGTATGTTTTATTTAAGTGCATAAAGTGGTGCTAGCTTGGGTATTATCCAAGTCCTTTTTTAAATTTTTTAATTTTTAAATAAGATTAGGAATTTGAACCAATTTCACTTAGCGATGCTTGATGAGATGGTGTGCACTGTTCAGGAGGATTTATTTTACCAGCATGAACTCTCTCTTACCCTACCTCAACTTTGGGCCCCAAACGTACTTCCCCAGAATAAGAGGACTTTAAAGACCCTCTGATACATGCATAAGTTCTGTGGCCACAGCAAGAGCCTTTGCTGGAAATGTTTGTAGGTGTTGCTAGGTGTGTTTCAGGACAAGGACTTGGGCTAAGAAAAGTATATACCTCTCTCATAAAATCATTAATTCCTTATGAAAATTTGGCTATAATCTTTCAGATCATAAAAGTTTGAGCAGAAGATTCTTAAAAGAGTAAGAGAATAGCAGAGAGAAATGAAAGAGGGATACATATTTTTTAAAAGGATGTTGAGGGTCTCTACTTGAAACAGGGAACATATGAGCAGGAAGGCATGTAGATGTGGGTAAATTATTCACCTGGAAATAAGTTAGGCTATTGTGCTTGAAATAAAGGAAAGAAGGCATCTCTTAATAATCTAGAAAAGTGAGAAAGTCGATGTTTCAAGCCAGTATTGAAAGCTGTACTCAGCTTTGAACAAGGAGTAGTGTAGTAAAATGGTCATAAATGAACACAGCAGTGGAGAAAAGTGACAGGGAGCTTGTGTTCAGCCGGTGGACACTATTCTATTTGATGATGCTTCTTGTAGCTGTCCATTGGCATTGCAGCTGGCTGTGCATGCCCTTTTGCTGGTCTTGGAAATGAGTAAAAAGGGGGTTAAACTCCTCTCAAATAAAGAAAATGAACTGGAAGTATTTTGCTCCTAAAGATTAGTTGAAAAGGTCTATAAGGGTGATAGTGATAAGGATTTGGCTGCCTTTTACTCAGATATTTGACATGCTTTGCTGTCATATTTGTAGAGCCTTGCAAGGCATGTCTTTCTATCTCTATTTTACAGATGAGTAAACTGAGGCAGATGAAGGCAGGTAGCTATAAATCAGGAAGGAAAAGTAGAAGAAATGCTCTTGGAAAAGTGCCAGGTAAATATCCAAGAGAAAATGTACAGACTTTCTCTGGGTCCAGCCCTGAAATCCATATGACTAACTGAGAAGAACAAAGACTTCCCTAAAAGCAAAGTCTAAGTCACAGGAAGATGACGTTTTCCCCCAAATCTGAGCACAATTTAAATTTTAGAGAGGACCCAACTTTGTTTTGAAAGTTGAGTGATGTGTATTTTGCCTTACAGAATAGTTATGTTTCTAGAAATTATACTGAAAGAAAACTTTTTTTTTTCACCTCTTGGCAATTTTGTGTGTAGCAAAATTATATTTTCATATTTTGATGCACTTACCTAGTACCCCCTGGTGGCAGCTAAAAATATTTCAGGAAAGGAGAAGAGGAAGCATCCCCAATTTCTCAAATTCCAACTTCAGCCTCAGGAGGCAGATGGTAAGCACTGAAAACATTACCAGGCGGTGCCACATGTGTTAGGTGGTTTGAGCTCAGTGAAGAGCTGGCACCGAAACCTCTTGTCTTGTTGCCAACACCAAGAATCATCTGACTGTGTATTAGGAATGTATTTCCAGATGGAATTTCCTTAGCCACAATGGTTAGATGTTTATTTCTTCATCCTCTTTCTTCCTGGTGCTGAACATCAATACATAAGACCACTGACTGGCAGGAGAAATGCCAAGTAAATGGTCACAGCAGAGAACAGATCTAAGTGGAACATACAAAGGTGCCAAACCTCTCACCTTGGCCTTGTTAATATCAGGTTACAGCTAATTTTGCTAACAACACTTCCAGTCCCTCCCCCATCATTATGTAATAATGACTTTCTTTTCATCACTGGCTTAAATTGCTTTTTTAGATCTAGTCCCCTGAAAATTTCTTATCTTCCCCTAGGCACTCTTCTATAAAACATTTATTCAACCAATATTGAGTATCCACAATTGCCAAATGAAATGCTAGATACTAGAGATTAAACATTGAACTCGAGGGCTAAATTCCTACTCTTCTAATAGAAGAGACGACTACTACTACTACTACTACTACTACTACTACTGCTAATAATAATAATAATAATAATAATAATGTATTAAGAGCGTCTCTGTATACCAGCTCTGTTTAAGTGATTTATTTTGATTGATTCATTTAATTTTTATAATAACTCTATAAGGTAGGTATTATTTTTATCCCAATTTTATTAATGAAGAAATTGAAGCACAGAGAAATTAAGTATCTCACTCATGGTCACCAGAACAATAAATGATAGAGATGGAATTCAAACCAAAGCTGACTCCAGAGTCTATTCTTATCCACTGCTTTCTACTGTCTCTTAAGAAACAAAAAATGAACAAAAGGCAAAAACATTAGTAAGCAGATTTATAATGATTCACAATAGCAAATAAATACTTTACAATTTACAATAATTGTAAAACAACTTAAATTGCAAATGAACTATAAGGAAAGACAAATGTAACAATGGAGGTAGAGAGTAAGAGTCTAGAAGAAGAGAAGAAAGAAGAAAGAGGGATCCTCTACACTGGGTGGCCAGAGACATATCTAAAGGGATGACCTTAGGGATGAGATCTGGATAATAAAAGATAATCTGTTTTGCAAAGATTGAGGGGGAAGAGCCTCTCAGGCAGAAAGAATAGCAAGTGCAAAGGCAAGAGGAATGTTTGAGAAGTTTCAGGGACCGGAAAGATGGCTCCTGCTACTGGAATATAGTGAACAAGGATGTGGAGGAGATGAAGTTGAAAAGACATCAAGGACTTGATCCTGCAGAACGTTAAATGTGAAGGTAAAGAGTAAGAAAATGTATGGCCTAACTGCCATTGCATCTGAAGAGACCCATTCTAATTTTAACGAGAAACCACTCAGTGACTTTGAGCAAGGAAACGATACGATCCCTTCCATCATCCAGATTGCTTCTGCTGAAATGTTTCCTCTGTTCACAACTTCTATAGTATTTCTCAAGATAGTTCAGCGTGTACATAGGTGACCTGCATCTAAAATTTCAAATGTCCTTGGCTGGTTCTCTCACTGAAAGGCCAACATCCTTCTTTCTCTTGACTATTTTTTCCAGACATTCTTCTCTCTAATTGGTCTAAATGTCCACTTAGAACATCCAGCATCAGCGGAGGTACAGACATAATTACATCTCCCTGAGTAAGGGCTGCAGTAGAGGCATTCCAACAGTGCTGAAAGCAAATGAAATCATGTTTTATTGCTAGAAACTGGAGACTGTTTGGCATTTAGTAAAGCAAATGTTTGACCCAAGGGCACTATTGTATCAGTGTTAGACATGAATCTCTTCTATGTTTGTTTTATTAAGTTTCAAGATGGTACTATCTGATGAATAATGTTCCCACAGTGATTGTTAAAGGCCCAATGGAAAGAATTATGGTATCTGTAGTAATGGCATGTAATGAATTCAGTGAAGACAGAAGAAAAGCTGCCTAGTTGTCAAAAAGGAGACAGGCCACATGCCTCTTCAAATACTTGAGTCTCTGAACTTCTGCATTCCACATTGGCCTATAATACATAATTGACTTAGGCTTACCTATTACATTGAAAACTCACTGAATAGAGAAGTTTTACAGCTTGTTTTACTACAACATCAGGCATGACACTTTGTAATTTATGAGGTATATATACATATGGTTAGTTTGGATGGATGGATGGAGGGATGGATGGATGGATGGATGGATGGATGGATGGATGGATAGGAGAGTGTATGGATAGATACGAGGATGGACAGATAAATGAGAATTCAGAGGTCTTGAGAGTCAGAGTAAAGTTTAGGTAATGCTCCCTCCTATAAGAGGAACGTGGTGATGATCAAGCAGATGAGGTAAAGTGATTAGGAACTAAAATGTCACTGGTAATCAGTCTTAATCAGAGAAGCTTCAACTTTAATGTCTAGAGAATAGCTGATTCTTAGCTTTCTTGTTTCCAAGTATACATTTAATCAAATGATATTAATTGAGGACAGAACTTGTCAACCTTTCCTGATCCCCTCTTAGATTGGCTCACTCTATGGCTTAGATATCTTATGTCACTTTCTTCAGGAATATGTTCCTGACCCCCAAGGAAAATTAAAGGCCAATGCCAGGTGCTTCTACCATATAAGAATATACAGTAATTGTTACAAATTTCACATTGTTTCAATTTATATCCTCAGTGTTTGAAAGCTTGTATATACTAAAATTAGCAAGGGGGTTGCCTCTCAGTGGTAGAAGCCACTTTCTGTCTGGAGTCTAAACTTAAAGCAGATCTTTCTCTTCCAGTATAAGCCTTTAAATATAGCCTTGTGATCAAGAGATTAGGATTTACTATATGATATGGTATGGTCAGTGTTGTATTCACTACATAAAGATACTGCAGATAGATATAGGTAGGTAAGTAGGTAGATAGATAGATAGATGATAAATAGATAGAGAGATAGATAGATGATAGATAGATAGATGATAGATAGATAGATAGATGATTGATTGATTGATAGTCAGAGAGTCTGAATTGCTTATAAATATTCAGAGTGGGATGGGTAGGGGGAGGACTCAGAAGAGAAAAAGCCAGTACAACTTACCAGCATTAGCTTTTTATCTCTTAATTGAACCTAAACAACAAAGTCAATACAAAATTGTCAAATGAATGAATTTGTAAAAATAGGGGTTATGATTAATTTATATTCATATGATATAAATGTTTTTATTTTTGTCCTATGTTCATTTATTTTTTTTCTCTTAGTTGTTTCATCTACTTAAAATACATTTCTTAGTTATCCATCTACTTAAAGTACATCTGCCTCCATTTCTTTCCCATTCATTTTCTCTTCAACCATATACATGGAATTTTTGTTTTATTAGCTTTTCACTGATTTTATAAGTTTTCACTAAATAAATCTATGTATTACTTTTTCATCATAAAATATGTTTTAATATTTTTAAAATAGAACTCTAAACATACATATATTTATATTATTTTATTATTGTGTATCAATCTTTTTTCTTATTTATAAGCAACATAAATGAAAAAATATTATTGGGAGTCTAGCCATGAACTCAGGAACTGGAAGTCTGAGTCATGTGATTAATCTGGCATTGCTATAGCAGCATAAGTGTCTGTTTATGGATTTTGGAAGGATGAAGAAGTCAGATTTATTAGAGTTTAGTTAATTGTGATTTTAGGCACTTATTGAAAATGACATCATCATAAACATTTCAGTGCATTTTGTGTACTTGGTAGCTGAGTAATTAGATGCAATGGAAAGAGTATTTTGTTTTTTTAACAGCCTGTTATAAGCCCTTGATGGAAAATTGCATATATATATATATATATATATATATATATATATAGCCAAAGCATTATCCTCAGCCACCACTATCATTATATCCTCAGTGACCTGCTCTGTACTTTGCATGACTCATAATGGGGGCTCCAGAAACTGGCATTAAGTTGGAAAGTAAATGAGAAGAAAGAAGTGGAAGTAGCCAATAGAGATTGTATTTTAAAGAGATGAATAAGTAATAGAAATAAATGAGGTGTCATTTGAAAGAGGAAATAAAGATGAAAGAAGCATTTACAAAGACCACTGTTTTATCACCTATTATTAAAGTAACATGTTTGTTAAAGAAATTTAGAAAATTCTGAGATATTCAAAGAAAACTGAAGGTACTCTTAATCTCAGGAGCCAGAAATAATAGTATAATCTTTTTTCCGATTTATACACCCACATGCACACACACCCATACACTCCTATTTATGTTTTTTTTAAAACAAATATGAGATATTTACTCATGACTAAAATTTTTTCATATCTTTTGTTATTTTTCCAAAAGATTCTTGGTCATTTGGACATTTTCCAATGCTCACTGCTGTGTTTCCACAATGGCAATCCTTTAGCAAAAATCTTTGGACACATCTCTATTATTTCCTTAGGATAGATTTAAGGAAAGGATAGTTTGTGGATTGAATGTAGCTAAAACTACATCCAAGTTTGATGGAGATGAACCAGAATGAGCAGAAAGAAGCTTCATGGAAATAACAGAGTAAATAATGGAGCAAGGCCTGATGGAAGGTCAAATGGAATGAGTATTCATTGGCCTGAGAAATGGGTCTTTAAAAGGAACTGGCATCCACTTCCTCCAAGATAGTCAGAAAGAAGGAAATATGATGGAAAATGTAGCTTTTTGGTGTTGGAAAGGGAATACCAGAGAGGGTCTTCCTCTGATAATTCCTCTTCTCAATGACACAGGAAATAAGTTAGGAAGCAATTGACGACCAGAGGTCAAATTTTAGAATGCTCTATTTTTAGAGGGGAAAGTGAGCAAGGTGGCATAAATAGCTTATACTTTTTGAATCCTGATTACATGACAGGAATGAGGCTCAGAACATTATTATTTGTATTATTTTATGTAATTTTTTTACCAACCCTGAAAAATAAGACTATGAATGATAAAAATTAAGCTCATAGTACTTGAGGAACTATTAAAGGTACATGGTTATTACACCCAGCAATAATCCTAGACCCATAAATCCACTGCCCTCATATGAACTTCAGCAGCAACAATGGAACTGACATCAATCATGTGAGAACAGGTGACACCTAGAAGCGCACCATCCTTCAGTCTGAAAAACACAGCTCTGGACCAGAAGCAAAACAGCCACAATAAAGTCTTCATCCCTATTAATATTTATGTTTTTCAACTAGAGAAACAGGTGAAAGAACTTGCGTTTACTTTCAAGCATATTTTCTCAGCAATAACTGCGTATATAATCACAATTAAGCCTCAAAACTGCATTGCGCCCTTTGAAGCCCCCAGACTAACTGCTTTCATTAAGAGGTAGAACCTTATTTCTAAGGGAGATAATTAAAATATGTTGTAATGAAGATGAAAATGATAGTTTCTTATGCTAAGTAAATCCACAGAGATTTGAGGCTGAAGTAGGTTGAGGCTTTAATAGTGAAAAGATGTTTTGATATACCTGCCTGCGGCATGCTAATAGATAGGCCTTGTTCAGGCTAAGGTTAACAGTTGAATATTGAATTTAATTTGGAAAAATGTAATAGCTTGGGAAATGCGGAGAAATGATTGAAAACTTAGCTTGAAGTTTTCCTTTTAGATGTGCTATAATTTTAATGCAGGAAGTAGTTTTTAGCCGTGTTTTAACCCCTAATGCGCACAAAGTGTATGCAAGGTGGAGGATCAGAGAGAAGAAATATAAAGATAAACATAAGCTTCTCTGCCCTTGGAAACCTCATAATCAATAATTACCTGTTCTCCATAATGAATATTCTGATAGGTCGTTGTGCACATAGTTTATGCTTAAATCATCCTTATTGAACTGGAACTCCAAAGAACCCAACCAGTCATTCTACTTTTTAAAATTTAGAATTCTAAGAGTGCTGAGGAATAGCAAATATCTTGCACTACATTGACCATGAGGTCAAGGACCACTTTATTTTTACTCTACTCTGAAATAGTATCTGCAGACAGTACACACTCAATAACTTGACTAAATAAGCCCATTGCATTGGCCATGCTGGCCTAGGGCTTTGAAATTCCCACCACTGAAGTAATTTTTTTTTGTATGGATTTGGAAATTATCTCCAAAGTAGAGCCTGTCAGAATGTAAATATGTATTATCAGAAGGGTATCAACTCAGCAGATGCCTGTCTTTCATCCACATTATTAGATTAATAGATGAAATAACAAAACGGTGAAAGCAAATGCTAGGAAAAGAAGAGAAGTACTGGATTATTTTGATATTGTAGGACAAAGCTTGAGATTTGGAAAGAAACTTAAAATGTTGGAAGTAGAAAAAGTCCATTAAAAATGTCAAAATGCAATGATTTCAATTTTTTTTTTCTGGCTGTAGCAGTACCTCTCTTTTCAGTGAGATCAGAACAGGCCCCCAATTTATTTTATTTACTTGAATGTAAATGATCTCAGAGCCCCCACTCAGGCTCCCCTTGGTCTTCTTGCCTCTCAGAAGCTCATGGAGGATCTGCCAGATCCAATGGTGAGACCAGGAATCGAGTCCAACTTCCTCACTTTTGAGAAGAGCAAATCAAGGCCATGTGAGTTAGATTACCTTTGCAGGACAATGACCTTGTTAGGATAGGAATTCAGGCTGCCCTCTTGGTCTTAAATGTCATTCAAGTCCATAGGAAAGGAGCATAAATGATCTGACACAAATCCCAGCTTCACCTTATTTAATAGTCTTGTTCACTTTGGGCCAATACAAAAGAAAAATTGCACTGGGCAAGTCAAATAGTCAAGGAAAGCTTTATTCAAGACTTTCAAGAGGGGTCAAGACTATTGCAACAGAGAAGAGAGGCTGTACTTACTGGTCAATGTTAGGTCATCTGTGTTTGTAAATTGTTGCTAATCCAAGGTGGGCACCTACTCTCCCATGGACTTGAAATAGGGCCCTGTCTTTGGCGATGATTACATTTCAAATGAGGTCCTTAAGAAAGACATTTCTGGGTTTTGGAAGATTTACTCTCAAAAGATCAGAGAAAGAATTCACAACTTCATAAGTTTTCCAAAGTAAATGCTCTAAGAAAAGGGAGGTCAAGAGCTTACAGTGAAGTAGAAACTTTTCTAAAGCTTAGTCGAGGTGAGGCACACAACTGTAAAGATGAGGTAACAAAATCATATCTTAACAAAGTCTTTGAAATTACATGGGTTAATATTACTGATGCATTTTTGTACATAGAACTTAATATTATACAAATATCAAATACAGAAAGCCTATTAGAGCTTATCAGATGAGACCAGCTTTGGCTAAAAGAATAAGTGAAATAAAAGGTAAAACTAATAATCCCTCACATATAACAAGTCCCTAATTAATGTCAAGTTCCTACATTATTTCTGATCCCCACAAATATATCATTGTTCTAATTTCATAGGGAAACAAACTGGTCTTAGAAAGGTTAAGTCTTTTGTTCAAGGTCACACACCAGTGGAGTAGAGCTGTGACTCAACCACAGGACTATCTAATGCTCAAGCCTTTTTTTTTTTTTTCTAAAATACCAAGCTCTTCTTAGAAACTTTATCAGGCCTACGGCCAGAGAAAACGCACCTGCATAGTCACACTATCCAGAAAGCTGAGAGGTCGACATTTTTTGTTATTTTGTTCCCAAGTTTTGTTGACTGTGGGTGTTCAAATGTGAGGTGAAAATTGAGTGGACGTATTGACTGGACAATAGAGCCATTCGACCAATTGCCAACTAGGAGTTATAAGGTTATAATTTGACATTTTCTGGGACAGGCCATGTGAGCACTTAAAGACATCAGTGCCCCATTAGGTAGAAGGCAGGTGACCTTTTCTTTTCTGAGTGTACAGAGACGAGAAAAGCTCTCTGTTGTAAGCAAGGGCATTTTACCTCCTTGGGCACAGCTGGGTAAGAAGTATTCTATTAAGTTAGGAGCCATATACAAAATAAATGCTTTTCTTTTCTGTTTGGACTGCAGCATGTGACTTTTCTTCTCTCACTCTACTTATCAATTCGAGGAAAATCTATTCAATGATCCTGCTGGAGATTTGCTTTAGGAGGTAAACTCACCTAGCTGAGGTCAGCAGTTCTCCGCAGAGTACTAGACTTACTGCCACAGGCTTGAGTTTTAAAGCTCCTTTCACTGAGAGGTTATGACTGTGGACAAAGCCATTTTTTTTTCCTCTGAGCCTTGCTTTCCTATGCTATAAAAAAAGGATGCAAACAAAATCACTCCTAAGATTGGTGACTTACAGTCTTGTGATTAGGATTCTAAGGAGCTATCTAAAGGATGCTTCTTCCCAGAAAATTTTGGGAATCACCCCAGCCAGAGAGACTTCTTTCTCTGAACTCCCATCCTGCTGTCTGTTTGAACCTCTCAGATACATTCTCCTGTTCTTCGTGAGGGAGGAAGACTTGAGTGATGGAATGATATCCACAGACAAGCAAATCTGTTTCTCTATGCTCTTACTACTTGTGGGACGTGGAATAAATAATCTAACTTTTGAGTCTCAGTTTCCCATCTGTAAAACAGAGGTGTAGTGGATATACTCCAAGCTTTTTTTTCCCTTAGTACTTTGTAAAACAATTTTCTTATAATTGGAGAATTTACCATCCTATAAATCTTCCCCTCGAAATTTAAACTGCAACTTACTGTTCTTTTCTCCCTTGCAGCTAGGGCTCAGACATCTGACCTAACCCTCCACCAATTAGATGTACTATCACAAGACTTCGATTTGAAAGTGGGGAAACAAGTGCCCCAAAAAATCCACCTTCTGACGAGGGTGGTGATACAGTCAGTCACCCAGGTTCCTAGGAGAGGCATGTCAGGGATTGAGATGTCACGCATTAGGTGCGAAAGCTGTTAAGCTGCTCCCAGTGTGTAGTGTGGTGTGATCAGGCATTGGACCTGACCACGTGTCACCGAAAAATGATGTTCCGGCTCTCTCAGAAGTTCTCAGAGCTACTTAACATCCTTCAATGAATTCCATTTTTGCCCAAACTCAGTAGAGCGGAGTCTGTGTTTACAACTGAACTCTGACTGTTACGTGTGGGTGAGCACACCTGTAGTGTGAAGACAGTTTGAAAGTAAAATAGGGTCAATAATGCACTGAACGTAATACCAGAAACTATTGTGTTTTACTTAGTTTGCATATTCGGTCTCCTCACATAAATGGAGAGATTCTTCAAGACCAACATGCATGCTACACCAAAGAACCATGGCAAATGCTTAGAGGGTATCAAACAAATGTTCATAATTATCTTTCTCTTAAAGATATTACATCTCAGTAGTGGAGGCAATAGAACATGAGTTCATGTCTTAGATTATCTGTACTCCAATCCTATCTTTTGAAGCTCTTAGCTCTCTCGCTAATTTTAAACACATAACTCTGATATTTTTTCTATAAAATAATGTATTCATCTTTATCTTATATGGCTTATACGAATCTTAAATGAGTTCACTTGAAACATTCGAATAGAGCCTAGCATACAGTAAGTACTCACTAGATGTTGGCTCTTACAAAAGTTAGATAACCTTGCTAAGTGAAGGTAAGCTGGTTAAATGATCAGAGTTTGTAGAGCACAAGTTCCTAATTGCCCAAAGACTAGAGACAGGCCCTTTTAGAAACATCAGTTAGGTCTCAGTGCCTTGGAAACTCATGAGCGCCCACCATTAATTGAGTGTGTACCGAGAGCCAAGCCCTCTCAGCCCCTTGCACACAGGTTATTGAATTTCCTCTTCCCAGGAAACATAGAGCTGATGATGACCATTCCTATTCTTTAAATAAGCAATTGCTTGGTGATATAGTCAAAGACCCCAAGCTTGTAAGAAGGGCCAGGACTCAATTCCAGGCTTTCTGATCCTAAAATCACATTCTTAATTTCTATCCTGCAGTTTTGTGAGTCCTGGATTTTCCTGACCAAGGGATTCTGAGTTGAATTTGATTGCAACCCTTCTAAAAAATGCATTTATTGTGCATGTGGTATGTAGAAACATATTAATGCCAATTATTTTAGAAAATATAATGATTTGGAAACTCTGCTGAGAGACCTCATGCTTAACTAACTGTAGCTGTAGTGCTCTGTCTCTAACCATGAGAAGGAATTGTCTGTCAGCTCAGGGCACCGCTTCATTGTGCAGAATCTGCTTTTATTGAGTCTGCATAGGTCGCCATTTGTCTAGGAGCTCGTTAACAGTTGTTTCAGGGAAACGTTGACAATTTCCTAATGGATAGGACTCATTTTCTCCTTTACCCCAGTTGTTTAGATAAAACTCGTGAACGCAATTAGATTTGGCTATTTAACCACCTGAAAACATAATTAGAAGTTTCCAAAAAGAGTCAATGGAGAAAATAGCAGCATCCGTGTGGATTTATTTGTAACTCAAACCTGAACCAGTCAACACCTCAGTAGTTCATGACAAATGAATTGAAAATTATTACTATCTCTCAGAATACAAGTTAAAGCTAAGGAAAGCAAAATAGTTGGCACGTTGGCTAGTTCCTACCTGATAACCCATTTCCACTTAAAAAGTAAATCCACTCTTAATTAAATATAGTGGTTGGAGATATAGGCTCCCTATGACACAGGGAATTAAAGAATTAAAATGGCAAATCAAAATTCTATATCAGTAAAAAGGAAAATTTAAATTTTACATAGAAAAATGTATTTCAGCTGCTCTATAAGCAATAGTTGTATTATAAATATTATAAATATATTTTTAAATTATTTTCACTGTCTTGTTTTCCATATCAATTAAAATTTCAGCAATTCAGTTTAAAACACAGATGGCTGTAATATATACCAAGTAATCAAAATGCAGTTAAATTCAAGTTTCACTAGATATGCAAACTACATTATTATGACATTGCTTTTTGTGGTCTTTTTATTCTTAAAAATTGATGATGTCTCTTCTTCCGCTCTTACTCTCTCAAATTCTAGAGATTAATGTTTCAAAATTAAAGTACAGAAGATTCATATTTAGCTAAGATGATTTTATATATATCGACAGTCCCAAACATCACTTTTTCATTCTTATCTAAGTTTTCCAGAGGGTTTCTAGGGGCTTACACTAATAGCTGTCCATGAATGCAAACTTTCTTCATAGACTTCTGTTAGAAACCCAAACAAATTATGCATTCCTCCCCATAGTATACCCATGATTATATTTATATAAAAAAAAAAATACTTGCCTTCATCCACAAAGATAGCTTGGTGAAACTGATACTGAAGAAGGAGTTACCATGTTTAATCTATGGTTTTAAGTTTCCTTACACAAAGCTCTGTGAATGCTGCCATCTGACTAGTGAATCAGTCCAATTTCCAAACACGAATCTCAGGGGTAAAGCTTTATGAAATATAATTTGACATTCCCTTGAAGTTACTTTAATCTCAACATTTTCTTTTTTCTACAAACATTCTGCTTATTTAAACTCCTGTTCGCTTAGATTCTGAATAAGGAGAAGTTCCATTTTTATTTTTTCTATAGGAATAGGATGACAAGGTAGGGGTGTTCCTCTTTGATGTAGGGACATGTTTGCCAACACTATAAAATAGGCTTAACATAGATCTAATTGCTTAAAAGGAGAAGGGTTCTTCTATAAAATAACTCTTGAAGAACGTGTACAGATCCACAAAAGACTCTGGATATAAAAAAGCAGGAACAGAGGCTGAGAGAGCATTTGAGTATCACATAGGACCAGCCAGTCTGGTGTCTTTTAACTTAGGAGTAGTTCTTATATCAGAAGCCTATGGAGAGAGGATTGTACTAAAAAAAAAAAAAAAAAAAAAAAAAAGCAAATATGAAACATAACAACCACAAAAAAATAAACAGAACCAAACAAAACACTTCCAAGATGGTGAACAAATTTGGTAGTGTTAGGCTCTCCTCCTTTATTCAATGGAAAAATATTTTTGATATCTACTCTGGTGTAGAGTTTGATAACACGATTTTACATGCTTAAGTAATAACCTCTGGAGTTTCGGTTCCTGATTCGTGTGCCACAGGTATTCAAAACTATAGATATAGGTTGATTTATACACATTCATCAACTTTTCATGAAGAAGAAATTTAAAATATATTTACCTCTGTAGGCAACATCCCTGGTGCTATTGGCAGAATAGAAGTGATTTAGCTGTGTTTTATGAGTCTCAGCAGCTCTAATAATAACAGTCATAGATCAAAGGGAGACTGAGCAAAAACAAAGAAACTCTCGGGTGCTTCCTGGTACCTGAGAGGATCATATTGGTGAGCA